>JANKKI010000056.1:0-1200000 GCA_025175665.1 Cinchona pubescens | reverse complement strand
TTGAGATCGACAAGTTGAAACCAAACAATCCTTTGGGGTTGTTATTAGTTATTACCTCACTATTGGGGATTTGCGTTTTCTTTCTTCTTTTAATTAGTAGACGTATGGGTAAAAATGCTCTTAAGTTTTTCGGAATGCGTGTAATACAAGGAGCGGAGCTCTGCTCTGCCAGCAATAGGCCTCCATAATGAATATGTGCTATAATTTAAAATTAGGTAGTTCAGCAGAGACATATGTAATGAATGCTCTTTTGAGGTATCTTATATCATTGCCTGGGAAAAATTGAGTGTAACTATCTCGTTGTCAATAGCAACACCTTTTGGTTAATGTCATTTTCTCAGTGGATTACCACCACTATACTCTGGAAACTTTACGTGCCTCAAATGAGACCGCTGGAAATTACATATATTTCAATATTTTTAACGGATTGTATGTTATCATGATTTCTTTTTTCAAAAGTGGTTTGCATGGCATTAGATGGAATGCAGTTACTATTCTTCAAATGTATACTATCGGCTGGCTCATTGTTGATTGCTTTATGTCCCACAAGGCATAGAAGCAGCCAAGGATGCCTTTAAGCTCTTGTTACTGACGTCCTCTTTGCTTGGTAGCTTTATTTGGCAAATCGTGTTTGTTATAATCTATAGTTTCAGAGAAAAAGAAGAAAGTTGGTAAGTGCAAGGAGATGTGTAGGAGGACATACACCCTCATCTCTCTCTCTCTCTCTCTCTCTCTCTCTCTCTCTCTCTCTCTCTCTCTCTCTCTCTCACTCACTCACTCACTCACTCACTCTGTCTATCTATCTATCTCTCTCTCTGTGTGTGTGTGTGTGTGTATGCGTGTGACCGTGTGACACCCCCATACCCACACCCAGAGATCCTATGTCCCAGTAGTTCATCTATGTCATTCTTCCGTAATAAATCTCTTATTAGACTTAACTCTTAGCCTCTAATGTACAATATTGCATGGGCTCCAAGGTTGCAACAACAACCTCACCTAGGATGACCTGAAGTCCATTTAGAGATGAGTAGCATGATGTGTGATGCTGTGGTTTTCTGGGGTTATAAAGAGGCTACAGATCTTTCCTTAGTTAATTTGGCAGCATTTTGTACCCTCTCCATATGTGCATTTGTGTTTTCAGTTTGTACATTTTACGCATTGTATTATTGTCAAAATCTGTCTTTGGTGTTGCATATATACATATATGGATAGTTGCCATCTCTTGGCTGCCATTGATAGGTCTTAGCTTCCTCACTGTGCCATTAAATATTGAATGCTTATTTTCATCTAAAGTGCAATAACTTATCTTTCAAAGGTTGTGATAAACTGAAAAATGGTAAATTATTACACCTACCAATACGCGCTGCACCTTCCCCGCCCCCCCCCCCCCTTCCCAAAAAGAACAAAAATCTCGCCTAGAAAAAAGAAGGAAAAAACAAAGAAAAATAGAACTAAATGAACCAAAAGATCAGTAAGTAAATTGGAGTTTGGGACTTGTTGGTCTATCCATTGAAAGTAAATTTGTTATATCACTATTGCTTTATAAGCTTTAAGTAATCTAATCCCGGTCATATGATGATTATGTTTATCTGAATAGGAAAGCAAGAAGAAGTTAGATGGAGGGCGCTTACAGAAGAACATGCAAGGGACAGCTTTGAGAATCTTCTCTTTAGTGTTTGCCGGTTCAGAGAGCTCACTGGCAATTATCCGCATAATATAACTGTAAGACTCTCTCCAATACATTCTCTCTAGCTAATATTGTGTTTTCTTTATTGTAAAAATCTTCTGAGTTAATGCTTGGGAAGCTACTAGGACATTAGTTGATCTTTGACTTGTGAATGTGAAAAAGTGATGAAAATATGATCTCAAATTTTTTGTTGGCTACCTATCATGAGTTTGTTGTTTGTGCTGACAGTTAAAGTCCAGTTTTTTGTATTTTAAAGTGTTTATACTATGTCAAAACTAGTTGTGTTCTTGATCTTTAGTTATTTTTCAGCACATATGCATTCGTACCTGCTTGATGTGTGTAAAAAGGCTTTAAAGGACCTGATATTCTGTTGGTTCTTCTTCATCAATAGGTCTTGCATGCTTGGTAGCCACCATTTAGTGCCTCCATTCAGCATGATTCTTTTCTGTGTCTTGTTGTAATCTTTTTCTCCTTGTGTCTGGTTTCACTTTTCAAAGACATGAGAAAACTATTGAGCAGGAAAGAATTATTTATGCGTTAAGCTAGGTGGACCTGATTGACTGCCTTTTTAAACAACTTTGAATGATCTTTGATGCTTGAAATTGAAATAGGTTGTTGGATATGATTTCAAGGAGGAGAGATTCGTGAATCTGCATCGCTCTGCAATCAGGTTTCCAGACACAAAGTTCTTTTACTCGGGCACACCGTCTTCACAAACTTCAAGGGAAGCTGCTTTATAGAAAGGTGAAGAATTGGTTAGAACACAATTCCATGACGATCCTTATGGGTGTTTAGGTTCTCTTCGTCGTAAGAAACTTGGGCGTGATCCTTTTCATAGGTCCATTCCTTATCCTAATGGCTGTCCTGAAATTGAGGGATTGTTTAGATACTGTGGAACAACACAATATTCTGGTCCCCTTCCATGGGCATAGCTGACTAAGCTTTTCTTCACATGTATAAATTGATACGACTAAAGCCAGAACCAATACAAAGTTGACAGTTCTGTTAACCATAGAATTTTTGCCTAGATGTGGAAATGTGATATCATGAGATGCATAACTTGGTAATGTAGAGAGATCTGAGTAAGCCTGTCCTAGGTGACATATTAATGTATCGCAGCTAAATTAACAACACTTCACCATCTTAGGGCATATGACTATCCTGGAATTTTGGATGATTTTTTATACCCAATTTTATTCCTTGTTTGCAATAGAATTTTCTTTCCTGAAGAAAGGCAAAACAGACTAGAACTGTCTACTGTATCTAAATTTGGCACAGAGAAAATGCACTTCAGAAAAGAACAATGATTGTAGGGAATGTAATGCATTGGCTATGTAGCATGTACTCAGCATCTGTCTTTCATGAGGGATTGCAGAAATAGCTATCCTTTCCTAGTCATGAACAAAGTTTCAATATTTTGTTGAATATTTTAGGTGACTGATGGAATAAATTATTCAGCCAAAAAAAAAGGTCAAGGCCTTCTAGGACATAAAATTTTAGCTGTCTTTTTCTAGGAACTTTTCTGTCGAGATTTACATATTTCATTTTGTTTTCTTGCTTGAGATAAAAAAACCAAGGATTTATAATGAGGTTAATGTGATAAGAATATGGACTCCTAAGGTTTCTTGTCCCTATATCTTCTTTAACTATTATTCATCTCATACATGGACTAAGAGGCTGCAATGGTTGTCCATACTCTATATTTAATGGTTTTCGTTTTTTGTTGACAAAACAAATTATTATATGAACTATATGAGAAGAGCCAATATTAGTCACGTGATGGATTCGCAATCCATCTTTATGCCTGTATTTCAAGTTGAACTATTGCTTTTTCAGTGCCTAAAAAGGTGCTGTTTATAAATTCTGTGCTCTTGGAGCCAATTTACTAGTTAAACTTTTGGAGCTATTTATCATCAGAGAAAGAAGAGACCATTTGAGACCAATTAGTGTAGGATGACATGCCTATATACTACATTTGTCTTGGATTGGGGAGGCACTAATTGCATGATAAAAGAACACCCTTCGAATAATGAAAAGAATGTGCCAAGGTCTTCCTATGGCATACTATTTTTTTGGCTGTCTTTTTCCGGGATTTTACATGGAGAATTTGTTATACCATTTTTTCTTCTGCTTGTATATGCTAAGAAAGAAAAGCCATAACCAGAGTGCAATGTCTCAGTGTTAGTCATGAAACTTTTCATTGAAGTAAGTTTCTGCCAGCTTCACAATATATGGTTGTTGTCAAGTTGTTAGATAGACCTGCAGTCTATTGCAATCTCTAACATTGAAATTGCAACTGTCAAGTATATAGAGAAGGAAAGGCAGGATCTGCTCCAGTTGAGAAATCAGCTGGTAGATGGGTTATGGTTGACTACTGTTCTGGGGAACAATAGGAAATCAAGAAGACTCTTCTTTATGGAATGGAGTACACTGTGATAATGGTACTAATAACAGCATAGTGCTTGATGACTTGATCTCAATGGTCCTATAATATATGATGCAAAATCCTTCTCTTACTGGCCTTCTGCACCTCTAAAAGGTAATATTAGTTTCTCATTGCTTGAACTGCAGCATTTGAGTTATCTGGATATGAGCTTCAATGATTTAACTTTTTCAAATACTATAATTCATTGGTTCCCTCAGTGAATTACAGTACCTCAACCTGTCTTATGCTAATATTAGTGTACCAATTCCACAAGGTTTTGCCAATCTTACAAAGCTGCAATTTCTTGATCTCAAACATATTTTTATTCTTTTATTCCAGGCATAATCTTGATTGGATTTCTCATCTTCAGTCAGTGGCATGCCTTGATCTAAGTGTTACTGACCTCGGAACAACTAATTGGGTCCAAGCAATAAATAAGCTACCTTTGTTGAAAGAATTGCACTCGTCTCTGTGTAGACTCTGAAACACCCTTCCTACTTCACTTCCTCAATTCCACTACTCTCTTTCTAGACTTGATCTCTCGTATAACAATCTTCCCTCACCTACCCTTGGTTTTTCAACTTCAGTAACAGTGTCTTACTTACATTGACCTTTCTAACAACTTAGGGGCCTCCATCCTGATCTTGCATCATACTTCCCATCCTTGGAAGAATTATATTATTTCTTGATCAGAATCAATAAATAGTTTTCCGACTAGAAGCATTGGGCACTTTCGAAACTTAAAATTCTAAATTTTGCTTTAAATGCTTGGAACCTAACTCCTATACTAACTTAGTTGAACCTCTCAACTAACCAGGTTACTGTTTCTACCTGATTTATCATCTGAACTTTTCAAGTTACTCCATGATAGATTTATGTTCCTATAATATGAGTGGCCCATTGCCTCTGCAATGCCCAGAACTTTTTCAGCTATCTTGACCTCTCACATAGAAGTATTTAAACTACCAAATTTTTAAGTCTCTTGGAAGATCGTATATTCCATCATCTCTTTGATCTAAATATTGATTCACTCGGTTTATGGAACAGTAGTTGTAGTGGTAAAATTCCAGTGTTATTGAACAATAGCAGATATTTGTAGATCACTGTTATTGGAGAAATAAGATGACTGAAAAGATAACAACATGGATGGGAGAGAGTTTTCCTAGAACGACATTTCTGGAACCATACCATATCAGAATGTCTCCACAATCTGACTGCTATAACTTGTGAGAGGAGTTCAAGGACAGCCATTGAGCTGAATTATGTCAAAATTTGGAAAAAAAAGGCATGTTAGTCGGCTTCTGTCAGGACATTGTTAGTGCATTTTTAATGTGGAAGGGTGCTGGATAGTTGAGTTATACAAGTACGCTTGAACTCGTCAGAAACATTCATCTCTCAAGCAATGATATAGATTTTACAGTAGAAATTTTTATTATTATTACATGGTTTATGTTGCCACCAGATCAGGAATGTTGCCACCAGATCAGGATGATAAATTTGTTGGAAGAAACTAATCGATTATAGATCAAATGGTCCTGATTTTAGCTTTCCCTGATCTGATTAGAAATACAAATAACCTCACAACTAACCAGCCAGGTTTACAGTGTCTATCAGATTCATCATTTTGAAGTTTCCAAGTTACTTCTTGAGAGACACTTGTGCTCCAATAATATGAATGGTCTATTGCTTCTTTGTCCTCGTCATGTAGACATGTTGAACCTGTATAAAACAAGTTCAAAGACTATTAATTTCAACTGCAATGTCCAGAGCTTTTTGAGTTATATTTACCTCTCAGATAGAAATATTTAAACCGCCAAATTATTTAGTCTCCTGAACATTCCGTTATCTCCGTTGATCTATATTGAGACCCTCCATTTACAGAACAGTAGTTTTAGTGGTGAAATTCCAGCATTATTGAATAATAGCAGATATTTGCAGATCACTGATATTGGAGAAAATAAGATGACTGAAAATATCCAGCGTGGATTGGATATAGTTTTGGGGATTTAGTAGGGGTGACAATTGGTCGTGTTGTAGCATTATTTAGTCGTGTCAGGTGTTATTCATTTATTATCGTGTCATTTTTATGTCTAACTCATTCGTGTTTGTGTATAACCTGTTTAATCCTAACATAGATGTATCAGCCTATATGACAAGTTAAACAACTTACTATCTACTTCGATTAAAATTTTAAATTTTAATTATTTAATAACTCAAACAATTACTAGTAATGTTGTTCTCATAATAATATAAAACACATAATTAAAATTATTAAATTTTTTTAGATAATTCTTGTATGAAATATATTATTTGCAATCTTAAAGTGTGCTATATTAAATTATAATCGAGATAACTTACTTCACTACAATTTGTTCATTCAGTAACTTAACAGATTATCGTGTCAACTCACGGGTTGACCCAATCCAATCCGTTTAATTTCGTATCATCAACAAGTTGATCTAATAATGAACCAATAAAATTCGCATCGTATCATAATATATTAATTTCGTATTGTGTTATTTTACCGTCTGAGAATATTGCCAGCGCTAGCATTTAATTGTTCTAAGCTTACGATTGAGTGCATGCTCAGGTAGCATACCTTCAAATTTCACCTTCCAAGTACTAGATAGTTTACACGGCCACCAGATCAGGATGATAAATTTATTTGATAAAACTAATGGAGTACAGAAGATGTAATGGCCCTGACTTTTATCTTTCCTCTGATCTGATTCGAAATACAAATAACAGCAATTCCGGAATGAATGATTCAAATTCATTGTTCTAAGCTACTCTGCTGTGGTAAAAAAGGGCAGGTCGAAGGCGTCTCAGTCTTATATTCTTCATATTTTTTACCCTTCACCAAGGCCTTCAAGTAGCTGTCCAGGATCATAAAAGAACTGTACCTTCACAACCTTAGAGTTCTCATCCAACTGTTCCAATACGATAATTTGAGAATAGTTCCAATTAATAGAATTGTTTTAGCTAGTTGGATAAAGAAAAGAAGTTGGATAAACAGTATTAGCAGAGGTACCTCAAAAATTGCCATCCCGAAAAATTCAACCATTTCTCCAGTTGGGGCATGTCCTTTAAAAGGACCTTCCATGAAACCCCAATGCCTGAACTTGTACACTATCACTGGTGGCCCCGAATACACATGAAGGATTTCCAAAGCGAATCCACGTGGAAATGTACTTTTGAAAACCTTCAGAGCCGATTCTGTAGTTTCTTTAGCTGGATTATAAACCCGGAATTCCTCTGGCAAGGCAGTTTGCAATAACACATTATACCCTCCAAGTTTTCCTTTTTCTTCTATTGTTAAAGGTTTCCTTCCTGAAAAAATGTTTTCAATATGAATGCTAGTTTTAATTCTTCTGACATAGATTGCTTAAATAAAAACAAAGTTTAGTGTCTGTTTTGCAAACCATTTACGCTCACAGTATAATTCTTGGGATCTATTGTTTTAAATTCGTCTGGATTCGCTTTGTTGAAAACTTCCATTTCCCAGGTTTTCACCAGCCTTTGCACTTTATCTTCAAGTGATCCAGCAGGCCATATCTACCAGAACAATAGAAGAATCAGCGCGAGTTTAGCCTAATATTATGATCATTTTACGAGTTCTTTTCGAGTTATTTATTTATTTATTTATTTGAACACTTGAAAGAGTGACAATAATCAAACCTTAGTTCGGCCTTCTTCGAAGAGTTTGTCTACAACACCATAATTAGGAGGACCATACCTCCAGTGAGTGTTCTTTACCTCCTCTTCACTTGGATAGGACCTATACTTAGTTTCTTCTGTAGCAGCTGCCATTTTATTTTTGGATAAAAATTATGTGATTTTTGTGAAGTACCAGCCTATCATCTAATGACCCCATATATATATATATGTATTACCACAAAGTTGTTTCTTGCTTTTCGACTGTTTTTAGCAAATTATAGGCATGACAAGTTTGACTGGAATAATCTAAAGAAGCTACTACATGCAGTTAATCTCCAAGAAATTTCATCGCACTTTCATCTTATATAATTATAAAGAGAATCTTAAGAAAAACTACTAATTTGCCTACCAAAGACAACGGCACAACAACCACAAGCCTTGTTTCTACTAAGTGGGCAGGCTGTACGACTCCTTCAACACCATCAATCTGTCAATTTATCCTAATTATAAGAAATTTATATCAAATCGTTCTTAATCAGTATTAATTTTGAATGGCAAGCCTTGTTTCTACTAGGTGGGTAGGTGGTTTGGCTGTATGACTCTTTCAACACCATCAATGTGTCAATTTACCCTAACTTCACAAAATTTATATCAAATCGTTCTTAATCAGTATAGTTTTAAATGTTATTTCAGTTAGGATAGAATTACACATTCTGTAGATGTAAGGTCACTGAACTTGCATTTTTCAAATGTAAACTTAATCAAAATGAGTTTTTTTCTTTTTTCTTTTTAAATATTAGTTTGACCTTGAATGTGAGCTCACTAAACAAACATACACTTCATTGAATACGAACAAACATAAATTGAAGTGTTTGTATGTGTGTTCAATGATCTTGTATTGATTGTCATGTTAATAATTATGTAAAAAAGGAAATTATTTCGACTGGGTTTGCATTAATGGGAACTCTTTATCCTGACTGAAACAACATTCGAAATCAGCATTAATTAAGAATAATTTCCTCAAATGTCACTATGTTACTGAGTTTTCAGTATGTTGTGAAAATCTAAATGCAGTATTGTAATTTAAGGCCACTTCTCATATATACATAACTTTAAAACATAATATCATCATCATCATCTTTTTCTTCTTTTGGCTCTAGCGTATTCAATTTCTTCAATGATCTCACCGTGGTTTAGTTGACATTAAGAAATTAATATAATAGCCAAAATTATCTAATTAATTAGTCTACCAATCTTAGATGGTAGTATAAAAGTAAATGGATCACTTTTATAACCTGAAATATTTTTCAATCTAGTTATTGGTACACAAAGGGACGAGATGAAGAATATCTCCCATAGAATCTTACTTGCCCTTACATGCAAGGCCATTATCAAAAGTTTACCCTGGTTATGAAATATCCTTTCTCAGGCGACAAAGTTAGGTGGTCCTGATAATGAGGTGATAAACGAAGGGGAAAAAAATTCATACAAGTTGCAGGGCTTTTTGAGCATGATTATTGGCTTAATTATTAAATTTCAGGACCATATTTCTGCTCAACAGTTCTTGGAGGTCGCATTATTCGTTGGACTGCCTATCCTATGTGGGTCAGTTCTCCTCAAGTAATTGGAGAGAACTTCTCTCCATTATATCTTATAAAAATAATATTAAAAAATATTTTTTTTAAATCATATCCATTTATAATATAATTTAATTACATATACTTATTATAAATAAAATTTGAAAATAAATTAATTAATTTTTTTATTTGATTAAACGTTTCAATTTTTGTCTTAATTTTGATCTATTTTACGCTATTCAAATATTTCGAATAAATTGAATGATTAAAACATTTATGAATAAATTTGATTTTAAGATATATTGATCTACTAATTGAAACAAAATTATTGATGTAATTTGATAATTTTTATGAATTTTAGTTATTCAAATATGATAGATCATTGGAGGAAATTAGAGAGAAGTGTACTTGAGAGGAACATAACCCACAGAAATTTTAACATCACTGATACTTTGACTTTTAAATTCATAAGTATTAGTTATAATTCTAACGAGAGAGTTTTATGAACGGATGAATATCTAAAAATTAAAAGTAGAATTAGCTAAAAAAAAATATAAAAATGAGAGAACACATTGAGAAGTGTATAAAATTACAATATGTGAGTTTCCTATTTCCCTCCTATATAATATTGGTGCTTGTCTTCATGCAAGATGTAGACATATTAATTGGAAATTAGGCAGTAGTATTTATATTGGTTTGCTGATTACAATAAGAACTCCGAACCATTCATCTAGTCTTTCTCATCTAATTTGATTTGCAATAAAACTCTATTATTTTGTTTTTGTCCTCTTGTTGTTATGATTACAAATTCAAGATAATTTGATAAAATTACTAACGTGTCACTAAATTTTGCAAAAAAAAAAATCTATTAAACATTTAAAATATGAGAACTTGATAATTTAATAAAAAAAATTTATACGAATTAGTATTAGTAAGTGACCATGAATATTGTAGTTAATTTTAAAGTTTATGTTTCGATAAACTAGTAGATATATTCAAATTCGTTGTTGATCAGAGAATAATAGATTTGCCACCAAATAGTTGTCTTCAATACAATAATGGAGTAATTCAACATCTTATTCTTCCTCTAATTGCATTATTGTATAGGAATACAAAACAACAACAAGAAGGTCAACATCTATCTATTGCTATTCATCCATCTTCCAAGTTCATCACCTATGCTGCAGAGATGAAAGGGCAGCTTGAAGCTGTCTCAGTCTTATATTCCTCAGATATTTTTTCCTTCACCAGACCTTCAAGCAGTTGTCCAGGGTCATAAAAGAACTCCGCCTTCACAATCTTAGACTGCTCATCCAACTGTTACAATACCATTGCTCCGTTTCGTTACCAAAAATTATTCATTATTCAATAAAGTTACTATTTTACAATAATTTTATAATATATTTTTCAATTACATTTTTATCGCAGATACATCATGTTTCAACAAGTTATTACAGTATTTATTTTAAATAATATCTCGAGTAATACTGAAATTTAAATTGTTTCAAAAGTGGTACCTCAAAAATGGCCTGTCCAAAAAACTCAACCATTTCCCCGGTCGGGGCATGTCCTTTAAAAGGGCCTTCCATGAAACCCCAGTGTCTGAACTTGTATACGATGACAGGCGGTCCAGAATGGACTTGAAGGATCTGCCCTCTACAGCGAATCCACGGGGAAATGTAGATGTGAAAATCTTCTGAGATGATTCAGCTGTTTCATTAGCTGGATTGTAAATGCGAAAATTCTCCGGTACGGCTGTCTGCAAGAAGACATTGTAGCTTCCCCCAAGTTCTCTAGTTTCTTCCAATGTTAATGGCTTCCTTCCTAAATAGTGTTGTCCGTATCAAAAATACAATTAGTTTAGGTAAAAATTTGGCCGACTAAAACAAAATTTATGTCTGGTTTTTGTACCATTGACGTTTAAAGTGAACTTCTTTGCATCAAGTGTTTTATACTCATCAGGATTGGCTTTGTGGACAAGTTCCATTTCCCATGTCTTTACCAGCCTCTGCACTTTCTCTTCAAGTGATCCGACAGGCCAGATCTACCAAAAGAATATTAGTAGCCAAAAATTACGACAAATCAATAGCTGATTACACAAACATAAATAAGTAGTCCTACTCAATTTTGTTTGAACTCAATTTTGCTTGATTTTCTTGGTAATTTATGTTAAATTCGTGAATTTTTATGTGAAAATATTTTGTATAAATTTTACTTTCGCTGAACAAATTTTACCAAAAAAAAGAAAATCTCTAGATGAATTATCTGTTACAAAATAAATATGTTGACAAAAAAAATCAACTACAATAAAATAAACTAAACATTAGGAATATTACATATTTATATATCAAAGCTCATACCATATACTTTTTAACCAGGATGTGAGAATTAGAACCAAACCTTAGTTCTGCCCTCTTCAAATAGTTTGTTTACAGCATCATAATTAGGAGGGCCAAACCTCCATGTAGTGTTCTTCACATCTTCTTCACTAAGGTAGGACCTATACTTATCTCCCTCGGAAGCTGCCATCGTATGACTATAAGATTCAAGATGATGTTTATGCAAACTATCAATGTATCATCTATTGGTTCTGAATTAAGTTAACAAAGTTTGCACGCCAATTCTCTATTGGGAAGCAATTGTAATTTGCTCAATTATATTGAATAGTTCTATCCATTGTATTAGTCTATTATATAGTCATTGACCTATTTTTATTTCTCTTTTTTTTTTAATTCATTAACATAAATAATACAGAAAAAACAAAATAGAAAACATTTGTATTAAAATGTTATTGTTGTATTATTTAATATATTGATTAAGTGGCGTTTATTTAAATAATTTATAATCTGAAAAGCCATCCTATGACGAAGACCTATTTAGCAAAAGTCCATAAAAATTGTGGACTAATTTCGCATACGGCTTACATGAACTTTGACAAACCTTTTACAGTTAATGGCCATGTATACCGCACATGATTAAAACGTTAACGTTTTGGAATTTTCTGTCATTTGTCATATTTTCACGCATAATTGATAGTTTGGGGACCAAAATCACTATTTCGCATAGATTGGGGATCAGTTTTGAACACTAGTTATAGTTTCGAGACTAAAATTGCAATTCTCCACACACATATATATAGATAGATAGACAGATAGACAGATAGAGAGAGGAAACGGGGCTAAGACTCCAAGGTTAGGAGGCAAAACATTAATATATGTTGATCATTTGTCAAAGTAAAAGCAACAATTGATGATACAATTTTGTGAAAATTTAATGATGGTTGTCTTAATTTTTTGCAAAATAAGAAATTATAATATAATAGACAATTTTACAGCTGGAAAAAGAAAAATCACACAATGTTCCACTTTTATACATGTATATGAAAAATGAATTAAAATAAAAATTATATATATTAATTTTATGCATTAAATTTTAAAAGTCTTTAAAATCTTTATATTTTCAATATACACTTATTCATAATTTTGAATATTTTCTTATTTTTTAATTGTATAATTTAAAAACTTCAATAAACTAGTGGGGAAAAATAAAGATCTCTTAGAAAGTTTACAAATTATACACTCAAGAATATGAACATTCGTAACAATCGGAACATTACTTGTTCAACATCAACCTTCACGAATTTCCCGGCACTTCTTCTTTTTTTTATATAAAATTGAAGAATGTTTTTACGAAAAAAAAAAAAAAAAACTATTTTCGATCTCTTTATTATTTATTTTAATCCTTTTTGAAGCAGAACCTCGCTTCAATTAATCAAGGGACTAAAATCTGTTGAAATTAATGGGCTACAACTTGACTGTCTGTTTTTGTAGTGACATATTCTAACAGTTTGGATCAAGGTTTTCACTAGCCAAGAGAAGGGAAGAGATATTAATCTTTTTTTATTTGTCTTCAATTGCTGTGGCAATATTAGAAAGCTACTAGACTACAGATAAAGCTACTAGACTACAGATATTTGGATTGAAAACATGCAAGTACCAGTAGACACTGATCACCTATTATTAGAGACGCAGATTATATGGTAGTCACTACTTGGATTTAGGAATAGATTTGGAGGAAAATGTACTAAAAATGACTTGTCATATATTCGTATGTATTGGAATTGAAAGTTATTATCATTCTATTCATCTCGATTTTACATTTTTTTTTTATTTCATCTCAACAGTTTTTAGTCAAACTTGTCCCACTTTACACCCCTAACTTATACACGATTTTTACTTTACATCAATATTTTGAAAATCGGACCGGATCGACCGGTTCGATCGGACTGCGAACCGGAAGAGCCACCGGTCCGATCCATCTATATGTCCAGTTTATATAAAATACCAGACATAAACGATTTTTTAAATTTTAGAATAAAAAATAATTTAAATAAAGAGAAAAATTAAAAAATCATGAAATAAACTCCAAAATGGCAAAACATTAAACACACCAAAGTCTAAACTATTAAGTTATTATGTTTTTAATTTTTTTATACTTATTTTTGTACAAATTTTATTTTTCTTATTAGAAATTTGATTAGTATTTTTGGGTATTATGAATATAATTCTCCAAAAATAGTGTTTCTCTTCTATTTTAGATTTTACATAAATATATTTTAGGTCATTTTAAATTATACCACACTTTAGTATTAAAAAAAAAAATGAATTAGTGAATCGGCCGGTTCAACCGGTCGGATCAATTGCCTTGAACCGTGAACCGGACATGCCACCGATTCAATGTCCGATCTAATTTTCAAAACATTGTTTACATTCTCAACTTAATTTTAGACACATTGCACCATCACTCTCAAATTCATCTCATCAAGTCTAATTTTTAACATCATAAATAAAATTATCAAATAATAGATATTTGCACCACCATATATCTTTAGGATCAAAATTTTTTTTTAACCGGATCTTATCGGTGAATGTAACTAGGACTAGTTTTGCTTTGCACCACAAAACTTATCACCAATTTTTATTTACATTTTCAATTTTAAATTTTGGACATTATTGCAAATACAAGTCTCATATCATTCCAAATTTTGACAGCATTAACAAATTTGATGGATATTTCACTTCAGTATGGACATCTATTAATTTTTGTAACCATATTTGAAATGAACTGCGATAGGATGAATATTATATATGGAAGTACTGAAATGTGTCTAAAATTATAATTATAATTGCAGGGTGAAAATCATGTTACATTAGTTGGAGGCGTACATTGGACAAATTCGTTTTTTATTTTTTATTTTTTGAGGTTTATTATTGATTATTCATAGCTTTGTTTCCCAGTTACCATTTTGGCTTAAGGTGTGTTTGTTTGGATTGAAAATATTTTCAGGAAAATATTTTTCAGAAATTTTTTTGGTGCCAAACACCGAAAAATATTTTTCAGTGTAAAATATTTTCCAATTTTCCTTCCTCTGGGTGAAAATAACTTACATAATTTTTTAGGGTAAGTTATTTTTCGGATAATTCAAGAGTGACATTAAATCTCAAATACTTACTTTTATAATTTCATTTGCTAAACTTATTTTCGTTTTCAATTCTTTTCCATTCGTTTTTCTCTTAATCATGGGTCACATCTAATATAACTATCATTATGTATATTTTACTACTACATTGTACTATCATTTAATTTTAAACAAAATCAATCTTTTATTAACCACAATTACTTGTAAGGTATTTATTACCATTGTTATAAATTTTTTTAACTTGTATTCATAAAATTAAAGATGAAATCGTTAAAAAATTTTATTTTAAAATATTTTCATTTTGTCAGCCAAACATCGAAAAATTGGATGGAAAATTGACTTTTTCATGTAAAATGTTTCCAAAGAAGAAAATATTTTCAATCCAAACGAACACACCCTTAGTCGTGTTCTTTTTTCTCATTCCGGATCTTCTATCAACTATTTATGTCAATCTCCTATCTCATATCCTATATATTTTCTATATGGTATACGTAATGTGAGACAGAAGTTTGGTATAGAAAGTGAGACAAAAGATCCCGTGACTTTTTTCCTTATACTTAGTAGAAAAAAATTTTGTATCTCATTTCTTATCTTACTTTCAATCTGACTACCTAATAAACTATAAAAATGCTTTTTAAAAATAATTATAATTTTAGCAGATAAATCTTGACGATTTATTAAGTAGTGAAATAAAGAATGAGATAGAAAGTGAGATAGAAAATATTATCGACAATTAATTTTCTTTCGTGCGAAGTTGCAATTTAGTTATTTTCGTAACTTTTTGCTTTCTTTTCTTACAAATTCTTAGCGGTTACACTAAAGTACCGTTTATATTAGGTTTGTTTCGGTAATCGATGGACCCAAATCAATTATAATAATCAAAAACAAGAAAAAAAAAATCGTAAATAGAGACAGAGAAATTTTTTATTGAATGATGGCTGCGTTTTTCACTATATACGAGACAAAGGAGGCGGCTCTAGTCAATACAAAACAAAAACAGAGGTTGACCCCATAATTTAAAACATAGACTTGAAAACAAAGCCCTATACGGCTTTTATGACCTAACGTGACAAGTAGTACTACTTACTAATTAATGGGAAATTATCCCATGCATCCAAATCATTATGCTACCTAATCAATTAACTACTTAAAACATGACACATGGGTAACTAACATAAAATACTAATATCTAAACATTAGGCTTGGTTTAATTACTCCTGCATAGTCTCCCTTATACTAACCTCATCAAATCAGAAAATTCCCAACATCTTCTTTAATTTCAAAAATATCTCTAATTTTAATGCCTTAGTAAATATGTTTGTTAGTTACTCTTCAATTTTGCAATAATCAATTTCAATCTCTTTATTTCGAACTAACTCAATTATGAAATGGTATTTGACGTAATGTGCTTACTACGCCCGTGAAAAACTGGATTCTTGAACAACTCAATCGCCGATTTACTGTCACAATGAATTTTCGTAAGACCATCTTACTTGTGTTGTAAAACACCAAACATACGACACAACCACAATGCTTAAGTAACATTGTTAACTGCTATAATATACTCCGCCTCTACAGTTGATAATACTATCAACCGTTACTTTTTAGAACTCCGTGAGACCACCCCGGAACCAGTAAAAAATGCATAATTTGAAGTACTCTTACTCTCAACCGGATCACTACTTGAATAAAAAATACCATCTTCTTGAATACTTTTGATGTACCTGAGAATTCTCTTAACTGCCTGCAAGTTGTGACTAACATGGATTCTTCATAAACCTGCTAATTAAATCAACACTAAAAATGATTTCTGACCTTGTAGAAGTCAAATATCTCAAACTCCCTACCAAATTTTTAAGTAGGTAGGATCTACATATTTTTTCATATCATCCTTAGTCAAATGCAATTTTTCTTTAGTCAGAGCCAAAATTAGTTTTACTCTATCCATCTTGAATTTTTTTCAAAATATCACCTGCATACTTTTTTTGAAAAGTAAAAATACCTCTATCAGACCGAAAGATCTCATTACTTAAGAAAATAAGAATAAGTCCCATATCTGTCATCTCAAACTACTCAGTCATTCCCTCCCTGAATTCAGCAATCATCACAGGATTATTTCTCGTAAAATTCAAATTATCTACATACAAGCACACAATAATAATATCACCACGAGTAGAAGATTTAATGTATAAAGTGTGCTCATATGGACATCTCAAAAAATCTCAAGAAATAAAATTTGAGTCAATTCTCGTGTACCACACCGTTGGGGCTTGTTTCAAGATATTACATACAAAACTCTCTTTAACTTGTACACCTTATTTTCTTAACCTTTCTTAATAAAGCCGTTTATTTTTGTCAACAATATCCATAGTATTACAAGCCAAAAATGAAGTCTCCATATTTTCATAATTATTCTGAGTTTGATTGTCAGCAATATTAGCTTGAAAATTCTTGTTAAATTGTTCATCAGATCTACATTCAGATTTTCTATGCCCATATTTTTCACACTTATAACATTGAGTTTTTTGATTATCCTAGGTTTGATAAAAAATATTTTCTCCAAAATTATTATTTCGGCCAAAATTATTACCGCTACCTCTACCAGGACAACCTCTAAAATTAAAATTATTACCTTACCACGTCCGAGATTTCATCTGCTTCTACCTCTATTGTTACTATAACCACGACCTCTGTTATTGTAGACCAGATTTATCAGATTGGATTCTCCTTGCTGTTTAGATTCATCTTTCCCATTCAAATTTAACTGTCTACAGTGCCTTCTCAATCATATTCAGTATTCTATGTGGTATCCTCCATCTTCCCATTAATTCTCTGTTCATGAAGAATTAATGAGCTCTGCAAGTTTTCAATGCTCAAATTTGATGTATCTTTCGTTTATTAAATTACTACAACAACGTGATCAAATTTCATTATTAAGGTACTCAAGACTTTTTCCATAAATAATTTATCAGTCAATTCATGGTTGTTGAGTACTATCTCGTTCTTAATCTCTAACAATCGAGAAAAATAAGATTCAATAGATTCAGATTTTTCCATCACTAAAAGTTTAAACTTTCTCTTCAACATCATCAAATTATTCTATTGGATTCGGTTAATTCCTTGGTATGTCTTTTTCAAAATATTCCAAGCCTCATTTGCTGTATCTGTCGTAGTAATTTTTCCAAAAATTGAAATATTAATTGCTCTATGACAATGCCTGATTACTTGCCTGCATTGTTTCTGCATCAGCATCTTCATTGATTATTTCATGATGATTCTCTAATCTATGTGCTTTTACAAAGAAAACATGGTTTATCATCTATTTCTTCCAAAAAGATATATTCGGATTTATTTTTGAGTTTTGAAACTTAACAAACAATTATGAGTGTCATAACTATGAATTAAGCGTAACTCTTGTATCATTTTGATGGACCCAAATCAATTATAATAATAAAAAACAAAAAAGAAAATTGCAAATAGAGATAAAGAAATTTTTTATTGAATCATGGCTGCATTTTTTATTATATACAGGGGCGTAGCTAGAAATGTTTTTTAGTAGGGGCAAATGTCATGTAATTCGAATATTAATTTTGTCTGAATTAGCGTAAAAATTTTACATTTATATTTCTAAAATAGTAGTATACATATTAATAGATAATAAAGTTTACAAAATTGTACCATAAAACTCATTATTTGAGTCATGTCTTTCTTAGTTATAATTTTTGTCGATTTACTTACTCTAATTATTTTAATCTTTTATGGCTTAGGTATTAAATGACTCTTTATTTGTAATTTTCAATTATAATCCATTACCGAATAATGTCTTTTCAAAACAAATAACTGTAACTTTCAAAATTTTATAACAAGTAGCTAAACAAATTGGAAATTTATGAATGAAAAAATACCTAAATAAACTTAAAATAAATATGTTGAATTGAAATTTTAATGAACTAGTCAAAATACAGACTATAATTCACATGTTATATTTCAATTAAGAATATATTCTCTTAGCACGCGCAAATTAATTAAAACAAAATAAAAATAAAAAATAGTTTAGCAATTTCATTTTATTAATTGAAAATTATACAAACTAAAACAACAAAATGAGTATCATTTTATTTTCTTCATTCATAACTTATAAATAAATAAAAATTAGATTACTTGAGTTTTGTGTATTAGAATCAAAGATAAAATCAAAGATAAGAAAGTACAGAATAATAGTAAATGGGTAAAAGAAAGATTAAAAATAACTCTTAGGTCGTAATTCTTTTACACTTGTATTTTGTGTTATTAATAGTTGTATTTAATTGCAAATCTCATACACTAAAATAAACATTAGACATTAATTGCATTTGGTACTTAAACTTCAATGACTAAAAAATAACATTACATGTTTTAATTTATTCAAATTAATGAGGGCAAAGTTTAAATTTTTTAAAATTCTAGTGTACTGATTATATACGAAACAAAGGTGGCGGCTCTATTCCATGCAAAACAAAAATAGAGGTTAACTCACAATTTAAAACATAGACTTAAAGCAAGCCCTATACGGCTTTTATGACATATCGTGACTAATAGTACTACCTACTAATTAATGGAAAATTATCCCATGCATCCAAATCACTATGTCAAAAGTTTTCAAATAGCCACTGCTTTCAATGGCACTTCTATTTCTAGGAAAGTTAAAAGGTTCTAAGAAAAGTTAATTCCATTTAGGGAGCTGCCAGAATTCAAAGTGTTTGATTTCATTTATGAACGTTATTCCATGTACAATATTTGGACCAATTTATATCCCCAATATAATCCCAAGCTAAACACCTTAAGGTTAGTGCTAAAGCCATTGCACTAGTCAATAAACCGTAATTAGTTAATGATAATAATTTTAGTATTAATACTTGAAAGCATTAATCTTGAGTTCATACTACCTATAATTGTAGTCTAATTAAACGTGTAACCAACATACGTGCTATTGTACAAGAGTTAACAATAGAACTAAAAAGAAAAAAAGCTTTAATAATTATTTTCAAGTGGTGAAATTAAAAAATAAATAAATATAAGGCAAGTAAACTAAGTAAGGGCTGCATGTTTTCTTTTCTTTTCTTTTCTTTTCTTTTTTTTTTGTGATTTTCATGGTATCAGCTGTAATATTTTATGCTACCACAAGTCTACGATTTTGTAAGCTGATGGTTTCTTTTAAAATTCTTTTGTTGATGTTTGGCAGCTTGAAAAAAGGATTAAACTGCAATTAACTACCGTATGATGATGCGGGTGCCCTTTTTCAGCCACTAATCCACTCAAATTTCATGATTGCAATCAATACTAGTCATTTGAATAAATTCAGAAACTATCAACTCATGGGGAATATGTCAAATTTTTATATTTGGACAGAGAAACAGAAATCAAAGGCTTCCCCGAAAATTCGAGTATCTACTCTCCTGTCCCTTTGTTGCATTGAATTTTATCTTTGGGCAAATCTCACTTACACCCCCTATAATTTGGTCATTTTCCACATTGACACACTTATACCTTAAAAACCTACAAGCACCCTCCTGTGCTTCCGATTTAAATGTCCAACTAATAAAAAAAATACCTAGACTAAATGAACCGTTAGACTGGATAATAATACCCTTCTGTCCTATCTTTTAAATACTATCTATGTTTCAAAATAACTATCACCTTAAACATTTTATCTTATTTCATATTATCTGTCACTTTAGAAATCAAGAAAGTATTAAATGATATTTTTTTAACTTTTACCCTTAGTGCCAAATCAATGAAGGGATGATTATATTGTTGGAATATTAATGCAAAAAGATAATTTAGTAATTTTGAACTATAATTGCTTTTGCAAAATTGATGCAATTTAATAACTTTCTTAATCCGTATGCACTAACCAAAGGTGATAGATATTTTGAAATAGAAAGAGTACTACTAAGTACTGACTTCATCTTCTTTTTAAAAAATAATAAAAAAGAAAAGGAAAAAAAATGATAAATCAAGAAAAAATCATGAACAAAATGAAAAAGTTAAAAAGTTGAGAAAAAAAAAAAACTAGAACCCCACTTCCTCCTATCGTCATCTTCCCAAGCCACATCTACCGGTCACCTTCTCCCCTTTCTATCATTGCTACTTTTTTTCCTTTCTACCACTAGCCTACTATCTCCACTATTGATCCCTTCCCACCATCAATCCACCATAGCCACTTTCTTTACCTACAACCAACAGTTCACTTGCCACCCTCTTTCCCTTTCACCACTAGTCCACCCTCCACCCTTCATGCCCCCATAGCCACCTCTAGGCATGCACGAACCTTTATAGTCTGCCATCACCTTCCCCTTTTCCCCCCAGCTTTTCCCTGTAGGACTACTTCCCTCGTCCTTTCAACCCCGTCAATCTCACTACAACCCTACGCTATCCTTCTTCCCTAAACCCCATCATCTCACTCTCTACCTCCAGTTCCATCCTTTCATGAACCCCAACCCCTCGCACTCTATTAGCTCTATCCCCATTCTCTCCCAACACCTGCCACATCACCCCTTCCTTCCCTTTTCCCTAAACCCAGCCCGTCGATCTCTATAGTAGCTCCACCATCACCCCAACCACCGACTCCACCCATGCACATGAGGAAAAGAGAGCTGTCAAATCTTTATTTTCATTTTTTTAAATACACCTCAAAGTTTTTAGTAATTTTATTGTACCCTAATTTTGTATTCCATCCATCCAAGGAAAATAACAAAGGGTAATTTGGAAAAAAAAAAGTTAGTTTTTTAAAAGATGTTGAAATTTTCAGACCCAAGTGCACTTTCCCACGTGTGACATTCAAACTACGTCGTGAAGGAAAATTTCTGTTACTTGGACATTTAAACCGGAAGTATATGAAGTATGAAAGAATTTTGAAGAAGAATTATACTTCTTGTCTGAGTATAATAATACAAGAAATTCTCTTAAATAAACTACCCTATGAAACAAATAAGGAATGTCTTGCTAATAAAGATCTATAATTAAGGAATAGAATATACAGTTAACAAATATATACAACTAAATATATTCCTAACATATATATTAAAAGGTAAATATGTTAAATATGTTAACATCCCCCCGCAAACTCAAGGCGGTTGAACGCAAACCAACTGGAGTTTGGAACAAAGAGCATGAAAAAGGCTAGGTGGATGAGCCTTAGTGAAGATATCAGTAGTTTGATCAGGGGAAGAGACAGATTGTAACTGAAGAGTACCATGAACTAGATGCTGGCGAACAAAATGACAGTCATTTTCGATGTGTATAGTGCGCTCATGAAAAACATCATTGTGGGCAATTTGAATAGCACTCCAATTATCACAATGAAGAAGAGTAGCAGAAGAATAAGTAACACGTACCATATCTTCGAGTAACTAGCGAAGCCAAACAAGTTCTTGAGTAGCATCAGCCATAGCCCGATATTCAGTTTCAATACTAGAACGAGAAGTGACAGTCTGCTTCTTGCTCATCCAAGAGATGAAAAAAGTACCAAGAAAGAAGCAGAAACCAGTAATAGATTGTATAAGAAACAGGATCGCCAGACCAATCAGTATCAGAGTATACATATAGATCAAGCGGAGAGTGGGAAGAAAAATGAAGACCATGAAAGGGGGTACCCTTGATATATAGCAAAATGGTAGAACAACAGCATAATGAGTTGTCCGCGGAGTTACCATAAACTGACTGACGACATGAACAGCATAAGCAATGTCAGGACAAGTGACAGTAAGATAGACTAAACTACCCACGAGCTGACGATATAAAGTAGGATTAGAGAGAGGAGATCCATCAGTTGGAGTAAAACGAGCATTAGCTTCAATAGGAGTTGAGGCAATGGTATGATCTGTGAGGCCGGCACAAACAAGAAGATCACTCAGAAGCATACTTAGCTTGAGTGAGGAAGTAACCATCAGAGTTGGACAAAACCTCAAGGCCAAGAAAATAACTCAAGAGACCCAAATCCTTCATCTCAAAATGTTGATGAAGATGATTTTTGAGATCAGTGATGCCAGCAATATCATCGCCGGTTATAATCATGTCATCCACATATAATAATAAAAGAATAGTACCATGATCAGATACTCGACGAAATAGAGCTGAATCATAAGGACTGGAAGTAAACCCAAGTTGACAAATGGTAGAACTAAACTTGGAGAACCAAGCTCGAGGAGCTTGTTTTAGACCATAGAGAGCTCGACGAAGTTTGCAGACTTTGTTTGGCGGATGAGAATAACCAGGAGGTGGTTTCATGTAGACATCTTCAATAAGATCACCATTAAGAAAAACATTCTTGACATCCAACTGGAAAAGTGACCATCTGCGAGAAGCAGCAACATCTAAGTAAATTACGAACGGAAGTAAGACGTGCAACAGGAGCAAAGGTTTCTTCATAATCGATGCCGTGTTCCTGAGCAAATCCTTTTGCAACTAAACGAGCTTTGTATTGCTCAATAGTTCCATCCGAATGAGTCTTAATTTTATAGACCCATTTACAACCAACATCAGACTTTTCAGGATGTAGGTCGACTAGATCCCAAGTGTGCATGTTATCAAGTGCCTGCAACTCATTTAACATAGATTGTTGCCAAATGGGATTAGAACTAGCTTTTCGGTAAGAAATGGGTTCATGTAAAGATAAAATAGTAGAAAAACAGTGAAAGTCACGAAATCGAGAAGGAATATCTCTTACACGATTAGATTGACGAAGAGTAGGTGGAGGTGGAGATGAATGAGACAATTCTGGAGACATAGCTAGGGTAGGATCACCGTCAGGAGCACGATCTTGAGAGCCATGGAAGTCATCGAGAGGAGATTCAGAGGTGGAGTCAACTGGTAGAATCTACAGTATGCTCATCAGGAAAAAGATCAAATACACATTAATAAAGAAGGGTTTGAGAGGAAATAAGGGGAAGATGAAACTTGAACATGAAAGAGAACATTTGATGCTCCCAAAAGACTACATGACGAGATATGCGAAACCTGCGGGACTGGGGATTCCAACACCTATAGCCTTTATGTTCAATTCCATACCCTAAGAAACAACAGAGGCGAGCACGAGATTCTAACTTGCTGTGCTCATGGGGTTGAAGAAGAACAAAACAAGCGCAACCAAAAACTTTGAGTGATGTATAATCAGGAGGGGATTTAAAGAGACGTTCATAGGGAGTCTGATTATTAATGGCAGAGGAAGGAACCTTATTAATAGTGTAGATAGTAGTATGTGCCGCTTCACCCCAAAACCTCTCAGGACAAGAAGATGAAATTAAAAGAGCACGAGTAGTGTCGAGGATGTGCCTATGTTTACGTTCAGCGCGACTATTCTGTTGAGAGCTACCTGGACAAGATCTATGAATAACAGTACCATTTTGATAAAGAAAGTCTAAAAAAGACTTTTCTTTATAATATTCCATGGCATTGTCTGTACGAAGAACTTTGATGATACTAGAGAATTGAGTCTGAATCATAGTGGCAAAATTACGATAAATTTTAGATAAGTCAGATTTATGTTTCATAAGATAAATTCAAGTGTATCGTGAATAGTCATCAACAAAAATAACAAAATATTTGAAACCACCTATAATCGGTGTAGGGGAAGGTCCCCAAATATCAGAGTGGACAAGATCAAATAGTGCAGTAGCAACATAATCACTTTTATTAAAAGGTAAAGCATAATGTTTTGCAAGAAGAAAGCGTGTTTCACAAACACACTTTTAGAGAAACTGAAAAATGCATGTTTGTGAAACAAGCTTTTACCTTCTGCCTTCGCTGGACTATTGTTTAGCAGTCCACTGACAATGATGGAGCGCATGGAAGCGCGTGAGGTTGATTCCGGCGGCCAAAAATTATTGGAACAAGGCCTAGGACTGGGGAACTCCTTTTGGATGATGGGTATTGATAAAACAACGAAAAACCTTTGGGGCAACAGACTGAGAAAAAATTCCAAAAGGAGGAGAAAATAAAAAAACTTCGATTATAATAATCCGAGATTGAACTAATCAGACCCCAAGATGTGGCTCTGATACCATGAACGAATTTTGAAGAAAAATTATATTTCTTGTCTGAGTATAATAATACATGAAATTCTCTTAAATAAACTATCCTATGAAACAAATAAGGAATGTCTTGCTAATCAAGATCTATAATTAAGGAATAGAATATACACTTAACAAATATATATACAACTAAATATATTCCTAACATATATATTAAAAGGTAAATATGTTAAATATGTTAACAAAGTATTTGTAGGTTTTTAAAGTATAAGAATGCCACGTGAAAAACGACCAAATCACAAGAAGGTGTAAGTACAATTTGCCCCCTTTTTTGTATCATTGAAAATCTAATTAAACTAGGAACTTTGCAATTTCCTTTCCCCTTTTTTTTTTTTTTTTTTAAATTCAGATCTGAATATAATTGAATACATTTTGTACAATTACAGGGTAACTACATCATATCTTGCTTCCTGTATTTTTCTTTCAAGTCGTAGAGGAAACAACACATTTTGAGAGTGCACTTGGAAAATAGGGATGAAAGACAACATTGACACTTCATAGGTAATATTTCGATAAATTATGATCTAATTTGTCTTGCTTTTTTGGTGTGCTTCACCAAGACAATGATGCAATTGCACCGGATGAAAATGATAGTTTTTCTACCAAATACTGCATTACTTACATGATGTATTTTGGCATCTTTAAGGGTGTCTAACGCTGTCATCTAATTATGATTTACTTTTCTAATATTTGACGGTCACTTTTCAACTCTAACGAAAAAAAAAAAAAGAAAACTTTGTTTGGACAAACAACTTATTCATTATTCTCTAAATAATATTCTACAATAATTGTTTAGCACGTTTTTCAATTATTTTTTACTTTATATATATTACATCAAAAAAAAATTTACAATACTTGCCTTATTTTATACTCAAAATATGTAATAATAGATATCTAAATAGAGCCAATAATGTTTATTTCGAAAACATCAAGTAATTGTAGACACTAATTAGTAAACTTCTGAAATGAAAATCATATCAAACTTCTCTATAATTTGATTGTTTCCTACCATTTTCTTCTTTTTTTCGTTTTTACCGTCACTTGAGATGGGATTGAATCTTTAACAGACAAAGAGAGGGCCCAATGGCTTTTTCAAATCGACCGTTGGGCTTCAATAGCCCAATCCAATCCTGCCCAATTGTCTTTCTGAGCTGGACACCCATATCCCTGTGTAAAAGCCACATGTCAAGCTTACGTGGAATACCTGATGCTTAAGCAACTTAACAATTAAGCTCAACCCTTCAAAGAAACCGTGACCGCATTAAAATAAAAATAAATAGTGTTTAATTGAGAATCAAATTAGTGGATATTTAAATTTGAAATCGATTTCATTTCAACTTTAATTACTTAATTATTCTAATTAAATCAAAATAAATTTTAAGTCGGTATTCAACAACATTTTAATCTTATAATTTTAAAACTTAAAAAATGTACTTGAAAAATTTTATTTACTCAAACTTAACTTGATAAAAATTATTTCGGATATGTCTAACAAAAAAATAAAAGTATTTTCAATTTTGTTAAATAAACCGAACAAACTTTAACATTAAACTTTTCGCCCTGTTTGATTCTTTTACTTCACAACCATTGATCAACACATCAGATCCGCCGGACCCACAAAACTTTCGTTTCAATTTCAGCATTGATATTGATAAACACATGACCCCGTAACTTTAGCGAAACAGTGCAGATCCAGTATAGTATTTCTCAACTACCGAAGCAATACATATAAATAACCCCCGCACTCATATCCATGCTCTCAATTTTCTTCACCCCAAAATTCTCGAACTCCCAATTCAATTGATTCCCAACTTTTTCCTCACTTCAAATTAATCAGGAAAAAAAAGAAGGAAAAGCCAAATTAATCAAGGAAAAGCCAAATTAATCAGGATTATCTCAATACTATTTTTCAACCAAAAAAAGAAGGAAAAAGGGTAACTGCTACTTCCTGAGTTTGAATTGCGTTGTTTTTCTTCTTTATTTTATTATTTTGGCGTAAAATTTTGACGCAATTACTTCACTGCCCATCAAGCTAATGAATTTAATTAGGGTTTTGTGATCTTTTTTATTTTTCGCTTTATTTTCTTTAATTCATGTAATTGCTGTCTTCTTTTAATACAATTTTCGCATAAAATGTTTTTTTTTTTTTTTTTTTTTTTTTGCCTAGTTGTGTTCTTCTAATGCCAATTGTGAGCTGAATTTATTTTTCCGTTGTTTATTTGTTTGTTTATCGAAATTTGTCAAAAATTGCTTTGAATTTAATTGTGAATTTTATCGTTTATTTGTGTTATTGCAGAAGCTGAAACTGATTATTGGTAGCTTATTATGCTCTACAATGTTCTGTTTAAAGAAACTTAAGGTTTGATATAAAGTAATTGGTCGTTTAAATACATCATATTTCGGATTTACCCTTATAAAGACTAGAATGTGGAGGGCGATTTTTGTAATATGTATAATAGCAAAATTGCAAAAAACAGGATGTGACGAAGGAGTTTACTTTGATTAGAAATCACAGGTAGGGCATATAATTACGAGGATAGTGCTAGAAATGGCCTTTCCTCTATGGGTGCTCCATTGTGCCAGATGTAGTTGTTTCCTGCCAGAGAAGACTGTCCAAGAAATTCTATTAGCTGAAAAGTAAATTAGCTTCTCAATTTTTGGCATTTGAATGATGAGTTGGGGTTCTTTTGCTAGGCCTAACAATGTTACTTTGGGTACAAAATAAGGCAGGTATTTTGAGCAAATGGGACTTGACATTAACTTTTATGGTGGTAGAGCTTGTTAAGATATAACAATGAATAAGCTCCCTATTCTTCTATGGTAAATCTTCTGGTGTCCCATAAATGTTTTAACTCAATCTAAGCATTAGATTAGGGTCTTAATAGAACTATACTCTTTCTTGTGAAAACAGAAGTCAGTTCAAACCAGTTCGTGCATTTTATCATCTCTTGGGCAATGAGTTTCTGTTTTGCATTTTGAATATTATTTCAGACACAAGGGCTTATTGCTCCTGTAGTTGTTGTTTACATTTTTTTAATCAAGTTTCTGATAATACTTATGACATTGTTGATTAAAAAGGAATATACGACTGTGGGGAAAATTTTTGAAATAAATGTGTTTCAGTTATAAAATTCTATTGTATTTCCGTAGATTTATAACATTATGTAAAGTGCATAATGTTTGAGTGAAGATATAAGTTACATGGACATGGTATACTGCAGTTTGTAATGTATGTTACTTGTAATTTGAGAATTTACTGTAAATTGCTGTAAATCTTGTTACTTGAATTTAAAGGTTGGTGATTCACCTCTCTACATGTTAAAATGTCATATAAAGAGATAATCTTATAGTATAGCTCCCAATATATCTTCTATAACTCACCTGAAGCCTTACCCCCTTGGGATATTTAAACATGCACTCCAGTCTGTCTTCACCCAGAATCTATAGATCTTGATTATCATCGTTTTTAATCCTAGTAACAGAGTTAGACAAATTAGATGATCTAACCATCAAATGGAAGAACATGACAATCCCATTTTCCTTGTACAAAATGTAGTTGGATTATATGTCTCCGATTCTTCATTTCTCATTCCTCTTTACAGTTGGTGTGTAGTTTTTTTTTTTCCGAGGTTTCTTGAGGTTGATTTTTAATTCTACAAGATGTCTGTTATTTCTTTCTCGTGTGATTATTGTTGACTCGTTCTTTTCTTTGTGGTAGGCTTCCATGTATTGAACATTGCTTCTATCAGTGGGGACTGGCAATTTTTTTTTCTACTTGTGATGATTAAACTTTTGGCATGGCTCTGAATTAAGCTGGCTGCATTACTGTGCTGTATTGTACAGCAATGCGTTATATTTTTTTAAGGCGCTTAAGAGCATTGGTGCCATAATGGAGTGGAAGGCCACTTTAGTTTCATTATTGTTTTTGGTTAGCCTTGTTCAGTCAACTGGTAGAGATCAGGGATAATTCAGTCCAGTAATCTAGGTGGTGGCTCATTGTTAGCCTACAGCTGGACAATATGCAGTGCAGCAATACAGAATCTATTGGTGGCTCTTGTTCTGTCCATGTATCTTATCTTTGAGCATTTAGCAGCATACAATCAACCTGAGGTATATTTGCAAAAACTTGCAGTTGCAATTAGTTCCTCATCTTGTAACTTCCCAAGTGCATGCAAGTGCTCATAAGTAGTGCTTTTTTTAAAATTTTAGGGACTGACTTCTAGAATTCCCTTTTCTTACTTCATTTGATCTTTTTAATCCAGCTGACACGAGATACATTTAAATTTCAGGAGCAGAAGTTCTTGGTTGGACTCATTCTGATGGTTCCTGTTTATGCATCCGAATCGGTATGGGGGAATGGTTTATTTTCATAGATATCCTTTCTTTTTTCAGTGGTCCTTAGATATCTAATAATTTCCCTTGAGCAAAGGTTAGTGTGAGGTTGCTTGGATGGGAAATTAAATTTATAGAATAAGTTGCTTACAATCTAGGTTTACTTGATTATGCTATCATCTCATACTTAATATCGAAATGTGTAAGTTTGTTTGGGATTTTTCTCCGCAAATGCACAATTGTGTAAAAAAGAAGATTGAGATAATTCTCACCACCATATACGTTTGGTTTAGCATTGTGGACAGCCACTGAAAAGCTGATGTTGTTGTTATGGTTGAACCTTGTCACCTTCTTTCTTTTCATCCTCCTAAGTAAAGTATGCCATCTAAAGATAGACCATACTGATGTGCATTGCCCTGATTATTTGAAGTTTTAACAGTGGGAACTATTTTCATCATTAAATTGGTGGAAGTTGTCTTATACTTCTTTCATATTGTAGTTCCTGTCATTTGCATTGTAATATATGGGACATAAAAATCTTTTATTCCTTGAAAGAGTTTGATAATGGTAGTAGTTTAATATCCAAGAATTTGGACTTTTCATTTTGAGCAGCAGTATTCCCTTTTTCTTTATAAATTGACTTTGGGTTATTTACAGGTTCTGCAATCTTTGTATCAATCATTCAATCATTGGTCCAAAAAATTTATCACTGACACAAGGAAAAGGTAGTCTATTAGGTTACCAAGAAAGTAAAATTTCTGTATGCATCTAAATTGGTAATATCAACCAAAAGTTTAGAAGAACAGGAAATGAGATTTGAAACTGTTATTTTTGGAGAAGATAATTTCATTTATCTAAGTTGTCTATAAACTTTACAAGTTAGATACCTCCTAATTTGCTATTTAGTTTATTGAGTTTTGTTTACCATTTTTTGCTTCATTTCTCCTGTTTAATTTGTTTCTTTAGTTTGTCAAATTTTTATTTACAATCTGTTGTTTTTTGGGAACAGTTCTTGTCACTGCTAGATCCCAATGCTGCTTTCTACTGTGAGATCATACGGGACTGCTATGAAGCATTTGCATTATATTGCTTTGAGAGATATCTCATAGCTTGCTTAGGTCAGGGGACTGCTTCCTTCTTTCTGGTCATTGTTTGATATCCATTTATCTTGAAGTTGTTATGTATGGTAACTACATTTTTCAACTGTATTAGGGAACATATTTAACGATACTTTGATGTACGCTACTTTGATGGGAGGACTGGGGAGTGCATAGATCAGAGCTGTGCTTTGTCATGGATTTATTGTGTCTAGAATCTTGGATAGTGAGATTATGTTAAAATTTTTGATGTTTTAATTCCTATACTGTTGTTTCCTTGCTTCGCTTAGTTAGACATGTTATGGCACAAGATCTGGAGTCTAATCTATTATTAGTGGAGTATAATCTATTGTGTTTTGTAAATTAAGTTGTGGAACAATTGAAGGTGACTTTAATCTTAGAGAGATTTAAAGCTTCGCCTTGCATTTTTTCTTTTATGATGTGTAGAACACTGACCATATGAAAGCTTCCCTCGCATTTTTTCTTTTGCAATGCCTGCAACTTAAAACACTATGTTCAATGAATTGTATTAATGGGTAACTTGCATGCTTGTTGACATACTTTTCTATTACCCTTTGCTGTCGTACTTCACAAGTTTCAACTGGAATTATGAATTCTTTCAGGGCCCAATAGATTGCGGAAAGAAGCTAAGTAGGGGCTCTGTAAAGCTGCTTTAGCCGTTTCTCTTTAATTTCTGTAAATATGCTTTTGAATTTACTGAATATCCATCTTTATTGGTCCTGCCTGTGTATGTCACTCTATTTTGTATTCATCTCTTCTTGGGAAGTAAAGATAATAGTTATCTTGCTCTGGTCTAAATCTTGGCCAATAAATAAGTTAAGATTCATATTCATTATGTTCCTTGTTCAGAAATGTTTGAACAAACGGTTGATTGCATCTGTTTTCTGAAGTGGACCAATGTTAATTCTTTTTAAACATATTTTCCTATCAGATAAAGGCGGTGATGCTTTGATGACATATAATCCAGCATCTTTTAATGCAACTTTGACGTATTTGAAAAATTGGTTATGTTTATACCAATTTATTGATACTTCTGGATAATTTATCTTCTTTAGTACCGGAAAAGGATTTTCTTATTTAAATTTGCATGAAGTGTAGGTGGAGAGGAAAACACGATCGAATTCATGGAAAATCAAAGCATGGTCTCCTCAAGCATACCTCTCATAGATGAAGCTTATGCTTATGGAGTAGTTGAGCATCCTTTTCCACTGAATTGTTGTCTTGGGCAGTGGAATCTCGGTCCTCACTTTTATCAAGCAGTAAAAATTGGCATTGTTCAGTATGTATGTCCTTCTATTGATGTCTTAAGGAAATCCCAGATCATTTCTTGTTTATTTCCTCAACTGGAATTTTTGGTTTGCAGATGATACTGAAGATGATATGTGCAATATTGGCTATGTTTTTTCAACTGTTTGGCATTTATGGTGAAGGGAAATTTGAGTGGAGATATGCGTAAGTTATCGTAATCCATCCCGTTAGAAAATTTTACTGCTCTTGAATTCAGCTGTTCTACTTGTTGTTTACCTCGTTCTGTTTCCATATAAATTTCCAAGTTAAGGATATCAATTTCCAATGCCCTGCTCTCACCATCCCTTTCCCCCTCGCTTTGAAACTATTATTGTATTTATCTATGCATTAATTGATTTCTCTCTCTAGTCTACAAGAACAATATTGAAGTCATCTTTGTGTATTTATTATCTCTAACTCTGTTGTCTGCTTGCAGTTATCCATACTTGGCAGTTATCCTTAACTTCAGCCAGACCTGGGCTTTATACTGCCTAGTGCAGTTTTATTCAGTCACCAAGAATAAGTTGGCACCCATTAAACCTTTGGCCAAATTTCTGACATTCAAGTCGATTGTATTCTTAACATGGTGGCAAGGTATAGCTGTTGCGTTTCTTTTCTCACTGGGAGCTTTTAAAGGGTCTTTGGCACAGGTTTTGCAAGCACGTATCCAGGACTATATTATTTGTATTGAGGTCTGTGGTACCTATTAACTATTGTTTTAGCATTGTTCACTGCTTATGCTTTTATTTCATTCCTGCTGCAAGCCTTAGTTATACGTCCATTATTTTTTAGAATAGAACATTTCTTCATCAAATTCATTGCCGTTAGGAATGTTTCAAAGGTGCATATGCCTGCTTAATCTTCTTAAGTTCGGATAATAGTGCAGTAAATGTTTTTTTTTTTCTGAAAAAAGAATAGTAGAGGTTAAAGCTTTGGCTTTACTTCTTTTAGTTATTGTGAGTAGCTCTTTACCCCATAATAAAATGCTTAGGAAAGGATTAACTGGTTTGAGGAAATCATCCAGAGTACTTTTTTTTTTAATAAATTTGAATCATCCTGCGCATTTGTCAATTCTCATACATAATTAAGTTAATTCGTGCCAGTAGCAAAATGCGAAACACCCTTGGTTATACTGTTCGAAAAAATTGGTGCATTTGTGACAAAAACACGTTTATAGGTGACATGATTATTTTCAATTCAATCAGTAAAGCCAAGGTGATTGGAGATGAAGGGTCAGTCACGAAATGGATGTTGATAAGGTTCTAAATTTCTAGTCTGTGTCTGGGAAATCTTCACAGGAAAACAATAAACAAGTAGGAAAGGATGGATTTTTATGTCAGTTGTTTGGAAGTATTTGAAAAACAGTAGTGATAGACAGATAACAAGTTTTTCATGACAAGTGGAGAATGCCTTATTTTAAGAAGCCAATAAAAAGTAAAGGTGGGGAGGGTCATTTCATTTCCATTGCTGGTATATTGCTTCCTAACCAGCTGAAACTGTAGTCTAGGTTACTGAGCGGATGGAAGGATTTGAATTTAGTTCGGCCTTGTGTAAATTTGACCGTGGATGCTCTAAATCTTGGACTTCTGCAATTGTTTAGACTAATTCAATTTTCTCGTTGAAATAAAAAGTATCTCTTAATCAATAGTGTTTCCCACAAGAAGGATGAAGTGTTGTAGAGACACTTTGCTGAGATTGTATTATTGATTTGACCATCCCAATTAGAATTGAGTTCATGGTAGTCGTGTTTTTCGTGCTTCAATCAATTATTTAAGCATCTACCTTAACAACACTAGTTGACAGCAAATTTGAATGGAGAAAAAGTTGGAGGGAAAGGAGGTACTAAAGCATATCTAATTAATTCTAAGCCACCAGTTGACAAGAGAGAAAATAAAAGGGTAGTAAAACCAAAGTTGCAATATCAGGCACATAAAAGTATTTGAAGATGTTGTAGGTTTTCCATTCCTTTCTCTTTTAGCTAAATAAAGCAACATAATATCCCTCTTTCCTGAGAAGTATATACAAGAACGGTTGCATATTAATAGCTATTTAGCTCATATTTCCTTTATTTTTGCATATTCCTTCTTCTTCATCTAGTGAAGTCTTCACTGCTGTTATCTTCAGGATCATGACATTTATGTGAGGGCACATGAAGCATTGAGAATAGATGCTGAACATGAAGAGAAGAAATATACATACATAATGACTTGATATTCTATAAATAGATAGTATAGCGATGGGGCGATAAAATGTGCAATAATGATTGAATCATGATTAATATGTGAATGGCTGTATGCATTTCCCAACCAGCAACGGGTTGGAATATTGGGCAGTGAGATTCGCACATGAACAAAATGTGAGAATCGAAGAGATACGAATGCTCTAAGATGGATGCATGCGTATAGTAGGATGGACAAGATCCATAATGAGCATGTGTAAATTTGTGGTTCCAAATTGCACAGTAGTGATCCTTGCAGAGATAATATATTTTGGTATTCTGTCCTGTGTAATTTCCTAATCTCAGCATATTACTTGCGGCATTTTCCTCTCTTTTCTGTTGCTTAATCAGCTTGGAAACTCTAGGAACTGCTTCAAAATGTGCGATCTCCTTTTTAATTCAGTTCCTGAAGTTCTGCTGTTTTGATACAGTTCCATTTTTTGGCCTCTGGAAGAGTAGACAGAAACTATATGGATGAAAAAGAAAAGAAGGATGAATTTCTATATTTTTATATAGACTAGAACCAAACAACCTAGTCCCTAGTTAACCATAGAGACAATAAAGATTATTATATCTGAAGTCAATCCTGCTTGACTGTATATCACATGTAACTTGGATCTCAGTTTATGCATTCACAATGGTAAGATCTTAATTCTTTTGGTTTTCCCCTTTGTGGACAAAATCGAGTTTGCTACTTCTGTCCGGGTCTAAGTTTCCATCTGGTGTAGATTGGACTTTGAGATTTACAGAGAATTTTGCATAGTTCTGGCTGATGGATGATAGACATTCATCTATCCTTGATCAGTCCTGATGTACTTGGTGATAACCATATAATCTTTACGCAAGCTCATGCCGTGATTTTTTATTTATTTTCTGAAACTTTCAAGGCTTCAGTTTTGATGCCGAGGAAGTGTCATTGACTGAGGAGTGGGCTCATTATGCCCTTGTCTTCTAGACTTTGACCTATTAAAAAACTTGAGGATCTTGAAGATCAATTACGTAGCCAACAACTTGGAACATCTTGAATGTTAGAAAATACTGAGATCCATACTTTAGGAATTGCAATTAATGATGTGTCTCTCTTTAGGGAAATGATCTTAATATGATCCTGTTTTTGTTTTCTGATTTGTTATGTTTTTTACAGTGTACACTCATTCAGATGAGCATTTTTCTTATGTAACATTTTCAAGGCTTTTACTTGTTAACTTGAAACAGATGGGTGTCGCTGCAGTGATACATCTTTATGTCTTCCCAGCATTACCTTACAAACGGGGAGAAAGATGTGTACGTAATGTTGCTGTCATGGCAGATTATGCATCCCTAGGATCTCCACACGACCCAGAAGAGGTTATGGACTGTGAAAGATTTACAAAAGTGCGGATTGGTCGCCACGAAGAAAGTGAAAAACGGTTAAAACTTCACCAAAGTGTCTGTGATGTGGTTCTAGGAAGTGGTGAAATTGTGAGATCAACATCCCTTATTGTTCAATATTTTATACTTACCATTTGCATCTGGTCTAACCATCTCTGGTGGTATTGTTGGGTTTGTGCTTTCATGCTTGTGTAGATTGTTGATGATATGAAGTTCACAGTTGCACATGTTGTTGAACCAGTTGAAAGAGGAATTGCAAGAATAAACAGAACTTTCCACCAAATATCTGAAAATGTGAAACGGCATCAGCAGAGGCAAAAGAAATCTAAAGATGATAGTTACCTTGTCCCTTTAAACTCATGGACAAAAGAATTCTCGGATGTGCATGAAGATTTGTCCGAGGGGAGTTTCAGTGATAGTGGATTGCCGAATGGGAAGAGAAAGCATTGCCAATCCAAAGGTAGATCATCGCGGTTCAACAGATAACACACCATTTATAGAATTTTTTTTTTACAGCAATCTAATTGGTAAGTAATTTCTAAATTGTTACTCAATTCACATATTAAAATTTGGTTGGTATAATCACGTAAACTTTAATATTTCATGGTTGGATTGCTGACGTATACATTGTTCTACTTGCCAATTGCCAAAGGAGCTAAGAGAAACTGACTGGAATGTTTTCCAAGATTGCGAGTTGAACTTTCAGAGCGAGACAACGTTGCGGGAGTATAACTTGTTACGTACCGAGGAACTACAGAAAAGACCATTTGCCGTCATTGGTTTAGATTGCATTCCGAAAGGACAGCTAATCTTTGGATTGTAACCGAGTGTACACTAGCTAACAAGTGATAACAATTCATAGTGGAAATACGGTGGAGAGGTATGCATATTTCATGATAGGGAAATCAATTTCAATGGAGTTTGTAATTTTGTTCTGCAGCAAATTTACCAACTTGAAATTCTCCGCATTTAAATGAGATGCTTTAGTGAAAAATTGAAATCTGTCAAGTTTTTGGAGGACTTGAGGACTAAAACTAACTAATTTTAAATTCACCCTTAAAAAGTGTGAGAAGAAATTTTTAAATAATATCTAATCTGGATTATTTGAATTTATTGTTTTTAGCTTTACAAGTTTTATCGATAAATAAATAAATAAATGCCAAATTCTTTCTCAAATATATCTATTCGAACACTGTGTATGAATTGGTGGCTTCTCTTGGTTGTTGCTCTTAAGCTTTCCCATATTTGAAATATAATAATGTTTATAAATGTTATTTAGTTAATTATTATGAAAATTATTCTATGAGAATGAAAATGTGAAAAAATATTTACTTTTATTATTTACTTGTAATTTGGGTTTCAAATTAATTAATTTATGAATATAATGAAATTTATTCTTTGTTTAAACTAAACAAATAAGATAAAATGACATGAATTTAAATCAATAATAAAATTTATAATTTCTATTTCTATTCCAATTTCTAAATGTTAACCAAATATTTTCTTAGTGAAAGGATTGTACGAAACCAAATATTATTCAAAAAAAAAAAAGTCTATAGTGGGGGAGCCGAGACTAGCATGCATACCTGAAAACAGAGATTTTCAACCTCCTTTAGATGAATCGTGAAGAAGTTTTCATATTAGCCATGTGTAAGTGCGGTTCTCCACATCCTTAGGGATGGGTATGGGTAAAATACCTTAAGTTGACCCGCCTCTCCGCGCTGCTCTAATCCCAAAAAAGGGTATCGCACTCTTTTCTATTCCCAGGCAGGGTCAATTAAAGGTTAGATACATGCTTTTACGGGTATGGATACGAATCAGCTTTTTAAAAACTCACATGTATCATAGCCATATATTTTAACTAAAAAAATTGCACGTGTTCCGTATGTATAAGACTCGTGATTTGATTTGTTAGAAATTTTTTATTTTTTAAAGAGATAAAAAAATAATCAGTAAATAATAATTTAAAATATAAAGTATAGATATTTTAACTGTATTTTTATGCAAATGTTATATATATTATAATATATATTTAATATTTTTACTCTTTTCTTGATAATTATTTTTACCTTTCTTTTTAATTTTTTTTTATACATCAATTCCTTTTCTTCTAAAATATAAACAAACTTTCCCTTTTATGACAACAACATATAATATTTGGATCTTATTTCTATTTCTCTTTTAGGCGTTAAGATTATGATTTCCTATATAACAACATTATCAATTACTCGCAGTTACAGAAAAAAATATTTTCTATAGTATTGAACTTTTTAAATATAATTGTATATAATTTATCACTACTAAAAGATAAAATCACTATCAAGTACCAAATGTTATCTTATAATTGAAGTGTAGATATTCTTTTATTAGCAAAAAATATATTTATAGGAAATCAAATAATATATGGATAATAATTACAAAATTAATTAATTATAATTTCAAAAAATACGAAAAAAAATCAATCCGATTAAAATGCAAAAAATGAATACACAAAAAAATATTATAAAAAATAAAATCTAATTAAACTAATATATTCTCTATATTATTGATAGATATCATATAGTATATTAAAATCATTGTAAAAAAACTAAAATAATAATTTATTCTTTTATATTGATCTGAAATGCATCGAATAATAATGAAAACAATAATTTATCTTACTATAAGATAAACACAATACTAATGAAAAAAATATAGTTTCAAAGACGTCCAAAATTATATGATAGAACATTACTTTAAGTGTATTTTATATAAATTTCTATCAAAATTAATTTTCATTAACATATTGTGTAAATGTGTATGTGTGTGTGTGTGTATATATATATAGAAAATATATTTATATTTTTTTATATTTCTTAAACTTTGTTTTTTTTTTTTTTTTAAATAGAGTATCTATAGTAGATTCCCACCTACTCTGTTGGTGATTTGAATATATTGGTATTTTTTCATGTTTCTTAACATTATGGTAACATTCATTTTAGGACTTCATTAGTGTTGTAAACTCTTCTCTTCATCCTGAATGGTATCGAATGTGGTTAACTCCGAAATTATGTTTTGATACAGTACTTTACTGTGAAATTAAATTTTGTATTTATTAAATATATAAACAAAATTAAAGCTAATAAGAGTGTGTGAATTTTTTTTAAATTTTTTTGCGTACTTTTTTGATTAATTCCGTATATTGTTTATCAATATACTTAATCTACATTTTTATTATTTTGTTAAATAGTGTAAACACAAAAACTGAATTACAGTTTCCAAAATTGACGTGCAACACAATCTATATCTACAATTATTTTGTAATATTTAATAGTATAATTTTATTTGTATAATTTATATTACTTACCTACTTATTTTTTTATCTGTCATTCCAACAATTTATGCGTAACATTTTTATAGGTCTTGCAATGATTATTCTAAATTATTTTGGCTATGTATCGTACTGTTGGCTGAAGATTGTCTACCTCACAATACCTACTCTAAACTAATATTTTTTTTGGGTCAAGTACTGTAATAATTGTCATTGTAGTTTCTAAAATTGACATTTAAACTCAATATATAACAGCAACTACTTAGAGTATTTAATAATATGATTTATTTGTATAATTTGTGTTGTTTCTTTGTTAATTACTTACCTAAGTATTTTTCGATATTCGCATCACAAATTATGTATAGAATTTTTTGTATGTGTTACAATGATTATTTTAGAATATTTTAGGTATTGCATCGTATTATGGGTTGAATTTACATATGTATCTACCTCAACAATAGTTACTATAAACCACAATATTTTTAAAAACTGATATTATTAAAAATAAGGATTTCGTAATCAAATATTACTATTAAAAAGATATAAAATTAACAAATATTTTTATCTCAATTAAAAATTGTGAGTTTTCTATTTCGTTCAAAGCTTTACTTTCATTGCTTGGTTAATTATCTTTCTTTGTCTAGGGAAGGGAAAAACAAATTTAAATTAATTGTAATAAAAATTTGAATGAGATAAGAAAAGTATTATATACTCCACTATTTTTTCACTTTTATAAATATTAAATTTTTTATTTGTATGATTATTCATTTTGCAATTTTTAAGTTGGAGGAAAACTTTGATATAAAAAATATATATTATTGAATTCAAATCCAATCAAGTCAAATATAATGCATAAAATTTATTATAGGCATTTTCTCCTATTTTATTTATTGTATGTTAAATGTTAGTGGGGTTGAACTTTTTTTGGCAAAGGTAAGAGCTTAATTCCATAAGTGAAAAAAGCTATTAACACTAATGAATTTGAAAACCTAACAATTTAACTTATTTGCTATGATAAACAACCAATTATTTATTATACATTGATCTTAAACCACAATAACTTCATCTCAAAATCAAAACAAATACATGATTAATCACATTATAATAGAGACAAAAGTTTTATACTTTTACTCAAAATATAGATGTTATTGGCATATGAAAATATATAAAATAATAAAAAATAATTCTAATTAACTACCACACAAGAGCATACTTAAATAAATAATTAAAGAAAAGAAAACAATTATTTGTGAATTTATAATATATAAAAGACTATTTTTATTAGGAATAAAAAATAAAAATGATTTGAACAATATATAACATTTATAAAATAATATTTGTAATTTTTCTTTGCTCAAGTATAAATAATTTTTCTATTATTAATACCTTTTTATTTCGTATATATGCCAAAATTTAGTAATAATTTAAGGAAGAAATAATTTGAACATAAGGCATAATAGCTATAAAAACTATTTTTATTTTATTTTTTCTCAAATATATATTATTTTTATACAATTAAAATTTTCACCTTCTTAGTAAGCATTTATGCCCAAATTTTCATATAAATCTAAAGAATTATATTATAGCAGTTATATATATATATATGAATGATAAATAATAGTAGCATTATAAAAGATAGATAATTTTATTATATTAATTGAAGAGTATTTTAGATAAGCCAATTATACTCCATGAAGGGCATATTAGACATAACTATTTAATTAAGGATATATTAAACAGGATAAAAAGGATAAACATCATAGATTATCTTGAGTAAGATTATATGACTAAAAAATAGGTTGTGGTATCCTAAAAAATAGGTAGTTAGATTATAGGACTAGTAATTTAATTATTTTTTTCTAGGAATTATATTTCATTAAGAGTGGGTATTTTAGACATTACAAAAAAGGAGAGAAAGACTTAAAAGAAAGAAGCACTTTAAGATGAGAAACAACTCACTATTTATATATAGGTTATAGATTTATATAATTTTAAGGGTAAACAAGTCATTTCGTATAACCTTAATTCATTAAAGTAAATTCTTTCATCACTTCCTTTGTTGCAATCCCTCCCCTTTCTCTTATTTTGTTTTACAATTTCTCCTAGTGATCTTTGAGTCGATAGAAACTCTATTTGTCTAAAAATTTTGATATCAACAAATGATGGGTTTTCAATTATATTAAATTTATCCGCCTTTCTCAGAGGAATGGTATTCTGCTTTTTATTTTTCTTTTAGTTTCAAGAGATTATGTAATTTTGATATTGAGTTTTATTAAGTTTTTTCTTGAAGCAAAGTAATACTGGAATTTTCTTCCTTCTTTTAAATTTCCCATAGAATACTTGTTAGTTCTAAAAGTTATTGGATTTTTCTTGCTCAAAGTAAGCATAGTGTAATATTGTTTGTTTTTGGAAAATGAATGATGTTACAGCAAGATTGGGTATATGCAAATCCGGCCCTTTTAAAGAAGTCGGGTACTAACATTTTCGAATATCGAGTGATCTGAGAGTTAGATTGTCACGCCCAAAACTTGAAACCATAACATATTGCACCCCTGGATAGGTCAAGATATACAAGGCTACAATAACAGAATCACATCTAACCATAATATACATTAATCACTAGTAGACATATATAATAATAGCATGCATGCCCCAAGCCTTATTCGGCTGCGAGTTTGAAAATATAAGTGGCTAATCATGATGTAAGTCATAACCCTGTTCAACAGTATACTTAACCCGGCTCACTGAAGTAGTACCTATACTTAGAAGGTGCAAAATGTTAAATAAGTGAGGTAAACAACACATTGCTCAGCAAAGTAGTTCATATCACTTTTGACCAAATTGAGCAAGTTCTTCATACCCATACTCAAAAGGTGCAGAATGTAAAATAAGTGGATGAGCATCACCTTTCTTAGCAAACAGTTCATATCTCTTTTCACTAGATTGAGCAAGTATATACTATAATACTAATTAGAGGACCTACAAGCATTCTTCACATGGGACAGAAGATCCCAAAAATCATACATAGCAAAGCATTTATCACATATAGATAATGTAACAGATAACTCATACATTCTCAAGGCATGTAGACTACTAGATCCATGCATAACTCTTATACCGGCCAGACAGGCCATGCGAGCTAGTTTATTAGATTGCAAAAATAGAGACAGAAATGAGTATGTTCTCACCATATAACCAAAGTTAACTATTAGTTGAGCATACAGAATACAATCATACATCACATGTAACATTACCTATCACATTCACCAGTCATATATGTATAAAATTTCCAAAAAGTTCATGTATTACATGTTCAATTCATTTTACATAATAACATACTTTTCAATTGCAAAAGGAGTTCTAAAACTTTTATAAAATAATGAAAAGATACATTAACCACTTACTTCAATCCTTAGCTAAACTTCCTTATCACCTTCAATCCCCTAGAAATAAACCATAAATCTCTCAGTCTATGTAACATATAATATAATATATAAGAAAACCTTTCCTAAATGGCCTACTAATAATCAACTAAACAAGTGGCAAGTTGGGTATCATCTAAATCATATTCCAACTATCACTAATTAATCAAAAAATCACAAGCATACAAAATAGCACAAATAATTCCAACATCAAAGCCATTTAATTAGGCCAACCTATTAAACACATTCCATTAATAATATACAATGATGCATACAACAAATTCCAACAACTAATCTTCATTGATCAAGTCAAAATATCTAATTGAACAATTCGTATACATGCAAATAGGATAGTTCAAACAAATTTCAAAATTTGACACTATTTAGTGAAAGTAGCATTTATTGAGATATATAAATTGTATGAGTGTGTTCCTTATACCGTTAGAAAATACATTAAGAATGTTAAAATTTTCATGTAAGAGTCATCCCAAATTACTTATTTAAACATTAATATAGTCCCAATGGTTCACAACTTCGTTTTAGATTTTTAGATTAGGTAGAATTTTTAGGAAAATTGCTATATTTTGAAATTTGTAAATCAGAAAATCACGTGGTTTATTCCGTTAGATAAAATTTTAATTAGCTATACATCATATAAAGGAACTTTACTTAGCCAGAAACATAATAAATAAGTTAAGATAGAGTAAAGTGTTCCATATCAAACTAAGTTTACACAAACTAACATATATTAAGTTATAAAAATTATATGAATGTGCACTATATAGTTTTAGAAACTAGATTCATAGTGCTACAATTCTTATGAAGAAGTAAAATTTAGATTCTAATCACAATCTATTCGAAAATTACAAATAATACATAACAAATAACTTTTCAGGACAGGTTCTTAGTCAATTTCCCAAATCTCTCATGATTAATCTACAAATGCCAAGGATGCTTCTATATGTAAAAGAAAATCCAGAAATATATTTTTAGTTACAATAAAACGGAACCCCAATCCTGAGTTTTCTAAAACAATTTATAGCAATTTTACTACAAATGTGTTGTGCTGTACTGCTATCACTTTAGTTATTTTCATAATTTTAATAATTGAATTCTTATATTTTTAGTAATAACCAGCTTATAAAGAATACAAAGTCATTTATGTAGCATATATTTTCTAAGTATGTGAATAATTTCTATTTTTCTATATTATATATATGAAATCTATACTATCTATAAAGTATGAGGGAAGGTTTTGGCATCCGTCATTTTATGATTTGCTAAATTTACCCTCTCTATACCCTCTATTATCTTTTCATTAACCACCTTAACGTTCTTCTCATAACTCCCTTCTTATATTATTCTTTTAATTTTTTATTTGAATTTTCACTATTTATTCTTTTTTTTTTTGAAATTTTGTGGAATTTTTTTTTCTTTTTAATTGCACACTCATGGGGTGTGCATTTCCTACTAGTCAATAATAAAACATGAATGAAGAAAATCCTAATTTTAATACTTCATGAATTCATATAAAGATATATCAAAATAATTATCTTCAAATAAAAATAATAAAATATCACATGATTTCTATCCATGAATACCCAATTAGATTAATGAAGAGCAACTTACATTCGGTAAGTGGAATACGAAGACAATTTTTTATTTTTCTCCTTTTTTTTCTTCCCTACCATTTATATTTGTCTCTCCCTTCCTTCTTGTTGTTCTCTCTCTCTCTCTTAGAATTTCCTATCTGTTGTTCTTTTTCTTTTTTCTAATCCCACGCCCCTTTTTCTCTCCCTATTCTTTCTCTGTGATGGGATTTTACCATTTTTTTTTTTTTTTTTTGCTGAGAGTCTCCTTTTGTCCTTTGCTCTATTCTCTCTTCGTCTTTCATGACCACCTCTACCCAATACGAAACCATCGTCCATATATATTTCTAGAGAAAAAGAAAACACATTAGAGTTTTTTATTTTTTTATTCTTCTAATAAAAATGCACTTTTCGTCTCTTTCACCCACTATTTTTTTTAAAAAAAAAAATTTCGATACCAAATTCAAGATTGGCTATCTTTTTCTCACAAACCCATCTACCTTTCAGGTTTCCCTTTTTTATTTCTCTTCAATTTTTCTCTACTTTGGATATTCTTTCACTTGTCTGATATGAGAATTTCATTTGTACGATGTATGGTATTTGTAATTTTCTATTATTGTGAAAAAAATTATAGTAGAATTTTGCAATTTAGTTTTTTTTTTTTTCATTTTTTTTGGTTAATTCCTATACATTTGTATGCTTATTTTTGTAGTTCAGTAGTTATGGAATATTCAAGGCTTGACTTTTTTGGGTCATTTAGAAATTTTAGAGGTGGCAGATTGGTTATGGGATAGAATTACATGTTTTTTAATTTTTGGAGGCTCTTTGATAGAAAAATTTGATAAATTGAAGGAATTAGGGGTAATTTAATTTTTTACCTAACATTTTCTTCTGTTTTGACCTCTCATAACTTCACTTTAAGTCTTTATTTTGGAGAATATTACTTAGTTGTTTAGACAATTTTAACCCTAAAAAATCACTTTCCACTAGGTTTGACTACTCAAATAGATATAATGGAATCGAAGTTAAATTCATACTTTCAATTTTCCTATTGCTACTTTTGCCCAAAAAAAAAAAAAAGTTGAGTGACCTAATTTGCTACATGTTGATAGTTAAATGACGATTGTGACAATTTGCTCTTAAGATTAAGACAGTCAAAAGACAATGTGTCAATTTTCTATTAAGATTAAGACATTCAAAATACGATTGCGTCAATTTACTATTAAGATTAAGATATTCAAAATACGAGTGTCTTCTTTTCAATGCTCAGAATTCAATATTTTAATTGTTTCAGTATCAAGATTTCGAATTTTAGAAAATTTAGCTTTAGAAAATTTAGCGTTAGCAAACCTATCCTAATGGATACGTTTTTTTTTTTTTTGGCTTATCACACATAATAAATATAGGAAAATCTCAATCAATTCATTTTAAGCATTATTTATGCTATCAAACACATCAATGTCTAGTTTGTTGTATTGGAGATTTCATGTCAACACGAGTCCATACCTCATAGACCATAGTTGAACTTTAAGTTTTCTTACACTACTTCTTTTGAGTGCATAAAGAAAAATAACTTTCTAAAGTTTTAAATTATGAGTTTCAAATATGACAAAAAAATCATTTGCCATCATGAGATAGATTTACTTGAAAGAAAAAATCAACTTAAGATACACTACAACTTGCCAAAACTTAAGTTGGATTTTGTAAATGTTTGACATATTTAGAACTCCTTGATTCTAAAGTTTTGTATTAATGTTTGAAAGGTTAAGCTATAACCAAGTTCTTATATTTCCTACACAATCAATTTTTTTTTTCTTTTTTTCCATATGGTTACATAAGCTACAAGCATTTTTAGCTGTGGATTTTTGTACCTAGTGCCTTTAAAGCGCATACTTTTGTATCTACTTAAGCTATACAAATCCTTTTACTTTTGGTTCTATTTCCACTCCTATTTAAGTCATTGAAGTGCAAAAATAATTCCACAAGGTGGTTATAGCTAAGGAAAGTTCAATATTTCCATTAGGAAATCATGGATGTTGTATTTTAAACTTTGTACAATTTGAGTCTTTAATGCACAAGATTTTCTATTGTATAAATTCTTTAAGGTCTATTAGTTTCATGGGATGATATTGAATTGAATAACTATCCCGTATCATCTTGTGCTTAGTTCATTTTATCATTATTTCAATTAATTAAATTAATCCTTTGTAGAAGGGATAAAATTAGGGGGTGTTTGGTTGGAGGGTATGGGAATCAGGAATGTAAGTGAAATTCATACTTATTTCTTGGTTATTGTTTATGGGAATTGAAATTTTGGAATGAAATTCAAAGAATCCACCACTCCCCATACCCAAGTGAATTGAGGGAAAGATGTTTTGTGTTGATTTCAAATGTGGAGATAAAAATATACATTTTTATCTCTCTTTTCTCCTTTCCTTCCCATTCCCACAGCCCTCATCCTTCTCCTCCTCCTCCTCCCTCCTCCCTCCTCCCTCCTCCATCTCGTTTTCCTCCTCCTCCCTTCTTGCAACTCTTATATACCACGTGTCACGTCCCTAATACGGGACAATGACACGCCGCACCTCGGGATCACCCCAAGCATGCAAGGCACAATACAAGAGCAATATACAAACCATAATACTTGTCATTAAACTTCAAAATCAACCAATACAAGACCACAAAGTATATTCAATAGCCATATCCATAACAATCCACAATAACCAAATCACAGTCATATACAACAACAAACCACAATCCCACAACAGTCAAAAATTCGATCACAAGACAAATCTAACAAGTCCATAGGCACACAGGCCTAACCATAAAAACCAACCTCACACTAGGATGGTAAACAGGAAAACTCTATCTCCAATAACTGGGATCTGTACTATAATTCCCTCACTGATCAGCACTCGACTCAGGACCTGCTAAAGTCTCCTGTTGGTCCTCAACTGCAAACATTGGGGAAATAATAACGGAGTAAGCACATCGTGCTTAGTAAATAACATTTAAATCCAATTATAGATAACATGTATACAATCAGTACTTATCAGGAAACAATATACGAGACATTATCATTATTTAAAATACAAATATCAATCAATGAGCTCATGGTTCACAAAAGTCTTCCCAGCACTGGATCCAGGTCTACCTATTATCTGCCCGAGTAGACAAGGCATAACGGAGTGTCTATCACTTGTCTTCCCGATAGACTGGTTATAACATTTACGAAGCAGATTACTCAGTATATCATTTCATTCGCTCACTCATAGCCAAGTCCACTAAAGTGACCCATTGAGCTCTTCACAGTAATCATTCATTAACACATAGTACAATAATGAACAATTGATACATTACATAACAAACATATGATTTATAAACGTACTTACCTTATAAATATTAATCGAAATAAATATACTTACCTTAATACCAATTATTCTATGATTACAATACCAATCATATACAGGGTATCGATAAAAAGGAGTAAACGTTACTTACCTCGAAAATCGATTTCGTAAACGTATCCTAATTTTGACTATCTAAAACTCTAATATTGAAGATCACCTAAACCAGGAGAGTGTTATACCATTAGGATAAAAATCGAGATAGGGATTCACTTTTGGGCATCACTCAAAATCTCAAATTAGTCATTAATTGAACACAATTAAGTAAGAATTGACTTAAATTTGTGAAAATAGGATAAAAATCTAAGAATTAGGGTTTATAATTTCAAATATCTCACTAGGTTAAGAATTGTCAAAACCCTAATTCAAATCTCACAAAAACAATAGTGAAAAAGTAATTTCAAACCATAAATTCAGTCCCAATAGCTCATAAATATATTTGGTAATCAAATCAATTCATAAACAACAAAATTAAACAAATTAATTTCCTGAGGAATTTGGAATTTAACATAAAAATCATACAGATCTGGAAGTAAAACTTACTTTTGAAGTTGGATTAAAGGTTTACGAGAATTCCTGAATCACCAATTTGATTTGGGAGTAAATTTTCAAAACTAATAATGGATTTTGAAGATTTGGCAAAAAGGACTTTGGAAAGTCTTGGTCTCTGGAGCTTTTGTTAGAGTTTGGAGGATGAATCAAGATTCTTCGCAGGTAAGTTTTAATAACTTTTGAGAATTTGCACTTTAGTTCCTCAAATTTTGTAAAATTATACTTTGACGCAAAAATTTTAAAAAATATTTAAAAAGGGTAAAACGATTATTTAACATTTAAAAGGGATATTAATGAGTATTTAAAAGTATAAAATCAAATGCGAAAATGTGTGAAATGATTAGAAAAGTCGGGTATTACACCACGCCTCCTCTTCCAAAAATCCCACATCCCTTCTTTCTCCTTTCTCCCCATCTCTAAGCAACAACATTTGACGCATTTTGAAAATGATTACAATTCCAGATCTTATGATTTGAGAACTTGATATTGATATGGATAATAATTTGTAGTCAAAAAATAATGAGAAAACTTGTTAAGGCGTATCATCGTGGTCATGGAAGTCACAAATAGAAGGAGGTGAATGAGATGAGAAAGAAGGTTTTTAAAAATATAATAATAATAATAATAATAATAATAATAATAATACCCATACCCAAAAATATTATCAAGCAACTATTATTTGAATGATTCTTGAACACAAAGCCCATACCTATAATTTTGGTATGAATCCGATTCCATTTCCGATTCTTGATCATGAACCAAGCAGCCCCTTAATTCCATCGAGGAAGTGGTACTAATTATTTAGAGATAACCCTCGGTTGGGATAACAAATTTTTTGACTAATTTATCCCTAATTATAAATTTTATAGCCATAATCTATCTTTCTCATAATAACAATCAAAATTCTAAGATTCATGAAGTGGCTTTCCACTATATCTACTTCTTTTTTCCTAGTTTTTTCTTTTTTCCAATTGTGAAATAATATTTTGATTGAGATAACTGTTGGCCCCAAATGCAACCTAAGAGGGGGGGTGAATTAGGTTATCTCTAAAGACAAACCTTTTTAGGTGCTTAATAGAAATTCAAAACTTTATGCAACAAATGAATATTTAAGCTGACAAATGAATATAATAGATATTCAACAGTTTAAGCTTAAAGAACAAATAAGAATAAGATAAAGAATATCAAACCAAACTCCCAAGCTTCTCAAGCTTGGAGTACATTCACTAGTAGTGCTTCTTCAAAGAAGGTGAGGCAATAACCTTCTTGTACACAAAGTAGGCTCACCCTTGAACCAACTAAGTTCCTCTAGTTGAGCCAAAGGGTTTTACACTACAACCTCACTTTTGTACACTTGTTATCCCTCCACTCTTACACTTGAAGATCACTCACTAGTCTATTCTTGCTCACACTAATTCCCACTAGTTGAGCCAAGAAAGCTAGACTTCTCAAACCAATACAACCCACAATATTTTAGCCTATTTCTCCTCAAATAGCTCTTACAAGTGTTTGTATTGAATGTAGTCCTTCTTTTACTTAATTCAGACCTTGGGGTATTTATAGTTGCCAAATATCTGTTTTCAACAACTTCCCAACGGCTATTTTCTGTCTACTGGAAACACTAGCCGTTGGACCTTTCGGACGGCCGATGCCAGCAAGAGTGCGTCCGAACAGACTAGCCGTTGGTCCTTTCGGACGGCCGCTGCTGAACCCTGCGTCCGACACTACGTCCGTTCTCAGAAGGTGTTCGTTCGGACGTCCGAGTATGCGTCCGAACATGCGTTCGATAGAAGCGAAGTCTACTGGAAATTTATCGGACGCTGTTCTTCGTCCGAGGAGTCTTCTGGAAATTTATCGGACGCTGTTCTTCGTCCGAGGCTTGCTTCAAATTCTTTGTGTCGGACGATTACCATCGTCCGAAGCTCTGTGTGGTTGTTTTGTTCGGACGATCATTTGCGTCCGAACCTCCTGTTTTTCTGCACACTTGTCTTTAAACCATTAGCATGATTTGGTCATCATCAAAACATGATTAACATAACTGGGGTTCTTCAATCTCCCCCTTTTTGATGATGACAAATCAATTGGACAATTCAAAAAACTACACAAGAGAATTTGTCCATTAGTCCAAGGTTGAATTATTTCTCCCCCTTTGGCATTATCAAAACATAAAAAAGAATAATGCAGTTAAAGCTCCCCCTAAGTTTAATCTCCCCCTTGAACAGTGAAGCATGTGTGATGCAATTCTTGTAGAAACACATCCATAAAAACACGAATGCTCCCCCTTTCTTTTGCAAGTAGTGACTTATTATAGTCAAAATTTGGGGATACAAATATCCTAGCATTCTAAACAAATTTGAACACATAGATGGGTAATATTCAAGAGAACATAGTTCAACTTGATAAATGAAAGCACACAAAACTTTAGATGTTACCCATTTCAATATGATCTTAGCTCATATGCCTTGAGTAACCTTCATAGATAATTTATCTTGAATTCCTTGGTGCACTCCAAGCATACCTACATACAAAGTTAAGCAACAACTTTTGGTACCCAAACTTTCTTGGGTCCAATTGGATTAGTAACATGCTTAATCACCCAAATAGAATTTATTCCTAATTTTTCATTTCTTTTAACATAACATAGTGATTTTTCTTTATATGGCCGTGTTGATGACAATGATTACAAGTAATGTTCTTATTGCCATAAAAAGAAGATTTAGATTTAACAAAGCATAAATCATTTTTTCTAAAGGTGATAAAATTTTTGTTCAAAAACGTATTTCTAGTTCTTTTCTTTTCAAAAACATTTTCTTTCTTTGTTTTTAAAGTAACATCAAGATCATCTAATCTCTTCTTCAATGAAGCTTGTTCTTCCATGATCTTGGTTTTTCCAACGAATTATTCTTTCAAGAATCTCAAGAACAGATGTTTTTGTCAAAGAATTATTTCCAATGCACAAGTTTTGAGTTGGCACTCAATAAAGTGTTAACTTTAATTTTTAACTCTTTGTTCTTAGCATATGATTCTTTCAAACATTCATGCATTTTTAAAATAAATGATTCAACATCATCATTATCATCATCACATGAATCATCACAAGAATCACAACTAGAGGTTACCTCATTATCGCCAAGTGCCATAAAAGCCATTTGAGCCTCCTCATATTCTTCTTCAACTTCTCCATCCGAATTGCAATCATCCCAAGTGATTTGGAAGTTGTTGAAGTGAGGCTTCCTTGAGTCTTTTCTCCCTTTTGATGAAGCTTTAAATGCTATGCTTCTTTTTCCCTTTGCCTCCTCATCTTGTAGCTTGTTTTTCAACTTCAATTCAAATGAGGTTAGAGAATTGATCAAAGAATCAATAGGCATAGAATTTAAATTTTTAGACTCTTCTATGGCAATGGATTTAGGTTCCCATTCCTTAGGTAAAGCATTCAAAAATTTTCTATTCTTTTCACCCAAGGAATATTCTGTACCCAAATCTTCCAAGTCCTTTACCATATCATTGAATCTCAAATACATCTTGTCAATGTTCTCATTAGGTTCCATTTTGAAGGATTCATATTTAGCCACAAGAAGTGACTTCTTTTGCTCTCTAATATCTTCACTTCCTTCATGGATTTCTTTCAATTTGTCCCATATCTCCTTGGCCGATATTCGCAACCTTTTACTTTAGAAAACTCATCTGCATCCAAAGCATTATACAAAATATTAATGGCTTTAGCATTTAAAGATAAATTTATTTTATCTTGTGCATTTAACTCAAATATGGTTTTAGGCCTTAATCTATTAGTATTTTCATCAAAAATATTTGCCTCAATAGGACCTTCATAAATAATATACCATAATTCAATATTAATAGATTGAACAAAAATTTTCATTCTATTCCTCCAAAAAACAAAATTAATGCCATTAAACATGGCAACCAATAGTGATAGAATGCCCTCTAAAAAGCAGTATTATTGGTTGCCATGATCTTTACTCTAATGCAATTTAAGCAAGAATAAAGAGACCAATGCTCTGATACCAATTGTTGGCCCCAAATGCAACCTAAGAGGGGGGGTGAATTAGGTTATCTCTAAAGACAAACCTTTTTAGGTGCTTATAGAAATTCAAAACTTTATGCAACAAATGAATATTTAAGCACAAATGAATATAATAGATATGTGCTTCAACAGTTTAAGCTTAAAGAACAAATAAGAATAAGATAAAGAATATCAAACCAAACTCCCAAGCTTCTCAAGCTTGGAGTACATTCACTAGTAGTGCTTCTTCAAAGAAGGTGAGGCAATAACCTTCTTGTACACAAAGTAGGCTCACCCTTGAACCAACTAAGTTCCTCTAGTTGAGCCAAAGGGTTTTACACTACAACCTCACTTTTGTACACTTGTTATCCCTCCACTCTTACACTTGAAGATCACTCACTAGTCTATTCTTGCTCACACTAATTCCCACTAGTTGAGCCAAGAAAGCTAGACTTCTCAAACCAATACAACCCACAATATTTTAGCCTATTTCTCCTCAAATAGCTCTTACAAGTGTTTGTATTGAATGTAGTCCTTCTTTTACTTAATTCAGACCTTGGGGTATTTATAGTTGCCAAATATCTGTTTTCAACAACTTCCCAACGTGTATTAGCTACTGTCTACTGGAAAACTAGCCGTTGGACCTTTCGGACGGCCGATATTAGCTTGCTTGCGTCCGAACAGACTAGCCGTTGGTCCTTTCGGACGGCCGCGTGACACTAAGTCCGTTCAGGAAGGTGTTCGTTCGGACGTCCGAGTATGCGTCCGAACATGCGTTCGATAGAAGCGAAGTCTACTGGAAATTTATCGGACGCTGTTCTTCGTCCGAGGAGTCTTCTGGAAATTTATCGGACGTTCTTCGTCCGAGGCTTGCTTCAAATTCTTTGTGTCGGACGATTACCATCGTCCGAAGCTCTGTGTGGTTGTTTTGTTCGGACGATCATTTGCGTCCGAACCTCCCTGTTTTTCTGCACACTTGTCTTTAAACCATTAGCATGATTTGGTCATCATCAAAACATGATTAACATAACTGGGGTTCTTCAATAACAATACTCATGTATTTTGATTGGACTTCAAATGTTTAATACTCATGTGTTATGATTGAAGTTTAGAATCTGCCAAACTTCTAATGTTTCTATTTTCTAACCTAATTTGTAGTATGACAGAATTTGTGATTACAAACTTTAGTATATATCATTACTTTATAAATTACATTTATTATGCTATACCCTCTTCATCCTATAATTTTCATTAATTTTTGGGAATTCAGTGTTTTAAAAATAGTGTTAATAGTAATAGTTATTTAAATCAAAAAATCCCATGAACTTTCATCCTAATTACACTTTACTGCTTCTAACTTATTTAATAAACACTTAACCCACTTCCTTCATGTTTTAAGACAAAATTACCCTTGTTATTTGAATCATATTTATTTTTTCATCTTATTTTTCCATATTATTTAATTTCTCTTTCCTTTTTTCCTGGTATTTTTTTCCATTCTCTCTCGTCTTTACTAAACAATAATATTACTTTCAATAATTGATTTTTTATAATGGTCAATTTAAATGAGACATTTTCTCAAAAAAAATTTTGTAGTTATTATAGCCATTGAACTACATCGGACTAAAAAAAGGTATAGATTCAATGTCACATAAAATGTAAGACTAGAGTCATAATTTTTGGTACGCGCCTAAATAATTTATTTATAGATTAAATATGGTACATAATATGAGCAACACATATTTGTTGCAATGTACATTTTGGAACTCATCATTAATATTAAATAAATAATTAAATAAATACATTAAGAAAAAAAATGAGTCAAGAATTTTTTTTTTTTTAAAAATAAATTCTAAATATACATTAAAACTATGCATACCAAATCATTTGGTATTATATTTTGCCTAAATTTACCATACTTGCGACTCTTATGTTAGGGAATCATAATATATACTATACTTTACCATTGTTATGCCAGGAACAAAAGATTCTATATGAACTCGTATACTGTAAGTTTATTTTTATAGTAAGAATATATGCTTTTAATTTTCTTTTGATTAAATCTTTTATTTTCTTGTAATTTCTTTATTTCTATATTTCATTATTAATGATTAATCAAGAACATTATATGATAATAAAATACTATTGTTTATTGCAAAACAATTCTCTATTTAATATATAAATTTAATTATTTCAATACATGTAAACAATATATAGAAATAAAATAAATGAAAAAAGTAAAAAGAAAATAAATAAATGGAAAAAGAAGAGGGACAATGAAAAACAAAATAAAACATAAATAGTAGGGATAGTTTTTACCTTTAGAATAAAAGAGGAGGTTAAGTGCTTGTTAAATAATTTGAAATGGGCAAAATGTAACTAGAGTGAAAGTTTAAGCGATTTTTTGCTTGTAACCTTTCTTTTTATCATTTGAGATTCAAAATTTGAATTGTATAACATTTACCCCACTAAAAGACAAAAGTTAAAAATATATAATGAATAATTATTATATTTTGATCTTTTAAATATGGTAAATATTTTAGAATAACCAAAAATGATAAATATAACATTTTTAATAAAAGGAAAATTTATATAATTACTAGAGTATCAACATTATTTGTTGAATTTTCAAATAAAATTAATATTATAAATTCAGGGGTATTTAGGCCATTAAAATAGTAATCCTCTCTGTAATCTAACTTGATACTCAGTCAGAATCGGTATTCATTTTATTCCTCAAAATTTAATTCTGGGGTTTTATATCAGAAAGGCGGTCATGAAACGGCCTTGATAATCTCTCTCTTATATCGAATTTCTCTTCGCCCATCAATTTTTATTTTATTTCTGCAATTTATTTCATGGAATCAGATAACTATGTACCATATTTTATTTCCTTTGATCTCTAGTTAAAGGGAAAAAAAAAGGATTTTGCTAGTTTAATTACTGAGTAGTATTTCAATTATTATTATTATTATTTTTTTTTGTAATTTCTGTTTTGCCTTGTTTGGGAGGACTGATGTAATGGATGTGGAAAATGGGGAGGATTTTGGAGCATTTTTTAAAATTGGTGAAAATGGAAAAGGAGGAAAGAAATGGTGCTGGGAAGAATGTGGATATGGTGGATTGACAAGATTCATAATTTTATATATATCCAAGAAAAATTGAAATTGGATTTTATTTATTATTATTATTATTATTATTATTTTTAAATTTAGTAAGCTCCATCTTCCCAAGCCAGCTTCTATAGTTTTGAATCAATCCTATACTGTTGAGCTAGTTAGACTATTATTGTATTTTATTCGATTTTCTATCCCTTCCCGACTGAGTGTAATGGCGTATGAGGATTCGTATAATCGACCCCACGTAGTCAGATTAAGGCTTCTTGTTGTTGATTTTGTACCCCCATCCCCCCTCTAATGTCTTTAATCAGTGTAGCGTTTTAGTTTATTATGAGTATGGATCTATGAGAATCTTGAGGGGTTATGAACTATCCCATCCCCCTCTAATGTCTTTAATCAGTGTAGCATTTTAGTTTATTATGAGTATGCATCTATGAGAATCTTGAGGGGTTATGAACTAGTATTAATAGGTGATTTCCTGCTGGATTGCTAGGATAAGAACACTTTCAAGTGATGTTTTAATCATGATTGATATAATGTTTGTAGGGTTTGTAATATATATAATCAGTTATTGGAATGAGTAACTTGCCAAATTTAATCAGTTTGGGAGGAAATAACTTGTTAATTACTTATATTTCCTTGCTGCTGCGATTCTGCAGGTTGTGTTTTTATTTGAATTTATCGGAATTAATCAGGCAGCCTGTAGTTTGTATTTAGGTGTGGAAAATGGAAAGAGGGTTGCGGTGCACACGGTCGCAGGCCGCACCAGATTGGAGTGCGTGGGAGTGTTTAACACTGGTAAATGAGATCAATGCAGTTGAAGGGGAGTGGCAACAGTCACTGGCATCGTTCCAGAAGTGGCAGCTCGTTGTGGAGAACTGCAGTGCTTTGGATATGAATAGGAGCATGAACCAGTGCAAGAAGAAGTGGGATGCCTTAAGGAACGAGTACAAAAAGGTCAAGCAGTGGGAAGGAGCTTATTGGTCATTTGACTCTACCGAAAAGAAAGAACTGGGACTTCCTGAAGCGTTTGATAAAGAACTATTCAAGGCCATTGAGAAACATGTCTTTGAAACAAAAAGGTGATGATCCTGCTGCACCTGATACTGAACCAGATAGTGATCCGGAAGCACGACCTATTACTAACAAATTATTTTTGCAAACCGGTCCAAAGAAGCAGATGGAATAAGAGGATGCCACGTAAAGATAAGATTGAAGAAAGGTTCCATCCTTGGAGACACATCTTAAGTGGAATTACAAAACCTGAGCCATCTACTTTGAATGAAATTCCAAAGCATCCACCGAAGGCCATATACCAACAGGTGATGCCTGAGCAAATCAGTGAAGAAGAAAACCAAAAGATGATGGCTTCAAAACTTTTGGAAAATGCACAATTGATTAATGCTATACTTCCAGGAAACCTGGCTGAGGATGCCGATAGCAACGTGGCTGATATGAAAAATAATGAGGCTACCCAAACTGATACCATAAGATGCCAAGGTGACAAGATTATTGATTGCCTAGGAAATATTGCCAACACCCTTAATCAATTTTGTGAATTTGTCCAAGATTAGGATGCAATTCACGTTAAGAAAGGAATTAAGCATTTGGATCTTTTTGGAGAGAGCAACAGGTTCTCTTTCATTAATATAAGTATTGTTATTTCTGGTTATTCTAGCTCTGTACCGGTAGTGGCACATAGATCAGTTACACAGTGATGTAGGATAATCGGAAATATTTGAAAGTACTGCTCCAATTGTAGCAGTACATGAATTAGGTAGACACAGATGGCTGATCCATCTAAAAGTATTAGAAGGTGTTACTCAAACTTGATCAGGCTGGTAACTTTGAAGTTGATCTCTCATATAGCATTAAACTGTAGCATGTTTTTTTTCTATTAAAGTAGAATGTTATATCAGTTGATTGGTGTAAATAGCTGCATCTGAATAAGAAACTCTTTGTTGGTAGCATATTGTTCTATTTTTATTTGTCCTCCCCCCGCCCCCGGTAGGTGGCAAACCTTTGGTGCAGTCCAATTTTTTAGAAAGTTACTTTTACTAGGTTGTGGCAACCAACACGAGTACCAATTCTGAGTAGTATGGAATTGTCTAAATTGGTGGAAAGGGAGGGGGCCGAGGGTTGAGGTTGGGCTGTTAGGGGAGGGTGGAGGAGGTTGGTGTTTGCCAATGTTTGGAGTAATCTGAATTTCTTGTGATGATGGGTTTGGAAGAAAAGGGGGATAGGTTTGTTGTTGTGGTGTTGGTAGTTCCATTCAGGCTGGGAAGGGAAGGTGGAGAAGTTGATCACTTTTGGTAGGAGTGAAGGGTAGTGTCATAAACTAGAATTAGCAAGCGAACGAAGGAAGATGACACATTGTTGGTGGACTGTTGCCAGTTTTGTTGCTTGAGCTGTTTCTGATGATGGGACAACTGGGGGATTTTGGGGATGGGTTCTGGAGTGTGGTGAGTGCTGGCTTGGTAAGGAGGGGGGAATTTGTGCCATTTTGTAGCTTAGTTTCTTTCTATTTCTTCTTTCTATTCTTTACTTTTCATACTTCTTTTTTTTCTTTGTTGCGAGCAGGGTGTTTTTTTTTTTAAAGTTTTTATTAGAGGGTATTTTGGTGGTTATAAGCAGTTGTTTTAGCACTCCTTGTCCTCACTGGGAGGAAATTCAAAACGCCAGGGAAGATGAATGTATTAATTGCATCCCACGAGACCGGGGGAAAGGAACGTGTCAAGAAATCAACTATAAATAGTCAGAATTCAATTTTGCAGCCAAAATAATGTCCAGTAAAAATAGTACACGATAATACACCTGATTTTGGGTTTGGATTTACTAAAGGTATTTTAGTAATTTTATTCTTGTGGTACAAATAAGTTTATGGATTTACTAAAGGTATTTTAGTAATTTTATTCTTGTGGTACAAATAAGTTTAAATGTGTCACGTATTTAATGTTTAACTTATGATATAAATATCAAAATGGAATGTTAAATTTATTAATCACTTTCTTAATTATTTGACCTCTGCACTCTCTTGGAAATTTACTTTCTTGTCGAAGCACTGACTAATGTGTGGAAGTTTACTTCATAGATACAAAGCCTCGTCTTTTCTTTTTAGGTAATTCAAGTGTGAGTATGAACAGTGCTCAACCAGTGTTAACTTTAGCGTTAGAACTTAAGTTCCATTCTTTATTTTCAAATAATTCAGATACGTAAATATGCGTGATGCTCAACCTTTATTTTAAACACATGACTAACCCAAACTCAAAAATTTGTATCAACGATCACAACTCATGATGTTTCAGAAGAAGGGAAAAGGAGAAAGATCATTTTGGAATTTTAAGTGAAAGTGATTAAGATGAACGGAACTATGCCAAAAATTTCTTTTTCTGCAAACATGGATAGAATTGTAGAGGAAGTGAAACAGGTATAGAAACATTCTCTATCTATAAAATGTTATATAATATATATGTATACAACGTGACAAAATTATTTATGTGTTGATTTTTTAAAAAAGTAATGAAATCTAATCAAATATATAAAATCAGGTTGACAATTCCAATTAAATATCTAAATTAAGGGTTGATAATGTATATATAATTTTGTTACGTACATTGATTTTAACAAGTAGTCTTGAATTATGGTAAATTATTTTCAAAACCGCTAAGAGAACAGAATAATAGCGCAATTAATAAAAATTAATTGCATTTGATTTGCGAACTCTTAGTTCATTTTTCTTGTGCACTTCGAAAATCTAAAAAAAAAAAAAAAAATGACATACTAATTTATTCTTTATTGATACACTCGTCAAATTTTTTATTGTCGTTTCTAAAATTATGTTGACAGAAAGTCAGAAACATTTTGTTTTAGACACAAATATAATTAGTTTTTAATTGGGTAATTTACCAAGTTTCCTCGTTAAACATAATACTCGTAGACAAAATATTTGATTTCAAAAATAGCTAGAGTAAGGAGACAAATCACAATCCCACCATTTGTTTAACAAAGAAAACACTGAATTCTTTTTCATTATATTTGGATGGAAGAATTGAGGTGAATTTAATTGAAAATTTAAATATATAATAAATTTTAATTATGGATTTAGTTATGAATTTGAAATCTACCAACTTATAAAATTGTGATTTTAATAGTTAAATGAATGAATTTGAAATTCAATTAAATTTCATATCATTTTAAATCTATTCAATTCAAATTCATTTATAACAAATTCTTCTTTTAATTCAAATACACTTATCCAAACACAACCTTCATTTTCTTTTGCCTCGAAAATCAAAGTTGAAAAAAGCAGTAACTAAAAAAAATTGGCTCAGCCGTCTTTTAGGCGAAATTTGTTTGAGGTTTGGGCCTTAGGAAGAAAAGATTTTGGCCCATCTGGACCGGGTACCAATCGCCCCAGGCCCAGGAGGTGCAACTGAAAATTATACAAGTATGGAAGGTTAAAATGGTCAAAACTATCAACATAGCAAATTAGGGTTTCTGCTGATCAGCATCTTCTTCCAGCTATAAATATAAACTCCTCTAAGCAGCCTTCATACTCTCTCTTCCCCTCTTCCTCTCTCATATTAAATCACTTTCCCCTCTAAAATTTATTTATTTGATTTATATTTTCTGGGTTTTGAATTTTTAAGATTAAAATCTAGTGGGCTATGATGAGATTCTGAGAAAGTCATGCACCACTCTGATAATAATCTAAGGTGATGTTAAATTTCTCCTACCCATAAATATTTTCTGAGCTCTTCTTTCATTCCATCATTTATTTATTTTTTATCATTTTTTCCCAACGAAATAGAGAAAATTGAATTTCTGATGTTAAATATAGTGGTTTTTTCTTTTTCTTTTTCTTTTTTTTTTTAAAGAAAAAGGAACCAAGTGATGTTCAAACCATGATGCGGACCGTACAACAGCTAATTGCTTCTGGGGATAATTCTTAGTTTCTGATGGTTCCTTTATTATTTTGTTTTTTTTTTGAGATTTTTAATTTTTTTGGTTTGTTTTCTGTGCCTTCTGTTTATGAGGGAGTGAGGAGGGTATATGTGGAAAAATAAAAAGATTGAGAGGATATTGAGCAATTGGCATTTATTGGAGAAATAATTATGGAAAGGGAGTTAAAAGGGTGATGGGAAGTATGTGGAGATGGTGGCTTGGCAACAACATTTTAGTGAAAATTATTATTATTATTATTTTTTTTTTTTTGAAGAAAAAAAATGGTACTCCATATTTTATTTTTTCGCTTAAAAAAATTGAACATATTTTAGTATAAATTAATGTTGCCAAACCTCCCATCCCATATGTTTCCCATTTCTCCTCCCTTTCCTTAGTCATCCACAATCACACTCAATCAAGACGGGCTGCTGATTTGAGCCGCAATTGTAGATATTTGTGGTAACAGTTGATTTTAGCTTCTAATTATCTGATTAAAATCCAATTATGTTGATATATATATATATATATATATTATTCTTTGTAAGCTGGAAATTTGTCTCTATTTTATTTTTAATGCACTTATGACTAGTAGTTAATTGTAAATTTTGGAAGTGATTGTTTTTGTGGCTCTGTTTATAAATTGACAGATCAGTAAATTGAGTAAGGAAATCAATAAATATAATAAATTCACAAAGAGCTTCTAGCTCCTTTGAAATACTGCTCTGCGAAATTGTGACGGAGTTTTATTTCAAATCTTGTTGTCTCCAAACAATTAGCACCAATATATGGTTTGCTTTAGATAGGGAAAAAAGAAAAAAAAAGTCTGCTATCTGATTTTTAAATCTTAAGTACAGTATTTGCTTCAATGAAATGGAAGTTACAAGGATTTGATACCAACTAGATCCGTGAGGAAAGTTTCTAGTATATGATTCGAAATGGCAAACGAGCAAAACAAAAACTTTTCATCAAATAAACCTGCATTTTTTTTGGATCCATGGATTTAAGAAAAGATTTAAATTTTTTTTTTTTTTTTTTAGAGGGATTAGTAAATTTAAAATTGATAAATTAAAAAATTATTTAAAATCTTTCATTTTACTCTATAACTTGGGTGGAGTTAAACTTTAGGATTAATTATATTTACTTCCTTTAAAGTTTTGTTAAATTATCAAATGCACCCTGTGATTTGGTGAATATTACAGTCACTCCCTTGAATGGCTAAATAATTATCAAATAGCCCCTCGACGCGTTAAAAATTCAGCTCATGTCAGCAAAATATAAGTGTTAAAGTTTGAAATTACCCTTGTAGTATCCATCTGTAAAATTAATAAAATATATTGGGGCTTCAATGCCCTCATTTCCCTTTTTCACCTTGTGTCATTTTCGTGTATTAGTTTTGAATTTGGAACTTCATGAGAGGAAAAGAAGAAGAAGAAAGGAGATTCGTTACTTCCAAAATTGGCTGATCAAAGTTGCAGTGAAGAGTCAGCCAAGAATATCAAGTTAACTAATTAGCTTAGAATAGTCATTCTTCTCAACCATACACGAATACATTGCTATTAAATGTGTAAAGGGAAAAGGTTTTTCTCAAATTTTTTTTCCCAAATTTGATGTTAAATGAGAGAACTCTTTTTTTTTTTGTTTTTGGGTGAATTGGAGTCTTCTTATGCTAAATAATTTTTGAATTGACACCCTGCATAATTCAATTTTGAATGTGGCAAATGGCTTTATCAAGAATTAGTTCAACAATTGAGATATGAACTTTGAAATCCTAAAATGCAATTGCAATAGGGGGCTTTGATTGAGGTATCCAACTCTGCAAAAAATCCTAGGAAGCTATATTATGATTGTGCAGTCCATGGATTTTTGAAATGGGTAGGTTGTCGTTTGCTGATTTAGGGGCACAAAATATCCCTTCTCTAATTTTAATTGATACAGATAAGAATGGAAATTGGATACGAATGAGAACTTTGGAGACATTAGCAGCTATAAATCTTGTTTTGCTTAATGCTTATCTAATTGTTTTCTTTTGATTCGGCTAATTAATTAAGAGCTGAAGAAGAATGTACTAACATGGTTCCTTGTAAGGATTAGCAAAGCCATACAGTATGCATTGGATCATGTGATTCTTTTGAAATTGTCAAAATCTTTTACTAGTGAATTTTTAGTTCAGCATATGGATTTAAGGAATTGTTCTGTTGATGACTTCTATATTATGTACTTGGGTGATTATTTTGCCTTCAATAATTATTTAGTTTATTCAACTACTTAAAAGCTGGAATAGTGTTTTTAGGTGTTGGCTAGGACTGAAATTTATAAATGAATGATGTTGAATTGTTTTTAGTTAATTTTTTCTGCAAAAATAATTTGCTAATGACCACTATCTCAAGCAATTATAACTATCAAGGATAATCTGATTAACAACAAAACCACGACAGTACCGTAAATTAATTGACAACAAAAACAACCAATCTGATTAAAGTACAAATAATTAACAATCAAAATTACCACAATACTATAGGGTAATATGATTAACAACAATAATACCATTAAAAGTTTATGGCAATTCTAACCAAAAATCACCATAGCATAATAGTTGTTGCACTACAAAGTCTACTTAAATTGCCAGCCAAAAACCACCAAAACATAATAGCACAATAACATAATATGCAACACCATAATATCCAAAAGTTCATCAGCTAATATACAATTGGTGTTCCACACCATGAAAAAATACTTAAATATACTAAGTAGAAAGATGGGTTTATTAGCCCAAAAGCAACCTAAGAGGGAGGCGTGAATTATTTTAATGTGTTTAATGAATAATACAAACTTTGTGCAATAATTGAACATTTAAACACAAATGATCAAAAATAAATATTTAACAATTGAAACTTAAAAAACAAGTAAAAAGATTAAAATAAAGAATATCAAATGAAACTCCCAAACTCTTCAAGTTTGGAGTACATTAACTAGTAATGTCTCTTCAAAGAAGGTGAATCAATAACCTTCTTGTACACAAAGTAGGTTCACCTGCACACTAACTAAATTCTTTTAGTTGAGCCAAAGGATTTTACATTACAACATCACTTTTGTATACTTGTCATCCCTCCACTCTTACACTTGAAGATCACTCAGTAGTCTACTTTTACTCATACTAATTCCTTATAGTTGAGCCAAGAGAACTATACTACCCAAACCAATATAACTCATGTCAATATTTTATCCTATTTCTCCCAAAATAGCTCTTACAAGTGTTTGTATTGAATGTAGTAGTTCCTCTTATTATTTGGATGTCCTTGGGCTATTTATAGATGAAAGATGTGCTGAAATTTGAGTTCCAACGGTCAAAAACTAGTTGTTAAAAACTAGTCGTTAGAAGTTCGGATGGTGGTTCGATCATGTGTCATATAGCTTGATGACTAGTGTCTCGAATGGTCATATGTGTCTTACAACTTGTGTCTCGAATGGTTATATGCATCCTACAGGTTTGACAGAAAATTTCTTTATTTCGAGTTCCTTTCTTGGACGGTTTTCAACATCCGATTCTTTTGACTTTCAGATTTCTTGTCTCGGACGGTCTTTTGCGTCCGAAACATTATCCTTCGGATAGTTATCTGCATCCGAAAGACGTGTTCTTCTCCGGTGTCATCTGGTCATGTTTCAGACGCTCCCTTATGTCCGAACTCCTTTTTTTCGGACGCTCTTCATCGTCCATAAAGAACTAGGTAGTGTTATTCATATTTTAGTTATTTTTCTTAATTGTGTTTGGACGATCATTTGCGTTCAAATTTTCTTATTTTTCTGCATACTTGTTTTCAGGCCGTTAGTACAATTTGGTCATCATCAAAACATGATTATCATAACTGGGGTTTAACAATCTCCCCCCCTTTTGATGATGCAAAATCAATTGGATAATTCTAAAAATAACCATAAAATATGAAGCACAAAGACGAGAAGTTTTGTCCATTATTTCTCCCTCTTTTGACATCATCAAAACATTATAATATAAAGCAATTTATATACACAATCTCTCCCTTAAACTATGTATGCAATTCAAGTAAATATATAGAGGATAATTCAAGTTTAAAATATTTATTCCCTTTAAGAATGAATAATCAAGTAGAAACGAGAAAATTTATGCAAATGATTAATATCAAGGCATTTTTCGCTCATTCTTTACCAAAAATATTATCAAAACAATAAAGCATATGCGATGCAATTTCTTATGATGCAAACTTAATTTCTAATATATAATCCATTTAAAAAAGAGAATACTCCCCATTTTTTTTACAAATAGTGACTTAATATAGACAAAAATTAGGGATACTTATACCCAAGTATTCTAAACAAATTCAATCAAATAGTTAACTAACATTCAAGAGATCATAGTTCATATTAACAAATGAAAGCATATTAAAAATTTAATTGTTACATATTTCAATGTCATCTTAGTTCATATGCCTTGAATACCCTCCATTGATAATCCACCTTGAATCTCTTTGTGCTCTCCAAGCATACCTACATACAAAATTAGGCAACAACTTTTGGTACCCAAACTTTCTTGGGTCCACTTGAGTTAGTGAATTCACTTAATATCCACAAAGATTTCATCATAATTTTTCATTTCTTTGAACATAATAATCTTTCTTCACATGACCATGTTGATGACAATAATAGCACATAATATTCTTATTGCCGTGCAAAGAATATTTAGATTTAACAAAGCACAAATCATCCTTTGATAAAAGTGATAAAATTCTTGTTGATAAGCATCTTTCTAGTACTTTTCTTTTCAAAAATATTTTCCTTTTTCTTTTGCAAAAGTATATGAAGATCATCTAATCTCTTCTTCAACGAAGTTTGCTCTTCCTTGATCTTAGTTTTTGCATCCAATCATTTTTTTCTTCAAAACATCATTTTCTTGTGTCAACTTATTATTTTCATGCACAAGTTTTGAGTTAGTACTCAATAAAGTATTAATCTTGATTTTTAACTCCTTTTTCCTAGAATATGATTCTTTCAAATATTCATGCATTTTAAAAATAAATAATTCAACATCATCACTACAAAAATCATCACAAGAATCATAACTAGATGATACCTCATTATTGTCAAGAGTCATAAAAGCCATTTGAGCCACCTCATATTCTTCTTCAACTTCTCTATCCGAATTGCAATCATCCCATATGATTTGGAAGTTTTTGAAGTGAGGATTCCTGGAGTCTTTTCTCCTTTTTGATGAAAATGCACTCGTTTGTAAGGTGTCCCGATTTGCCATATTGATAACATTTTTCACTTGGCTTCTTGCTTGTATCTTTTTGTGAAGCTTTCAATGCTATGCTTGTCTTTACCTTTGCCTCATCATCATCTTGTACCTTATATTTCAACTTCAATTCAAAAGAGGTTAGTGAATTAATCAAAAACTCAACAGGCATAGAATTTAAATTTTTAGACTCTTCTATGGTGATGGATTTAGGTTCCTATTTCTTAGGTAAAGCATTCAAAACCTTTCTATTCTTTTCACCCAAAGAATAGTATTTACCTAAACCTTCCAAACCCTTTACAATATCATTGAATCTATAACACATCTTGTCAATATTCTCATGAAATTCCATTTTGAAAGATTTATATTTAGCCACAAGAAGTGACTTCTTTTGCTCTCTTATATTTCCACTTCTTTCCATATCTCATTGTCTGATTTGCAACCTTTCACTTTAGAAAACTCATCTACATCCAAAGAATTATATAGACATCATATCCATGGCTTTAGCATTTAAAGATAAATTTACTTTATCTCGTGTATTTAACTCATATCTAGTTTTAGGTCTTAATCTATGTATATTTTCATTAAAAATATTATCCTCAAAAGGACATTCGTCAACAATATATCACAAATCAATATTAATGGATTGTATGAAAATTTTCATTCTTTCCCTCCAACTAACAAAATTAATACCATTAAATATGGGAGGTCTAGTAATGGAATGCCCCTCTAAAAATAAAGTATTATTGGTTGTCATAATGATCTTTACTCTAAAGTGATTAAACCAAAGCAAGAAGAAACCAAGCTCTGATACCAATTGTTGGCCCAAAAGCAACCTAAGAGGGGAGTGAATTAGGTTGTCTCTAAAAATGTGCATAGTGAATAATGCAAACTTTGTGCAACAAATGAACAGTTAAGCACAAATGATCAAAAATAAATATTTAACAATTGAAACTTAAAGAATAAGTAAAAATATTGAGATAAAGAATATCGAAGTTTATCCAAACTCCCAAACTCTTCAAACTTGGAATACATCAACTAGTAGTGCCTCTTCAAAGAAGATGAAGCAATAACCTTCTTGTACACAAAGTAGGCTCACCATTGCATCAACTAAATTCTTCTAGTTGAGCCAAAGGGTTTTACATTACAACCTCACTTTTGTACACTTGTTATTCCTCCACTCTTGCACTTGAAGATCACTCATTAGTTTACTCTTACTCACACTAATTCCCTCTAGTTGAGCCAAGAAAATTATACTACCTAAACCAAAACAACTCACAATATTTTAGCCTATTTCTTCCAAAATAGCTCTTACAAGTGTTTGTATTGAATGTAGTAGTTCCTCTTATCATTTGGATGTCTTGGAGCTATTTATAGATGAAAGATGTGTTGAAATTTGAACTCTAACGGTCAAAAAATTAGTTGTTAGAAACTAGCCGTTAGGAGTTCGAACTGTGGTTCGGACGTTCGATCATGCTTCCTGCAACTTGATGAACAGTGTCTGCGCGACCTGTCATATGCATCCTACAGGTTTGACAGAAAATTTCTTTATTTCGAGTTCCTTTCTTCGGACGGTCTTCAACGTTTGATTCTTTTGGCTTTTAGATTCCTTGTCTTGGACGGTTTTTTTGTGTCCGAAACACTGTCCTTCGGACAGTTATTTGTATCCAAAAGATGTGTTCTTCTTCGGAGTTGTTTGGTCATATTTCGGAATCTCCCTTGCGTTCGAACTCATTTCTTTCGGACGCTTTTCATTGTCCGTAAGATGTTGTTCATATTTCAGTTATTTTTCTTGATTGTGTTTGGACGATCATTTACGTTCAAACCTTCCTGTTTTTCTGCACGCTTGTTTTCAGGCTGTTAGTACGATTTGGTCGTCATCAAAACATGATTATCATAACTGGGGTTCAACGGGGTTTTCATGTCCTAATACGAAACTTCTTGTTTATTAATTTAGGTGCTGGAAAATGGGCTTCCTTCTTTTCCATGCGCATTTCCTATTGATTGTTGAATAATCTTTCATGAGACAAGCTCATTTCCAATTAATAAACCTGATCTTGCATTTCCAAAGATGCATTGAAGTCTTTCCTGAAAATTATTTTGCAAGCTTAATTTAGCTACCAAGATATCGTTATTATGAGTGTGATGTATATTTTTATAAGAAGTTGTATCACCTGATATAGAGACCCTTGAGAATAATGAATAATTGATTCTTGAGTGCATCCACGAGTTATTGAAGTTTTAGCAACAAGTACTTGACCATTAGTGCCTCCATGAGTCGGTGAAGTTTTAGCAGTAAGTGGTACTTGACCATGAGTCCTCTATGAGCTATAGAAGTTTCAGCAGTATTTTTCTTAGAAGAAAAACACAGGCAAATTAGAAAATTGAATTAACAAAAAGAGAATCTAGATATCTAAGTATAGTTTGTAACTTTGCCTTCCTTCTCTTCCAATTACCCTTCCTATCTCTTTTAGGACCATCTTCACAGGTTCTTTTGTTATGTCCAAATTGTTTGCAATGAGCAAACCTCATCAGCGTAGTTGATCTCTTGCCTTGTCCTAGAGTAGGTGCCTCACCTTGCTCTCTTATTCTTGCTTTTTTGGTCTTCCAGACCTTCTAAGATTAGGTGGTAGGACATGTGAGGGTTGCACTTCAATGTGTAGCCGAAAAGTGATGTCTGGCACTAGATGAATGATCTCATTGTATGCCCTCATATACATTGTCTTTGTCAAACTTGAGTGACAATAGCTCTCCAAGTCAACCCTCCTATTAATCGAACAATTGTAGCATGGATACAAAGAATTCTAGTCAAGTTCCACATCTTGCAGTCACAAGTCCTTTCATTGATGTTAACAATATATGAAACTTCACTATCTTTAACTTGGTATTCACTGCCAGTGGCAATAGCATGGTGCACCTCTTACAGATTTCTGCATTTTTATTAGCTTCTTAATGACATTAGGCACCACTGTTTTCTTCCAAGAACATGCTTTCCCAAATCTCTTTTGGACCCTACTCATTACCTTGGATATTAGAAGGTAGTCTCCATTAGGGTAAGAATAGGTTTTCCTCTAAGAACACCAACCCAACTGTTGAAGGACTTAGAATTCTTGTTTGTGATATGGTCATTTTTCAAGTCTTCTTGGAAAGCATGCCTACCCCAAAACTCAAATGGAATCTTGCAGAGCCACTCATGAGCTTCAGGCTTCAAGTACTTCATTTGTGCTATTGCTTCCTTGAATCATTGTTTAGTGTACGATCTGGAAGCTCTCCAAAATAGTTTATTTAGCATAACTCTGGGAAACTTATATAAATTCCTCAAAATATGTCCACAACATTTCCTGTTCACAACATGAGGCATTTTTGTGTTGATTGCCTCTACTAAACCCTACATATTGCCCCCCAAAAAAAAAAAATCAGTATATTAATTCTTAAAAAAAGTGACATATTAAACTCATAAGTTTAAAAAATAACTTTTGTCTGTTAGTCATAAAAGTTCATGGTCTATCTGCTGGAAATCCATCAAGAAACTCCACCAGCCAATCCAGTAAAAGAAAAAATACCATCTGTCATAGTTCTTACTCTCAACCACAACAAATGCAAGAGGACAAAGACCCTTATTTCCATCCAATCCAATAGTAAATAGTAAAACACCTCCATATGGGCCTTTCAAGTGACAACCATCAAATCCAATAAAAGGTTGCAAACCAGCCATACTTCCTTTTTTCAGTGCATCAATGCCAAGAAACATTCTCTTGATTGAAGGAACTTGAGATGTAAGGCTCATTTCAAATTGTAGCTTAACAATGCTTCCTGGGTTGGTCATTATTACCAGCATACAATACTTAGGGAGCAAAGTGTAAGAATGTGAATGATTTCCATCAATCATTTCTTCGGCCTTTTGTTTTGCTCTCCATAGCTGCATCTCAGTTGGATGAACACCATATTTAACCAGTTCATCTCTTAATATCTATGGCATCACATTTGCATATGATCTCAATAAACCAACAAGTTTAGTTGCCATCCACTTAGCTGAAACTTTTATTTTCTCACTCAATCATAACACATGAGTGATCTGGAATGCATGTCTTTATCTTATAAGTAACCAATCATGCATGGTAGAAGCATGCATTCTCTATTCACATCCCTTACTTCCACAATGTGTTGTTACTCTACATTTCTCATATTTATCCTTAATAAGAGGAAATCCCCACTGGACTGCATATTCATATAATACTTTCCTAAAGGAATAGACATTAGCAAATATCATCCCTTGCAACAACCTGAATTTCTTCCTTCGGGTATTGCAAATTCATCAACATTCAAACAAGATCCCATTATATCATTTTCATAATCACTATCTGAATCATTTTCAGTTTCAGCATAATTATTCGATTCATATCCAGAAAGGACACCACTATTTTCTGAATCATTTTCTAGTTCATTAGTCACCATTCTACTATAAAATTCATCATCGCAATCTGTGCCCATCTCATCATCCTTAGTAAAAGCATACAAATTATCATCTATTTCCATACCATCATCAACTAGCCCATTTTTGCAATTTCATTAATACCTAAGGATGCTTTCCCTTCCCTTTAGCCAACCTACTACTTCTCCTAGTCTTACTTCTAGATTTGTTTTCAATTTTTCTATTCATTACCTTCTTGGTATTTTCATTCCTAGCATTGTAATTATCAATGTTTACACCATCATGCTTATCATTAGGCATGTACTGGCCCCACATACAAATTGATAAATTCATCTCTCTTATGAAACTCAAAAATCTGCATCACATGAGCATCACTACTTACCTCCATTCTTTCTCCAATCCCAAGAATATCACAATGGAGAACAATTGACATATTAACACCACCAGAAACGTTTTTAAAGACAAGCTCACAAACATCAGATACTAAGTCAATGTGTGGATATTGTTCAGGATCAATGTTCTTAGAAGGAAAATGTTTGTTTTGGTGATGTATCACAAAATCATAAGCACTAGCAAATCCAGTCTACGATCAAAAATAAATGAAACAAAGACTATAAACATTAGAAAGAAATAGCACTAATCAAAAAACAATACCAATAATTTACTTGCTAAAAAGGTGTATCAATCAAAGAAAGTTTATGTACAGATAGAGAGAGAAAAAAAACCTAACTGGACAGAATATCTAAACTACATCTCTAATGCATTTTTTCTAGAATATATACTCAAATTCTATTCCAAGTAACTATAAAACATACAAATTTGTCTTTGATTATAGAGTAATCATTATAACAAAAAAAATACCCAAAAAAACCCTAGATATGACCGTGCACGAATTAGATTTGTGTTTAATATATACAAATATGTTATTCTAAGTTCATATATGTGAAATTTACATTAAAAAGACATAGTTTCAAACCCAAATTACACTAGCCATGCATGAAAGTTGAAAAGCCCCAAAATATGTGAAAAAGCAACCTTAGAAATTTTTCTGGAATGCTTTAAAAAGTTTACTAGTATCTATATATCGTCTTGAAAAGCCATTTTTTTCGTTTAAAACCTAAACCCATGCAAGCCATGATCAGTTAATAGTATGAAAAGTTACCATCTTTGGTTCACTACTTGGTTTATGTTGTTTTCTTAATGCTTTCTTAGATCCTCACTTAACAATTGAATGGCTACTACATTTTTCATCTCTTTGGTAATTGCAATAGTATGGTGAAAATGGTAAGCAAAACTGTGGAAGATGATGAGATAGTAGTTGTGGGATGAGAGAATGAGATGGTAATGTTGGCTGAAGTGGGTTTGGCTGAAGTTGGAGATAATAAAGAAGACAACTTTTGGCTTTTCAAATTCCTGCCAAGGTAGACTTGTAATTTTATATTAGTTTTTTTTCCTTTTAATTATTAGCAATTCCAAGTCATTCTCCATTTCGGCACTTTGGTCACTTTACATGCTCCGTTAGACAAACTTAATAGAAGTTAGTCAGAGGGGGTGATTGTAATATTCAGAAACCATAGGGTGCGTTTGGTAATTTGGCCAAATCTCAAGGGAGGTAAATGTAATTAACCCTAAAATTTATTCATTTTAACTTTACAAATATCCTTATAACAAATGGGTAGATTTTAAATTTTTCTCCAAATCTATCGATTTAAACACGACCCTGGGAAATTTTACTGTTGATGGAACTATTAGTATGAGGTTTGAAAGCACTGTAATGTACAAGTACATTATAGTGTACTGTAAAAATTTCCAACATTAATATAGTAGTCTAAAGCATGCTCAATTTTGTACTTATTTTTTTCCCCAATCACCCTACACGATTGGGAATTTCTCTGTCTAATCACCCTACATGATTCGGAATTATAGTTACTAGTGTGAAAGTGAGGAGCTTGTTTTATGTTATAAACAGTTCGGATTCAGTTGTATCTTGTAGATTGGATGTGTTTAATATTATTAATATTATTGGATTTGGATCAAGATCTGGATACCTCTTGGATCTATAAAATGATATCCATATTTGGATTCGTCAAATTTTATCGGATCCGGATTTGGATATTGATATTATTTTTTAAGTTTACAGATATATATATATATATATAAACATTCAGTTCATTTTTTATAGTTTTTTTTTTGTTTTTTTGTATTTGTAAAAAAAAAAAAAAAAAGACTTAATTCATATTACTAATATTTATGCATGTGTTTTACATTGGGGTATACATGATATTGTAAGTATGAATGTGTGTTTGTATATATATATGTGTGTGTGTGTGTGTTTGTGTATATATATATATATATATATATACACATACATATAATTTATTACATACTAATATTAATTGCGTCTGGGTACTAATTGGATCCATATCTAATTCGTTTATTATAATAGTTAAATAGATTTGGAACGAGTCGGATCCGTATCTATACCTGGTCCGTTTATAGGCCTAGTTTTATGGTTACAAGGGCAAAGAACAAGAATAAATTTAAGGGTTAAATAATGATTTGCCCCCTAAAGTATAGGGATAATTACATTTTACTCTCAAAACTAAAAAATTACACTAAGTCCCTCATTTACACCATTCAATCCTTAGTAATTTATCACTGTTAATAAAATTTAGTTAAATGACAAATTAAAATGACTTTATTACTATTTTCTGTTTTCATATTTTCAATTTTTGATAGTGATGTGATAATTATAATAAAATATATAATTAAAATTATGTATAAAAATATCTCAATATAATCCATATCACAATATTTTTTCGATCAAATTCTCAAAATTTATGGAGTTTATTTTTTGATCAATTTCTAGAGTTCATTAGATATTATTTTGAGTTATAGCGTTTTAATAGTTGTATCTTTTTTCTCAATTTCTCAGATTACGCTTCTTGGTGAAATCGTCTATTGAAAGTTTTTCTTTAAGGATTACGTGTGGTTATAGATTTTTCACAAAAGTTCTATAATTTTTCATTTTGTCTCGATATTTTACATTTTTTAAAATTTATATTAAACGTGTGCGAATTGAAATATCGGATACAATTTGAGTCCATTGTATTTCTCATAATTTTTACTCTCAAATCGGTTTTGTTTGGATAGTTATTTGTTTAGGGATAATTTCAGAAACCTTCACTGTGGGTTTGGGATAATGGCACTTAGCACCCTTCAACTTTCAAAAATCTCATTGACTTCCCCTATCTTGTGAATGAGGGCCCAATTCATCCTCAAATGACATATATACTCTTTGTAATTTAATAGAATAACATAAAAGGATATTTCAAAAGCCTTCCCTAAGGAATCGAATAATTTTACTTAGCACCCATTTAACTTTCCGACAATTCTTTTGTCAACTTGTTTGTGAAAATATGTGCACGCTTTAATGTGCATTATCTTTGTCTGGTTGGAAAATAATTTGGAGTACCTTATACTAAAATAAACATGATCGGTACTTTGTATAGGGAATCAAAAACTCCTAAACTAAAAAAATTAAAATATAATTTTCGATAAAGATTTTATGCCAACTTATTAATTTATATCAGGTTCAAATATGATGTAGAAATACACCATACATTGTATAATAAACGTGGTTGGTATTTATTTTGGAAAATCACAACTTTTAAACTGAAGATAATTAAAATGTATTGCCGGTTTTCCATTAATTTATTTTGTTTAGTTGCACTAATGTGCTTATACGAGTCAAAATATTGGAAAACATAGAAATAACAATACATACCATAGAAAAATAAATATGATTAGTATTTTTTAGCAAATCACAAACTCATAAACTAAAAAAGAATAACGTGTATGTTTTCGATATTAATTAGTGAATAACATAAAAACTTACACCTTGATATTATTCTTTAAAAATTTCATTTAAGCCCTTAAATTTTCTTTTTAATTTTGTGAACCATTATAATAAATTAAATTTTGTTACCATGAGTAATGATGGAATGAAAATTGCTTCTCTCTCTTTCCTTAGATATATTTTAGTCATTTGGGTTGAAATTATTTTACCAAATATAAAGTTAGAGGACGTTTGTGAGATTTTTTAAAAGTTTAAAGGATGCTAAGTGAAATTAGCATAAACTTTAGGAGAGGTTTGTGAAATTATCTATTTTTTTATTATTCTCCAAATAATATTTTGCAATCATTACACATTCAGATACATTTTTCAACTATCTTTTTATCTCACATCACATCTCAAAAAGTAGGTAAAGTATTATTCCAAATAATACTTAGGATAATATTCTAAATAATGGCTGTCCAAATGGAATATCCATTTATTTATAGTTCATGTTTCATAATTTTGAATAATTATCAAACCACTATAAAAAAAAATAAAAATGCTTGAAAAAACAATAAAAGTGGTAAAGGCATTTCAGTTTTTTAACTGACTTTTCTTAACGGATTAAAATTGTTAGAGAATGAATAGTGTAAAAGGGGGTTAGGTGTAACATTTTTAGTTTAGAAGAGTAAAGTGTAATCACCCCATACTTTAGGGGGGCAAAGTGATTTTAGCCATAAAGTTAACAATACACATTGGTAGAATACTACCAGATTCATTTTCTGAGAGTGAAATTATTAGAAAAAAGAAACAGAACATAAAATCTAGAGATAATAAAACAATTAAAGATAGCGGGAAATATTTAATAATGACAATGAACATCAATTGGAAAATTATTCAGGTTGATTCGGTTTTGAACTCTACTTGTAAATCTTATGATCAAAATTAAATCTTTAAAATTTTACTTACATCAATTGATATCATTTATACATTTTGTTTAATCCACGCTATAAAATATACAAGTTGAACAAAAAAACAAGTATAACTAAGTATTTTTCGAAGCATTGAGCCTCTTGTATATATTAAAGGGATAATTTACTGAACATTTTCTGAAGTTTATGCTAACATCACCCAACAGTCCTGAACTTTTAAAAGTCTTACAAACCTCTCCTAACTTTATATTTCTTGTAACATGTCAGCCTATTTCAAAAAGAAATTATTAAAAAATTCATTTTATAATAGATAAGCAATTTTATTCCCATTTTACCCCTTTATTGATTCACAAGGTAATTTAGTATATGTCAAAATTTAACAAATTTCAATGGTTGGAAAAAAGTTTATGCAATCCTAATTAAATTTATTAAATTTTAGAAATTAAATTTTTATGAAATTTTATAATTCTATATTTGTCTACATTTACAATGCTTTGCGGATTTAATTTCGGAAGGATAAATATAACAAACTATTGAATTAAAATTTCATACAAAATTAATTATGTGTTATCTTTTAATAAATTAAATTAGCATAGTATACCTTTATTTCTAACCATTCAGATTAATTAAGTTTTGATTCTAAATTAACTAATAGATCAACAAAGAGATAAAATTAGAATAAAATAGCTTTTTAATCTAAAATAAATTATTTAATATTTTTTTAAATTGATCTGACATATATATATATATATATATATATATATATATATATGAGTTTTGTGAAATTTTTTAAAATTCAAGAGCATTAGGTGATATACATGAATCTCATGAGTTTTCTGAAATTGTCCCTGTGTTAATTCCCTACGGGCAGCAAAAGTTTGCCCGCGCCTGAATTGACAGAATGAGTCCATGATGATGACCGCCTTTCTCTATAGAGTTGACGTCAAGACCGCAGAATATGAAAAACGTTTATTCCACTTTATACCACTTAATTTGTGTCCAATTTTTATTTCGTGCCTTATATTTAAATTTTGAACAAATTACTTCTATAATTATCATATTTATCCTACTTCAATATAATTTGTAACACAATTATTGATACTAAGTAAATTTGCACTACGTATATATTTAAGAGTGTATCCAATCAGAGTGGAGGTAATCATAACTAATTATTATTTGTGCCTTATTCTGGACACGTAATCCAACAATTAGATCCCTCCCACTTTATCAACATTCTTTTTGCTCTTCTCATTTTGCAAATTGTATTTTAATTTTGAACCGATTGAACATCTGATATTTAGATTTATTTCACTTTAATCAAATTTTTAATACCGTTATTAGAATTGAAAAAGACTATGTATGTTCACACCACATACTTGTTAGAGTGGATGTAATCATGACTATTTTCTTTTTTCACTAACTAATTTATGATCAATTCTTACTCTTGCACCAGTAATCCTAAATTTTGGACAAATTACAACTCTGACTCATAAATCCTGCCCACTTTGTCCAAAATTTTTTATATTGTTAAGAAATTTGACGAATACTCTACTTTCCCTGCTTGATGGTACGATTAAAACATTTATTAATTTTTATAATACTGTTAAAATATATAATTGAAATGAAATGAATTTAAGAGTTTAGAGTGCATGTGTTTAAAATTAAAATTGAAGGTGTAAAGTGAAAATGGATTATAAGTAGTGCAAAGTGAAGTAAGTCCTGTCTTTGCACCTTTTTTTCTTTCTTTGTTTATTTCAATATTTTCGCCTTTCATTTTATTGATCTACTAATTAATTCTAGTGTTGGTTGCCCATTTATTTAAGCAACCCGGCAAAACTTCCACGACAAGAATACAGCAATTTCCAAAGTCCACGCACTATAGAAATATATGTACATAGAAACAAATAAAGATTGATAATTGAAGACAATCTTGTAATCAAGAAGCAAAAGATATGTCAAGCTTAGATGATGAAAATAGGACTATCCCAGATGATCAGAGATTACATTGAACTGGATTCATCATCATCTGCTATTTGTTCTTCAAAGTCTCTCCGTGCCGATCAAAAGTCCTACTCGGTACATTTGCAGGTTTGTTTACATAATCAAGATTCTGTTTATCTTAATAAATGGCATGTAAATCTATATTTTTCTGTTTTGGCTAGTATCTTATTTCTATTAGAGAGTAAACTTTTTTATACGTGATGGTTAATTTTTAGGACATTCTGGAGAGTGTGACAATGGCCGAGGCAGAAGTTCTTCGAAAAATCATTTTATACTACTTGAAAGATTTAGAGCCCAACAAGCAAAGAAAATGGATTGTTATGAAATTGGCAACGGACGATTATGAAGCTAATCTTTGTAGGACTTCTTGGGTTACAAAATTTAATCGCCCAACAGGTATTTCCATCTCCAATTAAACTCGGTCGTCTTTTTTATTTTATTTTATTAATTTAAATAAAAAACTCACCTCTCCTCACTACTTTATGCCTCTTACTTTTAGTAATTCAAATAAACAACCAATAAGTGATGAGAAAGCGTCTTTCTACTTAATTGCACTTCGTTCTCAACTAGGCGTTTTAATCAAAAAATCTTTAATTGTAGGAGTACTGATTTTTTTTTTTTTTGGGGGCAATTGTGGGGGTTGATAGTTTTTGAATTTACAGGTGAATATGAGTACATTGATGTGAAGATGAAGAGCAATGGTACTACAAGTGATGCTGCTGTGAGATTAATAATTGACATTGAATTTAGGTCTCAGTTTGAGCTAGCAAGGCCTACACCGGAATATGAAGAGCTCTCAAATTCTCTCCCTTCAATTTTTGTTGGGACTGAATCAAAACTTGAAAAAATTATCTCTTTGTTTTGTTCAGCTGCAAAACAGTCTTTAAGGGAGAGGGGTCTTCACATTCCTCCATGGAGAAAAGCTAGTTACATGCACTCGAAATGGCTCTCTGAGAACTGCAAGAAGATCTCATTCTCAGAGCTAGGGACTACAATTTAATTTTGCAATTTTTTTGGGTTCGCCAAAATTAGCGAAAGGGTGTCTGCAGCTATGAAGGATTAGCCATTTCGGGAGTGAAATGTGGTCTTCTTTTATGGTCTTTATACTTGTGTTACAAATGCGGATGAGTTTTGTTAATCTAAGCAAAAAGAATATCTATAGTGCTGCAATATGTCTATAAGTTGTAGAGGATTGCCTTTAGGTGTTTTTGGTTGGGTTAAAAATATTTTTCAGAATTTTTTTAGTATCAAATGTAGAAAAATAATTTTTTGTGCAAAATATTTTTAAATTTTTCTTCCTTCGGTTGAAAATAATATACGAAATTTTTTAAGATAAGTCATTTTTTGGGTAATTTAAAAGTGACATTAAATTTTAAATATTTACTTATAACTTCATTTACTAAAATTATTTTTATTTCAATTCTTGTATATTCGTTTTTTTTTATTGTAGGTCTCACAGTAATATAACTATTATTATGTATATTTATTACTACATTATCTAATTGTATTATCATTTCATTTTAGACAAAATCAATGTTGAACACAATTAAGTATGAAGTGTTTATTATAATTGTTGTAAGTATTTTGAAATATCACAAACTGAAAGAAAAACGATAAAATATTATAATTCAAACTATTTTCACATTACACCAAAAAATTGTGTGGAAAATAAACATTTTTATGTAAATTTCTTTTCAAAGATTGAAATCTTTTTCTAAAGAAAACATTTTACATCCAACCAAACAGACCCTTGAACTTTTTGTATGAAAAACATTTCGAAAGGAAAGAAAATACCATATGCATTTTGTATTCCCTACATTGTTTTGCAGTTTGATATTAACTTTTAGAGCAGAATACTTGGCAGAAATTAGACTATTGTGTAATTATCAAATTTGAATCCAAATGTCTATAAACCTCTCATTTTAATGCTCAAAATTAGTTGCAAAAAGTTACTCTATTCTGTCTTTTGATTTTTATCCTTATAACAGAGTTCATTTGGTATTGTTTTTCTAATGAACTACCACTGATGTGTTTGTTTCATGTCTTTTTTCTGGGTATAATACCACTAGGGGAATGCTGTTCCATATAAGTCTTCGCCAAATGTGAATTTGGAAGAGTACAATATTTCGGTCAAACATAAATGTACTTGGATGATGTTAGTATATGTAGTACCTTTGGTGCACATTATGTCTTCATTTATCACAACAAGAAATTAAGACGGTGAGAATAGTCTTCCAAGTTCCAAGCAACAACTTGACTCGTCTACCTTAAAAAAAAAAAAACTTGACTCGCCTTCTATAAGTTCCACTTTTTTCCGGCATTGGCGGTTTACATAGGCAAAAGGTAGGAAAATTACATTAGAGATCATTATATTTTATTTTAAATATTTGTACAATATAATAATTTATATTTTAAAACTTTATATTGTACAAATTTTATAATACAATATGATAATTTTCTCACACAGAATGGTAGAACTTCCCAGAAATTTAGGTAATTTATAACTCGATATTTTTGTGACAATTTTAGCAACTATTATAATTTATTTCCATTATTTTCTTAAATGCAAATTATAGATAGAACTGGTTAAGAAAATTATGTATAAATGAATATAATTATGCACACGTGCATACATAAAAATTATACATTACAAAATTGTACAAGCAATGTATATCATTAATAACACATCTAACACTGTAGATTCAGTCTAACAAAAAAATTTTGTTGTTTAAGTAGTATTTAGAGGAGTAAATTTGTATTATTCACTGTACAACAAGTAAGTCTCATACCTGTTGAAATGATTGAAAAATAAAATATCGTTTTTCTTGTCAATCATCTAAGTATTTAAAATAACAAAATCTTTTTCTATTTAAAGATCAAATTATTTGCCTTCCAAGTTACTGGTGTATTTAGAGACATAAATGAACACACTATATATCAAACCATACGTGCGAGTAATAAGTATTTTGAAATTCAGTAGTTTGGAAACACGACCAGCTTCCCAGCTGGAGATGAACACGCTGTTACTTTAACGATGTAATTTACTTTGCGAGTACTAAGTATTTTGAAGTTCAGTAGTTTGGAAATACAAGCTTCCCCGCTGGTGATGAACGCTCTAATTTAATGTTGTAATTTACTTGGCCTCCAGGTCTTGTTACATATTTTTCCGACTACGCTTCCTATTAAATTAATCAATTTAAGTGACATAATAAAAATCAATAAAAAGATAGATTGTAATTTTAGTCTTTGCATAATAATTATATAATAGGTGACATAAATTGATTAATATAATGGAATATATATATATCTTGTGCTATTTACTTGTCATATGGCACATTTTCTTTGTTGCACAAATAAAAGGCAATTGGAGAAGAAACATGAAGTATGTAGCTCGATAATGATGCATTTTCTTGGGAAAAATATTTAGGTAGATCCGGTTTTTGACTCCACCTGTAGATCCTGTGGTCAGAATTAAACTTTAAAGAATCATACTTAAATCAACTGATATCATAGATTTTCTAAGGTTTAATCATTATCCTACACCACAGGGTCTATAAGTGGGGTCAAAGATCGGGTCTACCTAAATATTTGGCTTTTCTTGGACACTAGCTTTTCGGGAATTGTTGTTAGGAAAATATTTAAGTAGACCTGATTTTTGATTCTATCTGTAAACTCTATGGTCATGATTAAACTTTAAAAAATCTTGCTTACATCAGCTATATCATAGATTTTCTAAAGTTTAATTTACATTACAAGATTTACAAGTGAAGTCAAATATCGGGTTTAATTAAGTATTTGCCTTCTTGTTATTGTTGTACTCTTCTCATAGAGGAAAAAAGAAGAAATGAAGGAGAGCGCTAGTATGAATTTTTGGAGTGCAAATAACAAGTCTCTATATATACTATCTTTTTCCCCACACTTTCTCTAAGGTTCTCCTACTATCCAATGAAGAAGCAACCAATTAATTTATTACCAATTAGCGACTAACAATATTTTGTTTCTTAATACATGTCATGAACCTTCAGCTAACGCAAAAACCATAATGTGTGATGCTTGGTCCCACATTGAAAGTGAAGAAAATATTATATTATTTATAATAATTTTGATCATGAATTACTAACAATTTAATTTAAATATTTTTGAATCCGTTGATTTCGGTCAAAATTTATTGGGCCAACTCAGGCCCCGGAGTCCCTGCATAAGGTGAGATTGGATCAGTGATATTGGGTTATGCTACGCAGTGTATGTGATTTTGGGAGATTGGGTTATGCTACACAGTGTATGTGATTTTGTGTGATTTTGTGAGAACGCAAAGCCTAAAGGAAGGATGAATGTGATGCCCCGTCCCACATCGAAAGTAGAAGGGTAAAGAAATATTATATTGTTTATAACACATTTGGTCATGAGTTACTAACAATTTGATTTAAACATTTTTGAACCCGTTAATTTTACTAAAAAATTATTGGATCAACTCAAGACCGAGATGTTACGCATAACATTTTTTAGTGTATAAAAACTACTACTGATATACATAAAACATCCTTCCACAAAGGAATACGGCGTCGAGAGATCATAATTGGAGTTTCCATAAAATTGAAAATATTACTTAGCATTCATTGTCAATATGGTAGTTTATTTTTGTTCAAAATCAGGGAATGGTACAATCAACCACCTAATGTAATATCTTCTTACTTGAAGCCGCATATATACAAGTGATATTACTTGGTTTTAATCTCATCTAATGGAAATTGGAAGACCTGTTAAACCTGGTCAGCTAAACTATTTAACATTTATTCATAAAAAAGCGCGCAAGTGACCACCACCAACTTCCACAAACAGAAATTTAAATAAATCAGGAAGTCCAACAAGAAATGAAAAATAGGGATTAATTTTTAACTAATATTAAACACAACAATTTCCAAGTTCAATTATTAAGCTGTGTCTTCTTAATTCCAATTATCAATTAATGCCATTCTGAATGTGGTTATTGCTTCTCTTTAAAAACAATTTAGCTCAATTTTGTCCATTTTAAGTCTAACAAACCTCAGATGAAGAGATTTTTTTTTTTTTTTTTAATCCCCTGTTGTCTTTCGGCATTGAAGTACTAAAACGGGTTTCGTGAACCATGCTTGATTAATATTTTATGCATCAATTATTACCATAAATTTTTCCATTAGGCCTAAAGTCAATTGGAAACAAACAAACAAACCAAAACTTTATTCCATTAAATAGGATCGACTGAATGAATTTTACTATATTATTGTATTCTGTTATGGACCATATCCTCCTTCATTCTTAAATGGGATATATCCTTTTATAAGTTACTTACCAAGTCATTTTTGGTGTTCTCTTACTCTTCTTATATTGACTACTCTCTCTAAATTCTACTAGCCTGACAGGAGATTTTACTGATTGTCTTAACACATGACCCCACTATTTTGAGCATGTTTTTCAAATTTTTTACGACTCCAATTTTATCACACAAAATCAATTGTACGGCTCTAAATTCTCCTTCATTACTTAATTTAAGTAGTCCTTTGTAAGTTAGTCTGCTGCAAAAGTCTTTCAAATCTTTTATACCATTATCGATGTGGACAATCATATCACAGTTTCTCCTTAAACGTGGACTCCATACATCATTTGCGTAGAAAATTTTTTCCAAAATGGAGTGTAAAATACATGCCAAAAAATAATTATTTTTATTTTTAATGATAATTTTATACGTGATATACATCTATACCATGTATACAATTCTGTGCCTGCAATCTAGAAAAGATTAAGCCGTAAAACAAAGACATGAAAATATTGTATACAGTCCAATCCAACTTGGGTGGTGACTGTTGTTGGGAACCTACAGGCATTTTGCTTCTTTTTCACAAGAATCTGTCAGCTCACGACTTGAAAATGAAAATATGAGATTATCCAAGGCTATGATATAGATTCTTTTTTTCTTTTTTTCTACGAACTGGAGACATAATAGCGCGTTACACGGTGAAAAATAATACATATAAAATGCCCAAAAATAATTGAATTAAATTGAGTTTCATACAATTTGAAACTGAACTTTGTATACAAGAAATTAAGTTGTTCATAAACATTTCTTGGCAAGCACAACAAATTCATACTGAAATTTGTCAAGAAACTATAGTCTGGACAGTGTGTTTCCAACCCATATTTCATCATCTGTATGCCCATTTTTCACTTTCACTAATATACCATGAAGAATAAGAAGTCTGCTGAAACTCCATACAAACCAACTGATTTGATACTCATCTTCTTCCCCAAGTCTTTTACCACAGGTATCTTCCTAAAGTTTGATTCATAATACACTTCAATGTAAGTTGGAGAATCTTATTGCAGTAGGAACAAATATCTTTAGGACAGTTTAAAGAAAAATCCAACACCCAAAATAAATAATTTAATGCATTAATTGTGCAACAACACAAAGAAGCTTACAGGTGACATTAAAAGTTCACTAACAAATGAATATAAATTTGATACCTAGAAGGTATACAAATCAGATATCAATTACCATTTAAATCCCAAATATAAGCAGGAAAAAATATATAACAAACTAACAGGATGCTGGTGGAGAAAATAAAAGAGAGTATAGTATGACAATAGCATCATTTTTAAGTAGGCCAAAAAGTGAACTTTTTTCTTGATAGAATGTATGTATATAGACTCTTAAAGATAAATTTACACACTGGACAAAAAAAATAGTGACTTCCACTTAAGCAATCAAAGAAATAAAGAAAACATCTTTATAAATGGTAACAAGATAGGAAAAATAAGATAGAAAATGGAATTTAGTGGTTTCTCAAGTTGAGGCCGGCTTAGATTGGCTAAAATTCGAGCAAGAAAGGGGACTTTTGTCATGGCGCAACTCAGTTGCAATGAAGGGAGAACTCTTATCCCAAATTGCCATTAGATTACCATGCTAAGACACATGATGATGTCCTTCTTTTCGACACACAACTGAGTATCATCATATCCAAAGCATAAACAACTCACCCCCATATGTTATAGTTATATATGCAAACTAAAATTGAACTAGGAACTCATTTATTTTGAAGTAGGGTTAAATACAACTTAAATCTCATTTGGGTTGTTTTGTACTAAACCCTTTAACGTTATTTTTTTTCTCACTTTATCCCTTCTGTTAGTATACATCAGTAATTTGACCATTAGAAAGTTAAAAAAGATATTTTTAACCCTAGATACTACAAGAAAATATAAAATTAACCCCTTAAAATTTATTATATTTGTCATTTTAGTCCCTAATTCTAGTTTTGTGTCAATTAATCTACTTTAGTCATTAATCAATATAAAAATATTGTCAAAAAAACTGAAAATATAATGATGCCCACCAATACTAGTAGTTCTTTAAAAATAGTTGTGAAAAAAATTTAAATACAAAATTTCTTAATACGATCAGTATTTTTTGATCTTTTCATTATATTTTATTTTTATATAAAAATAATTTTTTAAATATATGAGACACATAACCATATATTAAAATTATATCAGTTTATTTTCTTTATTTTATTTAAAATGTTTTTTTTTTCTTACTTTCTTTCCTTTGTTAATATAATTCAACTATCACGTAAATTATTCGAAGTAATTTTATACATATAACAAAAATTCAAATTAAAACAATTTAGATGAAATACCTTTAATAATTCATCAAAAATTTTAAAATTAATTATTTTGCCATATTTTTAAATTTTAAATATTGAAGAAAGTATAATTCAAGACTTAGAATATTGATTAACTTGGATCATAATTATATTTTTAACAATATTTACAATATTGTTGAATTTTATTTTATTCCAACATATTAAATGGTACAAAACTTACGAGAAGTGGTAAAGTAAAATCTCACTTAAACCTGAAGGGGTTTACCACAAATAAACATTAGGGGGAAATTTGTCTTTTTGAAAAAAGTAACAGCAGAGTTACGTTTGACCATTTGTCAAAGGGGTAAAGTGAGGAAAAAAATAACATTAAGGGGTTTAGTGCAAAACAGCCCAAACTATAAGGAGGTTTATTGTATTTAATCCTTTGAAGTATGCTATTTTCAATTTCAAAGTTCCTTTTGGTGGTTCAATGATTGATCATCATCACCATCTAATCTGTAAATTGGAATCATTAATAGTCAAAGGATTCAATTGGACATTACTGTCCCTCATATGGATTTTAGTCAGGTTTTCCATAGACAACACAGCCTCCAAAACTTTCAATCAACACCTAATTTGGCTCCTCAAATTGTTCACTTACCTGCTTGATCAATTTAGAGCACAAAGAATTATTTAAAAGGGGTAGAGTTTGCAACCACGTAATAATTTTAGATAATGAAACATTCAAACGTAAGAGCCAAAAAATGCTTTAGAGCATTTGAACTAATGAAGCAAACAATAAATTCTAGTGATCACTATGTAAAATCAAGACAGCCGAATAGTATAAAAAAAATAAGAATATTTGAGTCATGATCCATAAAGAAGAGAATAAAAATTAAAATAAAGCAACAAATTGCTATTAGAACTCATTTAGAGGTAAGAAAAAAATAGCAATAACACAACAAAATCCATAAATCTCATAATCACACGAGGCAAAGCATCTAGAAGAGAGAACAAAAAGTCTGAAAAAAGTAGGAATACTCTATAATTTTCTATAGAAAGCATCGTAGCAATCTGAAGAGGCTTTAAAGTGAAAAATCCGCTAATATGTTTTTTCCTACTTTGTATTCTACTTTGTCATTTCAACAGCCTCCTTTTTAACTTTTTAATAATGGTTTTTCCTTTTTAAATACTATATATTTTTTCATACCATCTTAAAATAGAGCAATAGAGGGAAAAAATTATCTTCAATATAAAATTCAAAGAGAATTCAACCTCTTGCCCCCTCCCAAAAAAGAAAAAAAAAAAAAAAAACTGCACCAGTATCTTCTGGGCACATTTTCTTGTTAAAGTTTTTTTTTTTTTTTTTTTTCAAATTACCAATAGAGAAGAAAAGTGGGAGTTGGGGGTAGCGATGCTCATCTTAAGATGTGGTGGGGTTTTTTTCACTACCCACAACTTTTTTCCATACAATGATGCCAAGTACATAAGCAGCCCACAAATTCTTAATAAACCAGTGCAAAACGTGGAGATGCTAATAAAAAAGTGAACTATTCCAATAGATGATGAAAGGAAAATTTTGGCAACTAAAGTTGCAAAACTTCTTGAAGATTATTACGGTTAGTGAAGCCTTTGATATTCTCGAATTGATTAGATTTTTAATGATAGTGTACTTCCTCAAATCTAAAATTATTTGACCATGTTTAATTAATAAATAAATTTATCTAAAAACCTTCTTTCAAAAAATTGTTCATCACCTCAGCCATTAGATAACAATGCTGGTCTATGATTATTGTGGCAGCGAATCGCAAAGCACCTATTATAAACTTAATTTGTCAATTAAAGGAACTTATCAAAGATTAAAAAAAAAAAGGAATAATAAAGGAAAATTTAACATTCATAAACTTTCTCAATTTAGAGCACTATTAAAGGAAAAGACAAAAGTATAGGAGTATAGGAGTAACTTTCTCAAAAATATACTCTTGAGATTCTTAAAAACTAATAGGAAAAGCCAATAACAGAGACAAAAGAATGAGATATACCACATGTTCTTCTATTTTCTTAAATCATTTATTCGTTTGATCCAATTCCAACAATTGTAATCCTAATAAACTAAATCCAACATTCAAACCAATATATTACTCAAATACATACATAAGGCATATAAAAAAATCTCGAAGGTCATTTTAACCACAAGAAATAGTATCTGATCTGCATATTCAAAACATCACATACTCATCAAACATAATTACTACAATGAATAAAACAAATCCAAAGCAAGGAATTCTACAAATGACAAATAGTGAAGCTCAATTTATTATTTAAAAACATAAAATATCAAACAACATAAAATTAGAAATTAGAAAAAATTGAACACATAAAATTAAATTGTTGGAAATTAAAAGGAGCAAAAATTACTGAAAATTTAGCAGATCCATCAATCTTCTGATGTAAAGAGCTTAACAACAAAACAAAATATATCGTGCTATTCGGTAACAGACCAAGGTCTTTTTTTTTTTTTTGACATTTTCTAGCAAATTGGATCATGCACAAAAATATTTTTTAATTGTATAAAAGGCGAAAAAAAATCTTAGAAATATAAATACTCTAGCCAAGGGAGAAAATGAAAAATAATAAAAAATGAAAAAAAAATTTGTACAGTTATGCAAAAAAAGGGGAAAAAAAAAAATTCTTACTTGAAGAATAGACATCTCTAGTTATCTTCATGTACCTTAGAAGAAAGGATGTGGAGAAATAATTACCACAAAAATTCCGTGAAAATATATTTTCCCACAAAAACAACTCATAAAAAATTACTTCTATAACTGCTCTTGAGAGGTACAAAAGTACCTGTGTGATGAAGAAGATCCCCAACCAAATATAGGTCGAATCACCTCAGTCTTGTGAAAGTATCATCGGATCTCGTCTCATTGGACTCTACAATTTCTTAAACCGGACAGGGACGAAAGGGAGCAAGGGGTGGTGAAATTTAGGGAGTGAAGGAGGCAGAGGAGGAGAAGGAGGACGAGGAGGAAAAATGACCGAGAGAAAGATCCTATTAAAAAGAAAGAGAGAGAGCAGCGAGGGAGTAGGTTTGTGATTGAAGAGAAAACAAGAAAGCGAGCAACGGAGAGGCGATAAATGAAAAGGATTCAGACAAAGCTAGGGTAATATTGATGAGAAATAATGGCTAAACAAAAAGGCTCAAAAGTCATAGAAATTAAAATAGAACCAAAAAAAATCTTGTGACCTCATGGAGCGACGACTACAAAAACCAAAAGCCCCAAATCATTTTTATACAATATGTTAATGATATAGATGAGCTGACAAGTGTTATGATCACTAATTTATCGGCCCTAAACTTTTTGGACAAATATTTGTGCTAATCATATTCCATTCATATAATGCATTAACCATGACACTCAATTAGTGGATCTTAGGTGAATCTCAAGATGGACCTCCATAAAGTCCACGTAGGAGCCACTACTTATAAAATAGAGGCACGTGTCCTGTAGCATCTGCGAGGGTGATTTGTAATGTTATGTATTTAACTGTTGAATGCTCATCATGTGATAGATGGATAATTGGGTATGGTCGGTTAGTAGACCATACAGACCCGACCTCCTATAGGTCAGAGGTTCCGACTATATGGGCGGGAAACTCTGCCTATAAATAATAAATAATAGTATGCGAAGCACAAGACAAAAGAAAGAAGACGATTGAAGTAATTGATTAATATAATACAAAACCTATGGGCCTTAAAAGCATACATCTTTATCACTATATCTTTATACTATTACACTAAAAGTCTCATCAATCTACACTAGTGTTATTATAAAGAGTTGTACTTGATGATTTTGAACTTCAAGCAATTGGTGGACTTAACTGAAGCACTATTTTAACGAGCCATTTTTAAACTGATAGATAAGTTATTTTAGCAAGCAACTTCTATTTCAATAAAGAATCTATAGTGGAGTAGGCTCCAAAATTTCAAAATTACTTTTTTTTTTCCAACAAAAAATTAGCCATTTAATTTCAATTAGATTCATGAGAAATTTTTTTTATTTTTTATTAAGGCTTTACCCAAAAAAGGAGTCCTTTCAAAAATTCTTAATGGCCTACCACGAACTAGGCCAAAAGAAGGTTTGTAAATACTTTTCAACTAGCAATAGAGGATGTTATATCTTTTAGACATGAGAAGGCAATTTCAAGAATTCTTGGTTAGCTTAAACATATCAAGTACCAAGAATATATATATATATATATGAAAAATACTATCATAGACCTGGTCTTTAGCCCAACCTGTAGAGCCTGCGGTCAAAATTAAATCTTATAAAATCTTGCTTACATCATCTTTTGTCATAGATTTCATAACATTTAATCCACACAACAGGGTCTACAAGTAGGGCCAAAGACCAGGTCTACCTAAGTATTTCCCTATATATATAGCCATATCTAGTTAGAATGAATAGGCATGCAATACTTGTAATAGCAAAATATATATATATATATATATATATTCATAATAACATTTTGTTTCCAGTTCTGAATTTTTTTAACAAATACGCTGCGCTAGCCTTTTTAGTATAGGAATTAACTGAAGCCATTCTTTCAAAACAAAAGCCTTATGGTCAATGATAATACTTCATTCTGGTATTTATGATAAACTGTAAGTTACATTCACTGTCGCACTCCCAGACTATGTAAACTAATACTGCATTGTGCTTTATATTTGTATAAGTGCCATTAGTAATTATATTATCCCTCAATTGCGTAACTATCTTGTTACAACTGCCTTTAACCGACAACTACTCCGCGGGACGCTCTCCTTCGTGAGTCCCTCTCTATAACCCCAAAAACTGTCTTCACATCACGCAAGAGCACCTTAAAATGGCTCAAATAATGAGACTTTATAAGTAGCCCACTCCTGCTCCAGTACTGGTCTTGATCCATGTCGTAGGGCCTCTGAAACACCTCATCAAAATTAGGCAGCTCTGTTTCACTAGGCTCTCTATCCAACACAATGTAGATACCGATAAGCCCATTAAGAGCATCACCTTCTTGTTGACCGGGAACAACTTGGAAATTTCCCATCATGGATTGTATGACCAAACCTTAATCAGGTGACCATGGCGGTCATTAGATCCTTGACCCAAAGAAGGCATGTGTACATAAATCTCTCAAGGCTCAAACACATTGGGTTTTTGTTCCTCCCTATCAGTATCCATAGCCTCATCAAATATCTTGCAATCGGGCATACTTGATCTCTGCGAACGACGAACAACCTTATGCCTGAACAATGGCCGTGCAGGAGCAAAGCGATCACCCAGGGACAAGCGTTACCTCACTGGAGTTTAAAAAGGAGTATTTGGAGCATAATTCTTCCTGCCAAAAAAAGTGTCAGATATAATCCTACTAGGGTCCATAGCCCAAAAACCCTAGATCTATAGGTACTTGGCCCAAAAAATAGATGTGCTATTTATAGATGCTCCATCTCCATACTCAACTTTAATATTTATATTTTGGCCTACTCCCTCTGTCTCTCCACGTAACAGTATCCCATTTAATTGCATCTCAAGTCCTTCCTCTCTTAAACAGTTCCCACGTGCTCACGACACAAAAGTGGAAAACAACGAACAACCTAGAAGCTACCTCAATATGCATCCATGCTGTGGCTAGGATGGTGTGGGACCACCTAGCACGGATGCATGCCATGTCAGCACCCCATGTTACACCAAACCACTCAGATATATTTTTCAAAAAGATTCCCACCATATCATAGACCCCACACTGCAACTACTGTGCATTTTTCCTACGGAACCCTATACCTATTTTTTCTCCAGCCAATTAGTAGCTGACACGTGGTGGCCAAAAAGGGCCTAATAATATTATAAGGCCTATTTTGCAATTAAAATCTACTCACTCCCTCCCTTCTTAAAAAGGAGTAAAGTTTGAGAGTCCTACTCTAAGAGAGGTTGATGACATCACCTATACGTCACCAAGTTGGATACAGTAACACCAGTCAACCTAAAATCTATATAAAGAACTACTTCCTCCCATACCCATTGCTCATCTTCCTTACTGCAACCTTCAGAATGGAGCATGATCAGCAATTAATAAATGCAGATGACTTTAAAACTGGAATCATTTAGACTCGGGCCCAATCTAAAGCCCAGAAAATTAGGTTGGCAATGCCTTTCATGGCCTCTTTAAGACCTCCGGTGGGCAAATCAATAAAAATAGATACTTGTATTCCCATTTACACCTCTCAATGCCCCATAAACGGAATAGGTATTGTACGCGTCACCGTATACAATACCAGGCTAACAGGAACATATAGCTAGCAGGCAAAATTTGCTTTTTCGATGACATGTCCCATAGAAATGACATACTACGGCACATCTTTCGCCTCTACCAAAGAGGCAGTTTGTTCTTGGGTAGCAACATATCAATTAGAGCACAGCAACCTGAAGTCCAATTCTATATATAGCAAAATAAGGGGGTACGTCAAATTTGCAACAAGTAAATTCCCCGAATCTGATAAATTGCAAATGCCAAGTGTGCGCATTAAGTCAGACAAATTCACACTCGACCAAGCAGACGTTTGGCACTGCAGACCGACAATCCCTGAATAAAGGGCTCTATGCAGGTGCTTATCTAGTACCCATGCAACTAGAAGCCCAAGTAACATACTTATTGCAGGACCAGGACAAGCTACATCAGAGATTGTAGGTCCATCTAACATATTTGCAGAAAGATTCTTACTAGACAATGTCCAAATCAAGAAGCTGGAAGACTGCGATCTTGGACCCTTCATAAGTGAAGTGGGCTCCCATTTTGCCACCACGTGTCAGCTGCTGATTGGTTAGAAGGAAAAGTAGTACAGGTTTTCGTAGAAAAATGCACTGTAGGAGGACACGTGACAATCTCTGGTTGTGTTGGGGGTGTTGAAATGACTTTTTTGCCCTTCAAAAATGTCACTATTAGGCAAATATTGGTATTGTTACGTGAAAGGACAGATGGAGTATCTTGTAGCGTCGGAGTTAATTATTGAGACTATAGATTCCAAATTCAAATTTTGAAACTGTAAGGACAGGCTGCGAGGCCCACTTCTGTACGTAAAGTAGTTATCATTTGTTGTCACGCTTTGTGTACTTTGTGTCAGGAGTAATGATTTTTTCATGGAAGTTTTCGTGTCCTTGGGAATTAGTAGGAGTGTAGATTCCAAATTAAAATTTTGAAGTAGCAATTGTATGCAGCTGCTTACTTGGAGAGGAGGAATTAATAGTGTTTTTCGGGGGTATTAAACTCCAGGTTTGAATTTTTGGGGTATTCTGGAAAGATATCGAGGATGGTGAGGCTGCGATTGATTGTTACGCTTAGTGGGAGAGTTTATAGTGTTCGCGATCTTTTAAGAGAAATTAATCTGTTTGTGCTAGAAACAGGACCGCTCTGCCTGGTCATCTGAATTAATCTACTTCAGTTAGGAACTAGGCTGTTGTTTTCAAGGTTATCTGCGTGTTCGCGGGTTAATCGCGTTGGTTCTGCACCGATTTCTGATGGGTCAGACAGACCTGAATAGTTGTGATGCCAGTTAGACTGGGTAGTTTGTTGGGGATTATGTAATTGGTGGTGCTTAGTGGGCCCTTGTACTTGTAGAGATTCATCAATTGACAAAAAGAGAGTTTGGTATAAAAAGTTTATTGAAAATTAATATATTGCCTTATACATTCAGATAAAATTACAATGTGGTAATTGGTAAAAACATGCTTAATGGCCCTAATATACAAATCAACGCTGATTATTCCCATGTTATTTAGGTATTTGAGTACAAAATGTTGAAATCTCATCATAGAGGTGTTCTGGATCTTGGGAATGATCCATATACGTCAGGTACAGAAGAAACTGGCCACCATCAGCTCTTTGCGAGTATTGTAATTCATCAGGAACTGGACATCCATAATCTAGTTTTGATGGGGCTTGATGGCCATGAGGCTCCTGACGTGTATGGGATTTGTGAGGTTCCAAATCCAGGTGCCTCGCCAGTACTAAAGGCTATAGTTCCCTTCGGACTGTTGGGATTCTACAAGCATCTATGTTGAAGAGGTTCGCGTAGCGGCAGTTATTGAGGCTTAGATATTCTTGGGTTGCTTCGCCTGCCGGCGTTTCAATTTAGGACTTTCGGTGAAGAAGAGGCTTTCTTCAAGAAAAATGAAGGTGGCATTCTTTGAAGTCCAGTCCTTAAGGACCTTGTTATCTTCCTAGTGAAGGAATTGGATGTAGGAGCTGTTGCCACCGGGATTGCGCAGGATGAGAGAAGGGATTCTGCCTTTTATAATGCTGGGCTTGCCGTATTTTAAATTGGAGTACCAGCTGTGCTGGCTTCCAATGAACTCTTTCCACTGCTTTAGGTTCTGTGGGAGGATGTCATCTATGACGTTATATAGGGCCTCGTCATCATGATCACAGAGGTCGAAGTGTCTGGAATAGTAGTTGTGTCGTCCTAAGCTGCGTGCCCAGGAAGTTTTGCCTATTCTGGATGGGCCTTCTACAAAATGCTATTAGGCTTGTATGGTCTCGTATGGGCCTCTTTAATGTTGTTCTGGACCGATTCCTTGTATCCCTTTGCTCTACTTCCTGTAAAGTTTTCCTCTTCACAGTAATCGCCGTATTTGCCTATGTATTCCATGCTTTGGCAGCTGTGGCATTTTTTGCCCCTTGGATATTTGGGTGAAAAATTGCAAAGCTTCTGGAATGGGTGAGGTTGAATATCTTTTGATTCTGGGTTTCAAATTTATAAGAGAATTGAAGGAGACAGTGAAGATGGGGAGAACCGTATTTGTGGAATTTCTGTGCAATCCTGATATAATTAGGTGGTCCAACAGTGAACAGGGTTTTAAGTTTCAGGAGGGCTTCTTCTTTGGTTATGGAATATATATATATATATATATATTGCTATTATAAGTATTGCGTGCCTATTCATTCTAGCCAGCTTCCTCAGATAAGTTTAAGGCAAATTTTGCCAAATGATGACTGATACTGTTTCGAATTCTTCCTATTAACAGGAAATTATAGCTACAAAACCATTTCCTCATGTTGAGAATATCTTCTAGGATGGTGGCAAGAAGAGCACTTTCCTTTCTCCTCCTATTGATCTCATCAGTCACTTGCCTGAAATTTGACTGAATTTCAATCTTCCTCAACATTCCTTCTCTTTAGCTTTTACCAGTATCATTCTAATAGCCTGAGCTAGATTCTACTGTTGGATTACTGCCGAAGAGTTTTGGAATTGACCATGAACTCAGTAGCTTCCCATGTTCATCCCTTACCATAATATAACATGTAACTCTCTTCCTTTGGGAGTTTAGTGCTGAATCCATGTTGATCCTTATTATAGCATTTCTTCGAGGTTGCTATTTGACTTCAATTGTTCTGCATGTCTCTCCTTCATCAACTTCCAGTGTTGTTTTTCCCTTCAAATTCTTTGTACTTCTACCATTCATTGCTTTCTTGCTTGATTGATAGCTTTCCTTCAATTTACCATTGAACTGCATCTCATTTTTGGCTTTTCAAATTTGTCAGAGAATATTTATAGTTTGAACAATATGATCTTTCCCATCTCTTCTGAGAGTTGCTTGCTGCAGTTCCCCCTACCAGAGCCAGAAATTGTTCCTCAACTCCACAATACCATCCCACTTCAATGGAGAATATTATGTCTAGATATTCCTTGCATTTTCGCAGAAAAAGAACCTATGTTCCAGAGTTTCAACTTGTTCTCCACAAACTTTGCACCTTTTGTCCGTTTTCCCACACATTCCATTAATCACTGCATTAATAGGAAGTATATTTTGACTGTGTTGAATTCCTCCTATTGTTCTCATCTTTTCTGGCATTCATTCTTAGATCATTTGTGAAGTGAGCCATAGCCTGATATCCTAATTTGACTGTATATTCTCCTGTGAATGAGTGACACTAATAAAGTACATTCTTCTTCCTAAACATGCTCAGAGGGATATTGGCAGTTTTCTTTGTATCCTCTTTTTCTAACAAGTTTCCAATTAGCTCCCAATCTCATTTGCCATTTTTTATTAACTCCTGGACCTTCTGAATTCTGTAGTTTGTGGGTTTTCTAGTTTTTATATAGGCCTCTCTTTGGCAGGTAACCACCTATGCTCCTATATATCTATTCTTTTTCTGTCCCCTACCCTCTTTCTTACCCTCTCTCTCTTGTAGTAACTCCCTGGCACTTAGCATACCCCTCCAAAACCAAGAATATCCACATCCCACTTGCACTTGCCAGATTGACTTTCTTTCAAAATAATCTGGCTTTTAGAACCTTGCACATCAGTAAATTAGGCTTTGTAATATTCCCCAAAGTTGCTTAGCAAGAAGTACAATATTAAATTTTTTAATATCTTAAAATTCTAATCCACCAGGCCCTTTCATCTTAGAATATTTATTCCACCTGATCCAATGTACCTTGGTGTTTTTCTTGGTCCTACCATACCAGAATTTGGCCATCATCTTGTTTATGTCATTGCAATAAGTCTTAGGCAATCTAAAACATGATATAGCATATGATGTATTGCCTGAATCACAGATTTGAGCAGGACCTCCTTGCTAGCTTGGTTGAGGAGCATGCCTTTCAATCCCTCCAGTCTGTTCTGTACCTTATCATTGATATATCTGAATGCCTGGTTCTTTGACATACGTATGACCATAGGAAGGCCAAGTTTAGAGCTATCTAGTTTGTTTGATATGTTTCACATAATTAAGCTTTTCAAGTATTAAAGAAATCAGGTTTGCAGCTGTATTCTTGCTTAACAAAAATGATGATTTCTTTCCATTAGTCTCTTGGGCTAATGCTACTCCTTGGTTAGCTTCATAACCTGTGTAGCTTCTTTCATGTTGGCTTGGAAAATAGAAAAGTCCAAAAAAAGAATAGATGTGAAATTAAGGGGCAATTCTTGGCTATTCTAGCACCAGTGATCTAACCCTTCTAACTAGCTTAATTCAAAAGTCTGGTAAGCCTTTCAGCACACACAAGAAATAGATAAGGGGACAAGGGTGTTGAGTTTCTCTCAATTGGTAGACCCAAACAAATCGGTCAATAATATCACACCAAATATATCACCACAAATAACTCAACTATTATATCAAACATTATAAATATGAGACACAAGAACTACAAACAAGAAAACACTAATTTACAACTTAGAGCATCAAACTCTAACACAAGACTGTATAAGTGAAGATAGAAGTTTTACCTTGCTTCATAACAATCACACTAAGACTATTCATATTACTCCATAGTCGGCTGTAAAAGTTTCTAGATTTCTGTGATATTTCCTAAACTAGGCATTTAGAACTTTCTAGAGAAGCCTACACAAAACTAAGTAAATGAAGAATTGATGTTTCTAGAATCCTCTAGAAGTCATTGAATCTTAACACTCCCCCTCAATGACTTATTTCTTCTTCTTATACCATTTGAACATATTTTTCTTCTTCAATTTGTTTCTATTCTTTCTTCTCGATACTTTCTTCATGTTCTTGATTTGCTTATTCTCCTGAGCTGTTCTTTGAATTTGCTTCTCCTTACTTTTGTTTAACTCCTTGAATTTGGTTGATCGAATTTCTTTTGTAGTCTTAACATGTTCACTTGTTAGCCACGGGCTCTCAAGTTTTTTTTTGACCTCCATATGCGGGTGCTCAAATGTATCGACAAGAATACTACGCTTCTCTTTCAACTTTTGTTATGTTCCTGTGCTTCATCTTCTTTAGGATCTGAAAGTTGTTTTGGTAATGGATCGTTGCAAACTACGTTCTTTGTTGTTGTTTTCAAGTAAGCTTCTTAAAAAGACGCATACATTGCCTCTAGTCACCGCTCCATGATTGATTCATATATGTCTTCCAAGTTGTGAGATACGCTTATGTCATCTGGCTTGAACGGTGTGTTGCTCGATCTTGCCATTGTTATAAATGACTCCTCTTTAGGTACCATCATAAAGGAGTCTTCATCTGTTTCTTTAGTTATACGTGATGCTTCAAAATGCCACTTTTCTTCATTTTGGTCATCATCCCAGTATGAAGCTGTTAATTCCTTATCCATTGTACACCAATCTTCTTCTACCTTTCGATTGCAGTGAATGCTTCGACATTCCATTCCTCTTCAAATACAGGAGAAAATTGGAAATTCTACTTTTCCTCGGAGTGCAATTAAAGCTTAAAAATCCCACTTTTCATCATTTTCGTCCCTGTACATCCTTAGATGTTACTACATTGCCTTGTTCATGTTCATACTGACAATCCCGTCCAAAGTGTCCTTTTCTTGCACAATTGAAGCATCGATAAGTTTGTCTTTGATCTCTCATGTTATAGTTTTCATCATCATCATCTTCACTTCTATCTTGGTCATTATTAGCTCCCTCTTGTTGGGAACTTCTCCACCTTGGTTGCTCATTGCTTTTCTCACATTTGTCTTTAAATCTCACTCCTCTTTAATTATGTACTCTCCTTTTAGCAAAGAGAATTTGATCTTCATCTTTAATTGTGGCTTTGGACATTTTATCATCCAAAGTTTCTTCATTCACCAATAAATTTTCCAACTCCTTTAGAGTTGGTTGTACAGCCCATCTGCGGGTTGCAGTGATGAGACCCTTGAACTCTAGTCTCAGACCGTGAATGAGAATTCTTCTCATTCTTGCCTCACTAACCACATTATCTGGATCTAATTTTGAAATTTCTTTACATAAGGATTTCACTTTGAGAAAAGTATTGATTAATAGTGAGATTTCGTTGTGCGATGGAGAAAAGCTCATTCTCGAGCCGTTGGAGTTTTGCTTCATTCCTTTTGGCAAATGCTAATGCCAAGGTGTCCCACGCTTCCTTTGGTGTCTTCACCGACTTGATCCGTTGTAGTTGCTCGTCCTCCACAGCAACTGTCAACACATACATTGCCTTTCCGCACTTCCGATTCCACTCCTCAAGTGCTTTAGGATCACTTGGTGGTGTAATTTTATCACCACTAACAAGGTCCCACAAACCTTGTCCAATTAGAAAATACCTCATACAGGTACTCCAATTCCCATTGTTGTTGTTGTTGAGCTTCTCAACAACACTCACTGATGTGGCAAAATCTGCCATCTCCTCTTGGTGTGCCCTGCACTAACCAAGCAACTATGGTCCAAGACCAATAATATTCATAGTCCTAAACTGTGCCTTAACGAATTTTTCACGTATCTTGTTTGATGGTCCCTAACCATTTCCTCCAAGATTTAGGTAGAGTAACAACGTATTCGGTCCCTGACCGAACCACCTGCACAAAGATCACCTCAAACGAAAATGATGATCTTGGATCGTCCCGCTCTAATACCACTTGTTGAGTTTTTCTTAAGTGGTAGGCCCAAACAAATCAAACAATAATACACACCAAATATATCACCGCAAATAACTCAACTATTGTATCAAATATTATAAATATGGGATACAAGAAGACACCACTATACAATTTAGAGTATCAAACTCTAACACAAGACTTGAAGATAGAAGTCTTACCTTGCTTCATAACAATCACACTGAGGCTATTTATACTACTCCATAGTTGGCTGTAGAAGTTTCTAGACTGCTGTAATATTTCCTAAACTAGGCTATTTAGAACTTTCTAGAGAAACCTACACAAAACTAGGTAAATGAATGATTGATGTTTCTAGAATCCTCTAGAAGTCATTGACTCTTAGCAAAGGGGTCCTCTTACCTAATACCTCTAAAAGGAATGACTCTTTTAATCCTTTCTTCTCTCCATTAATGTTAAAAACTAATTTTTTGAATTTTAATTTAAAAAAAAATCTATTCTACTCTATCATATGCTTTAGAAATATCCAATTTTAGAGTCACGATTCCATCTTTGCCAATTTTTTTGTTGTTAAAAAAAAAAAGAACTAACTTATGAGCAAACATTGTCAAAAATATGTCTATCAACAAAGGTAGACTAAATAAGGCTAATACAAAAGGAAAGAACAGCTTTGAACTTGATAATGATAATAACTCTAATGATCACCTTGTACAGGATATTACATATACTAATAGGTTCGTCATAGGAAACTCTAGTAGAGGACTCAGTTTTGGGAATTAAAGTGATGATAGTTTAATTTCCTCAGTTTTGGGCTTTTTGAGGATGCATGGAGAAAAAAACTTCTTTTATCTCTCCATCTATAATAGGCTTGGTAAGTTGCATATTAATTTCAACTGTGATTTTATGAGGAATAGCTTGCAGAATTTCTTCCACTTCCCCTATGTCTGTCTAGCTTTGAAAATCTTACTAAAATAATTTGTTATCTCTTCTATAATTTCTGCTTTCGAATTGCAGCACATCCTATCCTTTTTTTTTTTTTTTTTGTAGAAGAGACAGATCTTGTTTCTTCAAAACTATTGGCTATTAAAGCATGGAAGAAAGTAGTACTTTTATCACCATATTTTAGACATATTTCCTGGATTTTTTTACTCCAAAATTGCTCCTCTAATTTGTGTGCGTTAGCCAACTCTCTTCAAATTATCCATCTCTTATTTCATATGTTGCCTCTTATTCTGTTGTAATCTTCTGATCTTCATTTTGATCTCCTTGATTCCTACCCCTTTGTTTACTTTTAGTTTCTTACTCCATTTTAGTAGAGAAACTCTATATCCTTTGATATTTTATTGAATTTTGAAGAAGTTAGAGCCATTATGTTGTGTGTACCAAGCTTTTCTGATGACATCATTAACCTCAACTGAAGCCACCCGTTTGTTAAACTAGAATCTTCTCTTTTTATCTTAATTCTTTCAGGTGTAGTATCAACTAGTAATATACAATGATCAGATGCCTCAGAAGGGATGTGTTTACGGGTAGCTTATTCAAAGCTGTTTCTCCAATTAATGTTGACTAACACCCTATCCAACCTTTCTTTCTCATCTCCATCCAACTGCCACTTGTTACACCAGGTCCAAAGAACTCCATACCTTAAGTCCAACAATCCACAATCCTTGATACACTATTTAAATCCCCTAAAGCTACCCTCAAGTCTCACTCTCCCTCCCCACTTCTCATTATTTGAAGTGATGTTGTTGGAGTCCCCCATGATTGCCCACTTGTCACCCCATATGCAAATGCTCCTTAAGCCTAATAAGTTCCCACTGATTTTTCCTTTCTTGATAATCAGTGCTTGCATAAATACATATATTCCACAAATGCTCTTTAGAATTGATGTCTTTAATTAATAATTCAATTGTGAAACTAGTATGTAAAACCTTCAACACTTTAATGTCATTCTTCCACCTGGATAGTTGTCAAACCACCTGCACTACCTGTTGGTTCTACTGTAAATATCATATCAAATCTTAGCCCTTTACTAACCTTATCTAAATTTGTTTTTTCTTTTTTGTTCTTAGTGTCTAACAAGAAAATAAAACTTGGAGAGTGGAGTCTTGCCATCTCCTTGAGTTGGAAAATTGTCAAGGGGCTTCCAATACCTCAATAATTCCACACCATAGGTCTTATTGATGACTGGAAGCCCACTTGTGGTTGGACTCTTCCATCTTAGAAAGTTGACACTTCAAACCAGTTTTAACCTTTTTACACTCAGAACAATCGCTTCTTTTATACTATCAAACAAATAGCCAATTTTCCTACCAACCTATCTGTTATCCAATGAACAAGTAGTTTCCAGATTTGTACCCAAATAAATGTTCTAGTAAACTCTTAGCATTGTTTTCTAACCCTTCCTCTCAAAGAAGCACAATCAAAGGAAAATGACAAAAAATCCAAGGTCTCCCCCTTAGAACTCTATCCTACATAATCCTCAGAGTTAGAGAATGTAAACTGGGAAAGATTTGGTCCTAATTCTCTTGTATCAACTTTGCTTGATGTTCTGCATATAGTTTTCATAAAGCTTTTGTTGGTGATTAGGCCAAGAAGTTTGAAGAAAACTATTTCGAGTTGGATTAAATTCTCTCTTGGTTTCTTATTTCACTCTTTGTTATTATTTTTAGTTACATATGGAGCTCTATTTATAGCTGAATGGTTACATGAACCTAAACTCCTAGAACATTGCACTAGACTTCTAGGAAATGTTTCCAACACATAAAAGAAACAAATAGACATTCAACTACTTGGAATTCTAAACAAACATTTGACTTAATTAATTAAGCACATTACTCAACATATTCCCCCTTTAATGTGCTGTTCTTGAACTCCAAGTATCTCTCGAAAATAACAAAACTTGTCTTGAGGTAGCGGCTTTGTAAAGATATCCGCAACTTGATCTTCACTTTTGTAAAACTTGAGTTCAACTTCACCGTTACTTCAATTGCTTCTCTTATGAAGTGATGTTTGATTGCAATGTGTCGAGTTCTTGAATGATAAACTGGATTTTTGGCAATGTCAATGGCTGATTTGTTGTCGCAAAACATCACCGTAGCTTCTTTTTGCTTTTCGTCAATGTCTTCAAGAATTCTCCTTAGCCAAATCACATGTGAAGTTGCCAAACTAGCTGAAACATATTCAGCTTCGGCAGAGGATTGTGCAACACTTTGTTGTTTCTTTGAAACCCAAGAAAACATGGCTGAACCAAGTGTGAAACAATAGCCGGAGGTGCTTTTCATATCATCATGGCATCCAGCCCAATCACTATCACAAAATCCATACAAAGTTGTACCAGCTCCTTTGCTGAATTTTAATCCGAAATTGGTTGTTCCTTTGATGTACCGAAGTACTCTCTTGGCTGCTCCAAGATGCAATTGACTCGGATTGTTCATAAACCTTGATAATAAACTTGTAGCAAACATAATATCCGGTCTTGTGGACTGTAAGATATAACAAATTTCCCACCAAACTTCGATACAAAGTTGGATTGGCTCTTTTATCACCATCATCCTTGACAAACTTTTCATTAACTACAAGTGGTGTAGTCATGGGCTTACAACCATGCATGCCAAACTTAACAAGAATATTTTCAGCGTATTTCTTTTGACAAATAAATACTCCATCATCATTTTGATCAATAAGATTCCAAGAAAGTGATATAGCAATCTCATGTCATTCATTTCATACTTCTTCATCATGTCTTTCTTAAATTTAGTAATCATGTTCTCATTGTTACCTGTATAAAGCAAATCATCAACATACAAAGCAACAATAAGAATCTTTGAAGTACCTTGCTTATTCACATACAATGTTGGCTCATTTTTCTTCTCTTGAATCCTTGATCCATGAAGTAAGAATCAATTTGACTATACCAAGTCCTTGGTGCTTGCTTCAACCCGTACAATGCTTTCCTCAATTTGTACACTTTGTCTTCCTCTCCATTTTTTGACAAAGCCTTGGGGTTGTTGGATATAAACTTCTTCCTTCAATTCTCCATTCAAAAATGCTGATTTGACATCAAGTTGATAAAGACTCCATCCTTTGTGGGCTGCCATAGCAATAAGAGTTCGAATTGTGTCAAACCTTGCTACCGGTGCAAGTGTTTCATTGTAGTCGACACCGGACTGTTGAGTGAACCCTTTTGCAACAAGTCTTGCCTTCTTTCTTTGGATTGAACCATCCGGATTCAGCTTTGCTTTGTAGATCCACTTCACTCCAATGATCTCCTTGTTTTGTGGTTTGTCAACAAGCTTCCAAGTATTGTTCTTTTCAATTGATTGAATCTCCTCCTCCATGGCTTTTCTCCAATCATTTTCGGCATTTGCTTCTTCAAAATTTTCTGGTTCAAGTACACAAAAGTTTCACCTTGCATAGATATCATTCAAGCTCCGCATCTTCTTTGGTGTTGAGGTTGGTGAACTCGAACTTGAACTTGGTGAGGGAGAAAATGAATAGACGGACTGTTTGGTGTAGTGGCTGGAAATTCTTCCTCATTATGTTGTTCATCATCATCCAAAACAGTACCTTTCTCTTCTTTTCCATTATTCCAATTCCATGAAACATTTTCATTAAATAAAACATCTCGACAAACAATTATTTTGTTAGTTTTCAAGTTATACAAACGATAGCCTTTTGATTGTGAACTATAACCAACAAAGATGCATTTTTCACTAACTTCATCAAGTTTGTACCTTTTCTCCTTTGGAATGTGAGAATAGCAAACACTTCCAAAAATTTTCAAATGATTCACTGACGGCTTTCTTCCACTCCATGCTTCAAGAGGAGTTTGATTCCACACCGCCTTGGTTGGACTTCTATTCAACAAGTACACGGCTGTATGCACCGCTTCAGCCCAAAATTCTTTAGGCAATCCTTTGTCATGCAACATGGATTTTGCCATCTCCATCATGGTTTGATTCTTCCTTTCGGATACTCCATTTTGTTAGGTGTGTAGACAAAAGCCAACCGTGAGCTATCTTTCTACTCCTTCATCTTCACAAAATTCCTGAAATATATTGGAAGTATACTCCTTCCCTCTATCACTTCTTAAGGTCTTAATACAATGACCACTTTATTTTTCTACAAGACTCTTGAACTTTTTGAATACATGAAACACTTCATATTTTTCTTTCAGGAAATACACCCAAGTCATTCTAGAAAAATCATCAATGAAGAGTATAAAGTACTTGTTACCTCCATGAGATGTTGTTCTCATTGGTCCACAAACATCGGTATGAACCAGTTCTAAAATCTCCTTGGCTCTCCATGCAACTCCTTTAGGAAATGGTTGCCGGTGTTGTTTGCCAAGTGCACAACCTTGATACACACCAAGGAGTCTCTTCAATTTTTGGCAATCCATATGCCATTCCTTTTTGTTGAAGGACTTTGAGACTGCGAAAATTCAAGTGACCAAGCCTTTTGTGCCAAAGCCACGAACTATCAATCACTTAAGCCTTCAATGCTTAAGTTTATGATTTCCACCATAGCTGAAATTTATTGGAAAACTCCTATTCTACTCCATATGAATTTTCACAACAAGTTGTCTACCATCTTTTTTATCATAAATTGAGCACTCACCATCATCAAAGTTAAGTGCATATTTATGTTCAAGAAGCTGTCCAAGACTTAACAAATTTTGTTCTAAATCAGGTACAAGTAAAACATCATGAATAAACTTTGTACCTCTTTTGTTTTGAACTCCAATAGTTCCCAATCCTTGTGCTTGAACAACAACTCCATTTCCCATCTTCACTTGAGTCTTTATGGACTCATCCAAGTCAAAAAATCTGGATTTCTCCTTGGTCATATGATTGCTGCAACCGCTATCAAGAAACCACACATTTTCTTTGCATTTGGTTGCCATGTGACAAGCATAGAACAAGTTGCTTTCTTCTTGATTCTCGGCTGTAAATTGTGCCTGTTGGTTGCCTTTGAGTCTACAATCCTTTGCAATATGGCTGAACTTCTTGCAATTTGTAGCATTGTGGCTTGTCTTTGTGCCAACAATCATTCTCCACATGGTTGCACTTTCCACAAATGTTGCAAGATTGAGAATTTTCAGCATTGTTGGTTCTTTGATAGTTGCCTCTTCCTCTTCCTTGATAATTTCTGCCTTGTCCTCGTCCACGGCCACGTCTTCCACCTCTTTGGGTATGTCCTCCTCTTTGATTGTTGCTAAAAGATTGCTCTCCTTTGTTGCTATTGGGGCTGAAATTTACTTTTGATTGAAAGACACTTTCAATGAATTTTTCAGCATGCCTAGCAATCCTTTTCTCATGAGCCTTCAAAGATCCCATCAACTCTTGAACACTCAAAGAAGTAATATCTTTTGTTTCTTCAATTATGGACACCATGTGAATAAGAGACAGGGGGTAAACTCACAAGGACTTTTTCTACAATTCTACTATCACTAATTTGTTCACCAAAAGTTTTCATCTCATTTACAATTTTGGTGATCTTTGTGTAGTAATCTTGGGCAAGTTTCACTATCACTCATTTTTAGATTTTCAAGTTCTCTCCTAAGAGTTTGAAGGGTGACATTCTTTACCTTGACATTTCCTTCGAATTCTTTTTGTAGAATCTCCCAAGCTTCCTTGGCATGATCCGCACCCATGATTCTTGAGAAGATATCCGGACTTACACCTTGTCGGATATAGGAGAGTGCTTTGGAATCTTTCTTCCTATGCTCCTTGAGACTTCTTAATTGTTGGCATTCATGTCGGTGGTAGAATCCGGTTCTTCATAACCTTCTTCTACATATTCCCACAATTCTTTTGATCTGAAAATTGTCTTTATTTTGACGCACCAATGATCATAATGCTCACCAGAAAATATTGGAACCGATGTGCCATCATTTTGATTTGCCATCTCTCACTCTTTTATGATTGTTTTTTTTTTATGAACCTGGCTGCTCTGATACCAATTTATGTTGGTGATTAGGCCAAGAAGTTTGAAGAAAACTATTTGGAGTTGGATTAAATTCTACAGGCTCTTGATTTCTTATTTCACTCTTTGTTATTATTTTTAGTTACATATGGAGCTCTATTTATAGCTGAATGGTTACATGAACCTAAACTCCTAGAACATTGCACTAGACTTCTAGGAAATGTTTCCAACACATAAAAGAAACAAATAGACATTCAACTACTTGAAATTCTAAACAAACATTTGACTTAATTAATTAAGCACATTACTCAACAGCTTTTATTCCCCTAAAACTGATTACTTTATCACAGAAAACTTTTCCCAACAGGCTTAATCTACACTCCTCAAGGCTTCTTCCCACTTCTTAATTAGCCAGATCCAGCCCCTGGTTCTCTTTCTCCAAAAGCTTGAATTTTTCTCAGGCTTCCACCAATTCCTCCACCATGGCTATTGGTATTCCTCAGAACCTTCACAATTGAAACCACTACCAAATCTATCACACAGAGATTGTTCTTGTAAGAGGTGCAAAGGCGGGTACAAGAAAAATGCAACAAGTATGTGTAAAGGGACTGAAAGATGATGGTTTGAACTGAAATGATCCCGCTCAACTCAAGAGACCAATGATAATGAGGCTAAGAAAAGCAGAACCCACAACACAACAAAAGGATGGAATCGTAGCTCTATCAAATTCAATATGCCTGACATTGATTTCATCGTATATGTGGATTTGTTAAAAACATCATCCAAAAGCTAAATAGTAAATGTATCTTTCTAATGTATTTAAGACAAAATGATTGATTTGAAATTTTTTGACACCTACTTTTGAAAGCAAGATGAGATTTTTTATTTATTTTTTTTTGAAAATGAAGTCTAAAAGTTCAAAAAATTTGGATAATTTTTTAAAAGTTTTGATAATTTTTGAAAATTTTGACACTCACACTACGGGATACATTTCTCTCTCTAACCTAGAGAGAAGGAAACCTACATAAATAGTAGGGCTCAAACCTAATTAAAAAAATATACTAAGAATAATGATATGTATCATCAAATTTATATCACCAAAACATCACCAACTTCTAAATGGAGGAATGACATGACAATTAGTTTATTTCTCATAATTATCTAATATAATAGAAATCAAATTTTTAAAAGGTGGCGTTATTATTAGAGTATATTATATTCTGCTAGAGCAATTTTGGTTATTAGGACAAAAATACCCCTCCCTCTTCAACCACCTAGTTAACTTGTCTGCTTCCTCTTCCCCACTTTAAATATCGATAGCATATTTTAACATACTTGAGTTACCACTTTTCATATAGTTAGGCCATTACTATATATGATAGCACAAGGAGGTAGTGGCCGGAAACATACAAAACATGTGAATACGCATCAAATAATTAAGTAGGGACATTTTTATCTTAATAAGTAAATTTCCTCTACCAGGATATAATCTGCTCGGGCAATAATACTACCCACTTTTACATATACAATTCTACATAATTTTCTAACCTACCATAATATTTGCATAGTTTCCTATCTCAAAAGCTTAAGGTAAACATTTATCTAAATATTTTCCATAATTTATCTCAATCATCTCTTAGTGAAACATGATCAATCTTCATGAAATGACACATTGACAATCTCGTTCTACTCAGTACGACATGTTTCCATTGTATTCAAATTCAATTATAGTTACCAAATAAGTTTCTGGAATAAGACAATTTATTCAACTTACTTATTTTCAAACTCAATAACAATTCACATAATTTATCCATTAAACTAGGAATCCAAATTATGATTCAGGATCTCAAAAAAGTTTATTGAACGAAATATTCAGACTTTTATTACAGAATAAGGAAAAAGACTACAATTAAAAAAAATTCAGTTTATCTATTCTTGAACTGGAGCATGAAATTTGAGTAGTTGAACTAGAATTGAGCATTAAAATATTGCAAAGCAATTGTGACATTAAAATTCCTATGTTGTAAATGTTAAAGGTCATATTATCGATAAGATAAAATTTATCAGTGGTCAATTTTGTTAGGGTGCAAAAGGAAAAAAAAAAAAAACAACATATAACTTTAATTAAACTAGAGTGTAAATGGACTTTTCGGTAAAATGGAAATAGAAGAACAGGAATGCAATTGTCTTCAAGATATTGTATTAGGGTAGAAATCTTTATAAATAAAACCATCATATTAAAAGTATCTTCGCAAACAAAAAATAAAATATTCAATTTCCAAAATTTATTATGATATAATAATTTCCATGTAATCATCTATAAATGACGTGGCAGAGTCCACTCTCTGTGGTATAAAAGTTGATGATACATATCACTACTCCATGTACAAAAGCATCATAAAAAGTTCTTTTTTAGGAATGCATGGATTCAATAGACATCTAAATCCCTTTGTACATGTCCTCGTGGTACCTTCTATTTGTGTCATTAGTTGCCCTAGTTACAATTAAAATTTGTATAGTTTATATAGCTTTGGATCTTGTTGCTAATATGTTGGCGTAACACTCTCGTCCCCAACTTGGCTTCCAACAAGTCAGTGGGGACTCCATACTTGGGGTTGAGCTAGCTCCCTCATACTCTAGTAGGTCATAAACGAAAGATATCAAAAATAGCATTTTTTTTTTCTTATGATTCCTTGGCCTATCCTTAAAAAAAAGAAAAAAAAAATTGAATTAACTCATACTCGAGTAAGTCGTAAAGTAAATGAACCATTTCCAAAATAATGGCTCCGTGTGGATATGTTTTTTAACCCCATTATTTGTAATAATTATTTGATCAACAGAAAAGTTTGTTTGTTTACCTGCTCATTAATTTTTTAACTATTATTTGTATTATTTATTGTTTGTCTTATTCAATTTAAAAAATAACGCCACAAATTTTTTTATACGATGTATTATATGTCTCATTCATTTTTTCTCTAATAGTCCATTATTTACACTATTCTTTATTTGTCTATTCACACCAATCACTCATCATTTTAATTATTCATATACATTTTCTCTATAAATTATTTGTACAATTCATCCATGAGTACAGCTATTTATTCAAAATTTATGTGCAAATTAAAATTTTATGCGCAAAGATATTTTAATATTCAATCCAAATAATTTCACATAAATGGCTAATATGTACTTGTTTGAAACTAATGGGTTTCATCAAACAATTTGATGTTTGACTACTTTGTCCAATTATGTTAGTTTGTGAGGATCAATATTGTATTGTGTTTATTGATGTCTGTTGCAAAATTAGGTGTATTAAGAATTTTTTTATCAAATCAATTGTTGTTTTAATGTGTGTTGAGTCAGAAAAGGATTCTTATTTGTGTATAGAAGAATACATGTTTCGGACGTCCGAATTGTGACACCTAGTCCAAACTGTACTGGTTAGAAGATAGAAAGGTGGAGAAATTTCTAAAGTTGCGTTTTTTTATAAAATTATTATTTTTTCGATGCTGATTTGAAAACGTGTTTCTGTCAAGGTAAAACTTGGATTTGTTAAATGCGAGTTCTGTGACCTTGTATCTATTGAATGTGAGCTCCGTAAAAATTTATTTTTCATTTCTTAAAAAAAAAAAAAATTTTTTTGCATGACCTTGCGGAGCATTTGTTAAATGTGAGGTCTGAGGATTTTTTTTTTTTTTTTTTTTAAAAAAAATTTGGCTGACCTCGCATTCAACCTGAAACGACCTTAAATTCCAGCCTAGAAATCGCGACCAGACTAAAAAAAATTTGGCTGACCTCGCATTCAACCTGAAACGACCTTAAATTCCAGCCTAGAAATCGCGACCAGACTAGAAACCCTCATCCTTCTCATCTCTACGACTGCAATCGAAACCATAACCACCGGAGCCTCCTCCTTTACAACCTCCACCACCTTCATTCCTCCTTCTTGACAACCACCACAACCTCCATTCCTCTTTCTCTAAAACCACCACCACTTCCATTACTCCTCCTCTTGTACACCTACCACCGCCACCACCTCCTGTACGAGCACCACTACCACTTCCTTATTCCTCATCCTCAACAACTACCACCACCTATAAAATATAAAGGTAAATTATTTTTTTGAATATCAATTATTGTAGTTAATTTATTTTTTTGATTTTTTGGAGTTACAATTTATTTTTGTAATGTCAATATTTAGAAAATTCTTTGTGATGATAGCTTATCTTTTTGCTATTTTTGTGATCGTGAATATAAATGAGTTGATATATGGGGTGAGGGAGGTTGTTAATGGGATCCGTTTTCAACACCATTTTTATACTAACCCAATAATTACTGTCTGTAAACGGAATTGTTGAAATTTCTTAATGTTTGGGACTTTTTGTTGTAATTGGGTCACCAATTCTCTAAGTTGGATATATTTAATAATTTTATTTGGATATATTTAAGTTGGATATATTGAAGTGGTTATGTGCCTTTGTATCTCTTTCTTATAGATTACAGATTTTTTGATTAATTTTGTTTGTAACCCTTGTCGGGCATGTGTTACTTGTAACCCTTGCCGAATTATTGCGTTGTTTGTAGCCCTTATCAGGCATAACTGGCGTAAAAGAGAATCCTCAAGAAATAGAAGAAACTCTATCGATTTTTTATTTTTTTTAAAAATTATTTCATACCCAATAGATGGGTCTAAATATGTTACATTCTTACATGGAAATGACATTTGATAGACCCCGTCACATCCTCCTTTATTGGGAAGGGGAAATAACTTATGAAGGCAGCACTATGTCTTACCGGCCAATGGTGTGCAAGAAACTATTCTGAATAAAGCAACAGATTAGGTTTCTGGAATTGGTTGACAAGATATACGAGTTCATGGAGGTTGATAGGGGGCAGTTCAAATTGAATATTTTGTACATACATACAGTTAGCCGTGGTATTTACTCTGGCATTCCATTGACAGATGATGATGGTATGAATGGTATTTTTGATTTGTTTGATGCTGATCCTACTTTTTGTGCTGAACTATACATCAAGACCGAGGAAATTTCTCAGATACATGAAACCAACAACAATCTAGGGTTGTCTGGTATGACGCCAATGATGTCGCTTATATATTCGTCCATGGTCCATGGACGATGAGGCATTGCAGTCCAACGCACAAAGTCTCTTTGATCATCCTTGGTCATGATATTGAGTATTACAACCCGACGTGTTCATTTTCAATCTCAAACTCAATGCCATCTGATCAATCTATTGATGCGCAGTATAATAAAGACACCACAGTAGGTGAAGGCCCAAGTAGCAAACAATATTATAATCAACATATGGAAAAGGGTCTCATAGGTGAGGGATTGACAGGTGATAATGATAATAATGACTCATCGTAGCAAGCATTAAACGAGGATTACGAGTCAAAGTCAGATTCAAAAGATGTATCAAAGGATGAATCTGACGATGACTTGGGGGCAAACAACAGTGAATGTCAGATATAAGAGAATGTTCCCGTTTATCATCCTAGATGTATGGCATTTTTCAATTATATTGGTACTACGGTGATTACGATCCCATGGACTGTAATGATAAAGATGGGCTGCTTTATTAGAACAAAAAAAATGATATTCAGCTACACATGTGCTTTGATAGCAAGGAACAAGTCAGTAAGGCAGTTAGAATGTGGTCTGTAGCTCAAAAACGGGAATTCAAAGTTATAGAGAGCGGGGAGAGGACATGGGCGGCTAAGTGTAAGACTGCGTCCTCTGGTAGAATGTGATTGGAGTATTCAGGTCCGTGGCAATAAATCCCTTAATGTGTAAAAGGTCACAAAGTGGGTAAAAGATCACATATGTTTCGGAAAAATCCCTGGAAACAACAACAGAAATCTAACATCCGCAGTCATTATTAACCAAATAATGCACGTAGTTGAAAATGATCCTGGGTACAAGATCAAACAAATTCAGGCATGCATTAAGAACAGTTTCAAGGTTGACATTACATACAAGAAGGCTTGGTATGCTCACACGAAAGCGATTGTGCTTGTATATGGAAGTTGGGCTTCTAATTTTCAACAATTACCCCAATACGTTGAAGAAGTACTCCACTCTAATCCAAAAATTGTGGTGCAATGGCTGCATCATCCCGACAATAGCGAGCTTGTCAAAATATTCAAATACATCTTTTAGCTATTTCGGTCAGCGATTGATGCCTTCAGACATAGGTATAGACCTGTCCTATCTGTTGATGGCACCCATCTGCGAGGGGAATATTGGGGTAAATTACTTATTGCTATGTCTTTGGATGCTAACAATCAGATTTTACCTGTTGCGTATGCAATTGTTGATGAGGAAACAATACAAAGTTGGGGTTGGTTCATGAAACAATTGAGACACTAAGTTGTGTGTAACTTAGAGACTGTCTGTATAATATCTGACCGGAATTGTGGTATTCTACATGCTATGAATGAGTCTCCCTTATGGCAAGAACCATTTGCATATCATAGATTCTGTCTGTGACATGTTCGAAGTAATTTGATGACCAAATACAAAAATGTAGAAGTGAAGACATTGTGTTGGTCTCTTGGTGTCAAGATACAGATGCAAAAATAGAATAAGTACCAACAAACTATATAACTTCAAAGTCTGGAGGCTTGGACGTATCTGGTAGATATTGGCCTTAACCATTAGTGCCTTGCTCATGATGAAAATCACAGGTGGGGAAAGTACACACTACAAATACTTTTGAGAGCTACAATAACATCTTGTGAGGGTTAGACTACTTCCGATCAAGGATATAATTGATAGTATATTCTATCATTCGGTGAAATTATTTGTTGATGACATTACAAGGGGTGAACATTGTCGCACATCTATTACACCAATGAATTGGAAAAGATTGTTGGCTGCAGACAAAATAGGTGGAGGACACACGGTTATGGTTTTTGATCATTCCACTAGTATCTATAGAATGAAGACACCCATCAAGTGACTGGTCATGGTAGCAATGTACAAGTTATTAATTATGTACAGAAGACATGTATCTGTGGTAAATGGCAAATGTACAGGTTCTCATGCTCACATGCGATGGCAGTTTGCAGGCTTAAGGGTGATGAACCTACATGAGTAGTTGCGGAGCAGTACACCATTCGCATGTATCGAGAGTAGTACACCGTTAGTAGATTTGTTCCGCAATCCAATCCTCAGGAATTGCCTCCTATTCAGCAGAGATACGTGGTGAAGACAGTATGTTCATAGACCGTCGAGCAGGTTGGGTACGTGCAACGCACGTCAGAAATAAGATGGATATTAGGGATCCCAATGAGCCCAGAAGGTGTACGAATTGTTATTAGCCCGGGCATAATGCAGGAGTTTCCCTTCGCAACAACAATGATTTGTCTTTTCTATTGTATTGTTTATGTACTTGTTGTATTGTATGAAATTGTAGTTGTTTGCTTTTTGTTTATTCAATTATCGAAAACTTTGTATTATCAGTGATTATGGAGACATGACATTTAATGTTTGTATATGCCTTTTAAAATGTATGAAATTAAATTCCTACTATCTATGGGGTTAATTTTTCACTCTTTCCATATCACTTTGTCAAACAAACAATGATTGGGAGTTGACTCACCGAGCTTATATAGACATTTAGGGGTCAAGAAGGGACACAGTTGAAGTTGGTCTCCCATGTGACGATACTACACATGCATCACATGATTATATGCATGGTGGTACTGATCGAGGACAATGGTCTACATATCCAATTCGAGTCATCGCCCTACTTTTCCAGAGGGGTACCACGGCGATAGTGCGCATGCAGATTATCTAGTAAGTAGTTATTCATTTTGTTACTCTTTTCATTTTCAAATGACTCAAGTAGTAATACTAATTTTCACTTTTATGGTAGATGAACTCCATGGCTAGATTGTTCTACATGTTCTTGGACCACCTGACTGAGAACGATGATCCGGACACCAGTACTTGGGTACAGATTAGATATTTTGCTTCTCAATTACTACATGCAGTAGGCGAATCAAGTCATCTTGATCTTCGGCCTCTGTTAGTTCCTGATTACATTTGATATCCATACCAAACACAGGATCCACATAGAGTAGATCGAGCTCTGCGGCGAGGGGGTAACACGTGTGGTAGTTGTAACCATCATCGAGTTCTATAGCCTTGGCCCCATGCAGATGTTGGATCCCTTCATGTTAATATACAATTCGAGAGTGACATGGCTACTTTAAAGATACTTTCACCAATGCGCAATCGGGTGGGACCATCATCTTTTGGACTGCCGTCCAGTGGTCCAGATATGGATAATACTGGTGCTAGTGTTTCAAATGAAGAACATGAACATGAACATGAACAAAACATAGTTTCGCAGTTGCAGATTGCTCACCCTACTCAAGAGCGAGTCACATCACAATTTTATGTCCGTCGGTCAAAAATGGTTACTAAACCCAGAGAGTGTGGTATTGGGGAGGGGAGATTTAGGGATCATAGACATTGACATATTTTATTACTTTTGGCAATCGTGTGCGATTGATATATGTTATTTGTATATTATTGTTTGCCCTTGTTGGGTGTTTTTTATATTATTGTTGGGTTTTTATTTCTATTTTTGACCCTTGTCGGGCTTTTAATGATGTTTTTTGCCCTTGTTGGGTATGATTGTTGGCAGGGAGAATGTTCATAAAATAGGGGAGGTTATATCAAAATTTTTTCAAAAAATATGATAAATTACCGATAAATTTGTTTTCTTACAAGATTTCATTTGTGTCATATTTCCTTGAATTTAGAGTTTATAGTTTGAAAATAGCGGTTATTCTTCCTATATATGGTATAGAACAAGTGTTTAAAATTTAGCGTTTAGGTTATTTTTGCCTTATGGTCTAGTCCGTTTTGAAATAACAAAAAAATCAAAATTTTTTTTTTTTTTTGTAATAATGCAAAAAAAAAAAAAAAAATCCTCCATGACCTCACATTTGTTAAATACGAGGTCATGGAAATATTTTTTTAAAAAAATTAAAAAAAATCCGCATGACCTCACATTCAACGAACGTGAGGTTAGTTGATTTTTTTTTAAAAAAAAATTCTTCAGACCTCGCATTTTTTTTTTTTTAAGAAATGAAAAATAAATTTTCGAGTTCCACCTTGACAGAAGCACGTTTTCAAATCAATATCGAAAAAGAATGATTTTCTAAACAAGCACAACCTCAGAAATTTCTGTAGAAAGGTGCCCAATTGCTACCACTCTTTCAACATCTGTAATTCCTTTTTGCTTGCCTCTCTATTCCTCACTCTACCTTTCTCCATCTGTTTGCCTTTTCCACACCATCCTCCTTGCCTTTTCCTGTCAATTCCCATTTCCCTTTTTCTCTTTTTCTCCCACCCATATCGGCCCTTCCTTCTCCCAATCCTTCTCCTCTTTCTCTGCTCTGTCAACCACCATGCACGCATTGGAGTAGGCACTAAATCTTGTGTGTTGCGACCCTAAATCTTAAATGTTCAATCCAAACTAATTTAACACAATTTATTTTTTTTTTTCAATCAAAGATCAAAGATTTCGATAGTAAATTTCAGTGAGGATAAATCCTTGTTTATCCTCAACCCAGCAAATCCATGCGAGATGAAGTCAATCAACAAAATCCAAGTGCATTTCAACAAGGAGATCTTTGCATTTCACAGTCATTCAATTTCATATGCATTTCACAATTATTCTAAAAGTGATATATGTAAAGGTTGCGATTCCCCGACAAAAAAGTTAATTCTTATTCTGTCTTTAGTGTACGCGTTTGGGATTTTTCAAATTTGGTAAAAAATAAACTCTATGTCTTATTGCCTACTTTTATGCAATGCACTTGAAGTGTTTGATAAAGTTTTATTTTATTTCAAATCCAAACAATTATCTATTTTTGCTAGAATAACAACACTTATCTAAAAGAATATTTTATTTTTTCTATAATAATTTTTTATATCCAAACACTTGTTCTATTTTTGGAAGAATAATATTTTGTATCCAAATACATATTTTCTTACTTTATTTGGTTAAAAAAATCATACAAAACATTTATACATGTTCGATCGAATAATAATTTCAAATAATATCTAAGTAATGCCAATCCAATCGCAACCAATATTTTCTGAGTTAATTTTATATTCCTTTCCTAAAGTTTGGTGTAATTACAGAAACCTCCTCTCAAGTACGAAAAATTACATTTACCTCTCTTATTTTAAACTTTCAAGCTACAAAATCAACCCACATTGCTAAGGTGGACAATAATATAATGCTTATAAATATCCAAGTATATCCCTATGAAATTCTTTTGGAATATTATTTTCACTCCCACCTTCTTCTCCACAATCCAACCCAACGAAATCGTAAGAAAATCACTACCCCAACTGACTCTTTCAACTATCACGACCTTTGCTTCCTTGCCCACCATCCAAAAATTTCTTAAATCAGCAGCATAATCACCACCAAAACTTCTTCAAATCTCAAAAGCTTATGAATTTAAACTAAGTCATCCATTTTCTATGACCTAACAAACCCAATAGTACAAAATAACACAAAAAAAAGGAAAAAAACTCAAACAAATCATAGTCAAATCTGTCACAATCACCATAACTGAATGACAAAAAGAAAAGAAGGTCAGAGGCTTCAGGATCAAAAGTAATTATGAGGGTTGTTGTTGTCTTTCCACATAATGATGGAAGGTTTGTGTAATTATTCAAGCATGAGGGGAGGTTCCTGCAATTATGTTAAACCTTAGGAGAAGAATGTAAAATTATTATTTCCTTATTTATGTTTCTTAATTAATTTCTTTGCTTGCAAGGGTCAGGGACGGAAATTTCGAACTTCGGGTTCTTGCAAGTGCTACAAATGTACTTACAAATTTCAAAAACATGTGAACACTTGCAAATTTCATTGTGTGCTGTAAACTTAAAAAAATGCGTGTGCACTTATCAATTTCATTGCTTGTTAAATAAATTGTCCGACCAATTCAAAATTTTCAAGATATCTTGACTTGATTCCCATTTGGGTTGGGTAATGTATTTTTTGGGGTTAGATGTTATAGTGTACAAGTTGTCCTCAAATGGATAGGGTGGCATATATCTGACATATAGCTAATGCTTCTACAACTTTACTTCTACTATTAGTGTTTCTGAAATTCTAAAATTTCACTTTACTGGCAAGGCTTCTAAAATTTTGTACTAGTAATGCTTTCAAAATTTTGTTTTTGTTGGTAATGCTTCTAAGGTTTAAAATCTTTGCTTTAGTAGTAATACTTCACAAATTTTGCTTTCACTGCTAATGGTTTTAAAATTCTAAAATTTTTGCATTTACCGCTAATGTTTTGAAAATAATGTGCTTTTACTGATAAGTTTTCTAAAAATTTTAAGAAGTTTGCTTATGTTAGAATTGTGCCTTTACCAATAATATACTGTCAAAATTTTAGAGAATATGCAGTTTGTGTTGATGCAAGTTAAATTTTTAAAAGTTTGCGTTTCCTAGTTATGCTTCCAAAATTTTTTAGGTAATTCTTCGTTAATTGGTCTGCACTGACCCAATTTTCATGGGCCCTATACTTATCATGACAAACTGAAAATTGGTTAACGCACGAAATTAGTTTGTCATGATAAGTATAGGGTTAATTTGGATGACACCCCTAAAGACAAGGGGGCTGAAATGGTAATGTCTTCGTTTAATTTTACAGCGACATGCTAGTGACGTAGCCACCTCCATTTGTTTGCCTCAATTTTTCGGTAGTAGTCAATGTTTTTAAATCTGGACCGGGCTAACATTGACCCAGTGCCTTGTCCGGTCATGGGTCAACCGATTCGTCGTGGGTCAATCGATCGAATCGGTTGACCCGATCGAGTCAAGCAGGTCACTTATTTATTTATTTATTTTTTTTAAAAATAAATTTGTTACCATGACTTAAAATACATTTATATAAGATCCAAAAAAGTTAAAAGTAACAATATTCTTTTGAGTATTCTAGTGCTTATTCACAAAGCACTCTTCAAATTCTCAATCAAAAAATAAAATCTATACAAAATAATTCAAAATCTCTAAAAATAAACCACTTAATATAATATCACATCGTGTCCAAGTTCAAAACCAACCTGTTCAAGATGAAATAAGGATATCTAAATTCAAAAAAATCATGTCTAAGTTTGTTCAAATTCCCACATAAAAGAAAGAATACAATAAACAAAAACATTACAATGGCATTTCATTAATCTAACACAACCAACACCAAACAAAGATTACAGTTTGAAAATCTATCATCTCATCACTTCATACTCGCCATCTCAATTCAGCCATTCATCATCTTCATCAGTAAGACCAAAACCTGTACGATGAACTAACTCCAAATCCACATCTTCTCCAATTTATCATCATCCTTTTCATCTAACAATAAAAACAATGATATAGATGTGAGCAACAAAATATTTCGAGTCTGTAAAAATTGAACAAACAAGAAATATAATGATAAAAATATGAATATATGAATAAAAGATTACAATCTCTAGGATATTCTCAATATGTGGAGAAAATTCCTTCGATTCTTTGCTTCAGATGCGATCCGAGGGCTTCACAGCTTATTCCCGAATCAAATATTGAATTCTTCAAATCTTGATATGGGAGACCTGAAGAACACTTGATGAAGATCTTCAAACCTTGATATATATGGAAGATTTGAAGAGAAAATTTGAAGACTCAGAGCTTCCACAGCTTGCAGACTTCAGAAATATGTGTGTCTCTCTTCAAATATTATTCTTATTTTACATGCATGGAAGGGAGCAAGGTGTCTCTATAGACATGTAGTACATGTGTAACCTCTTACTTGTGTATCAAGAGACAGGTTCTTATCTCTTTATACACATAAGAGATGTTAATATAAGGACTGTTTTACTTTGATATTATCTCCTTATTTTTATTTATTAATAAAGAGATAAATACTAGAGTACATATATCCTTATTGGCCAAGTCTTGTAGACATGTGACATGGCACAATTTAATTGGAAGAGCGACACAAATACATTTAATTGGTCGAACTACCTCATTTTGACATGTGGAACAATATAATTGGTTTTAAATTAACCGATGTTCCAAAATATATGTGACATATGGCATTATTTAATTGGACCATAAATATGCCAATTAAATTAATTTATAGATAAATGATAATTTTAATATGAAATAAAATTTCATTGTCTACAATAGATATTAATGAAAAATAGTATATACTATAATACTACAACTTCCAATTAAAACTTAGAAACTAAATATCATTTCAAATCAAACCTCAAACTTTTGAGAATTGGAACATTCAATAACATCATCTACAGGAAGTTCTTTAAGTTTTGTCTCTAATTCATCATAATCAAGCTCCCCATTTGGTTCTTCTTCCACCACCCAAAATTTTATTTTTTCAATTGACTCATAATCAGTAGGATCATAAGACCTCTTTAGATGATTGGTCTTACAAAATATAGATAAGTTATTAATCTATTAAATTATTTAAACACATAATAAAATGCATATTGTCATTTAAATGTACATGTGTTATAAACGCAAATTGTAATGCACATGCACAAGATCATTAAGCCTTTGATGTTCCAATCGATTCCTTTTCTTAGTGTGAATGCATTTAAAGACACTTAAATTGCGTTCATAGCCCGAAGAAGAACATGTTTGGCTCAAAAGTCTAATTGCAAGTTTTTGAAAATTTGGAGCACTACAACCAAATAACTTTCACCAATTCGCTATCACAATAAAATTTTACTACATTAAAAATTAGATATATAATATCAATTATTAAAAAGTTATCTCGTCAAAAATTCTAAATGATAAAAGAAATATTTATTACCTAGTTGATCAGTCCTACTAGTAGTAAGAGCAAGCTTTCATCCAAAACTCTTATCCCGATCTCCGAACATTACGATTTCTCGTGTAAGCTTTGATTGCTCACACCATTCCACATGTGTTTCAATGTAATCTAACAAACCATTCGTAAACTTTTATTTTCTCTGTTTTTTCTTAATTTTTCATATAAATATCAAATCTTGACATATTTCAAAATCTCTGTTTTTTTTTTTTTTTTAAAATTCATATAAATATCAAATAAAAAGCCTATAGATCCATTTAATATCATACTTTTCAACTTTCTAAGGTTCTTAATTTTTCATATAAATATAAAATCTTGACATATTTCAAAATCTTTTTTTTTTTTAAAATTCATATAAATATCAAATAAAAAGCCTGTAGATCCATTTAATATCATAATTTTCAACTTTCTACAAGGTTCTTAATTTTTCATATAAATATCAAATCTTGACATATTTCAAAAAATATATATATTTTTTAAAAATCATATAAATATCAAATAAAAAGCCTATAGATCCATTTAATATCATACTTTTCAACTTTCTAAGGTTCTTAATTTTTCATATAAATATCAAATCTTGATATATTTCAAAATCTTTGTTTTTTTTTTTTTAAAAAAATATCAAATAAAAAGCCTATAGATCCATTTAATGTCATAAGAGATAACTTTCTAAGATTCTTAATTTTTCATATAAATATCAAATCTTGACATATTTCAAAATCTCTATTTTTAAAAAAAAAAAAAAATCATATAAATATCAAATAAAAAGCCTATAGATCCATTTAATATCATACTTTTCAACTTCCTAAGATTCTTTACAGCAAATATAAACGAAAAAATGGGAAAACTAGAATGTAAACTAGAGAAAAAAAGGAGGGGGGGGGCAACAAGGAAAAAAAAAACTAAAATAGAAAACTAGAGGGAAAAAGATAAGAGATAATAATAGTTCCAAATTTAAAAAGTAAAAACATGCATGAAATAATAAAAAAAAAATCAAAATAGAAGAGTATAAACTTACTAGTATTGTGAGCTAAAATATGCAGCCAAGAAGAGAGAGCACATATCTGGACAAGATGGAGAAGAATGGCGTGGATGTGGTGTAGTTGTGGAGGATAATGGAGGAGATTGAGAGTGGTGGCTTGATTTGAGCTTGAACTTTTGAGGGTTTGAGACTTTGAGAAGGAGAAGATACTTCGTCTTTGAGTGCTGCTGGTGGAGTGGAGTCACGCTGCTGCTGCTGCTGAGATTTGGGATTTTGACTCTTTTGTTTTTAAAGGCCAAAAATCAAACTCGGATTGTACCGGTTGAACCGGATTTATACTGGTTCTTTTCGATTTTTTTGTCCAACGGGCATGTATGTGGATTGGACCGGAGGCTCTTCCAATTCCCAGTTCAATCGATCGAACCTTTCGGTCTGATCGATCGAACCTCCTAGTCCGGTCAACGATAAAACGATTTTAAAAACATTGATAGTGGTACTATGTTTGTCATTTTCTAAAATAGGGACTAACTCCATTTGTTTGCCTCAATCTTTCTGTAATAGTACTTATTATATTTGTCATTTTCTAAAATAGGGACTAACTTGTGCTTATGACAGATAAGGAACTACATTGACCAAGCACTAAAAGTAAGAGATGAAAATAATATTATTTCCTTATCTAAAATTCAAAGTTTGGGCCCATCCCTGATTATTAGCTACAAGGAATTGAGGAACTATCCAAAATGTCGGTTGTTCGTTCCTATTGAGCTACTCACACACTTACGTTAGTTAAAATGCCTAATCCATTGCTCATTATTGGCCACTCGACTGAATTTAGGTATGCCGAGTTTATGGATGCTTGTGGGGCTGAAATATGGATGTAAGAGAATTAATGGGGTTTTAGCGATGTTGTGGACTTGTGGGTTTAAATTGGATTCCTCTTGAAAAGAAATAGCCAATTAATCAGTATGGAAGTATAAATATAAGTAAAAATTTTGGTTGGAATTTTTACATAAATGTTGTTTACTCAATAGTCTAACACTTAGGGGCTGCTTAATTTCAGGGTATAATTAGAGTAAAACCTATAAATGTTGTTTGGGTTATTACAATGAAAATCAAATTTTCAGAATTATACTTTAAAAACTAGCATTCTTCCGTACCGGAATACATTGAGGGGTTTCGGATGAAACTCACGTATGCTTTCCGAGCACTTTTTTTTTTAATATTTAGACACACTTGTCCTTATCTCTCAAAATTAATCATCAACACTTCTCTTTATTTTATCCCATCTTATCTCTTCACCTTCTTTTCATCCTTCAACCCTTTATCTTCTATGTTTAACCTTTCTATATGTGAAGATTTGATGAAGATCTAAAGCAAATCTAAAGAAAAACAAGATTTGAAGAAAAATCTCCAAGTTTACCAAAGAAAAAAAAAATTCACCATGTATCAAGGGTTGTGGGTTTATATTCCAGTTACTGATAAAGCTCTGAAGGAAAAACAAATATTTGAATAAACATCTCAAGTAAAGAAAAAAAGAAAAAGAAAAAATCACAATAATATCTCAAGATTTTTTGGTACGTATTTCAGTTTTCCATTTTTTTTTATAAAGCTTGTTCATTTAAGCTGAAGTAGCGATAAAAGGGCCTAGATTAATTTGTTTTTAATCTTTATGAGATACATTAGATTTAACCTTTTTTTTTTTTTTTGTGCTAAATTGCTATTATTTTTTATTGTAGTAACAAAGAAGGGTTTATTAGGGGAAAAAATAATATACGCATCTGATCGTAAGTTTGGACTTAATGAAACTATTCTATGGTTTTATTTTCTGTAGTGATGTTTTATGTGAAATTAAAAGACTAGGAATTGCCTTAGTTAGAAATATGGTTCCAAATAGCTATAAAAAAAAAAGCATAAAAGAAAAGATTTTAATGAACAGACTAACAGAAGTTGATAAAGCTTCTGTAAAGAATGAAAACAAGATTACTAGACGATGATAGTAATCACCAAAATGAAAAGGACTCCGCTAAATTGGTGCTTCAAAAAATGTATAAGGGGTAAAAAAATCAATAAATAGAACATTATGTTTGTCATTTATCAATTATCATGGTTAGTGTTGCTGGAAATACACATGCCAGTATTGAAATACCATTGGGAATATACTTTTATATGCATTGCAAGTCTTGTTCCTCGAAGACGTGTTACCTTGTCCAGTAAATGCTTTTCGTCAATGCTTTTCTTGTAATTTGGATATCGTACCTTTGACCAATTTTTTTCAAGTTCTTTTTCTTTCTTTATGTGTTTTTATTCTTTTTCTTTCTTTGTGTGTTTTTACTATCTTGTAATATTGATATGTAGAAAAATATGATACTACAGGCGTTAAATTTGTACGAGATTTTATGTCAAAGTGTTGAACCATTTAACAATTTAAATTTATATTCAACAAAATTTTTCCTATATTTAACTAAGATTTAAATTATAGTGGATTGATACTCTTGTATGAATAATTTATATATTTTAATGTAAATTATTCATTAATTACTTCCTTGATTGTACTCAAGAAATCACCCCTCATTAATCGAAAGACATACAAAATAAAGAAATAAATTTGACACGCTAATATTAAAGCAATAAGATAAAACAATAAAATAAAAAAGAAATTGCCAAACTTCCATGGACAATTTGATAATAATTGGTTCCTATATTTTATTGGCTAAAAATCTATGCTAAAAGAAGAGCCAGTCTAAAAAAACTTACGTAAGCTATTATTGCTAATGCTCTCTTTGTCCTTTGCTATTTCTAATGCTTCCTATTGCCGTATCCTATTTCCCCTGTTGGCCTGACTCTTTATAGAGTTTTTCTCCTTTTTGATAGCTTGAAATCAAGCTTATCACAATCAGGTGCTAGCGTTTGATTCAGCTTCTCAATTTAGTTGCCAACGAAAATCTAAGTTGACTTTATCCAACTTTGAGGGATTTGGTAAGAAGTTTCTCAAAATTTGCTGATGGAATAAAGTAGAAATTTATTTCAACATTCACCTTTGGATATCTTCAACTGTAAGTGGCTTTAATAGGAACCACTAGATTTGTATTCTACCCGATGATTTATTTATTTGAGTGATATGTATTTATCTTTAATAATTAAAGATTAATAAAACTCGAAAATTTTCCTGCCAATACACTCCGTAAGCTGTAAACTTGAATCTGTAGCCATGTTTCTCGAGCTATTGTATTTGTATTCTAACGGATGAGCTACAGATTTTTATCCTTGTTTGATAAGGTTATTTGAATTGTATTTTGCAACCTTAATAACTTATCCTGTAACTTTTGTATTACAAGCTTCACACGTATTGGAAATTTATCACAAGTTATTAGCTTTTATCTTGCCAATTAATGTTGCTGATGATATTTGACTTTTTCCCTTAAAGAAAATTTCACTGCCAACAAATACTCCCTGGTGATTTGAGACTTTACACATTTGAAAAGTATTGGATCGTGACTCACTTTAAGGCAATAATACATGGAATTTTACTATTTATTGTCAAGTTTGAGACATATCAACTTCCATAGTATCGTCCAACCACTAAACAAAGGAAATTACTCAAAAGAAAAACACTAAATATTTCATTGAGGTTCACAGGAAGGAAGATGAATATTAAAATATTATAATCTTATATTTTTATGGAAAACCGCCAAAGTGGAATGTCTAAGAGAACAAGTTCAAGACCTTGCAGATCTAAATGTTCAATTCACAACTCTTAATAGAATTGAGTATTATTATTTTTTAGAGCCAAATGATGTGAAATATTTTGTTTTTACCCTAGATTTTTTTTTTTTAAAGTATTGAATAGATGTTTCTTCTTGAATTTTATCTTGCGTTGACATAATTATATACAATTTTTTCAATGGCATTGGTCTTCATCATGGTTTCAAGAAGACTTGAATATAGGACAATTCCAATATCACCCGACCCTTTTTTTTTTGCATATATAGTTTTTATTTGGTATCAAATAAAACACCATATATATATATATATATATATATATATATTGCATATGTAATTTTCCCCGTCATGTTGGTATAAAAACCAACATTTTTTTTTGCATAGTTATCATGTTGAATGAAAATTATTATTTTTAGTTCGTAGCATTAATGAAATAAGGAAACCAATTTTTTGGTTGGTGTGGAAACCAACATTTTTTAATATAGTATTTACATATGATTTGAAAGAAAATATACAATTTCATTTGGTTTGATCATTTGACGTTTCACAATTTTTTTGTCTTGACTAAACTTGGATATGAATCCAACTACTTACATACCCTTTTACGAAAGAGATCAAGTTAGACGTAGTTAAGATATGAGATTTTTTTTAGAATATATATATATTTTTTTGTTTTCTTTTGACTAAACTTGGATGTGGTTCTAAATTACATATGTATCCTTTTACGAAAGGGATCAGGCCAGTCATAATTCAGAAGTGACATTTTTTCCTCAATATTTTTTGTTTTGTTTTGTTTTTACTAAAGCTTGGATATGGTTCGAAGCTGCCTACATACCTTTTTACGAAAGGGATCAAGCCATACGTAGTTCTTTTTTTTTTTCTTTTTTTTTTGCCTAGGCTGTCGTTTTAGGTTCTCTACCTAGCACTCTTTTTTTTTCTTGAGTTTCCTGTTTCAAGGCATCCTATGAAAAATATCTCTTCAAGAATCTTGCATTGATCGGGGGAATGATTCTTTCACCACCTATTGTTATCAACAGATATATACCATTTGTGTACACTTTCTCTATAACATAAGAATCTTTCCATTTTGGTTCAAACTTTCCCTTCACCCTTTAGGTTACCACGATTAGAGTTGGTACCATTAACACTTGATCTTTCTTTTTGAAAGACTGCAACCTAACCTTTTTGTTGAAGCCATTTTTCATTTGTTGTTGATACATTTCAAGATTTTATTGTGCTATAAGTCTCTTCTCAACCAAACTCTCGAGTTTCGCCAACCACACTTTGACATTTTCTTCGTGAGTAATGAACTCTCTGTGAATTGCAATTCTTAACGAAGGGATTTGTATTTCTAAGGGTAATACCGCTTCTCCTCCAAAAACAAGAGCATAAGGTGTCACCTTAGTAGGAGTTCTGTAAGTGGTACGATAAGCCCAAAATGTTTTGAAAAGTTTTTCATGCCAATTTCCCTTTTCTTTCTTACCATTTTCTTCAATATCTTGCTTACGATTTTATTGAATGCCTCAGCGAAACCATTGGCAGGTGCAAGATACCTTGAAGGATGTGTCGCACAACCCCACAACCCGCGGTCTGGCCGGCACCTTTGGGACCAGCACCGTCGCCAATGTGGCGCTCGTGAAATAGGTGATTAAATGCAAAAATCTTATTTACTATTTACAAACATAAATTACCTACTTACTATTACCAATTTAAATGAATCACCTATTTACTATTACATAACGGGGCTTTTAAATGCGACTATGAATTGTACAAAAATAATCTAAGCTAGAGAACACAGGATTGGAGTCGCCACCCGGTGGGTGATCTTGGTGCGCCGGGACACAAAAATACATCAAAATTTAAAGAAAAAATAAACCCTAGTCTAGATTGACTCCTGGTCCACGTAATTTAAAAAAACATGAGTTCGGGAATCCTGTTATAAAATGGGAAGGTTTGGGATAGATTTGAATTTCCCTCGGCACCCACTTTACCTGGCGTTGGACCGGTTGCATGATTTTATCGCGTTTCCCTTTTCAATTTTAGTAATCATTATCGCCGACATTGTAGCGTACGTGTGCTTAAGATAGTTTAAAAGTAATAAAAATATATACATATTAATGAGGAAATGAAAATAAATGGTAAATAAAAACATTGACAGGTAAATTTAGCATGGGGTCCAATTTAAAGTTGCACACATTTAGCTTGTAGTGCCCTTTAACTCCCAAGGGGCAAAACAATCATTTGTCATGCAAGCCAGAGTTTACTTCTAGCCTGATTTTATATTATTGATACAGTTATTAAGTCATGGACTAAATTGAGTTTGATTCAAATATTTAATGTCCAGTCGTGCAACTAAACAAAATTTGAGGACAGAAGAGTAAATTCACATCATTTAACAAGTAAGAAAAAGCATAAATATTATATAAAGTACAAATCATCACAAAAGAAACTAATCAAAAAATATGTGCAAAATCAGAGCCTATTTACAATTTAATACTCATAAGGGCAAAACGGTAATTTCACAATCAAAGGGTAATTAAACATATTAAAATGTCAAACAAAAATCAAATTAAAGTTTGGTGGTTATTGTCATTAAAAATGTAACTTAGAAGAAATTTAAAAAATAATAAAAAAATGAAAATTAAGTCATAAATAATGTAAAAATAGTAAGATAAGCATTTTGTCACCAAAACAATCGATTCAAAACCTCATTTAACTCACCTCAGCCTCAGGAATGTGGTGGAATTGGTTATGCTTGGCTTGGAGTGCGTTTGAGCCGAATTTGCTTTCGGCACCTCCAAGCTTCCAGTTGATGAATCGGCCTTCTTCCAACACGTTTTTCACACCTACCAGATGAACTATTTTGCTTGAGTTTTACAAAGAGGAGTTGTAGTCCCGGGTACCCTCTATAACTTTTCTTCTTTGAGTTTAGTCTAATTCCTTTTCAATCATTTGGAATTTTTGCTCAAAGTTGGCTGTCTGGAAAATTTTGCAGACTTAGAAAATCTCTTTTTTTTCTGCAGATTTTCTTGGCCAGCAGCCTGATTCTACCACGTTTTTTGGCCCTCAAAATGAATGATTTTGCTTAACCTTTACAAAGAGAAGTTGTAGTTCCAGGTACTCTCTACAACTTTTCTTCTTTGATTTTAGTCTAATTACTTTTCAATCGTTTGGAATTTTTGCTCAAAGTTGGCTGTCTGGAAAATTTTCTAGACTTAGAAAATCTCTTTTTCCTGCAGATTTTCTTGGCCAGCAGCCTGATTCTACCACGTTTTTGACCCCCCAAATGAATGATTTTGCTTGAGATTTACAAAGAAAAGTTGTAGTTTGAGGTACCCTCTACAACTGCTTTCTTCTTTGAGTTTAGTCTAATTCCTCTTCGATTGTTTGGAATTTTTGCTCAAATTTGGCTATCTGGAAAGACGTGGATTGAGTTTAGTCCCCTTCACTTTAGGCTGATTTTTTTGCTCTTTAAAGACGTGGATTGAGTGTAAAAATGGTCAAAGACCATTCCTTGTCATGTTGGGAATATGGAGCATTTGAAATTTGGTGAGAATGGGTGAAAAAATGCAGAGAAAAACGTGGCCAAAATAGCTCTGTCGCAATTGTACAAAAATAGGGGAGAATTTAAGGGACAAAAATAGCTGTCTATAGCTTGCCTCTCTTTGCCAGAGTGTCGAAGAGGATCGAAGAAAATTCTAGGCAAAGATTGTAGACACCGCATGACTGGATGATTCCAATCATGCAACAAAATTTGCCACATGTCAACATTAAACTCATGAGGTCATGAAAGAGGAAATTCACCATCTTGACAAACACACCGGGGAGATTAGGTCTATCTATTCATCCAGAGCGGAAAAGTCTTCATTGGGGGGAAGAAGTGAACAAAAAAAAAAAAAAAAACGCCCAATGAAATGAACCATAAAAGACATAAATGAAACTTGGAAACAAGAATGAAATCCCGATCTGGTGTTTATCGGGAGCACCGGGATTTAGAATAAAACGTAACTGTGAATGACAAAGACAACTAACTTGCCATAACATGCAAACGCCACTGGTGATGAAACTCAGCAAACAATGTGAATTAAAAGCCCGACTTTGTATCATCAAGGCAAGGGTATGGTATACACAAATGAACACCCGACTTTATGTCATCCGGGTAAAGACATGTAAATTAAAATGAAAACCCGACTTTGTGTCATCGAGGTAACAAGAGTGAAATGAAAACCCGAACGGTGAGTTTGTCAGGTAATGCAAACTTGAAATGAAAGCCGAAATTCGTTTATCGGTTGATGCAGAAATGCAAACCTCAAATTCGTTTATCAGGTTAATAGAATGGAAACCCAAAATTTATTTATCGGGAATGAAAATGTAAACCTGAAATTCATTTATCAGGTTATGAAAATGGAAATGAGAACTCGAAATTCGTTTATCAAGTTAACGGAGATGGAAATGAGAACCCGAAATTCGTTTATCGGGTGAAGATGCAAAACTGAAATTCGTTTATCAGGTTAATAAAGATGGAAATAAGAACCTGAAATTCGTTTATTGAGTGAAAATATAAACCTGAAATTCATTTATCAGGTTAATGGAGATGGAAATGAGAACCCGAAATTCGTTTATCGGGTGTATGCAGAAATACAAACCTAAAATTTATTTATCAGGTTAATAGAAATAGAAATGAGAACCCGAAACTTGTTTCTCGGGTGATACAGAAATGCAAACCTGAAATTTGTTTATCAGGTTAATGAAAATAGAAACCCGAAATTCGTTTATCGGAGATGAAAATGCAAACCTGAAATTCGTTTATCAGGTTAATGAAGATGGAAATGAGAACCTGAAATTCGTTTATTGGGTGAAGATGCAAACCTGAAATTCGTTTATCAGGTTAATGAAGATGGATACCCGAAATGCGTTTATTGGGGATGACAAATGCAAACCTGAATTCGTTTATCAGGTTAATAGAGATGAAAATGAGAACCCAAAATTCGTTTATCGGGTGATGCAGACCTGAAATTTGTTTATCAGGTTAACGGGGATGGAAATGAGAACCCAAAATTTGTTTATCGGGTGAAGATGCAAATCTGAAATTCGTTTATCAGGTTAATAGAATGGAAACCCGAAATTCGTTTGTCGGGGATGATGAAAATGCAAACCTGAAATTTGTTTATTAGGTTATGAAAATGGAAATGAGAACCCAAAATTTGTTTATAGGGTAAAAATGCAAACCTGAAATTCGTTTATCAGGTTAATGAAAATGAGAACCCGAAATTCGTTTAGCGGGTGAAAATGCAAACCTGAAATTCGTTTATCAGGTTAATGGAGATGGAAATGAGAACCCGAAATTCGTTTATCCGGTGATGCAGAAATACAAACCTGAAATTCGTTTATCAAGTTAATGAAAAATAAAAATGAGAACCCGAAATTCGTTTATCGGGTGAAAATGCAATAAGTATGATACATACACGGAGCCATGTCATTGGGCTTACCCATGAATGAAGTGTAAAAGGCAACTAGTAATTAACCCTAATCATGACTGGATTGTAAATTGGGACATTAAGTCCTAAACGGTAAATGACAGCATTATTTAAACTGAGAGATTTGACTGAGAAATCAGTGTACCATCTCCCAAGTAGCGATCACCTGTGAGGTTGATTGGTTCATTAGGGGTTGGTGTGAATCACCCATTTCAAAATACGAAGAAAGACCGTTGGGTATCAAGACAGCTCTCAGGATTAGTGTATCCCTTGTTATTTATGAAGGATATCCAATCAATAAAATTTGCCCCAGTGTCGTGAATTTTAGCATCCATTTTATTTTCATGTACCTGCCGGTACTCAAAATAATGCGATATCAAGCAAAGAAAACTCGAATTGGTCATTGCCAAAACATACAAAATGTCAATCTTAGCAAACATTTCTATAAGCAAGGTGACCGAGCTCGCTAAGAGCTGCCTACAAGAATCAGGTCAAACGTAATTCAATTAAACAGACGGTTTTCACATATTTGACAACTGAAACATCAACAAGAAGAAGAACAACTACAAACAAACTAAATGGCAGCACGTGAGTTTAATAGCAGTATATGAATAAATAATACGGGCACATGGGAGCAATCTTAGTAAAAATCGTACCATCACCGTATTAATACCGCTTGTGACTTTCATTCCAAGTGATTTGGACCCAATCAGGCAATGTTTTAGATCCATCGGATACGTGCCTTTTAAAGGCCAATGACTGTGTTGAGAGAACGACATAGAGGCAACCAATAAGCCTAATTTCGGTCAACAAATTTCAGTTGAATACTTTCCCAGATTTGGACCCAAGAAGTCGTAAACCAGACTTTGACCATTTGCTCAATTTACCCATTTCTCAGCGCCTTTTCAGATTTTCACTAAGGTTTCCCTCACTTTTATTATTATTATTATTTTTTTTGTATTTTTTTCACACTCTCCTTTTGCCTAGGCTGCCCGTAGGGTTTTCAACCAAACCTCTCTTTTGCTCTTTTTTTTTTTTTTTTAAATAAAGGTGCCCTTTTCGGGTTTTCACCTATGAGGTCCAAGTAAATGGCAAGGTGTGGGAGTAAACGAAAGACGTCTGGCTAAGTAATCGCCTTTTCCAATGCATGCGAACTTTAGTTTTCAAAGTTTTTTTCGGCATCAGTAAGGCTGGCTTCCCTGTAATTGGGATAGACATGTTAACATCAACTGCCGAGACCGCACAAACTGCTCCCTTTAAGCCTATGCAGAACTTAGGATAGTTAGGGTCAAAATGGGTTAAATAGTGTGATTGGTAAAGATTGGGATTATCTTAACAAAAACTTACCCCAGTTTAAGATGGGAGCTGTGGTTGGAAAGAACATAGCTACAAGGGATGGAAGAGCGAGTTTGTGATCTGAGAAAAACTAGTTATGTCCCTTATCTAAAAGAATTGCCCCAGTTTTGGGCTGAGAGTCTTACTTGAAGGCAACTGACTGAATTGGAGAAATATATTTGAAAAAAAATTGCCCCAATTTTATTGTAACAAACTGAGTTTTGTTGGGCAGCCTCTCAAACTTTCTTTTTTTTTTGGCGACCCAAAACAATAATTTGCCCCAATATTACAAATGAGCTCAGTTTCAATTTGTTTTTACAGCAAAGGATAGGGACAAAGCACAATTGAAACAAAAGATAGGCAAATAAAGAAAAGAGATATAAAAGAATTTAGTCCGGATGTGGGTGAAAAGGGAAAGAAATTAATAGGTGAAATTCTTTCCGACGTTCTGCAATGACTTAAAGGTTTACAGTCCGCCAAATCAGATGAAAACTTTTTGACCATGTCCGTATTTATTGGGTTGGGGGAAACCTGTCCATCCATTTCCTTAAGGATAAGAGCTCCTCCTGATAATACTTTGTGTACAATGAATGGACCCTGCCAGTTAGGAGCAAACTTGCCTTTGCTTCGTCCTGTATTGGCAATATGCGTTTCAAGACTAGATCGCCAGCTGAAAATGCACATGGGCTTGACTTTCTTGTTGTAAGCTCGGGCCATCCTCCGTTGATAACATTGGCCATGACACACAGCTGTTAGCAGTCTTTCATCAATGAGTGCAAGCTGTTCATGTCTGAGCCGTACCCATTCTGCATCTTCCAACTCAGTTTTCATAAGAATGTGTAGAGAAGGGATCTCTACTTCCGCTGGCAAAACAGCTGTCCATTCCGTACATGAGGGAGTAAGGTGTTGCCCCAGTAGATGTCCTGATGGTTGTTCGATAACCCAGCAATGCATATGGCAGCTTTTCATGCCAATCACGCTGACTGTCAACCATCTTTCAAATAATTCTCTTAAGATTCTTGTTAGCCGCTTCAACTGCCCCATTCATTTTTGGCCTGTAGATGGTAGAATTCCGATGCTTAATCTTGAATTGGGCACAAAGACCATCTACCATGTCATTGTTCAGGTTCTTGGCATTGTCGGTAACCAATGTATCCGGGATCTCAAAGCTGCAAATGATGTTCTTTCGGATGAACTCCGCCACTACCTTTTTTGTTACGTGCTTGTAGGATTCAGTCTCGACCCACTTAGTAAAATATTCAATCGCTACCAGAATGAAGCGATGACCATTAGAAGCTGGCGGCTCGATCAATCCAATGACTTCCATTCCCCAAATTGAACAGGGCCATGGAATAGTGATGTTGTGCAATTCAGTTGGTGCTGCCCTTATCAGTCATCGCCGTGCATTTGGCACTTAACATACCTGTGGACAAAATCCAAGCAATCATGCTCCATAGTAAGCCAGAAGTAGCCTGCTCTCATTATCTTCTTAGCTAATAAGTGCCCATTCATGTGTGGCCCACAATGTAACCGGCCTCTTTCTTATCAACGCACCTCAGAAGACCCAGATCTATCGTCCTTCGATAAAGTACATTGCCATTTAAAAAGAACTTGATTGACATTCAGCGTAGGAACTTCTTATCCGAAGTACTAGCCCCTAGAGGATAGTTACCTTTATCCAGAAACTCCTTGATATCAGGAAACCAAGGAAATCCATCAGATTCAACCTCAAGAGTGCAACAGTGCCCTGGCTTTTCCAGCACCTGAATGGTAATGGGTTCTATCACTCTGCCATCTGGATGACTGATCATTGAAGATAAGGTAGCCAGAGCATCGGCAAATACATTCCTGGATCGGGGTATGTGAGTGAATTCCAAAGCATCAAATTGTCGACCTAGTTTGAGAGATGAAAGAATACTACAGTGATATGGCATTATTTTAGAATCTCTGGTTATCCAGTGCCCTAGTGTCTGATGGACGAGCAAATCTGAATCACTAAACACACCTAACTCTTTAATACCCATGTCTAATGCCATTTTCAGACCAAGTATGCAAGCCTCATACTCTGCCATGTTGTTCGTACACAAAAACTGTAACTTGGCTGTTGCAGGGAAGTGTCTGCCCTCTTGTGATATCAAAATTGCTCCTATGCCCGCACCGAAAGTGTTGGATGCACCATCAAAGAATAGCCTCCAATGTGGACATTCATCTTTCATGTCTTCGGCAGTGCCAATGAATAAGATGTCTTCGTCCGAAAAGTATGTGTGCAAGGGCTGATAATCATTCTCCCTTGGGTTCTCAGTAAGATGATCCGCTATCGCTTGTCCTTTCATAGCCTTTTGAGTAGTGAAGATGATATCGAATTCTGCTAACAACATCTGCCATCTAGCCAAACGTCCAGTCGGCATAGGCTTCTCTAACACGATAGCGAAGGGGATCACATCTGGAAATGAGATAGGTGGTATGACCCAGTAGATAATGCCTTAGCCATTGGGAGGTCCAAATCAATGCACAGCATGTTTGCTCCAAAAAAAGAATAATGGGCTTCATGGACTGTAAACTTCTTACTTAGATAATAGATAACCTGCTCTTTTCTGCCTGAATCGTCATGCTGCCCCAAGACACAATCCATGGATCCGTCCAAAATTGACAGATACATGATTAATGGCTTCCCTGGCTTTGGGGGGACCAACACAGGAGGGTTCAAAAGATAATTTTTAATTTTGTCAAAAGCCTGTTGATAGTCATCATTCCAGTACATTGGTGCATTTTTTCTCAACAGTTTAAACAAAGGTTCACAAGTAGCTATCAGCTGAGCAATGAAGCGACCAATGAAATTGATTTTTCCCAAGAAGTTTTTTACGTCCTTCTGAGTCTTTGACGCAGACATACCACGGATAGCTTTGATCTTTGCTGGGTCTATCTCAATTCCCCGCTTAAGAGACAATGAAACCTAATAACTTTTCGAAAGAAGCTCCAAAGGCGCACTTTACTGGGTTCAACTTCAAATTATATCTCCTCATCCTCTCAAATACCTTCTTAAGATTGGTCAAGTGATCCTCAGCCTTCTTGAATTTGATAATGATGTCATCGACATAGACCTCCATTTCTTCGTATATCATGTCATGAAACAAGGTGGTCATAGCGCGTTGATATGTTGCACCAGCATTCTTGAGTCCAAATGGCATAACTTTGTAGCAGAATGTCCCCCAAGAAGTAATGAATGCTGTCTTTTCCGCATCTTCCTCGTCCCCTAGGATTTGGTGATACCCAGCAAAACAATCGACAAAAGTCTCCATCTCATTGAAGGCAGCACTGTCTAGAATGATGTGAATGTTTGGCAGGGGAAAATCATCCTTGGGACTGGCCTTATTTAAGTCTCGATAGTCGACGCAAACTCTGACCTCCCCAGTTTTCTTTGGTACTGGCACCATAGGATACCGGGATACAATTAGATGATTATGGCATTAAACTGCTTGATGATTTGTTCTTTGATCTTTAAGCTCATTTTCGGCTTAAACTTCCTTGGCTTCTGCTTTACAGGCTGGCATTTAGGATCGATGGGGAGTTTGTGAACCACGACATCTGTTGAGATGCCAGGCATATCATCATAAGACCAGGCAAAGACGTCTTGGTAAAAAATCAAAAATTCTATCATCTCTTTCCTCTACCTTCTAGTCAAATATATGCTGATTTTAACCTCTCTTACGTCCATGTCTGTCCCAATGTTTACCGTTTCTGTTTCTTCCAAGTTAGGCTTTGGTTTTTCCTCGTGTCAGCCGAATTCATTTTCAATATCACACTCGTCCTCACTACTCTCAGACTGTGTAAAATCAGGGTCGGGTGTGATATCGAAATTGCAATCATCAACCTCATAAACTGTAGTATCCGAAGGATCAAAAGCATTGATTTTGGGCCATCTGGGAAAAAATAAAGCATGAATTGAAAGAAAACAAAATGAGCTAAAATATCTTTGAAGAAAAAGTTCTCATTAATCAAAAATTTGTACAAGTGATCATAGATGGTTGAAACTTAACATTCATTGGCCATCCTATAAAAATCAATGTGTCTTCAGAATTCACCTCCAAAACAGATGAATAAGATGAATCATGAAGGCAATATCATGATTGTACTTGCCTTACTAATCAAATTGTTTTCAAGATTCATCTCAAAAATAGATGAATGAGATGAATCATGAATACAATATTGTGAATGCACCTATTTCTTGACTAGATGGCATAAACAAAATGATTTAAGAAGTACAAAACATGCATACAAAGATGAAATTAAAAGGAGCAAAACTAAAAATAATATCCTTTCAAATTTACCGAAACTCCCTCTGACTAGGGAGATCATCAGATGTCCAGTTGTGCAGTTGGTCAACTCAGCAAATGGCAGCTCAGTGTCATCCTTCTCCGTCTGCTCTTGAATAATTACTCCCGCAAATAATTCAGTTACCCCTTGGATAAGATCGTTCCTTTTCAGCCTCATCTGCATCAGGAGCCATAATGGCGGCAGAACATGGGAAAATAATCTTAAGAGGTGGAATGACCATAGATAATGCTCGACCTTCTTTTTCAACTTTTTTCAGCTCCTTAACCTCTCTCAACTGCCTGGCATTCGGGCAAAAATTGAGCCCAAATGTATTCATCTGTATTGGTAGCTCAATAGGGTGTATTATGCCTTGCAAATTCATCCCCAAACCTTGGGCGATGCGATATCCTCCATGCAGCATTTCCTTTGCAATCATTACACTCGCCTTATCCCAGACAGCTTTCATTAATGACTGTTCTCCAGGCTCTCGGCTGACAGAGACCACATCATAAGCTAAGAAAGGCACTGGAGTGTCACTACTCTCCCCAACTTCCTCCTCGACCGTCATGGCGTGGTCATCTTCGGCAAATACCGTAATAAGCTTGAACTTGTAAATGAATTTAACCCTTTGATGCAAAGATGACGAAATAGTCCCTGCAGAATGGATCCTTCAGGGACGTCCCAGCAGCAAATTATATATCCCAACAATTGGAAGAACCTGGCAAGTGATCTGATGAGCAATTGGCCCCACTTCCAAAATAAGGTTTATCTCTCCGGTGGCTTGTCTTCAAGCCCCGTCAAACCCTCTGATCACAATGGATGAATTCCTGACCAGGTCATGAGAGATTTTCAGTTTATCCAATGTCTTCAAAGGACAAATATTTAAAGCAGACCCATTATCAACCATGAACCTAGGCAAATGTTGCCCCTCACATCTAACCGAGATGAATAAAGCCTTGTTGTGGTCGCTCTCTTCAGAAGTTAAGTCATCATCAGAAAAACAAATTTGGTTTGATGCCAGCACACTGCCCACTAACCCAGTAAGTTTGTCAGTGGGAATGTCACGAGGCACATGAGGCTCACTCAAAATCTTCAATACTGCCTCCCTGTGTAGCTCGGATGTTAACAATAAATTGAGCATAGAAATTTGTGAGGGCATCTTATTCAGCTGCTCAACTACTGAGATATTTACTTTTTTTTATCAATCTTAGAAAGTCCTCCACATCTTTGTCTGCTACAGCCTTAGGGGCTGCATGGGCTCTTTACCTTTGTTGGATTGTCCGGCCTCAAAACTGTTGTCATTTGTGATTCAGCCTGACCTTGTGACAGCGGACACTTCTTCCTCAGAAACTGGCATTCCATCGACTATCACTGCTGAGGATTGATAATTCCACGGCACTGCATGTGTGCTCTCAATTGGCAATTGTGTTGGCAGTTCAATCACAACGGGCTCTTGGGATTCTACCTCAAACGGATCCATGTCTATGATAAAAGGCTCAGATGACTCCAAATCCAAATAAAATGATTTGGTCTGAGTCATTGTCACTTCATTGACTTCTCATTCTTCCTCTTTCGTCTCTACTTCTATACAAGCCATCCCAACACGAGGCTCATGTAGTGGCAGCGGATTAGTGTTTACTTCAGGAGCCCTTTGTTCCGGCCTCCTAATGACAATCTCACGTGCATCGATCAGATAGGCGATATCCTACACCTTGTTCTTCAATGTCCAACAATTAGTCGTGGAATGCCCTGGGGCTCCAGAATGGTAGGCACAGTGGGCATTGGCGTCAAACCTATCCGAAACTCTCCCCGGATACTGAGGAGGAGCTATGGGATTCAATCTCCCTGTTGATCTCAACTGCTCATATAGTTGCTCAATGGGCCATCTAGATTGGTAAAATTGCGGGGTGGTCTGCCATGTGGTCTGGATTGGTTGGAGTTTGGTGGAGGAAATTTGTTTGGCTGGTTGGGTCTTTGATTGTATGGGGGTTGTGGTCTTGGATTATAATATGGGAGCTTTGGATTAGGCATGGGCATTTGTACTTGTGTTTGGTATATGGGTTGAGGGTAGTATTGAGGTGGTAGTGGAGGTGGTGCATAAAAGGGTTGTGGGTTAGGTCTTTGGTATTGATGAAAATTGCGTGGTGGTTGGTTGAAAATAAAAGTCACTTCCTCTTCCTTCTTGTCAACCTTCTTGCTCAGAGGTTCCATCTTAGCCACAGACGTGCTCCCCTGCATGGACTCTATCTGAAGTTTGAAGGTCGTCATGTCAATAATTTTTCCGCTTTTCAAGCCCCTTTCAACAGCCTCTGCTTGCTGGATGATTTTTTGAAAATGATTTGCCAATAGACCCGGTCAACTTTTCATAGAAAGGAGGTTCTTACGCATCAATAAAAAGTTTGACCATCTCAGTCTCAGTCATAGGTGGGCTCACTCTGGCAGCTAACACCCTCTATCTTTTCACATACTCACGGTAATCCTCTGAGGGCTTCTTCTTTAAGTTTATTAGAGCAAAACGATCCGGCTCCAGGTCGCGGTTAAACTCATACTGTTTCACAAAAGTATTTGCCAAGTCCGTCCAATCCTGCAATTTTTTGGGATCAAGCATTAAATACCATGATAACGCATTTCCCTCAAAGCTTCTGGCAAATGCCCTCTTGCTATCTGAGGGTTGCTTGTCAGATTCCCCAGCAAGTTACAGAATATTTTAAGGTGAGCTACAAGTGTATGCGGATCTCCAATGCCATTGTATTTTGGAAATTTTGGAATCTTAAATTTTGGCGGTAATTGCATTTCAGAGAATAGACATAGATCTTGGTAGTCGATAGCTCCAAATTTATCTGTCCCCTGTTGTTGCTTCATGAAACTATCAAAACCGCTCCATTCTTTTCAATAGGGCATCATTGACAGCTAGTACAGGAGGCGGTGGTGGCATTAATTCAGCTTCCCCTCCTGGGGTATACTCTAACTCAAGAGGAGGTGGTGGTGGTGGAACTGGATCTGTCAGTGGTGCCACTGGAGTTGGAGAAGGTTGATTTTGTGGTGGTAGGGGTAGCGGCATCCCCATGCCGAAATTAGGCATATGAGGAGGTTGCATCTCCTGATTGGCGGGGTGAGGCCCATAAGTTTGCTTGTACCATTGCATTTCTTGGTTCATACTGGCCATAGCAGCCATCATAGATTCCATCTGTTTGCACAACTCTGCCATCTTTGGATTTTGATCCCCACTGGTCCCTTCGAAGTCTCACATCTTTTGCTGGTACGGTGCTCATACTGTCTTCAAATCGGAGTTTATGTGCAAGCGAGCGGGTATAAATAGGGCTGCGTTGGGCGGCTATTTTGACACTTAGTACCTTCATAATAAAACATAATAAAAAAAGAAAATTCAGATATATATAAACAAACATAATCATAAGTTTACAGCATAAAACGTGGTCCCTTCTCCAGGAACCCTAAAAACAAAAAAAAACCTCTAAAGGGAACGAAACCCGTTTGAACTTATTCGGCGAGCTCTTTTAGATGGTCTCGTATCGTAGAAGCTTGCTACGTGCTGATTCAGCAACCCCATTGTGCATTAGGCGTCCCAGGTCATCGGCCATCTCAGTGCATGCCCTCTTTCGGTTGTATTCCTGCTATCGAATACAGGATTGCTGTTCTTGAAGTCTTTTGTAAGCTTGCCTGTGCTTATCTAGAGCTATCTTCGTTCCCACTCCTGTAGCAAATAGGGCACTTTGGTCGCCTTTCCAATTACTGCTGGCGAGCGGAACTCATCTGCATGAAATACATGTTAGCCTTACCTGAGGCTTGTACCCCTTCAGAGCCTTTATAAAATGAACACACAAGCTTGCAAATCCCATTGTGGGTTATGTACCTAGGGATAGGTATGCAATTCTATACACAGGGTATCCCTTCTACGGCTAATGATATGCAATAAGTAGCCTACAGTGGCCCTACAACGTTGGGGTTAGCCTAAATGCACACAAGGGATAATAAAATTTTGGAAATATGTCGCGGGAGTGGGTCTTCTATTTGGGTCTGGCAACCATATGCCTTTGACCCTACCTAAGGCTTATGCAATGCAAAAATTAAAATTTACTCTTTCTTGTGGAAAGTAGATACAAATTACATGGCCAAAGTAAATCATACGAATCAAAAAAACTAATTACTATTACATAACAAAATTGTAAAGCTATTTACTATTACAAGCCAGATAAATGGGTGGGTCCTACCGCGTCGTGTCTAGTGTCCTAAACAAGATCCACAGTAATAGACAGTTCTGCCCTATGGTTTAAGCTATATGAATATGAGGCTTGACTTACTAATGCAATCTAGATGGGCTTGGTTCCCGAACCTTCAGACTTTGGGCCCAAAAATAAAATCTGTCAATTTTGATGGGCCTTATCGTCGATGGTCAGGTGATCGCCGCAGATACCGTTACGTGCACATTGTGTCACTAGCCGCATATCTGGGTAGATCGTCTTAATTCCTACAGGGAATGTGGAAACGACACCCACAAAAATAGGACATGCAATAAATGAGACATGTGTTATGCTGTGTTCACTTGGAGGCGGTAAGATTCACACATTTTAGTGCGTTTGGCTCTAAAGGTTTGATGCACCCCAACACTCCAAAAATTGCCCCTAAATTAACCACAAACAGGTATAATAGCAAAATATATTAAAACATGTACAATAAAGCAAGAACAAATCACACCATAGGCAGACAGGGTATGGCACGTAAAACGAGACCTAAATCGAGCAAACAGTTACTCAAGACAGTTACTCGACAGAACAAACATAGTGAAATATAGTAAAACAAGTATAAAATAACTTGAAAAGAACAAATAAAGTAACACATAGCATGTGGCACATAAAACGAGACCCAGAATCCATAAACAAGCACATAAGACAGTAAAAATGGTGAAATACGGTAAATAAGTGTAAAGTAATTGAAAAAGAACAAATAAAGTAACACATAGCATGTGGCACATAAAACGAGATACAAAAATCCGTAAACCAGCACACAAGACAGCAAAAATGGTGAAATACGGTAAAACAAGTGTAAAGTAATTGAAAAAGAACAACTAAAGTAACACTTTGCACATGACACGCAAAACGAGACATAGAGCCGGTAACATAGCACACCAAAAAATCGATAAAAATTAGCCGGTTTATAATGAACGGGGTAAAATTGAGAGAAACGCATTAAAATCGTGTGCCCGGATTCTCAAAGTCCCCAGTGGAGTCGACACGCTTTCGCACCCCCCACAACCCGCGGTCTGGCCGGCACCTTTGGGATGTCAAACCGACACCGTCGCCAATGTGGCGCTCGTGAAATAGGTGAGTAAATGCAAAAATCTTATTTACTATTTACAAACATAAATTACCTACTTACTATTACCAATTTAAATGAATCACCTATTTACTATTATATAACGGGGCTTTTAAATGCGACTATGAATTGTACAAAAATAATCTAAGTTAGGGAACACAGGATTGTTGTCGCCACCCGGTGTCTTGGTGCGTCGGGACACAAAAATACATCAAAATTTAAAGAAAAAATAAACCCTAGTCTAGATTGACTCCTGGTCCACGTAATTCAAAAAAACATGAGTTCGGGAATCCTGTTGCAAAATGGGAAGGTTTGGGATAGATTTGAATTTTCCTCGGCACCCACTTTACCCGGCGTTGGACCGGTTGCATGATTTTATCGCGTTTCCCTTTTCAATTTTAGTATTCATTATTGCCGGCTTTGTAGCGTACGTGTGCTTAAGATAGTTTAAAAGTAATAAAAATATATACATATTAATGATCAGGAAATGAAAATAAATGGTAAATAAAAATATTGACAGGTAAATTTAGCCCTAAGTCCAATTTAAAGTTGCATACATTTAGCTTGTAGTGCCCTTTAACTCCCAAGGGGCAAAACAGTCGTTTGTCATGCACGCCAGAGTTTACTTCTAGCCCAATTTTATATTATTGATACAGTTATTAAGTCATGGACTAAATTGAGTTTGATTCAAATATTTAATGTCCAGTCGTGCAACTAAACAAAATTTGAGGACAAAAGAGTAAATTCACATCATTTAACAAGTAAGAAAAAGCATAAATATTATATAAAGCACAAATCATCACAAAAGAAACTAATCGAAAAATATGTGCAAAATCAGAGCCTATTTACAATTTAATACTCATAAGGGCAAAACGGTAATTTCACAATTAAAGGGTAATTAAACATATTAAAATGTCAAACAAAAATCAAATTAAAGTTTGGTGGTTATTGTCATTAAAAATGTAATTTAGAAGAAATTTAAAAAATATTGCTTTGATAAAAAAAAGAAAATTAAGTCATAAATAATGTAAAAATAGTAAGATAAGCATTTTTTCACCAAAACAATCGATTCAAAAACTCATTTAACTCACCTCAGTCTCAGGAATGTGGTGGAATTGGTTATGCCTGGCTTGGAGTGCGTTTGAGCCGAATTTGCTTTCGGCACCTCCAAGCTTTCGGTTGATGAACCGGCCTTCTTCCACCACGTTTTTCTACCTAAGGATGAACGATTTTGCGTGTCTCTTTACAAAGACGAGTTATAGTCCCAGGTACCCTCTACCACTTTTATTTTTTGAGTTTAGTCTAATTCCTATTCGATCGTTTGGAATTTTTGCTCAAAGTTGGCTGTCTGGAAAATTTTCCATACTTAGAAAATCTCTTTTTTTCAGCAGATTTTCTTGGCCGCCAGCCTGATTCTACCACGTTTTTTGACCCTCAAAATGAATAATTTTGCTTAAGATTTACAAAGAGAAGTTGTAGTTCCAGGTACTCTCTACAACTTTTCCTTCTTTGAGTTTAGTCTAATTACTTTTCAATCGTTTGGAATTTTTGCTCAAAGTTGGCTGTCTGGAAAATTTTTCAGACTTAGAGAATCTCTTTTTTCTGCAGATTTTCTTGGCCAGCAGCTTGATTCTACCACGTTTTTGACCCTCCACATGAATGATTTTGCTTGAGCTTTACAAAGAGAAGTTGTAGTTTCAGGTACCCTATACAACTTTTCTTCTTTGAGTTTAATCTAATTCCAAAGAATGATTTCGTCCCCTCCACTTTAAACTGATTTTTTTGCTCTTTAAAGAGGTGGATTGAGTGTAAAAATGGTCAAAGACCATTCCTTGTCATGTTGGGAGTATGGGGCATCTGAAATTTGGTGATAATAGGTGAAAAAATGCAGAGAAAAATGTAGCCAAAACAGTTCTGTCGAGTTGACTATTCGGTGCATGAACAGTATGCGCAGTATTGTTCACACGCTGATTTTTTTTTTTAATAATTTTTTTTTTGAAAAATCTAAAAACTTAATTATATTATTCCAAAATTCATTCGTTGTATTTAAAAAATGCATAAAACACATAATAATTAAACACCATAAGACAAATTAAGAGGGAATTAAAGGATACATTAAGAGGAAATCAAAGAACAGGTTAAAAAGAAATTAAAAGGGAAATTAAAAAGAAAATTGAGAGTCAAATTAAAAGGAAAATAGGGGAGAATTTAAGGGACAAAAATAGGTGTCTACAGGATATTTTATATTGTGCTTGTCATATAGCTTATACAATACTTCATCTTTGAAATATTTTGCATTGTCAGCAATGATAGAATCCGGGACTTCAAATTTGTAGATGATGTGTATCCTGACAAATTCGGACAGAGATTCTCTAACATTCTTGAGAGGGATTGTTTCAACCCATTTAGAGAAATAGTTTAGCCCATTTGGAGAAATAGTCTATTGCTGCCAAAATATTCTTATGATCTATTGAAGATGGCAGATTAAATAGACCCATAATGTATATCCCCAAACAGCAAAAGGCCATGAGTTTGTATCAGAAGCATGTAAATGTTCTAGAGGTTGATAGATAAAGTAATCATGAAACTGACAGACTTGAGATCTTTTTGCAAAATTAATGCAGTCAATGATCATAGTGGGCCAATAATACCCTAGACGCTTTATTTGTATTTGAAGTTTCAGGCATGTTTGGTGAGTTCCACAAGTATCAGAATGTACTTCCTTCATTACTTCTTCAATTTTATTATTGGCATTGCATCTAATGAGCATTCCATCCAATGACCTCTTGTACAACACATCTTTCCAAAGAATAATTGTATAGTACGTCTTTTAATTTCAACATGCTTCACTCGCTCTTCTAGTAACTGTGCAACTTGAAGGTAATCAATGAAAGGTTTACGCTAATCCTCTACTTCTTTTGAGCCTTCTTGAATCTTATGAGTAGCTAGAGTAACTTCAGCTTTCACCTCTTTTTTGAATGCATCATAGGGTTGAAATACTCTTCGAGTCCCTATGGTTACCTTCATAGTCTTCCCATCTACAAGATTTACTGACTTAGAGAAGTAGCTAAACTTGTAAGAGCACTAGCTTTTGTATTAAAACTACAACATACATGTCGAATTTGAACTTTCAGAATTTTGGACAAAAGATAATCAACACGTTCATAATATGGGATAAGGTTAGCCTTCTTAATTGAATATTTGCCCAAAAGTTGTTTCACAATTAATTCAAAATCTCTATTTGTGGTCAAATTAACTATGGGAATTTAAAGAACAAGTTCAAGCCCAGCTATGACTACCTCATATTGTGTTTCATTATTTGAGCATCCTTCAATCAGAAAAATTAGTACGGGATGATTCTTTTGTCAGGAATGACAAAAAAAAATCCTAATTCCTGACTGATTTTTCTTTGGGCTGTAGCTTCTCTTCCCTTCAGGATTTGGAGATGCTCCATTAAAATGCTTTTCCCATCCTTCCTTGATTTCAACTTGCATAACATCTTTATCAGGGAAGCCAGCAGCTAAAGGTGAAGAATCAGGAATTGGATGTGCGGCAAGGAAATCAAAAAGTGCTATCCCTTTATGACTTTTTTTTTGGGACGTAGTAGATGGTGAATTGATTAAAATTCACTGACCATTTAGCCAATCTTTGTATTAGAACAGGATAGGAAAGCACATATTTGAAAGGATTCGCCTTTGACATTAAATGGATAGTTTGTTCCCTCAAATAGTGTTTCAACTTTTAAAGTGGGAAGATCGAAGAAAGAAAAATTTTCGCAATAGGCGAATAATTCAATTCCAAACCTACCAAAATTTTCGCGATAGGCGAATAATTCAATTCCATTCTTTTTCTTTTCCATTCTTTTGAGTTAGAAGAGCTCCTAAGGAATTATCCAAAGCCGTGATATACAAGATTAATACTTTTCTTTTACTAGGGTCATTAGCACTGGAGGTTTTGTCAAATAAGTTTTAATGCTATCGATACCATTTTAACAAATTGCATCCCAAATAAAAGGTGCACCTTTTTCATTAGCTTTGAGAATGGTTAGCATCTTCCAGCCAACTTTAGATGTGAATTAGATATGAATCTTTTAATGTAAGCCAATTTTCCCTACAAGTTCTTTAACTCTTTAAGATTTTTAAGTGCAGGCATATCCCGTATAGCTTTTATCTTGGATGAGTCAACTTTGATTCCTCGATATCGGACAATAAAGCAAAAAAAATTTCCAGAAAAAACACCAAATGCGTACTTTAGCGGATTCATTTTCAATTGGTATCTCCGCAAACTTGAGAAGATTTTCTGGAGATCTCCAATATGATCCATTCTATGTTTGGTTTTACTATAGGATCATTTACGTAGCATTCAATACAATCATGTAGTAAATCTCCAAAAATATCTACCATAGCTCTTTGGTATGTTGGCCCAATATTTTTCAATCCAAAAGGCATAATGTTATAGCAAAAAACTCCTTTTCGGGTTCTAAAGGCTGTTAATTCCTCATTTTTAGGGGCTATACGGATTTGATTGTATCTTGAATACCTATCCATGAAAGCCAAAGCCTTATACTCTATAGTTGTATCCACAAGCAATTCAATGATTGGAAGTGGAAAATCGTCTTTAGATCAAGCTTGTTTTAAATCCCAAAAATCAATATAAACACGAATTTGACTGTTCTTTTTTCACGGGTATAATTTTTGCAAGCCAAGTTGGATATTGTACCTCTCTAATAAACTTTGCCTTATGAGTTTTTCAATTTCTGCTTCAATTTGTGCTACTAATTCAGTGCGTATTCTTCTTTGCAATAGTTTTATTGGCATTTTTTTGTGATGAATTGACAGCTTATGAACTGCAATCTTTGGATCTACTCTAGGCATCTCGTCATATGTCCAAGAAAACACATTTGCATCTCATTTTCTGTCATAGCAGCACTTATATATGTTGGTCTTGGTTCATCTTCTATTTCTAAATTAACTTCCCATAACTCATCTACGATAGCTTGTCTGGGGGTACTGGTTCATATTTTCTTCATCCACTGCAACCATATTCATAGAAGTATCAATGACTTCATGGTTGAAGGTGATTCTTAATTTTCTTCGTAATAAGGTTGGATGCATGCCTATCATATCCCAATCCCTGTGGAAATTGACATACATTTCTTCCATGATTAAACCCTTTTTTGTTCTTCATTCATAACAATTCAAAAGTGAACTCCTTTCTTCCCTTCCTATTTGTATCAAATCCATTCTTTCTTAACATTTACATCATCCCTGAGGTAAAATTGTCATTCTTATGGGACTTTTTAGATTTAGGTGCCTTCAGAATGAATTTGAGAGATTGATTGTTCAAATTTCCCAAAGCATGAAATTTTATTTCTTCAGAATACCGTCCTTTAGGTACTTGAAAGAAGTTATATGTATCGACACATGCACATTCCAAATTTTTGGAGGGAATGACATAATCGTCTTGCAAGATTTGTAATAGATTGGAATGCTCAAAAGCTGGTGCCTCCGACTTTTTTTGGGATCTTGGAACATTAAGAAGAGTACTTTTCTTTGAAGTACTTGCAATACTTTTCTCTTTCCTGATTTTCCTCGCACATCCACCTTGTAATATCTTGCATCAGCATATTATGATTCCACCTCACTAAATGGAGAACTATCTACCATGATGCATCATTCTTCATCATTTTTTTCCTCAAAGATAATTTAAACAGTGATGTTAAGTAGAAGGAATTACTCTATTATTATGAATCCATGGTCGTCCTAACAGAACATTGTAGGACATGTCAGTATCAATCATAAGAAATTCAGTATCTTCCTCTATTTCACCAAATTTTGTTCTTACTGTGGCTTTACCAATGGATTTTTGTTCATTTTGATTAAACCCCTGGATAAGCACATTACAAGATTGAAATCTTAAATGGCGAATGCCTAATGCAGTTAATACCTTTCTTGGTAGTAAATTGACCGCTAAGCCTCCATCAACAAGGACTCGAGAGATTTTGAAATTATTTATCACCCCAATAATGCGAAGTGAGCGATTATGATTTGGATCATCGGTCATGATATCATCTTTAGAAAAGGTAATTCGACTATAGTAGCATGAATAATTTTTGGTTTCTCATAGATACTTGTTAATGGTTTTCCTTTTGGGTTCATCTATATTTGAAAGTCTTCAGGTTTCATTAATGCATAAATGAGACACTTTCGAACCTCATCAGATATGGATAGTGCATCATATACACTAAGCATGGCTAGAACTTCAAATGACTCCAAATTTCATATTTAACTAGTTGATTTCCTATTTGAGTTTAGTCATTTAGAGACAGACCTTGAGTTTCCTTGATGGGAACTTGAACAAGTCTTTTTTGTCTTCCCTCAATCACATGAGCTAGACAGACCTTTATGACCTTATTTTGGCCTCAAGATCACTGTCAATTATTTGGACCATATTGATAGAATCTACTGATGATTCTTAGTCATCATTCATTTGTCTTTCATGTCATTTCATTATCTTAGCTATAGCTCTTTAACATAGATATTGAGAATCTTAGTGATACTAAGCTTGTTCATGGTTTACCATCTTGAAATTGTTTGATTTCTGTTAAGGAATAGAACTGATCAAAGGCTATACCATTTAAAGATAGTAGAAACTGCTTAAGACAAAGTGCAAATACTTGAGTGGTTGGCCCGCATTATATCAAAAATCTTTTCAAATGATCTTCAGGTGAACTATATCCTACATATTTTATGAAATTTGAGTGTTGGTACCCTTGAGAAAATAAGGTATCAATCATATCTTGAGTATAGAGATTTTTTGGAAGAAAATCGGTCGTTACTCTTACTTGAAGTGCACTGTCAATGACTTCATCTATGGTTTCATTGGGTGGAAAATATGTTCGAACACATAATTCTTCATTTTTATCAACCTTCCATTCTTCCCAATTAGGTTGCCATTATCTGATACATAAAATATATGGTAAAATATATCTGTCAAGGTATCCCAATCAGATATTGAATTTGGTTGTAGGTTTCAGCACCATTTCATAGCACTACCTTCCAAGGATAATGGGAACTATTTTAAGAGAAGAACATGAATTTCATTTTGCAGTATTTCCACATGCTGCCAAGAAGGAAATCAAATGTTTTCTTGGGCACCCAAAACCATTATATTAAAAATATTGCGGGATATTGTACCCTTAGGGATAAGGGATCCGATCTACCTAGATAGGGTATGGAATTTTTAACATTTCCACTTGGGGTATGATCCTTTTATAAGGATCTAAGTAATTGTTATCCAAATCAAGGAGTTCCTCGGCCCTTGAGGGATTTACCCTTTGCACGTTTACCACATATTTTGCTTGGTCCAATGTATTTTGATAGACGCATATTTTTTATTGTCAAAATCAATATCAATAGTGATCACATATGTGAAACATGAACCTCCTCTAATACTACTTTGTCATCTTGAGAAGGGATCATGTAACGTAAATTTGCCGTAGGTATAGAGTAGTACAAATCGTGATCTAGAAAAGACTTCCATTGATTTTACTCATACCAAATGTCATCATCAAGTAATAATTCTACACCATCCATGTGTTTCCAAACTATAAGGATGAAACCTTGATTTCTTCCGTGATCCCTTTTCAATTTTAGAATCATAGGCATAACCAATATCTCCAATATTTCTTTTTTGAAGTTGCCATGGTTTTAGCACTCCCCAATTCTCTAGTATTTGAGCCAATTTATTTGTTGAGGGCATGAATCCCAGACTTATCAAATCATAAATTGGAGAATTTAGTTCTGAGCAAATTTGATCATGGATCCTTTATCGAACGCAATCAAAATTTGACAAGGATTGGCAAGAAGATGTATCCCCCAAACTTGATTTTTCATCTGAGTGAGATGCATCACTTATTATAGATCCTGTGCGGCTAATGAATATAGGTGATCCTAAGGGAGTTGCCAGTGTGTATTCAGATGACATTAGTGACGACCTCGAGGAGTAGACTGGTGAGGTAATTGTATAATCATTGAAGGACTCCAGATTATCACTTAATTCTTCCCCTATGAAAATATAATTGCAAGAAAAGACGATCTAGATTCTTCGTCTTTCCTTTTATGGTTACGAAAACCTCCAGGCATGAATTCATCTAGAGTCACAAGGACTCTAAGAGATTGGATCAATAACTATCCAATAGGCTTTTCTACCTTCTTTGTTTTCTTCAACTCGTTTTTCTTGTTTTTCTTTCTCTTGGAAATATTCATCCTTTTTTTCTTTTTTTCTGGAAGACAGGTTTTTAAATTTTGAAGCGACTTTTATCAAAGCATTTTGGCATCTTTTCTTTGCTCCTTTGCTTTTAAACAATCCATTCTCCATTGCCTTCTTCAATATCTTCTATTTTAAGATTTTCTAGTTGAGGACAAATTTTCTTTTCCAAAACACTTATTGGGGTAAAAGAAATTTTCTTGATATAAGGGATTTCAATGTCCCCATTATCAATTAACTTTTGTATCTTTTCCTTAACCAAGAAGTATTTTTTAATTGGATGTCCAATCAAACAATGATAGGGGCAATGATTTGGATTGTCTATTTTTTTCACATCTTGTGGTCTTCTCACATCAGAAAGGGTTGAAGAAAGACAATTTAGTCTTGCTCAAGCAATTCTTTGAGTAAATCATCCACAATCTCATCAAGAAATGAAAATTTCTTTTCAATTCTTTCCCTTAATGATGGAGGTTTTTTGCCGTTCTTATTTTCATTTGCTTTGTCATCTTCCTTTTTCTTTTCGATGGCCATGGGTTGTTTTCTTCTTGTCTCTATCATCACGGTTTCAACCTTTTCTGTGGCTCTTGTTCTAGGACGTCTCTTATTAAGATGCATTTCTAAGTCATGAGCCTTGGTACATAAGTCATTGAAACCATCAAATGTTTGAGGCATCAAGTAACTAGAAAGCTCATGCTTAAAGTTATTCAAGTATATCTAGACCATTTCAACTTGTGTGAACCTTTGTGGGCACTCAAAAGTAAGTGCTTGCCATCTTGCTATAAAGTCAGAAACTGACTCATTGTCCTTTAGTTTTCTCTCAATGAGTTCAACAACTCCAACTGTCTTTACTATATTGTTGAACTGATTGTAAAATTGATTCACCATAGTTTCCCAATTAGGAATTGACCTTTTTGGTAATTTGAATACGAAGTAAAAATGGGTCCTTCCAATGATTGAACGAATAGTTGCATCCACAAGTGCTTATTTTCTCCAAGTGGAGCAAGTCGTGAAAGGAAATGTGAAACGTGTTGCCACGGGTTTCCTTTTCCATGAGATATCTTAAATTTTGGTTGGGTAAAACAAAGTGGAAAGGGAACTTTGTCAATCCATGAAGGATATGGCTTGGACATTAACCTTGTGTAATTATTTTCTCCTCCCCCCTATTGATTGAAGTGTTTCCTTACAATGTTAATAATGAAACTAATAAGGTTAGGTTCTATATTGCTCATTTTAACTCTAGGTTGGATATTATTTTCTCTAACATTTGGATGAGAATTTTCCCAAGCCTCATAGTTCATCTGTCCGTTGCCCCAGTGTTGGGGTAAAATTTTTCCCATAGATTGGTACTACAACTAGCTTGCTTATTACCCCCAGGGTATACTGAGAACTGGGGCATCATCGTTTGTTGTGGTTAAACATGCTTTTTTTCCTTCCTAAGAAAATCTAGCATTAAGATTTTCTATCTTAACCATGAGAGCAGAAACTTTTTCTTTGGCTTTTTTTCATTTTTCCTCTGCCAATTTTTCTCTCCCATCACTCTTAACTTTAGTTGCCATGACTGTAACTTTTTCTGGTGGCCTTTTTGAGTATTTGATGGGAGATTAAATTTCCTCGAATGATGATCCCTCAATTGGGATTTGCACACTTTGCCCAATAGTGACCCCTTTAGACATGGAATGAGTGGTTCGCGTTTGTTCATCTCGACAAATCATTATTGCTTTCCTTTTTGCAGGGTTCCTTTCTACTGGACTAGTACTTGAACCAGTTGAACTTTCTTGACATTCTTTGTTTTTCTTTTGACCTTTTTGTTTCTTTTTATTAGCATTGGTACCATTTTGGTTAGTACCTAAAGTCTTATTGGGGCGAATTTCTCTCGTCTCTTTACTTCCATTCTTGATTTTAAGATTCAAGAAGTTCAATAGGTTTTACTTCTACAATCATCGTATGTACCACATTCTTTGGATAGAAGTTCCTTTTCTGTCCAAGTAAAGCCCTATCATCCCTTATAATAGGTAGGTTATTTTTTTGAACCCGAGTCATAGGGAGTTGAATAGGTCTGGCTTGATACAAGACTTTAACTTTCCCTGAATGCACTATTTGGCCCAACTGTGAGGATTTGAAGTCCGAATTTGCAATAGCTCCTTTAGGTCTTTTGCATTGCTTGCAGATGACTTCATCCTTTCATGGGCAATTTGAGGTTCTAAGATTTTCATACCTTCCACTTGTTCTCGGCATGATTTTCTTGCCATGTTGATTCATCTTGTTCCATCTAGGACGAGGTTCACGTAGCTTGATTACTTCTATTTTCTTAGGGATGAATGATTTCTTTTGGTGAGAAAAATCCCCATCAAAGTAAATTGAAGGATTCCCTTGTTTTGGAACTTTACCATGGATTAATTTACAGGGTAAACCATTTTTGGTATTGGAGTTCTCTTTTCATAGAACGGCATTATTTGTGCAGGGGTTACCTTCGGAAAGGCACCCGATTTTTGGGGTGGGACTCCATTTTTTTTAGAGCACAGTAGGTCTTTTCTCCGAAGGGTGACCCATGCCTTGTATAAGAGTTCTATTTCATAAAACACCAATGATAAAGTTTTTCTATTTGGTCATGGAGGCTTTGCATTATTCGCTCCGATTTTGCTGCAGAACACCTCGTTCTATGCGCCGTAACGCCAGTATCACGTCTCAATTTTTACGCCAAAATGCCTCGTTCTGAGCGCCGTAACGCCAGTACCCGTCTAGATTTTCACGCCAAAACGCCTCGCCTTTCCCGCCTAAAGCCTTTTTACATTTCGAAACCATCAATTTTTCCCCCCAAAAACACAGAACATTCTGGAAGAAACTTCTCCTATTTATACCCCCATTCACTCCCAAATCTTTTTTCTTCTTCTTACTCACCTTCCCCTCACCCACTGTATTTACCCACTTTTACTCTATTTTTCCCAGAAACTTACGCTCCCTCCTTCTTCCTTTCTGCGCTCATCCTCTAGAGACTTTCCCTAGAGACTTACATAACTTTTTCTTCCTTCACTCTCTACCGTTTCACCGTTGTCGATTTCCGACCGCCGCTCTACGCCACCACCGGACACCACTAGGAGCTCTTTCTTAAAACTCCCACACGCTCTCAAAACTGAAGACTATGGCCGGTACGTTCACTCCCACTTCTCTTATTAGCACACCGGTTCCTCCTTCTCCGGTAAACGCCGTTGACAGGATGTTAAATCCGATTTACCGGATGTTAAATTCGATGTTAAATCCTTTCGATGAAGCGCTTCTGGCAGCAGTGCCATTAAACTTTCCTCCCGATCCGCTCTTTTCCGAACCTCCACAAAACGACCACCCTAACCTTCAAACCCAAAGTATATCGAACTCCCTTGACCCCGAGGATATCAAAATCCTTAAGGATCGGTGCTGTTTTTTGAAGAGGTAACATAGAACGTGCACATAAAACTCCCGACCCCCGAGGACCAAGGCCATTTGCCCACACCTGGTTACCTAACAGTCTATCAGGAACAACTCGAGGTGGGGCTGAGGCTCCCCATAGCCCCTCTCTTAGTCAACCTATCGAACCACTGGGATATCAGCATATCCCAACTGACCCCAAACGCACTTCGGGTCATCGCTGGCTTCACATTCTTATGTAGATTACACGATATCCCCCTTTCTTTAGACACATTTAGGATGATCCTGAAATTATCCCCTACAAAGGGATTTTTTTTACATCTTCCCCCGAACTGCGGGCAAACAGGTCACTTCGGGTAACCCATCATTTATTTTTACATCTCCCCCGAACTGCGGGCAAACAGCTCACTTCGGGTAACCCATCATCTATTCATGACTGGAAAAAGTCATTTTTCTTTGTCCGGTAACCCTCCAATGCCCCGGGGTCCATGGAACCTTGTAAAAGAAAACTTAAAAACCAAAAATGCCACCGAACTCTTCATGCCCGGAGGCTCGTATGAATCGAGTCGAACCTTCAATACCCAACCGGCCATCCTTTCAAAAAACATTCTGGCCTGGGCAGGACTATTTCCTTCCCATGACATCCTGCCGAATTACGACCCTCAACAAGGTCATTATCATTTTCACTTCACTCATCATTCATTCATTTTTTTTTTTATGTGTCCACCACACCTGCCACCGGTGCGGGCATTTCAAACCAGCCCTCTTCATCAGTAAGAGGATCTTCATCCGCGACCATACAATGAAGAGATTGCCTTGTGATGGACAATCACATTTTCATGGATTGCTTTGTGATGAACAATCACATTTTCATGTGGAACTCCATTGAGCACCAAAGAAATTCCTTTGAAATTCCTTTTGAATGGAGGGCTATTTTTTTTTTATGGAATTCTTTTTTATAGAACTCCGGGGAATGGCTCCCCCATTTGGATATATTCCTTTTTCGTTTGAACCCCTTCTTTCGAAGGGAATCAAAATTGGATAAGGGCTCCTACCCATAGGTATTGCACTTTTAGGTAGTAAGAAACTTCCTTAGAAGGAAACACCATTTTTGCACAATCTAAGGGCCTTGTATTGTTCCGTGCATGGCCCCCTTAATAGAGGACGCATTTAGTGCAGGAATTGTTGGTCAACCAATTGGACCATGTTGCATGCAATTGGAATCGAAGGAGTCATTTAAGACATCCTTCCAAGTCTAGTTCTTGGTTATTGGTTGGAAATAACCAAGGTGAAATTTGGCCTCACAATTTTCTTCCTGCAAACAAGGAAAATAATAAATATATATATCAATTATTTATTTATATATATTCTTTTTTCTTTTTTTGCAAAAGCATTTAGTTTTATCAAAAAAAAAAAAAAATTTTAAAAAAATGTTTAATAATGTAACCCTTATTTAAAAAAAAAAAAATTTATATGCATTCATTGAAAAAAACTTTACTAGCACAATGCTAGAATTCTTTTTTTTTTTTAAATCTTAATTAGATATTATTGAAGCCAAAGCTATATTTCACAAGCCACCTGCAAAAAGTATCTTGACAATGCATAACGAAGAGAAATTAGTGACAGGCAGAAAACAAATTAAACACAAACTTTGGATAAAACAACTGCCTTTCCTTTTAGAATGCAAAAGAAAATTCCAGCTATTGTTTTTTAATAGTAAAATATCTACACACTAAAGAAAACCCAATATTTATATGCACTAGTAAATTAAACATGTTAGAGTATTCGTGTGTGAAGATATGAATACATGTATTGATAATGAATACATGCAAATACTGAATCAAACAAAATCTAGAATACTGTAGATGTACTCAAATTTCATAGCATGTATTGAGTCTTATAATTTTAAATAGAAAATATCAGACACTTTATAAAAACTTTTAATCGATAAACTTGCATATTTCCACGAATTTCCTACAAGAAGAAACCGTCAGTATGTTAAACCAACACAAAAGCTGAACTCAATGTAAATAAATCATACGTAAGTAATTTTTTTTTTTTACAAAAGTATACACATATTTTTATTTCTCTTGAAAAGATGGGAGGAGGACAAAGCGTAGGTCCCACTAGGCGTGTTAGAAAATTTGAAAGCATAGAATTTGTATGAGATTTCGCGTCAAAGTGTTGAACCACTAAACAATTCAAATTCGTATCCAATAAATTTTTTCCTATATTTAAATAGGTTTGAAATTGTGGTGGATCGATACTCCTGAATAATTTATATTTTTTAATGTAAATTATTCATTAATTGCTTTCCTTGATTGTACTCGAGAAAACACCCTTGATTAATCAAGAGACATACAAAATAAAGAATAAATTTAATACAATAATATTAATGCAATAATATAAAACAATAAAATAAAAAAGAAATTACCGAGTGTTTATTAACAGTTTGAGAAGATTACACAGTGGTGCTCTTGTGGTATAATAATTGGTTCTGATATTTTATTTGACTAAAAATCTATACGAAAAGAAGAGCTAGTCAAAAACTTAGGTACGCTACTGACTTTTTTATCTCATGTTATAACCACTAATGCTAATGCTCTATTTTTCTTTTGCTAGAATCTATTTCTAATGATTCTTATTGTCGTATCCTATTTCTCCTTTTGGCTTGGCTATTTATAGAGTTTTACTCCTTGATAAGTTGAAATCAAGCTTATCACAATCAGGTGCTAGCATTCGATTGAACTTCTCAATTTAGCTGCCAACGAAATCTAAGTAGGCTTTATCCAACTTTGACGGATTTGGCAAGAAGTTCTGCAAGATTATTAACCAGTCTAACTCAGATTTGCACGGGACAAAGTAGAAATGTATTTCAGTACTTATCACTTTTGGATATCTTCAATCGCAAATTGTTATAATAGGAATCCACTAGAATTTATATTCCACCCGGTGATTTATTTATTTGAGTGATATGTGTTTATCTTTAATAATTAAAGATTAACACAACTTGAAAATTTTGCTGCCAATACACCCCGTAAGCAATAAACTTGAATCCATAGCCATGTTTCTCAGGCTATTGTATTTGTATTCCAATGGACAAGCCAGAGATATTTATCCTTTATTTGTATAAGGTTATTTGAATTGCATTTTGCAACCTTAATAACTTATCGTGTAAAGAGTGTGTTACAAGCTTCACATGTATTGCAAGCTTATCACAAGTTATTAGCTTTTATCTCACCAATTAATGTTGCTGAAGATATTTGATTTTTTTCCCTTAAGAAAATTTCGCTGCCAATAGGTACGCCATCCTATTACAAATAGAACACGCAAATGAAAGCCCAATATCTAGATTTTATCAAGGATGGTTATTGTTTTCGTTGTACTTTTCATGATGTGGTATCTGTTAGCAATGATACATGCTCAACATAGAAAGTGTCAAATAAATCCAAAGAAGGAAAAATAATTCAGCATATGCAACACTTATTCACGCAAATTAAAGAGAGTGATACTCACTATATTAGCGAACTTCATATGGATAGACAAACATTTAAGATATTATGTGAGATGGTTAAAGATATTAGGAGTTTGACAGCTACAAGAAATTTGTCAGTAGAAGAAATTGTTGTATAACATGTTTGTATATATGTTGGCTCATCACAAAAAGAGTGGAACCGTTGGAATTACGTTTTTTCGAAGTGGAGAAATTGTGAGTTGTCAATTCAATCTTTTCCTCTCAGCAATTTTGAAATTGCATGATATATTGCTTAAAAAGCCCAAGCCTATTACTGATGAATGCACAGATCACAGATGACAGATGGAATTGTTTCAGGGTATTTTTAAATCAATATTTTTAAGCTTGATTAGTTATTAAACCATTATAAATCATTTTACTCATTATATTTTTACTTGCATCTCAAAATAGAATTTTCTAGATGCCTTAGACGAAATGTTAATTACTGTCACACCACCTAATGAATAGAAATCAAGGTATCAAACTAGAAAAGGAAGTATTACAACTAATGTTTTAGGTGTTTGTTCTCTAAATATAAAATTCATATATGTCTTTCCTGGTTGGGAGAGTTCTGCACATGATGGTTCTATGCTTCGAAATGCTATATCTAGGCCTAATGGCTATTGCTCAAAGTTTCAGAAGGTATATATATCATTGCAATATCCAGTATAATTTAATCAATACATTTTTGTTTGAATTAGTTACTTTAGTGTTAATTTGTATGTAATTCAATTATGAAGGTTGTTATTATTTAGTGGATGCTAGATATTGCAATGCATAGGGATTTCTTGCGCTTTATCGAGGGCAAAGATATCATCTTAATGAATTTCGTGGTTTCCATCCACAAACACCCGAGGAATATTTCAACATGAAATACTCCAAAGCTATAAATGTCATAGAAAGATGTTTTGGATTGCTTAAAGAAAGGTGAAAAATCTTAGCATCCCCTTCATTTTTTTGCAATTAAAACATAAGAATGTATAATATTGGCTTATTTTCTATTATACAACTTGATTCAGAAGTTCATGACATTTGATACACATGAATCAGTATCAAGTGAAGAGCATGAGAGCGAAGATGAGGAAAATGATGAAGATGATGAAGAAGGAGAGTATACAGCATCTTTCTTCATCGAGTGACTAGTGAGCAGACTTTAGAAATAATTTAACTCATGAAATGTGTAAGAGTTATAGGTCTGGAACTAATAATTAGGTCTGATATTTGATATACTTTGACAATGGGTGTGTTAATTTTAGTTTAAATTTATACTTCATTAGTATGTTCATTTTTTCCTCATATTTATAGTAATATTTCTATTATATATTTTTCATTCTTGAAGTTTAATTTATCATGTTCTTTTTTATTACCATGGTGAATTGTATTTGAATGCTAGGATGGAGAATGATGAATTTGTACGTCGGAGAGGAAAGAATAAATGCTTTTTGACACCTAAAGAAGTTAAAGTGTTGATAGAAGCATTACAAAAATTAGCATGTAATCTATTGTGGAAATAGACGGAGGATTTAAAAACAACTACATGGGTGTTTTGCTTAAGATTATATTATTTAAGGTTCCTACATTTTCAAAGCAAATTAGTCCACATATTGAATCAAAAGTAAAGTGGTTGAAAGGTAATACATCGGTAGGTTCCATGCAATTACCGAAATATGTAAAGAAAGTGATTGTAGTTTATATGATGTTGAAAAGGAGATTTCTTGTGAAAAGCAGTGGTATTATGATTGGGGTAAGGTAAAAAATCATCTACTTTTTAGTTGATACATTATAATTGCTAAGTTTTCGTTATACAAATTTTAATGTGGATGCTTATTTCAGTTGCACATAGAAGCAAAAGGCCTTTCGGATATCAAATTTTCATATTTGGGTGATCTTGAGATAGTTTATGGAAGGGATAGAGCCACAAGAGATGTTGCTAGAGACTTCGTACAAGCTGTCCAAAATTTAGAGGAAGAACACAAAGGCTTTGATGTTGATATAAACTCAAATGATGATAATGAAGATGAATATGAAGTAAATTCTGTGCCGCAACCAACCCAACCCAACCCAATTTAACCCAACTCAACAGGTACAAGAAATTCTAAAAAGTAGAAGACATAGTCACCTGTAAACACAAAGATGTCAAAGAAGATACTGAAATCTTCATTAGAAGTAGTGGGAAGAGATCTTGATATGCAATTCCAACAATTCACTATTAAATTTAGATATTTCATGCAAGGAATTCAAACCAACTTTATGGCTATGGCAAATGTATGGTAAAAAAAGATGACCTGAACAGCTGGTGGCAGATAGAAGTAATAAGGTAGTTGGCGAATTGTTGAAACTTGGACTATAATAAGGAGATATATTCAATGCAGCTAATGTATTTTTTTCTAAGCCTTTTAAACTTAATGTGTTCTTCAACTTACCTCTAGAAATGAGCAGATAATATGTGATTAACATTCCTTATCACACCCAATCATTAGCGTATGCTCAGTTGTTGATTTGGTATGATGAAGTTTGGCTTTTATTTTTGTCATGGAGATTGTTACTATATGATTACTATGGCTGGTTTTCTTTTGGGGCAGATGATTAGGGTACATTTAAGTACTATTGAACAATGGTGGCTTTTTGTTTTGGAGTGTTTTCATATGATAGGATATGGCTGTTTTTGGTGGGAATGTCGGGTAGATTAAAATAGATATTTATATAAAGAATTATGCAAATATATTTAATGGGTAATTGGAATTGATGGTTATTTTTTAGGCTTCACAGAGTTGATTATATATATGTGTGAGTAAAGAATTTTCTTATGAATTATTACTTGATGTAATTTTCCACTTACTATTCACTTTTTGGAGTTAATTTTTATTTTTTCTAATTTTCATATTTATCATTTTTAATTAATTTTATTTGTTGTAAAATATTAATCCAAACAAACTTTTTATATTTTATACACTAAATATCATATTCTTTATTTTGTGATATAATTTTATCTTATTCTGAAAGACTAGGCTAGCCAAACATCAACAATGACAATGATTTTCATTCCGATATCTAAACCAAGCTGAGTTTTTGGGAATGAAAGACTCCATTCCATTTCCCGAGTGTATGAATCCGATTCCATTTACAATTCTAGTCTCTGAACCAAGCAATCCTAGGCCCATACTTTGAATAGTTTGAACCATCAAAATGTATCACACATTTAGTTTCTGACAACAAATAAGAGTTGACTCTTACAAGTAGTAATGTAATGATCTTTGAATTTGAATTTATGAGTTTATCTTGATTGTGGGTTACTATACTTTGGCTCTAATAGTTGTTACTTTTAATGAATTGCACATATTGTAGAGTTTGGGTACAGTGTGAATTATGAAAAGATAAGATATAACCAATATAGGATTCACCACTCCTTATAATAGAAGAGTATATCCCAATATGAAGTGGAAATTGAATTAAGAGTGTCTTATGTTTTATTTCAAGTGAGTTGTATTTTGTAAAGAAGTAAATTGATTAATTCAATAAGAGTTGGCATTATATCTGTACTCTTAAATTAGTCGGGATATAGTGGGGTGAAAGAATAATAATTATACGGTAACTAAATTACAGATATTCCTTCTATGATTCTTTATCTCTAGGAGTTGTTTGACGAAAAGTTAAGGAATGAGTAGGCAAGAGACCTTTAAGAAGCTCTTTTGTTGTAAAATGACAGAGGGTACTTTAGTAGCTATTCATGTATTAAAGATGATCAAACTAATTAAAAAATTAGAACGATTGGGATTTAAGCAAAATAATGAGTTATATGTTGACTTGATTTTGCAATCTATGCCTAAAAGTTTTTCATAGTTCGTGATGAACTATAACATGAATAAATAGTTTACAATTTTTTCTGAATTATTGAATATGTTTAAGATTGCTGAGACAACCATAAAAAAGGAAAGGAAACAATTGTTGGTTATTGATTCTTCTAATAGGAAGGAAAAGAAATCCAAAGCGGTTTTAAGAAAGCCAAGTTTAGGTTGAAACCAACACTTGTGATAAAAAGGACAAATCTAAGGGCACTTGCTTCCATTGTGGACAAGATAGACACTAAAAGAGGAACTGCAAGGATTACTTGGACACCTTGAAGTAGAAGAGGCTGGGTGAAGCTTCTACTTCAAGTGTGTTTATGACCCTTAGTTGAGATTAATATTTTTACTTTTAACTTAGATTCTTGGGTATTAGATACCGGATCTACATCTTATATTTGTAAAAGTATGCAGGGTCTTAAGAGAAGTAGAATGTTGGCTAAGGGAGAAGTGGACCTACACATGAGAAATAAAGCAAGTATTGCTGAATTAGCCATAGGGACTTATTGTCTTTCTTTGCCTAGTGGTCTTGTTTTAGAATTTAAAGACTGTTATTATGATCTATCTCTTATTAGAATATTGTTTCTATTCCGCGTTTAGATACTGATAATTTTATCATTATGCAAAAAATAAATATTTTTTTTTCACGTGATGACATTTTATCTGGAACAGTTGAAATGGTCTTTGTATTCTAGACATAGAAAATCCAATTCTTAACATAAATTTTACAAGGCCTAAAATTCGTAATGTGAAATAATCTTTTCTTTGTCATTGTAAACTTGGTCATATAAATGGAAAACACATTACAAATTACGCAATAACAGTTGTTTGAGATATCACTTGATTATGAATTATATGATAAATATGAATTTTATTTATTTGGTAAAATGATCAAATCACCTTTTATAGAAAAGGATGATGGATCTAATGAATTGTTAGGGTTAATATATATTGATGTTTGTGGTCCTATGTCAATCTATACTAGAAGAGATTTTTCATACTTCATTATCTTTACGGATGACCATTCCAAATATTGTTATGTATACTTAATGAAGTATAAGTCTGAAACCTTTGAAAAGTTCAAGGAATTCAGGAATAAAGTTGAAAAACAACTTGATAAAAGTATTAAAATATTTCAATATGATCAGGGTGGGAAATACTTAAACCAAAAATTTTAAGATTATCTCAAGGAAGGATTCTACCTCAATGGACTCCTACTTGTACACCACAATTAAATGGTATATTTGATAGACGTCATCGAACTCTACTAGATATGGTTTGAACGATGATGAGTCTTACAGACCTTCCCAAATCGTTTTGGAACTATACTTTTAATACTGATGCCTCTATTTACTAAACCATGTTCCATCAAAAGTTGTTGATTCCACTCCATATGAGATATAGTTTGGAAAGAAATCTGAACTTTCATACTTGAAAGTTTGGGACTGCCCTGCTTATGTGAAGAGGGTAGAATCTGACAAAATTGAAGCTAAATCAGATAAATGCCTTGTGGGGTATCCAAAGGAGACATATGGATACTATTTCTATAATACCCTCAAGCAAACGATGTTTGTCTCAAAACATGCTGTCTTTTTAGAAAAAGAGTTTATTCTTAAATGACAAGTGAGAGCAAAATAGATCTTGAAGAAGTTTAAGAAACATAATTTGGCATTAATCAACAAGTAGAACAAGAACTTCAATCACATGATGATGTGATAGAAAATGAAGTTAATGATACACAAGCCCTTCGTAGGACTACTAGGATATGCCATGCTCCCAAAGAGATATGAATTTCTTGTAAGTGAGTATAATGATGTATTAATCATTACGAATGATATACCTACTTAATAATTTTTCATCTTATGAAAAAACATTATCTGATAAAGATTCTCAAAAGTGGTTACAAGCCATGAATTTTGAGATGGATTCCATGTATGATAATAAGGTTTGGACCTTAGTCGATCCACTTGAAGAAATTAAACTTATTGGGTGAAAGTGGATCTTTAAGAGAAAGATTGACATAGATGGTAATACGATTACCTATAAGGTGCGATTGATGGAAAAGGTTACACACAAAGACAAGGAGTCGAATTTGATAAAACTTTCTCACTAGTTATAATGCTGAAATCCATTCAAAATTTACTTGCTGTAGTTGTATTTTATGATTATGATATTTGGCAAATGGATGTAAAAATTGTATTTTTTAAAGAAAATTTGTAGGAAGAGGTGTATATGATACAATTTGAAAGTTTTATATCCGCAGATCCAAACAAAATATGCAAGTTACAAAGGTCTATTTATAGACTAAAGCAAGTTTCTAGGAGATGGAACATTCGTTTTGATGAGACAATCAAAGAGTTTCTTTAGATTTTGTCAAAAGTAAGGATAAACCTTGCATATACAAGAAGGTTAATAGGAGCAGTTTACAAAGGTCTATTTATAGACTAAAGCAAGTTTCTAGGAGTTGACATTCATTTTGATGAGACAATCAAAGAGTTTGATTTTATAAAAAATAAGGATATACCTTGCATATACAAGAAGGTTAATAGGAGCTCCATTGTTTTCTTAATTCATTATGTGGATGACATGTTGTTGGTGGGAAACGACATACATATTATTTAAAGTGTAAAGGTATAGTTGTTTAGAAATTTTTCTAGGAAAGATTCAGGAAAGGTGACCTCCATTCTGGGAATGATGATCTATAAAGATAGATCTAAAAGATTACTTGGTCTTACTCAATCATCATACAAAGAAAAGATGCTAAAAACGTTTAGCATGCATCAATCAAATAAGCGTTACTTACCAATATCTCATAGTGTGTATCTTTCTAAAGACGTGTATTTAGATATATGTCGAAAAAGATAGTATGAACGGCACAAAGATTTCATATGCCTCGGTTATAGGCTTTATAATGAATGCTATGTTATGTACTAGATCTGGTATCTCCTATGTTCTAAGTGTTAGGATAAAATTTCAATATAACTTAGGGAGTGACCATTAGATAGCAGTCAAGAATATTGTTAAATATTTAAAAAGGACTGAATATTTATTCTTGATTTGTGGTGGATAAGAATTAATAATTTGCAGATACACAGATTTTAACTTTCAATCTAACAAGGATGATTGCAAATCGTAATTTAGATATATATTTACTCTTAATGGTAGTAAAGTCAATTGGAAAAGTTTCAAACAAGATACCACGACTGATTCTACAATAGAAGTTGAATATATTACAGATTTAGAAGTAGCAAAAGAACTAGTTTTGATGAAAAAGTTTGTGATTGAATTTGGTGTGATTTCCTCCATTAGTGATCCTATACTCTTGTATTGTAATAACAATAGGCTATTGCACAAGTAAAGACCCAAGTCTCATCAGTGATCCAAACAGCATTACAGCATTATCATTTGATTAGAAAAAACATTGATAGAAATAATGTAAAGATAGAGAAGATCCCCACTGATGATAATATAAGTGACCCATTCACTAAAGTCTTGTCCCAGAAGAAATATGAGAGTCATGCTAACTCATTCGATTTTAAGCACATGAATGATTGGTTTTAGTGCAAGTGGGAGTTTGTTAGTGCATGCCCTAAAGCCCATTTGTTTTAAAGATAAATTATACTTTTAAATTTATGTATATTTTTTGTAATATGGCATTCTTTATCTATTTGATATGATAAATATTTTCGAATAAATTATATGTGAGGAAAAATCATAATTAGTTATGATAATGTGATTCTCTATATAGTTATATTTTATTCATAAATATTTCTAATCGTAGTGTTTGACACGAGTAGATTAGCACATAATTGTATGTGGATGCTTAATGAGAATAAATATATCAGATTAACCTGCTAGGAGTATTCTACACAAATTATTTTGGAATCGAATGTCAGTGAATTAATCTCTTTGTGATAGTAGTGTAACAATCCTTGGAATTGAGGTCATGAGTTTATCTTGACTATAAATTACTATACTTTGCTCTATCAGTTGTTATTTTTAATGAGTCATACATACTGTAAAGTTCGAGTCTAGTGTGAATCATGAAAAGATAAGATATGCGAATATAGGATTCACCACTCCTTGTAATGGGAGAATTTATCCCAAGATGGCCACTTCTTGAAATACAATTTAAAATCTTTGAGCAAAGTAGAAATAGAATGAAGAGTGTCTTAAGTTCTATTTCAAGTGAATTGTATTTTGAAAAGAAATAAATTGATTAATTCAATAATAGTTGATATTATATCTGTACTCTTGAATTAATTGGGATATAGTATGGTGAAAGGATAATAATTATACGATAATTAAATCACGGATAGGTAAAGTAGAATCACTTGTCATATCTCAACACTTAGGTGGTCATGATATTTTGCTAGAAGTCAATTTTGATTTATAAGTGTTAATTAATTAATTAATAAATTAATGATAAATTAAAATTATTTAATTTATCTAATCCAAATTACTTTAGGATTATAGTTTATCTAATTCTAATTAATCTAGAATTATAATTTATATTTATTACCAACGTAGTTGAGAACCTAAAAGATGATTAATTCAGAATTAAATTGATTATTTGATAAGTATGATGTACTTAATGATTAATTTATGAAATAAATTAATTTTTAGACTCAATCATAACAAGTCATAAATCGTAAGGACTTACGTATAAAATCAATGGAGTTTAAGCTTATAAATATAAGCCTAACCCAAGTTATATATAAAGGGTATATGTGTGTGTATATATATATACACACACTAAGCCATTAAAGTGTGAAGACACTCATGGCCAAGAAACAAAATAGAAAGCCGTGATCAAAATTTTTTTTTTTTTTAAATGTTTTGGAAACGTTTAAGAAATGTTTGGGAAAAATGTTGGAAAAGGGAGCAATTCTAACACTTTGCGACTTAGATTAATCGATCTTTTGAAGATTCTTAAATTAATTATCTGTATAAATACTATTAGAGGCCAAATGTTTATACGGTTTGTGAATCAATATCCCTAATAGATTGGAGATTTTACTGTGATTTAAGATATAATCTCTATATTTTTTTTTGTATTATGCACAAATTAATCAAGGTGATTAAGTAAAAAATAAAAAATTTTAAATTTCACAGTGTGTTGTACAATTTATTTTCTTATAGCTACCACACAACAACAACAACAAAGGAAAAAAGAAAATGTGAAGGGTGTGTTCGTTTGGATTGAAAATATTTTCAGAAATATTTTTTGGTGTCAAAACCGAAAAATATTTTCTAAAATTTCATTTCTAATTTTGAAAATAAAATAACTTACGAAAATTTTGAACGTAAGTTATTTTCCGGATAATACAAGAGTGACATTAAACCTCAAGTACTTACTTTTAGAATTTTGTTTGCTAAACTTAGATTTTCGTTTTCAATTCTTTTTTATTCGTTTTTCTCTCAATCATGGGTCCCACACTAATGTAACTATCATTATACATATTTTACTACTATATTGTACTATCATTTAATTTTGAACAAAATCAATTTTTTATTAATCACAATTACTTGTAAGCTATTTATTACCATTGTTATAAGTTTTTTTAACTTGTATTCATAAAATTAAAGATAAAACCGTTAATTTTTTTTTTTTCAAAATATTTTCATTTTGTCAACCGAACACCGAAAAATTGTATGAAAAATAGACTTTTTCATGAAAAATATTTTTCAAGAAAAATATTTTTCCCAAGAAAATATTTTCCGACCAAACGAACACTCCCAAAAGTAAAACAATACATCAGTTTACACGCACGTAATTTGCTTCTAAATATGTGGCAGACATAACTATGAGCAATACAAAGTACAAAAATAGATAAATAAGAGACAAACAAGTGATTAGATAGTGTTATGAAATGGCCGGGAAAAAAAATGGAAAATATCATGTGTATGGGTGGTGAAAAATTCATTTCTACTCCCTCCAAGTGAATATTATAAATCATTGAATGATTGAAAATTAATAGATTTCTCATATTTTTTAATCATCTCAATAACTGTTAATACTCATTCCCTTTTGCAAAGAGAGTACTAAGAGAAGAACTGTAATCGAGACTCAACAAATCGGACAAAGATATATTTGGCTCATTAAATAGATGGGATTTTTTTATATTAAACTCGAGTTCAAGCCACTCTCAAATAGTAATGATCAAATTTCACTTGAATATTTGATAATTTGTGTGAGAAAATCTTGGCTTGACTTATAATTTTTGAGTCAAATTTGAACACATCCATAGTTCATTTGTTTGTAACTTTTACCCTGATTTGCTATTTTTTTACCCAAAACTTTTACTCTATAATAGTTTAGAATTCTATTGTGATAGATGTGATGTAGATACCTATTATGATTGTTTAAGGAAGTGATTTATAACTTATGATTTAAAATATATACTCCCCCTTCAAAAAAATTTATAAAAAAAAAAAGAGACTCAATAAAGAAAATAATTAATAAGTAAGAAAAATAGAATATACTCTATACAATTAAATTGCTTACTTCCAATTTTCTATTTTGTGTTCATGAATTTATCAAATCGGATTGCATGATGATCGTGCTTGAATTGTTAAAAAAGTTGAGGTTCAAAAGTTGTACAGGTTTATATTAATAAGTCAACGAACAAGTTTAAACGAATTTGTTTCAAGTCGAGTTCAAACAAAATACCAAGTTACTTCAGATCATTTATAGCCTAGCTAAGAGTTATTCCTCGGTAGGAGCATCTATATAGTTACTGCTTGGACAGTTTTATTCAATGAAAATAATAACATAGATTCGGTTTTAGATCCCATTTTAGACTTTATATTCAGAATTAAATCTTATTAGTCTTATTTATATACATAAATTTTAAAACATTTAATTCAAATTACAAAGTTGACAAGTAGATTCAAATCTACTTAACTATTTTCCTTTATTTTCAAAACAAAACGGACAAAGGAAATACAATATCGATTGAATCGAAAAAGAGAATAAGATTTAACTTTGGATCGAAAAGAAACCAAATAACCAGGTGTCCTTGCCTTCATCAGCCATAAGCTACATGATAGTAGATCATTATGCACTATACTATATGGTTGTGATGACAGCCTTCTGCCCCGCAGTACATTGATTCAGGTTAGCTGACACGATGTAGGACGTAGTAGCTACCCCAGAAGTGAAACTGACCCCAGGGTTTGCATCTCCTAGCAACTGACCTCCCCTACAGGTTATAAAACCTTCCATGTCGACTTGAGATATCATGCTCGAAGGTTGAGTGGACTGAAAAACTGCTAATATCGAAACAAGGAAAATAAGATGTTATAGTATTAGGAAAGGCATTTATTTTAACATATATTACTAGTTGATTTGAGCCATAAAGCTATATAGGTGGGATCTTAATTAATTACGTACAAAAGGTGTCACCGGCTGGAAATGTCCTGGATCAAGTTGAGACTAGCGCAAGCCCATCAAGATTATCCCAGTTAATGTAGTGCGTTTCGGACGCTAAACTTTCGCCGGAGAGACCCAAGATGACCAAGAAAAACAGAGAAAGTTGAGAAACAAGAATACGCCTCATTTTTGTTAATAAAAAATAGATCGATATAGTACTCCCTCTACTATAATCTAGTGAGTGAGGAAGAGAAGGGAAGTGCAAGACTGTTTATATAGAATAGAAGCCGTGGGATAATATAATTTGGTATGCATTGAGCCATCGTTTTCTATATGACATCTTCACGTGTTATTACCATAGCTTGCGCCGTCAAATACCTTCTTTAAGAACTTATTTTAAGAATTGTGTACAGTATGGTTAAGTATATTATAATCATTGGTGACTAATGAAAGAGCATTTAACCATAGCACATGATCTTCTGTTTTAAATTTTATACCATTTTTATGATATTATTTAATAAACTGTCAAAATTAAGTGATGTGATTTCAGTAGAGGAATCTTAATAATTCATTAAGTAATGTGACAAGTTGAGTGTAAAATATTTTTCATGTAAGTGATTTTCTAGGAAAATGAGTGATTTTTCTATAATTTTCTAGTATTTGATTAACATTGTGAAAATATTTTCCAAATTGTATTTTCTTGTGTTTGGTTGGAATGTAAAAATATTTTCTTACCTTGAAAATGTCATCTCATTGGAAATTATGAAATTGTTTCAAAATCGAGTAATTTTCATTGGAATTCAACTATTCTCCTGGCATTTGGATAGAATCTAATTCCAAATTAACTTAATTATTTTGAAGAAAAGTTAGAACCTACAAATTACTTTTTAAAAATAGCCCCACTATTCTTAGGACTATTAATTTTTTCATCTGAACCTATTTATTTTTTACATAAATAACCAATAAGAATAATAAACAAATAAGAATAATAAACACTGAAAGACAAAAAATAAAAGTACTCCACAAATAACTTTTTTATTTTTATTTTTTATAATTCTAGATATGAAAATTTCCATTAATGGTGAAATGAAAGAGTACGAGTGAGGGGTTTGCACCCCAATTAGAATCCATCAACAAAACCAAGAATAAATTAAAAGATCATTCAAATTTTCAAAATGTACAAGTCAACTCCTATTCCATTATGAAGGTTAATATTTTTTAATTATGCTCCAATGCCTCACACCCAACAATTGTACCAGGAATATGGAGTCTTAAAGGACTAGTAATTTAACTCAACTCTTCTTGCTGGACGTACAAGGAGCTTTCGCCAGTGATGCTGTTCAGTACGATTACTCTGGGTACCACATGATGTATAGTTAGAGACATTGTAAGGTTTCTAAACCCATTTCATAGGAAGTCATCTGGTGGAGGTTTCTTGGCAAGGAGTTCCTCTAGCTTCCTGCATTTAATGCATGAGAAGGAAGAAAAGGATAAATAAAGGCATAAACATATATGGGTAAATCAAAGATAAAATAATTATTTGGAAGCCTAGCAAAGTTCCATGTGATGCAACTTAAATCAAAATATCAATGATTTGAGAACACCATTTGAAGGAACATATAGCAACATATCATATTATTCAACAGCAACCACGAAACAACTTTATATGATGTTTCATCATTTTTTTTAAAATTTTGGTTGGGAAGGGGGAGGGGTGAGACTCATTTACAGAACTGATAGCACCTTATAGAGAACTTCCACTTCGGGTGGCTACTACACTTATTCAAGGTATATTAGAGAACAGGATTAAACAACTCCAAATTAGTAGAAACAAGTTATGCACAGACCCGTGAAGCTACTTCAAAAACTCGGAATTCCTTATTGATATTCTAATCTAATTCAAGAATTACAGCTACATTCCCGTCATTACAGTTTTCAATTATAGAACTAAAAAATTCCTTAAAATATGAACTATTAGATGTCTAGATCTTGAACTTCTTTTCATCTTCCTGCAAGATAGAATTGCATTTCTGGTACTCCATTTTGTTCAGGCCAGGAAAAAGACTTCCCTTAACTAAGGCATATAGATATCAGCCAAATAACTCAGACAAAGATTTTATGCAACTATAATAGGTACATCGTGTCAATCGACATTTGTATGACTCTATTGAACTGGAAGTATCTAAACTCTGAGAAAGAAGAGAGAGGAAGAAGGGAGGGGGAGAGAGACACAGAGAGAGAGAGATTCAAACCTAAGGGGTATATACTTTATTCTCCACCCATTAAATCAGACTCTCCCAAGTCCATTTTCAAGAGAAAAGAAATCTTATGCGGGAACTACAGATGGATCATAAACAATAATGTAAAACCGACTTTGACATCACATACAAAAAGCAAATAAAATACATAAACAAATTTTGAATAAATCAATCATATTATAGTTTGCATAACCAAAAGATAAGTCACAAAATGTAAATCTGATCCAAATTCAACAAACATCATACCCAAAAATTAACATGAGTGTTGAAATTATTAGTAAAAGGTTAAAACTAATGAAAGTATATCAAGAAATATTTGAAACACCTTCTACATATAGAGATTTAAAAGGTCACACTAGTTATGTACACCAATTTTGCAAGCAATCATACATATCACACAACAATGCACATATTTTCACTTGTGATTCACAATAAACTAGGTCCTTCAACGAGTCCAATTCATTGATTTGACATTGGCAAGGTGCAATCTAGGGCTACACGATTAGTACACAAAACATAAGACATATATATAACAAAAAATATCTGCATGTCAAATTAATAATAGATAGAAAAGAAAAGATGAAAGGTCACATTAGTTAATTAAACAAAAAGGTTGATGTAGAAGGAAATGAGAGGTACATTTCCAACTCCAATAATATAGATGTAATATCAAGCGTAACCTGAAATATCATATCCAACATAGAATGTTGTCACAACATGAATATCTGTTTATAAATGCCATGCAAGACCAAAAACTCTATCCACAAACTGCATAGCTCCCATTTCAGCTTTTTAGATAGAATATATGACAAATACATGAAAATTTTTATAGTCAATGCAACTAGAGGAATCATATCTTAGGATTCAGATCATGAGAATTACAAGACACCAAAAAAAGAAGAGAACAATTCAACTTGCATTCTAACAGTGGCTAGATCCAAATATAAATCAATTTTAGCAACAAAAAAAAAAAAGAAATGAATTCCAGATGATAATATGCACATCGAAACCACTTGGTACTAATTTTGGCAACAATAAACAATAAAGCTATTCTTCAAAACAAATAACACATCTCAACCCTTGAAATCTACTTCTCAATTTTTTTGTTCTTTTCTCCAGTAAACTCCAAAATTAGTACCAATACATATGAAGATGTTAATATCAACAAGCACCTAAAATCAATCAATTCAAGCCTAAGCACTTATTCATATAAAAACTATTGAAGAAAACCATATAAAAACTGTTGAAGAAAACCTTTTTCCCCTAAACCATGTATTGTCTAGTAAAATCAGTTCTATAGCTAATTAGAATTGGAGCAGAAATCTGAAACTAATTAAACCCAAAAGGGAGGAATTTTCAGAAGAACACACCAAAGATTTATAAAAAAAACCCTAAAATTGAAGACTCTTACTTTTGGAACTTCACCGGCGTCGAAACTGCAATCAGAGATGATTACCGGCGTCGATCGATCGATTGATATCGCGCTCTCCCTCTCTCGGTTGGAGATTATTGCCATAGTCATCGGAGGTGGAGATTGTTGTGGCCGTTGGTGACCCTTTCGGTCTCACTCGCTCCCTACGTCTGCAAGGTTTTGATATGAAATGTCCTATTTTTTTTTTGGTAAATGATGAAAGATGCGGGACACGTATTTTTAATAAAGATAACTTTAGTAGAAGTAACAAGGAAGTTATTTTCAGCCAATTGCTTAGAATAGACTTTTTTTTAAAAAATTTTATCTTGCAAATTTGATTGATTTATGGGAGTGTTCTGGACACATTGTGACTTTTGCGGAAGTACGTAATCAATATATGATTACGCACTTTCAAAGTGCGTAAACAATATTGGCCAAAGGTGAATTAATTGAGCACTTTCAAAGTGCGTAAACAATGTTGGTAAAAAATGAACACAACGCACTTTTTCTTTAAACAAAAGAATTGCTGATTTCACACTTTACACACTTTCAAAATGCGTAAATAATGTTGGTCAAAAATGAACACAACGCACTTTTTCTTTAAACAAAAGAATTGTTGATTTTGCACTTGTGAAGTGCGAAATCAGCAATTCTTTTTTTTTTTTTTTTTTAAATAAAAAATTGAACATTAATTACACTTTATCCTCTTAGACTTACGCCTTAGTTGCACTTTACCCCCTTAACTCTAAAATGTACACTTCTAAAGTGCGAAATCAACAAATTTTTTAATAGTTGGAAATTATCAATTGATTTTTTTTTTTAAAAAATGGAATTATTTGAAATTTAATTGAAAAATCATCAATTGATTTTTTTTGTTTTTTTGTTTTAAAAATTGGAATTATTTGATATTACAAGGAATAATTAGTAGAAAAGTTGAAAATCGCAATTTGAAAATGCGAAATTGTAATTGTTAATTACACTTTGTAAATTTGACAATGTCTTGATTTGTCCAATGAGAAAATTTTATAGGCAACTAACTGTAAACAAGGACCATTAGTCAAATCGGTATAAAATTGATGAATTACTCTTATATAATTTTAAGATTAATTTTAGTTAACCTCTGATAATGGTCTAAATTTATATTTTACCCTTACAAAGTCATAAAATTTCATTTTATGAAAAATATTTATCTTTATTAATTAACCATGCCACAACAATCAAAAGCCGTAAAGAACGATTATTCTACTTTTAATTAATTTCTAATGATTGAACACATTCTTTTTATTTATTTATTATTTCAGAATTATAAGAGAATTTTATGAATTGTCAAATTTCTTTAATCAACTTATACATTATTTTGTTCATTTATAAAACTAAATATCAAAAAGGAGATTTTTACAACTATTTTTTGTTCATTTTCATTTTGTATGAACTAAACATGTTAAATATAAATTACTAAATAATTTTTAAATTAAAAGATATCTTAAATAAGAATATAATTTTCATTTCACAATTAATAATAAGGTACAAGAAGAATATCTTTTAAGTAAATAAGTACATTTTTTTATGACATAAAAAAAAACATGAAATTTTTTTATTTTTTTATTTTAATTTTTTTTTACAAATATTTTTTGTTAAGTATAAAATATGTAAAAATAAAATCATTTATATAAAGAAAAGAAATCTACTCACTTACTTTATTTTCAACATGTTTAAATCCTGCAAAAAAAAAAAATGAAGAAAAAGTATTGTAACAATTCACTTAATCAGCATTTACTTTTAGAAATGAAGAAAAATAATATATAATTTTATTAAGGAAAATGTGAAAAAAAAATTCTATTATTCTTATGAACTAAAAATATATTATGTGGAATCATTAAAAATGAAATGAGTGTAAGGAATGTAATTTGTCTACAAATGTTTGATAGGTAATAATGTCAAAATAAATGTTCATATCATCTTTTTGTAATTTTATATATGATGGAATCTTTCAGAGAGGGAAAAGTGCACATTTTAGAATTCAAGGGGCAAAGTGCAACTGAGATGTAAGTTCAAAAGGATCAAGTATAATTAATCTTCAAATTTTTTTAAACAAAAGAATTGTTGATTTCGGACTTCACAAGTGCGAAATCAACAATTCTTTTGTTTAAAAAAATATTGAAGATTTCACACTTTAGAATTGCGAAATCTACAATTTTTTTTTTAAAAAATAAATTAATGATTTCGCACTTCTAAAGTGCGAAATCTTCATTCTTTAAAAAAATTAAAATTACATTCACTTTTGACCAACATTGTTTACGCACTTGAAAGTGTGTAATCATATTGATTACACACTTCCAAAGTGCGAAAGTCACAATTCCAGAACACTCTCATAAATCAATCACATTTGCGCGATAAATTTTAAAAAAATAAATCCTATTGTAAGCAATTAGCCGTTATTTTCCTACCTTCTATGTAAAATATTTTTCCAATAAAATATTTTCTATACTAGATATTGGACCAAACACTAGAAAATGTAGAAAATATTTTTCGGAAAATATTTTACACCAAACAAATACACCCTAAGTGATGTGATTTTAGTGGAGGTCATTAAATGATGTGACAATAAGTGATACAAGATATGGGATAGAAGATCGTTAGCCAATAAAAATATTTTGAATGGTAAATGAATTCTTAAGAAGCAAATTTTTCGAAACAGTAATGAAGTATACACCAATTTCTGATACCTTCTCCAGCGGTATATATATGTGAAGAAGAATAATTCCACGACTAATATAAAATTAAATCAATGCAATTTAAATTGAATTCTTAATAAAGATGAATTGAATTGGTTAAAAAGTTCAAAATGGATTCTTATTCTTATACTATCTCTGTCCTATTGAAGTTGTCGTTGTTTGACTTTTCTAGTCAATTAAATATATTAATTTTCATAACTTAATTTTGTATAGGTCTTTTAACTTTTTAAAAATTTAAAATTTGTATGTGTTAATATTTGATATAAAATTTTATTTTTATTTATTAAATTTTATTAAAAAACAAATAAAATTATATAAATTATTAATTACAAAATTGCTCTGTTTAACTGAAAAAGTCAAAGTGCAACAAAAAAACTCGGGTTAATTTCACATTTCTTCCCTGAGGTTTAGTATAATTACAGAAATTTCCCCTCAGATTTTAAAATTACACTTACATCCCCTATTTTAAAGTTTTATGTAACAAATTCAGCCCATAGTGATGATGTCAGCAAAATTTCCATATGAATGTCTAAAAATGCCCCTTTAACCATTTTCTAGATATTATGAATTTTAAACTGGACTTCATCTAAAAGAAATGTTGTTTGTTTATGCGTAGATATTTGCTAAACTCCTACATTCAGATCTTCAAGGATGGAGTTCCTTTTTTCTGAATTGGTAACCATGAATTTACAATCTCTCTCTGTTCTTAGTTTGTTTCATTTGTTAATTTTTTTTAATGTTCATTGCAGCAAAAATTATATAACAGTGGAGTAGATCTTCACAAAAACAATCGTTAAGTAATTTTTTATTTTTTTAATCTCTAACACTACTAGATATGTCAGTGTAGTACTACTTTTCTTTTCCCTCCTTTGTTATGCTTAATTTTCACATTTTTTCTATTTTTCACTGTGTTTTTTTTTTTTTTTTTTTTTTTATATATATGTAAATCTTTGTTGACGAGGTCTGTTTTAAAATTTGTTTGTTTCGCCCTTTCTTTTGTAGCTAATGGCTTCATTTTTTGGTTTTTGATGAAAAATTTTTACTCGTGTAATGTTATTATGTTCTGTATTGGGTTGAGGTAAATATTTTCAGACAAGAAGTCTTTAGAGCTAAAAAGGTCATTCTTTGCTCAAGAATTTTTTTTTTTTTTATTTCTCTAGAATGAATGTCGCCGTTTATTGGTTTAAAATGGCATTCCTTTTCCTGCTTTTAAGATACGGTAACTATGTTTTAATATCTTCCTCAAAGTATATGCATCAGATTGTTCATAGTTCAATCTCTGGTCTTGCTATAATTGAGATACGATATTACTTACCTTTCTCCAGGTTCTGATAAAAGTAGCTTCAGTAGTAGTCACTACAAGAAAATGGAGTTTTAGTCACCATGCCAAGTCGTCACAAAAAGTTAAGAAGTCGTCATTAAAATACTTTAGAGACGACAATTCAGCTCGTCACTGTGTGTGGCTAAAGGCTCGATGCTAAAGCCATATAGTTACGACAATTCAAAGTCGTCACTGAATGAGTGTTTTTAGCGACGACAAATATTCGTCACAAAATAGTGACGAGTATACTTAGTCACAAAAGGCACTTAAAAATGGTAACTAAATATGGCACGTCGTCACTAAATGCTATATTTTATGACGACATTTTGTGGCGACCAAATGACGTCACTAAGTATGTACTCGGTCAACGCATTTAGTGACAATATTCTTTGTGACAACTTGTGACGACGATGGAGTCACTAAATAAGCATTTGGTTAATATAATTAGTTACGACATTTGTGATGACAGGAGAGGAGTAACTAAATGTGTTCGGTCAATACATTTAGTGACGACTAAAAATAGTCACTAAATATGTGTTTGATCAACACATTTAGTGACGACTTTCTAAACTTTTTTGTGACAAGTGAAGTTGGTCACAAGTTTTTCAGACCTATAAGCAATTTTCCTTAGAAATTTAATAACTAAGAATGCCAACACTAGAAAAGCATATTGACATTTTACTAAAATCCAATTATAAAACTAAACTTATAACCTGCAAAATAGGATTTCATTGTCATAATCATAGTCCAACAGCATAAAAGAGTGCCAAATAACTATAATAGTCAAGTATTTATAAGTTCCAACACCTAGTAGATTACAATATCCATGTCTTCAAATATAACTAACATAAATTCAGCAGTACAAAAGAGCCAAACAAGGCCTGCAACATGTTGTCAAAAGCATGGCCAAGAAAAAGTTACACTTCTTCCCAAATAAGCTTGCTTGTCGGTGAGCTTCACTGCAAGATGAATCACAAGGAAAAAAGAAAATACGTTAATTAACAAATTTATTAGGTCAATTAAAGTATGACAACTGGACTTATTAAACAAATACCAAATTCAATAAACATTTGTTGAATATGTTAAACATAAGGAAAACAAAAACAATAGGCAAATAAGACAAATAAGGAACTTCTTTTTATGAGACAGACAAAAATAAGCCTAATTTTTCTTCAATTGTCTAGTATACACAAGCATAATGACAAGCGCATAATGCTGAAAAGATATGCTGAATTACGATTACTTTATCTAGCTATGGAAGAAAAGATGAAGGGGTGAAACAAAAACCAAGTGAGCAATCTTTATCCAAGTTTAACTGAATTGGTTTCTCATTCAACAATATGTCAATATTGTAACTCATACAATTTTCTTATGTGCGTCAAAGGGAAATTCTTTATTTTATCCTTGCATTATAACCATCATCATCCAAGGTACAGCATTTAGCATTGCTCCAAAACACAAACTTTATGAGCTAACCTATATAAATTTCACTCTATGCCATATTTAGTCAAAGCAAAGACGAAAATAGCAAATATCATCATAAGTTAACAATGCAACTTTCTAGAAACATATAGATGCCATGGATTGACCTGTAAATTAATATAAGGTCCCTGTGTCCACCAGCTTGCACAAGCATCAAACTGTTGAGTAATGAGATCATAGCTGCCGGCCTATACCATAATAAGATAACAAAATAAGCTCAATGTGCCAGTGCGATTGCAATTTCAAATATTATAACAAAATAAGCTCAATGTGCGATTGCAAGCAAATGTTACCGCAAGTGGTAATTTTAATAAAATTCATACCAAGACAAAGAAATATATATTACTGATGGCGCTGAAAAGCATTACAAATCCGAAATGTGAGCTGCTTTAGGAATTCAAACAAGATTTCCAATGTACTGTGTACCAAAGAACAAAGGTGCACATTAAAAAATAGGAAAGTAGCTCACCTTGTGAACTGCAAACTTTTTGCCACAGCGTGAATCTATCACAGTTATATTTTCTATAGGTACAATCTCATGCTGAGTAAAGGGTCTCTTATACACATCTAGATGTGTATAAGAGACAGGGTTCTAGGATTCTTCCATGAAATGCAGACACTCATTAATAGTCCTTAGAGAATAATAGACAGTTAAGAGACTTCTGTCACCATTCAGTCAGGTCATTTGACATATCTTGTGGAACAGTGGAAGCGAAACACTGGAATCTGAGATAAGGTAGATCCATTTCATAACCAAGAAAATAAAAAGGAAAATATATCGCTATTAAGCCGAGAGATGGCAATGGGGAAGTCTATATGATAACAAAGAATCTGCAGTGATTTTCAATTAAATGCACATAACCAGCCACACATAGAAACAAGGTTACATAAGGATAAGGCATGTGCTTCACAAGTTATGACTGCCGAAACTGCACAAGCTTGATGCTTCTAAAAAATGAACAAGAAGGATCAAATCCATGAAACAAGGGTAAAAGTTTCATTACCCATTTTGCAAATAACATGACAATGGCACCTCATTTACAAGACCATGATCTTCAAACACTACAGCAACAACATCATAACCACGAAGTTTCAAACTTTCATAAGCTGAAATTGTTCCAGAAATACCACCTAGTCTTCTATCCCCTACCAAAATGGCTGGCAACCAGAAAGGCCTGCTAAGAAAAATGAAATAGGACATATAAATTGCATACTTAATATCTGGTAGAATTATGGTTAATTCATTCAATTTATCCTACTTCTTTTTCTATCATTTGGAACTGAGCTTTCAACTGACCATTTAGGGATATTCTCATTCCACAATGAATTGGAAGAGATCTGACTTTGTGCCAAAGAATTTCTTTCTCATCTTAGTATGCTTGCAACATACAAAAAAGTGTATTTGGACTACTCTATTACTGATAAAATCAGCAATACCAATTTAGCAGGAAATCGAAACATTTCCTTTCCAACATAATTAAGATTTTCAGACTAATGATGCCTCTACAAGTTCAAGTCAGATAATAAAAAAGCCTAGCATCATATTTCCATTCCTACTAATCATATCGATAGACAATTAACCACAAAAAGATGTTAAATACTTCAGTTGCATCCGAGTAAACTCACCTTAGGTCCTAAGAGACAAGCTCATCTTCTGATTAGTTATACATTAATAAAACTCTAGATGGCCTAATTTTTTAACATAATCCAACTCATATCATAAAGAAAAAGAAAAGAAAAGAAAAATAAAAATAAAAACAAAAAAAATGAGCAATTTAACTAACTCGACCAAAACAAATCAGTGATTTGCAGTAATTCCATTATAAAGTAGAGCCACAGACTTGTTCCAACTTACCAATTTAATTGATTCAGTTAGATTGCTTAAGCTTCATTAAAAACAACAGAATTTGCATTTGGAATCAACTAGCAAGAACTAATATGACTTTGCAAAAACCATCTTCTACCATTATCTCAGCGTGAAAACTAAACAAGAGAATCAAAATATTATGCAAAACAAAATTACACATCGATATAAATCACATTGAAGAGTACCCGATGGACCAGGACTCGCAACGCCACCAGTAGTTTCAATCACACACATAGCACCTACATCCTTATTACCATCTTTTCCCACCCCATTTTGCATACCCCTCTTCAACATTTCCAACAACTCAGAGTCCTCCAATGCAGCCCCTTCTCTTTCCGCAGCTAAATGAGGCGAAATCGGCTCTCTCCATCCATAAACCGTCTTGCAAATCAACTCCGAACACACCCCGACTCCCTTTGTTCCATCATTTTCAACACCTTCTAATTTCCTCTCCTCATACCACCCCAAACTCTCAAACCCACCCCCAAAGTTCCCAACTTTCCCACTCCCAAAGCCCCCACTTTCCCAGCATTTCCCCAAAAGGGCTCTAGCAGCGGGACCCGAAGCATTGAGCACGTGATCTTATAAGGTCGAAGCAATGTGGAGAATTCTGGACGGTTTCGAAGGAAAAACTTGGAGATGTGTATGCGATAAACAGATCGAACCTGTCATCTTGGTCCCATCTAGAATGTCTTAAGATACACAAATTTCTTGGGAATGTTAACAACGGTGGACGTAGAGGTGAGAAAAGCAATGGAGAGGCCGGCGGAGACGAGGGTTTTGCCGAGGGAAGTGTTGGCGGCCCAAATGGTGTAAATGGGGTGAGTTAAAGGGTATTCGATGGTGGTAGGAGGCGGTGGTGGTTGTGGGTGGAGGTGACGGTGGTGTAGGAGGCGAAGAGGAAGGTGATGGCAGCGGAGTGGGTTGATACACATCTAGGGTGTTTAGTGACAGGTGCATATTGTTGCAATGGATAAATTTCGTAGAAAGTGTTTTGATTTTGGAGAAGTGGTCGGCAGGTGTTGTTTGAATTTGTGAAATATGTCTAATTTGCATTTTCAAAATGTGACTTATGTCGTAATTTTGCATATTCTTTTTTAAAATAAATTGCTTAATTCGTGTTCGTGAAATACGAACTAAGCTAAATTTTACTTCTTCTTTTTTGTTTAAAAAATTACTTGCATAATTATTTTTTTAAAAAAATTACCTAGTTGGTATTCATGGGATACGAACTAATCCAAATTTTGCATAAATTTTTTTAACAAAAATCTCATACTTTAAACTGATCAAAAAACTTTAAAGTGTCGAAAACAATAACATAGAAATACAATATGTATATATTTAGATATTTTTTTAATGTTGATTTTGACGTTCACTGTTATGACAAAAGTATTGTAAGTTAATAATATTATATAGTCAATATTTGTGAAACTAATTTAGAAATAAAAAAGTTTAAGTTGAAGTAGTAATATAATCTTCAAGCTAGCAACCATACCCAACAAGGGAAACAATATAAATAAAAAACCCAATAAGGGCAACACGTATAGACAAAAGAAAATAAATTTATCCTAGTCGTACAATAATCAATAACACAACTAGTAGTACAATAAAGCAATAACATAAGTCATCCTATAGTTATACTACAATAATCAATGCCTATGCTCCCAAGTTTCCCACCAGTGCCACAATCCTTCGGTGTGTGTATCCTTTTTGACTGGCGAATATAAAATTGTGATGTGTCACGTATTCTGGTAAACTATTATTCTGGTAAACTATTCTTGAGTAAGAGTGACAATGGGCTCCTAGAACCAGGCTATGATGAATCTTCAGGACTTGTTCCCAGTACTATGCCATCTAGGCTACAGAAAGGTATAGATGATGATAACTCCAATGGAATGGTGTCTTATACAATGAACTGGTCACTACAAAATGGCATAGATGCACGAGAACCTGCCAAAGATTAGGGTGGCGTAGGTAAATGTGAATTCTCATCATCTTCATACATATCATGCAATACTGCATCAGGTTCAGGCTCAGGTTCAATCTCATGCTCATGCTCATGCTCATGCTCAGGCTCAGGCTCAGGATCAGGCTCAGGCTCAGGCTCAGGCTCAGACTAATAGATGACCTAACTCTGTATGCGCAACGACCACCACCACGTTGTCATCCAGATCGAGTGATGCGTCGTATTTTTTGTGGATGTAGCAATGGTGGTCTTCATTGCATCTGCAGTAGCCCACTTAGGCTACTTAAAAGATGCCAATGTGCATCATTCGGTTTGTGAGTTAATAAAACAAAAATATTAAGTTTATTGTACTAAATACTTGCAAAAATAGTAAATAAGTAGTTATAAGTCAATTGAATACTTATTGTTTAGTAAAAATATGTTTTTCTGAGTTAAAAAAACAAAAATATTATAATAATAATAGTACTAATTGTTAATGAAGTACTAAAATTTTGTTGCTAAATCATTGTATATGTAAAAGTTTGTTTATGTGAAATTAAGGAATAAAATACTTATTGTTATCTTTCTTACAAAGTATCAAATTAACAAGCCAAAAAAGAAACACATTGTTTTTAGATTAAACTGGGAACTTGCAATTATTTTAAATTAATAGCTATATATGTAGACTCAAATTAGAACATCTTGTTAAATAATGATTTGCTAACAAATTAATTAACAAACCAAAAAGAATTATGAAAATCATTCTAACATTAGTATAATTTATAATGCACTTCAAAGAAATAAATATCTAGTATAATTTATAATGCACTTCATAGAAATAAATATCATGCATTAATTAAATTTTTAGGACAAAATTAGAATACTAGAGAGTCAAAGAAAATTGATTATACGTAAGTATCACATAATAAAATTATGAACCACCAAATTAAGTTTATATGGAAACCATCTTAAGATAATAATATCTATAGACTTCTAATTGGGCTACCAAGTACCAAGCCCAATTAGTTACATTATGTTTCCTAATTTGTTATCTAATGGGTCAATATATATATATATATATATATATATATATATATATATATATATATATATCTTAATGTGTTATCTACCCACTTGGGCTACAACATACTAACACAAGCCAACTAAATGGCCTATTTGTCTCATTATAATGACATGCATACATTGGCCTGTTATGTGGTAACAAATTGTTTGGATTTTTTTATATATAGTTGGACTTTCGAATTATAATTAATTTACTTGTTGGGTAAGCATCCAATAAGGTAGTCTAATTAATTTTTTTCACCTCATTTGGGTCATCATACTGATTGTTACAAAATATTAATTAATTTCTTTAATATTTAGTATATTTAATGGGGCCATCATATTAGGGAAAAGAAAATTTTTTCCCTTTCAATTACAAATGTTGGATTAGAATTTACATTAATAAAATTTATAATCTTTTCAAATATATAACTTAAAATATATATCATAAACAATATATTTTTTATTTTTCTTTAACTCAATATTTATTTTATTATTTTCATTTAAAATAACACATCTAAATTCTTTAATTCCTATAATCCAAAATTAATATCTAAAAAAATAATTACACAAACTAACTAACTTTTTTCAACACAATCCAGCAAAACCCACATAGAAAAATTTTCAAACATTTACTTTCTATATGTAAAGTCAATTATAACTAAAACCAATGACTAATACTAAAAATATCAATGATGAATAATCCTCACTAAATCCTAGAATACTCTTAAAATATTAGCGACGATGAAACATCGTCACTAACATGAAAATATTAGTGACAACAAAATATCGTAACTAAATCCTAGATATTTTTGCGCAATTTTTCGCCTAGTCTTTAGTGATGACGTAATGACTATTTAGTGACGACTTTTTGTATTTCGTCACTAAAAGGCAAATCCTTCCATTTTGTAGTGACCAAGTCAAAAGTCGTCACTATTAACACCCTTTATTGACGAGATTTCGTGTCGTCACTGTGTTTTTCGTCACTAAAGCCTCATTTTCCTGTAGTGAGTGTAGCATATCAACGAGTAGGTTTGACCTTTTCTTGCAAATGACCTTGAGGACCTATGGCAGTTTAAGAGTACCTTACCCGATGTTATATGCATTTATGCCGCCTTTTTTTTCTCTAAATATTTTGCTTATACTTCAATTTTTTGTATCTACCAAAAATTGATCTGAAGCCGGACTTCATGAGCGACATTAATTGTGAAATTTAGTACAAGAATGAAGAGATAACATACTAATTGACCTTGTTTAAGTGTTAAATTGTACATTTATTGTTATTTGGCTTTTGTCCTACATTGATTATTTTAAGGAGAGTTATGTAGTTTTTGTCTTATAAATAGAGACCTTAGCCCTTGGACTTTATGTACCAAGCACTAAACATTAGAAAGGTTAGTGGGCTATTGGGCCTTATTGGTCATTAAGCCTTTTGTCTTTATTTTGACTTTTCTTGTGTTTTTGTACTAGTGCTTTTGTGGGCTTAGGAGCACTCTCCTAAAGCTTTTGTATTCTTCTCGTATAGTAAAATTTTGCTCGCCTTCGCCCGTGGACCTACGTCTTTCGACCGAACCACGTAAATCTTGTGTCTCTTTTATTTTCTCTATCTATTATTTTGTTATCGTTTGTTTCGGATTGGTCTCGGTCGCAACATTTGTCAATTATCAGAGCTTCCAGGAAAGTTTTGAGACATTATGACGATAACAAAGACCCATGTAGAGAAATTTGACCGGAGTGTCAACTTCGGGATGTAGCAGCTCAAGATGGAGGCTATCCTGATCCAAGATGGTGTGGACATAGCACTTCATGGAGTGGAGAAAAAGCCAGAGAAGATGTCGGTGGAGGATTTTGAGGACCTTGATAAAAAGGCCAGATTAGATATTATCCTAAATCTCTCTGATGAGATTTTAAAGGAGGTCGCTACTGAGACGACTGCCAAAAGTATGTGGGATAAACTGAAAACTTTGTATATGAAGAAGACAATTGCGAATCGACTCTATTTAAAGCAAACAATTACATGTTTCGGATGACTGAAGGTACATCTATACTCTCACATCTTGATAAATTTGATTCCATTGTTATGAATTTGGGGAATATAGATGTGAAAATTGATGATGAGGATCAAGCCCTTTTGTTGTTATGTTCCCTTCCCCTGAATCATTTAAAAATTTTTGTGATACTATGATTTATGGTAAAGAAACAATCTCGTATCGTGAAATTAAGTCTGCTTTAAAATCTAAAGAGCAAATTGATAGGGATATAACTGGAGAAATTGGTGGAAATCAAGCTGAAGGCTTGGTTGCCAGGGGTAGATCTGAAAGGAGAGACTTTGACAGTAGTAAATCAAAATCTAGATCTGAATCCAGACATAGAAATATGGTATGCAATTATTGTTGTACAAAGGGGCACATTAAATCCAAATGTTTCAGGTTGAAAAATAAAGATAAGCATGCGGAGAAATCTAACCAGAAAAATATTGATACTGCCGAGGCTAGCGTTGCAGCTGATGAGAGTGATGGAAATATTTTCTTTGTCACTGATGACAGAACAAGGTATAAAAATGAGTAGATTTTAGATTCGGGGTGCTCTTATCACATGTGTCCCAATAGGGATTTATTTTTCACTTATGAATCTTGTAATAGTGGAATTGTTTTGATGGGCAATTATAGATGAATGCCATTTGTGATGTTGTTGGTAAGGGTACAGTCTGAATTAAAATGCATAATGGTATTGTGAGGACACTCACTAATGTTAGACATGTTCTTGATTTGAAAAAGAATCTCATCTCTTTAGGCACCTTAAAATCTCTTGGGTGCAAATATGCAGTTGAAGGTGGAGTTATGAAAGTCTGTAAGGGTGCTCTTGTTATTATGAAAGCTTATAGGTCTGGTACTTTGCATATTTTACAGGGTTCTACTGTCACAGGTTCCAGCAGTCTCTTCATCATCTTTGTCTGATTCTGACATCACCAAATTATGGCATATGCGTTTGGGGCACATGAGCGAGAAAGGCTTGACTATGTTGAGCAAAAAAGGACTTCTTTGTGGGCAGAGTACCGGGGCGATGGATTTTTGTGAACATTGTGTCTTTGGGAAGCAGAAGAGAGTCAGCTTCAGTTCACCAGCAATCCACAGGACAAAAGGTACTTTAGATTATATCCATTCTGATCTTTGGGGGCCAGCTTTTCAAACGTGTTCCATCTAAGGGTGGTGCCAGATATATATTAACTTTCATTGATGATTATTCAAGAAAAGTTTGGATTTACTTTTTGAAACATAAAAATGATGTTTACCTAACTTTCAAGCAATGGAAAGTTTTGATTGAGAAACAGACAGGTAAACAGATCAAGCGGCTTAGAACAGATAATGGCATGGAATTTTGTGAAGGCGAATTCGATGAATTTTGCAAAAATGAAGGAATTGTTCGGCACCATACAGTTAGGATGACACCTCAGCAAAATGGTGTGGCCGAAATATGAACAGATACTCTTTTGGAGAGAGCCCGTTGTATGATATCTAATACAGGGTTGACAAAGGACTTTTGGACAGAGGCAATCTCTACAGCTTTTCATATTGTGAACCGAGCTCCTTCTGCAGCTATTGATTTCAAGACTCCTGAAGAAGTTTGGTCAGGTACTCCTGCTAATTACTCTGACTTGAAAGTTTTTGGGTGTCCAGCATATATGCACGTAAATGATGGAAAATTAGAGTCTAGAGCTAAAAAGTGTATTTTTATTGGTTATGCTTCTGGGGTGAAAGGCTACAGATTATGGTGTCTTGATCCCAAGTCCCCAAAATTTGTAATTAGTAGAGATGTTACATTTGATGAACTTTCCATGTTATCTTCGAAAAATGAGCCTTCTAGTTCTTGTGATTCAGATACAGATGATAATGCGAAGCAGTTGGTGCTAGAGTTTGGTAGTTCTGATCCTTCTCAGTTAGCCTCTTCCAGTCAGAAAAATTCAGTAGATGAATAAGAGTCTATTGAAGAAGAACCAGAGGAGGAGGAACATTCCATTGCCAAGGATAGATCAAGAAGGGAGATTCGACCACCGCAGTGATATGCAAATTTAGTTGCATATGCTTTGTCAGTCGCTGAAGAAACGGATGGAGTTGGTAAGCTTTCACCTACTTTGAAGAAGTTTCTTGTGATAATTTAGCTAAGTAGTTGGTCACAATGAATGAAAAAATTGAGTCTCTCTATAAAAATCTACTAAAACTTGGGTTCTTGTGAAGCCGCCTTTAGGTAAGAAAATTGTTGATTGCAAAGGGGTCTTTAAGAAGAAGGAAGGTCATCCAGGGGTTGAAGATACAAGGTATAAAGCACGATTGGTTGCAAAGGGCTATAGTCAGGTACACGGTATCGATTTACAAGAGATGTGTTTTCACCTGTTGTTAAACATAGTTCTATTCGTGTTTTGGTTGCCTTAGTTGCCATGTATGATTTGGAATTGGAGCAACTTGATGTCAAGACAGCTTTCCAACATGGTGAACTTGAAGAACAAATTTATATGAGACAATCTCAGGGATTTGAAGTTGAAAGAAAAGAAGATCATGTTTGCTTGCAAAAGATATCCTTGTACAGATTGAAACAGTTTCCACGACAGTGGTATAAGAGGTTTGATTCTTATATGTTGGGTCATGGTTATTCAAGAAGCATGTATGACAGTTGTGTCTATTTTCGAAAATTAAATGATGATACTTTCATAGATTTATAAGAGACAGGACAAAAAAGTTGATGACATGCTCATTGCTGCCAAGAGTAACCATTTAAATTCACACTTTGAAAGCACAGTTGAGTAGTGAATTTGAGATGAAAAATTTGGGAGCAGCTAAGAAGATTCTTGGCATGGAAATCAAGAGAGATCGAGGAGCTATGAAATTGTTCCTGACCCGAAAACATTACCTTGAGAAAGTTTTGGAGAAATTTAGCATGAAAAATACTAAACCTGTGAGTACTCCTCTTACAAGTCATTTTTGACTTTCAACTGCTCAGTCACCACAATCAAGTGAGGAAGAAGGTTTTATGGCGCGAGTTCCATATTCTAGTGGTTTGTACACGTCCAGACATTTCACAAGCAGTTAGTGTGGTTAGCAGGTATATGTCTTGTCCTGAAAAAGAACATTGGCAGGCTATGAAATGGATTCTCAGATACTTGAAAGGTACTTCAAACACTTGTTTGGAGTTTGGGAAAAATAGTGACACTTTGATTGGTTTTGTAGATTCTGATTACGTCGGTATGGGATCTTGACAAAAGAGATCACTTACTGGTTATGTATTTTGCGTTGGCGGTTGTGCAGTCAGTTGGAAAGCTACTTTACAACCTATTGTGGCATTGTCTACTACGGAAGCAGAATATATGACCGTGATCGAGGCAATCAAAGAAGCCTTGTGGTTGAGAGGTTTGTTTGGCGAGTTGAGTCTGCATCATGGTATTACTACAGTTTATTGCGATAGTCACAGTACCATTATGCATTTTAATTCAGACTAGATGTATCATAATAGGCTAAGCACATAGATGTGAAATGTCTCTTTGTACACATCTAGATGTGTATAAAAGTTCTTGTTCAAAAGATCAGTACCAAAGATAATCCTGCGGACATGATTACGAAACCTCTTCTAGTTTACAAGTTCAAGCAATGCTTGGATTTGGTTGGCATTCGTTGTTGATTAAGCCCATTGAGGCTTTTGTGGAGAAGGTGGAGCAAGTTTGCTATTTTACTATTTTGTGGATGTGGGCACACCGCCAATGTGGAGATTTGTTATGTGGCTTTTGTCCCACATTGATTATTTTAAGTAGAGTTACGTAGCTTTAATCTTATAAATAGAGACCTTAGGCTTTAGACTTTATGTACCAAGCACTAAACATAAGAAAGTTTAGTGGGCTATTGGGCCTTATTGGTCATTAAGCCTTTTGTCTTTATTTTGGCTTTTCTTGTGTTTTTGTGGGCTGAGGATCACTCTCCTAAAGTTTTTGTATTCTTTTCATATAGTAAAATTTTGCTCGCCCGTGGACGTAGGTCTTTCAACCGAACCACGTAAATCTGGTGTCTCTTTTATTTTCTCTATCTATTATTTTGTTATCGTTTGTTTCGGATTGGTCTCGAACATTTGTCAATTTCTTTGGACACTTCCTAACATTTATGTTACGACTTGTACATTGGTAATTGGTTGTTTTAATGACAAAAAAAATTATTATGTGATGTCAAATAAGAAATCGAAATATTCAGTTATTCAAGTAGATCTAATTTATCCTGTATTAGTCAGTTACTTCTATATTGGCATGACTGCAATAATTAGGTGCATTGACGAGACATGAATTTGATTACAAGTTTACGATAAGTGGTGTTTAACCCGCTAAAGTAGTTTCATATTTTTAGTTATTTTCAATATAGTCTTATTGATGCAACTGTTCATATTCTTGCAGCCTGATATCAAATTTAGTGGTGATTCTAGTCTCTGTTGCCATTGGTGGAATCATTTTTTCCTCTTTGGGAAAGTCGGTTTGTAACTTTTAAAGTTCTTACCTTTTAATTGATTGTTTCGGCTATTTTCACTTTATTGATTCGGTATTATTTTGATGAAGGAATCCGTACTTTCACTCAAAATAGACAATTTGTTATTTGAGATCTCGTGGAGGAATAATTGATGTTTGGCAAAAGGATTGGCTGATTGTTAAAGACTGAAAAACTTGGATCTTTCACCAAGCAATAAAAGAAATATGCAAGTTTCAAACCAATTCTACGTCCACATCACCAGCACTAGGATTTTTCCAACTTTTTTCTTCCCTAAAAGTTCCAATTTTTGCTTAATTGGGTAAGCATTTGAACTTTTTTTTTTTTAATTTCTCCATACTTAATCTCAAATTTGAATAACTCAATTGCACCAATTTTCATGTACACGATTTTTATTGTTCCATTTTCTTGTTCCTTTTAAAAAAAAATAAAATAACTACAGCTTTAAACTTCACAGTTTTTTTATATTTTATTTTTATTTTTTTACATACATGTTGTATGTAGGTGTATGTATAAATATAAAGCATGCTATAAGGTTATTTTCCTGAAGATATGATGTGGATTTGTCCTGATATTCAATAAACAAGACGTGGCTTAAAGAATTTGAGGGTTAGATGAAAGAAATGTTTTGGGAATTTTTTTTTTATCCAAATTTAGTGGCTGATTGAGTTAACTGAACTAAACTGTTAACCTTCAACCAGAGAAAGAATGGAAGAAGTTGAAGAGGATTATGCTACATTTATAGGCATTCCTGTCAATGGGTTAATTTTATACTATTATCGTTGTCATTAATTGTGTTCTAAAACGTATTGATGCTAAATAGTTCTTTAATTAATAGATATGCTAGAGTTCTTTGACTCTGATATAATATTCCATTCATGTGAGAAAACTTGTTATGAAGTATTTAAATGATGTATTGCATGGCTTAACACAGTGGAAGTGAAATTAAATATATTAATGAGGAATGACTGCTTTAGACCATTGATAATTTGACCTTATGTCAAGATGGTAAAAAAGTTGGGAGCAATGTTATGATAAAAAATGTTGAATTTCTCAATTAACTTGAAGTAGGAAGTGCATCTCGTCTAACTTTTTACTTTATAGTTGATAGTAATTGTTGAATTGATTTCTTTTCATGTAATTTAGTATTTTTTTAGTCTTGATATTTATAATTATTTTGTAATCTATATTTTTGAATATGTGTCATTAATCATAGGATGTATACTCTTAAACATGAATGATGGATCACTTCTTACATCTTACTCTATGCATATCAGGAGTTAAAACATGTGATACTGACATAAATAGCTATTTGAGGTGTATACAAGCTCAATTGTAATCGCTATAGGCATTATTTATGTTGATGATATTCACGGTTTAATGGATATGGAAATATAAGCATGTTTATTTATGTTGATGATATGCATGATTTATTGGATATGAAAATTTATGTAGGTTTTAGTTGGTGGTTTGAATAGAAATTAAAATTATTAACTGTTAATTTATTAGAATACATTTGATTGCTTTGGCTGGTGGTTTGAATAGAAATTGAAATTGTTAGCTGTTAATTTATTAGAATACATTTGATTGTGTTAGTAGGTGTGCTAATTGTTTAAATAAACCTTTTTCCTTTCCTAAAAATTAACATGAATTGAAATTTATTAGGCATTTATGTTTAACTATTATTTGACCTTCACCGCGGTGATTATCAACTAGTGTTCCTCAAATCACCAATAACACCAAAGAAACCTCAGACACTATCTCAGCTTCATCAGAATTCATTTTGTCCTTCTTCAACTCTCAATAGCCCACCCACGACGGCACCACCATTCTCACTACCAATCTATATTCTTTGCCGTCTAACAACTTCATATCCTTTGGCCTTCCTTCTCTTCCCACCAATTATCCTTTTTTCACCTAATTTTCATCTCCAAGCATTCTGTCCATCTCCAACTACTTAATTCCCAAAAATTTTCTTCCACTCAATCTCCTCCGGTGCTCCCCAAAATATGTTTCCCCTTAAATTATAATAGACCACCTCACCCACCCATCTTGTGCCCACTGCAATTTAACGAAGAAAAAATCAAACAAACAAAAAGATAATCAATGACAAATTTTATCACAAAAAAGCAAACCCATGAAAGCTGAGAACACAAAGAAAAAAATCACAAAAAAGAAGCAAATAAGGATGGTTATTGAAGCGAATAGATGAGAAATCATTGAGGGCTAGACCTTAGCACACCAACTAGGCCTAATCTTTATCATTATTCAATAAACCTATTCATCAGGACATATGCTGCTATTGATGATGCCGTTGATGTCTCCCTCAATGGAGTTAATCTAGAGGCCAAAGCAGTCTGCCAGGCAGAGGAAATAAGGGGTGCTGGTTGTGTGAAGGTGAGGATGCAATGGGAGAGGGCCAAGTGGGTAGGTTTTGGGCGATCGGTGGACCAAGGCGTGGTTTTGATTGGGAGAATGCAGTGGTGGTTTTGGTGATTGTGGGGAAGGAGATGAAGCATTTTTAACGACATAAAAATGGGCCTTTTATCTTTCTTAATTTTTTTTTTTTTTTAATTTGGAAGGTTATCATAGTTATTTTACATTGTGTAAGAGATATTTATGTAGATTTAGTCTTTGACTCTACTATAAATTTTGTGGTGTGAATTAAATATTACGAAATTTATAACATAAATAGATGTAAGCAAGATTTTATAACATTTAATTTTGACGGTAAGATTTACGGATAGAATTAAAAATCATATCTATAATAATATTTTCCGTAAAAATAATGTAAGATCTGGGATCATTTATTCAATTCTTTAAATATCTCGTTACTGTTTAAATATATCCAAAAGTGTGATAAGTAGAAGAAGCCAGAGTATACATATAGTCGGAAAATATTATCATACACTCGATTTTAGATTCCACCTATAAATTTTACTATCAAAATTAAATTTTATATAATTTTACTTATATCACTATCGTAAATCAAGTTTTCCTAATGTTTCCCATATAGTCAACTAAATTTGCTAAGTTTTATGTGCTCATTCATTTGATTTGCCCAGGCCACTACTGACCTCTATATATATATATATATATATATATATATACACTTAAACGTTAGAACTCGCATAATGCGTTTGGATTTATGTGCTCTGGTTGCCTTTGTGTGAATTATCTTCAAATTTATGAAATAATATTAATACATTCTATTTAAAAAAAAAAAAAAAAGGGCGAAACGTATAGGGAGACTTGAGAGTATTTATAATTTAAATTCAAGGAGTCATGATAGTGGTGCCAGATGTTTAAGGATCCTGTCCATCCTTTGCCAAGATGAAAAAGAAAAAGATAATTGTATAAGTGATAAGGATTATTTTTTCTATAAATTGTTCAAAGAGGTTTAAAATCCAATGTCTAAGTTGTGGCTCCAGATTTCGTTCTAATGAAAAGAATAACAGAATACAAATCAGGTTACCAGGATGGCAGGATGCAAAATTTTTTACGTTATTTAAAATTGAAGCAATAAATACAAAGTAAGAATCAGATATAAAGTAAAAAGTACAAAGTATAGTATATCCTTAACTTCAATCTAACTAAATTGGCACCACTAGTACTGTAACTGTGTAATTCTTACTTCATGTAGCAAAAAAATTAACAAACAACTAGGCATAAAGTAGTTTTATATTCATTTGCTATATGGGGTACGTGGAAATTTATAAAAATAGCAAGTTATTAAAAGTTAAGGATAATTTATCTTATATTTTGTGTCACTTCCTGTCACGTTCTTATGATTTGTTATCATAGACTACCAAATATGTGGAACTTAGATGACTTAGCATTGTGAATTGCATACGTATGTCGAGGGATAGATTAACGAAATTTGGAATTGAATTCTGATTCTAATTTTTGTACAGTTCCTGAAGTAGCTAAAGACTTGAGCAAAGCAAGTGTAATGAAAAATATGAACGACTCTATTGAATATCATCTTGATGCATAGATACCCAAAAAATGAAATTACAATTATACGAATGAAGCTTCTTGTGGGACACAATGATAATAAAAATATTAAGGGAATATTAAAAAAAATATTTTTTCATATTCAAACTCATTCAACAAATTGAAAGAACAAAAAAATCGACTACTCATATTAATAACAATCAAAGATTCTAAATATCTAAAACAACAACTTACTTATCTCAAAAGTAATAGTAGAGATTATCAAACAAGTATTAAACATAAATTATAAAATAATATCAATGAAATATATAAACCTTGAATCTTATTCGGTTTTGATTATTTGTGGGTGCTCGTATGATTTTTTATTAGTGAGCAACCTCTAGAATTTCTCACTCGTTTCTGTTGCTATTCGCTTGTCCGTTCTATTTTATTTTTTTAGAACTTATTGATATGTTTTTATAAGTAAGAACGGAAATGATAACTAATATAAGAACTTAAATGGTAAAGGATTAACACACTAGCTACTGGGCAATAAAATCTTTTGTAAAATTTCATTTGACAATGGATTACTTCAAGAAAAATGCGTTTACTGGCACTTACGAGTGCCATTATAACTTGGCTATGGTGGTACTATCTTATAATGCCGTCTAAAAAGGTTTAGGTATAGACCATAGTAGAGGTGGTGGTGGGCCGGGTTGGGTTGGGTTGGGTCGGGCCAAGCCCGTGACTGCTTGTCACTGGCCGGACTGTGGTAGGCTGGCGGGCCGGGCTGGTATAAGGGAGGCATGGCCCGTAACCGGCCCCCGGACTAGTCCCACGGTGGGCCAGGACAAGCAGGGGCGGGATAGTCCACGGACTGGTATCTGCTCCAATTTAATTTCTTATTTAAATTTTAAAAATATTTTTCTGAGAAATTTATATGTTTACTTATTAATTATTATTTTAAAATTAATAACTTATTAATTTAAAATCATTTACTTACTATTCATTAGTAATTTATTAAATTATAACTTATTAATTGTTCAAATTACTACTTACTAGTTAATAGTACTTTATTAATCAAAATTGGTACTTATATATTAGACCAAGTTATTAGTAATTAAAGTTCACAATCTAAACTAATACTTATTATTCAAAACTAATACATTTCTAGAAATTTAAATTTTTACTTATTAATTATTATTTTAAAATTAATAACTTATTAATTTAGAATCATTTACTTATTATTCATTAGTAATTTATGAAATTATAACTTATTAATTGTTCGAATTACTACTTACTAGTTAATAATAGTACTTTATTAATCAAAATTGATAATTATATATTAGACCAAGTTATTAATAAATTAAAGTTCAAAATCCAAACTAAATACTTATTATTCGAAACTAATACATTTCCAGAAATTTAAATTTTTACTTATTAATTATTATTTTAAAATTAATAACTTATTAATTTAAAATCATTTACTTACTATTCATTAGTAAGTTATTAAATTATAACTTATTAATTGTTCGAATTACTACTTACTAGTACTTTATTAATCAAACTTGGTACTTATATATTAGACCAAATTATTAATAATTAAAGTTCAAAGTCCAAACTAATACTTATTATTCAAAACTAAAGTTGTTAGTTAATATTCAAAAACCAAAGTTCAAAATTAGTTATTAGTATTTTATTATTCCAAATTAGTACTTATTTGACCAACTTATTTCTTGGTTGTATATGTCAATACTTACTATAATAACTTATTATAGAGTAAAAAATATTTAATTAGGAAAATAACCACCTTGAGATGGTGGGGGGTTTGGCATAGACCCTACCATGTAATTAATATTATAAAAAAAGATACAAGGAGGGGGCATTGAACCTTATACCTCCAAATCATTATAAGTTATAAAACTAATCTAAGAATTTAAATAAAATTAATAAACTATTTACTACATACATAAGGAGGGGGAGATAGAACCTTATCTCCAAACAAAAAATTATTAAACATTAAAATCTTATGTATACTATATATCAATTTGGTGAACTACTACTACCTTCGTCTTCGTCGATATCTTGTATCATTAATCTTTGTTTTCTTTCTTTAGCATCTAACCAGTCCTTTAAGCACATTTTTTTCCAAAGTTGTAAATGTCATTCGAGCCCTTCTATTATCTAAAACTCTTCTACCTCCACTAAAAGTACTTTCCGATGCAACTGTAGAAACCGGAATTGTTAACAAATCCCTAGCAATTTGAGATACAATAGGATATTGACATTTATGCTTTCGCCACCAAGAAAGAATATCAAAATTGGGATTGAACTCGTCGTCACCTATATGTAATGGATCACTTAAATATTGAGTTATTTCATTAGTATTTTCAATTCTGCGATCTTTTCGAAGCAAAGAGTAGTTGGTGAGCATCAAAATGTGTTCTAACATTTATATGAGGCATAGCATATTGTGAATCTGATGTAGATGAACTAGAAGATGCACCTTGTTGCGTGGGAGAGTTTTGTTTGTAAATTTCACATAATTCATCAAAAGTAGTTTTAGTAGTTTCTATGAGTAACTATTTGTTTATGATATTTGTGGTACTATGATTATTAAAATATTCAATGAAATTATTTAACTTATACAATTTATTACATGGATCAATAACACATGCAAATAATACAACAATGGAATATTTTCATAATACTTGTCAATTTTTTCTTCCATTGCGCTAATCATATCATAAAAAAACTCATTCGTTTTATGATTAAAAAAATAACTTTAATAATACTTAGTTTAGGTAAAACAACATGAGAGGAAGGTTTATAAGTAGCGGAGAACAAGTTTATAGCATATTCAAATTATTTTAAAATTTCTACTATTGTTTTAACTATATTAAAATGATCCTTCTCGCCCAAATAAGTTGCATTAACTGAACCAATGTGCTCGTTGTAAAATGCGGAAAGTAATTTTTCATAACCAAAGTACTTGATAACATATGACAAGTAGAATTCCACCTAGTTGGTACATCTATTGGAAAATGTTTAGGTTTCATGCCATTTTCTAAACAAAGTCGTTTAAAATCTTGTTGACGAGCAGTAGATGAACTGATAAAACAAATAGCACTTCTAATTGGACTAATAATATCTTCAACCATTTTTAAACTATATTGAACAAAAATATTAAGTACATGACATGCACATCTATTATAAAATAATTCACCACCTAAAATAGGTTTGAAAATATCTTTTAACATAGGCACACTTGTAGTATTATTTGAGGCATTATCAAAAGAAATGGATATAACTTTTTCAAGCAAACCATATTCACAGGCACAATTAGTAATCAACCTTGTAATTTGGGAGAGGCATTGTGAGGGTGTTCAAAAATTTGAAAACTAATAATTTCACTTTTGTAAATGCCAATCTACATCTATCCAATGTGTAGTGATACAAAAATAATTTTCATTTGATATTACTTTCCAAGAATCGACAGTAAAGGAAAATTTACAATTAGTCGATGCAATAGTACCTATCAATTCATTTTTCTTTTCCTTATTCATTCTTTTAATGTCACTTCTCAAAATACTTCTAGGAACCTTTTTAAATTGTGGGTTCACGGCTTCATGCATGTATTTTTCTAAATTAGAACTTTGACTCAAAATAAAAAGCAATTCATCTCTAACTATTCATTTAGCCATTTTCTCTCTATTTTTTTCATGTGAATATTTAAAATTCCCTATTACCACACCTTGTGTGATGTGAATTTGTGTTTGGACCATTTTTTATTTTTCTTGAACTTCACTATATTTTTTACTAATGTGCCTATTAAGTGCTCCGGTTCTCCCCTTTTTTGTGCTTAAATGATATAGGTGGAACACATAATTTACAAGTAGTAGTCTCATTTTCTTCATCGGACCTCTTTCAAAAACTTCCCAAATGAGACTTTTCATTTTAGTAGTAGTGGGTTGTTTACTAGGTGCTTGTGCATTTTGGTTATCTATAGCATCTAAATCAACAAATATTGTAAAACCATCTAGTAGGGTGTGAGGTGCTTGTGATCCTTGTTCCATTTTCTTGTAATAGAAAAAAATTTTAAATAAAGAAACAAATAAAGTGGTAAGATGAAAACTAAAGATGCAAGCTACTAAATTTTCAAATAAAAGAATATAATAACAACAATTAATAAATTAAAGAGTATGAAAAAACCAATTTGGAAATTGAAATGTTGAATTTCAATTTATACACTTGAGTACTTGAATTCCACTTGAGCACTTCACTACTTGAATTTTGGATAAATATCCAAATCTTCAATTGAGCTCGCAACTTAAGATAATTTTAAATTTTTAAAATACTATATATTATAATTTTAGTAGTGTGAAAGAAATTATAATAGCACTTGGAGATAGAATTAGAGAGTAAAGAAAGAAGAAAGAAGAGAAAATAGAGAGAAATTGTAGTGTGATTTGTTGGGAAACTTGTGTGGTATTTATAGAATATTTTTTCCAACATTACCTCAAAAAACTAGCCGTTTTATAGCTGTTGGGGAGGTAAAACTGTCATTAATAACATTTAAAAAAAAATTCAACGGTCGGCCCGACGGGATTGGCCTGCGGGTCACCAATGGTCGGCCCGTTGACCGGCCAACCCGTTGACCGCTGGCCGGTCAGAGTCAATGGCCGGCACTCCATGGCCCAGCTCCCGGTCCCAGGCCTAGCCCGAGTTGCTACAGTAACTCCCGGGTTGGCCCGGCGGGTTGGCCTGGTCCACTGCCACCTCTAGACCATAGTCTATTACGACAATATCTAGAAGCCAGAATAATCAAAATTTTGTGACACTCTATACGTTCCCATGTCTCTAATACACAAAATAGGAAAAAATTTATAAATCCTTTTAGAGAATTATTTTTTTATATTTTAAATATTTTTACAAGATGAAAAATATTATGTGATTCAAAAATTTAAATTATACAAATTTTTAAAACTAGAAAAATAATTTGTATTGTAAAATTCCCTACAAAATAGTGCTAAAACAAATACTTTCTCATAGCGCTTTGTTGTGCCATCACAGAAAAGCTATGATGCACTTGCAAATGCCATAATAGATTTCTTATTTAGGAAGAAAATTATATCCTCCAAACTAGAGCACTGAACTGATGAATGTCAGTCGCACATAATTTAATTAAATTCCTTTACAAAGATATAAAAATTTCACTAGTATAGAAATTAAAATTAATCCAGTCCACAAGTTAAATATCCTATATGTACTGTGAAATTGTGAACTCTAAACTAACTTAAGTGAAGGAGTAGGGATATTTTTCATCAAAGTCCAATTTAATAGCTTCATATTTCATTGCTTTGTGCCCGCTGAAGTATAAACCTGCATTAATCAACTCAATATTAGTTATATTTTGAAAACTCAATCAAAGATCAAGTACAATAAAAATGAATATGTTAGTGCACATGGTAAATGTAAAAAGAGGGAATTCTCTTCGCATATGCGTCCCCTGAAAAATTTCTGAAACTGTGCTCGTTTTTAAAATTGTTCTTTTTTTATGTCTATTGGAAAAATGATTTCTGGGATAGGGGAACTCGCATTCGGTGAATGCGAATTCATTGAGCTCGCATTCACCGAATGCAAGCTCAAATGTAAAAATAAAAAATAAAAATTCCCAGACCTCTTATTCACCGAATGCGAGGTCTTGAAAATTAATTCTTTTTAAAAAAAAATTTACCGAATGCGAGGTCAAACATATTGACTGACCTCGCATTCACCGAATGCGAGGTCAGACGTGCTTATATTCTGCGAGGGTTCTGCGAGCGCAGAATATAATCCCTCTTCCTTCCATTTGCAGAACCCCCCTCCCCTTTCTCCTCCTCCTCCTTCTCTTCCTCCTCCTCCTTCCATTTGCAGAACCATCAACATATTCCTCCATTCCACCACCATCTCTTTTTCCTATCCCCCTCTACAACAACCACCACCTCCATTCCACCACCACCACCGCCACCCACCACCAACATATTTCAAGTAAATTAAATTTTTTTATTTTTTCCAATAAATTTAATTAATTTATTTTTTTAATTTTTTTAATTAATTTATTTTGTTAATGTAAATATTTTAGAAAAATATTTTGTGATGGTAGCTTATATTTTTGCTATTTTTGTGTTGTAGTGTAATAATATGCTGCTTTGATTATCTTCTTTTCTGTCTGAATATTTAGAGAGAATGGTCTTTGGCTCGGGATATATGTTGTATGTTTGGTTTCTCTTGATTGCGGTGAAATTTGTGGTTATGTTGTTTGTTATACTGAAATTGTGGGCTGTTCTTGGTTTTGTACCTAAAAAATTTTGTCTGATATTGAATGATCAAGAATAACCATGTTTGGATAATTTTGGCCAACAAATTTTGCTTCCTTGAAAGGACTGAAATCCAGATGATAGCATGATTTAGGTACTTGATCTCAACAGCCCTTTAATTTGTCTTGCTTTAAGATTCATAAGCTAAACTCCATTTTGGACAATAAAGTACAGCTGATAAAGATGCTTCCCTATGATGTATTGGCCAAAATTCTAGTCACTATTGTGAATGTAAATGATTTGGTATATGGGGTGAGGGGCTGTTATTGCATTGTTTGTAGTCCTTGTCGGGCATATATTACTTGTAACCCTTGCCGGGTTATTGCATTGGTTGTAACCCTTGTCGGGCATGTATTACTTGTAAGTGTTACCGATTTGTTGTATTGTTTGTAACCCTTATCGGGTGTGACCGGCGTAAGAGGGAATCCTCAAGATATAGAGGTACTCTTGTCGGGCATATATCATTGTTCGTCCTTGTCGGGTATTTTTTTAATATTATTAGGTTTTTATTTATATTTTTTAGCCCTTGTCGGGCTTTTATGGATGTTTGTTGCCCTTATTGGGTATGGTTGTTGGCAGGGAGAATGTTCGTAAAATAGGGGAGGTTATGTAAAAATTTTAGACATCAAAAAATATGATAAATTAATAAATTTGCTTTCTTACAACATTTCATTCGTGTAATATTTCGTTAATGTTATAGTTTATGGTTTAAAAATAATGGTTTAGTATTCCTATATATCGTATTAAATAAATGTTTACGATTTAGTATTTAAGTGATTTTATCTTACAGCCAAATCCTTCTTTAATTAACAAAAATATCAAACATTTTTCTATTTTTGTAATAATGCAAAAAAAAAAAAAAATTTCCTTTGCAGAATACAAAGTCAAATGTTTAAAAAAAAAATTTATTTACTAAATGCGAGGTTAGTTTTTTTTTATTTATTTTTAATGTTTCATGACCTCGCATTCAAAAGTAGTTTTTTTTTTTTTTTTTAAAGAAACAGATGTTCTCGCATTCAGTGAATGCGAGGTCATAAAACTATTTTGAAAAAACAAAACTTAGACCTCGCATTGGATAAATGCGAGGTCAGAATTTATTTTTTTTTAATTTTTCGCCCAATTAATAATCAATGAACTCGCAAATTTAGGAGATGCGAGTTCCCTCCGCCGAAAATTATATTTTCAATTGACATAGAAAATGAACGATTTTTGAAACAAGCACAATTTTAAAAATTTCTCTGCCTCCCCTATTCTTAATTAAGCGGGTCTCATAATAGGACAACTCTTTCCCAGCTACTGTTGCTTTCTTTGATATTGCCAATATATTTATCCAATGCAATTACCTCACTTAGTGAAATGTGCTTATACAGGCCAAAGTCCATTTAAAAGACTCATCATATTAGCTATTCAACTGAAAATTCAGATTACTTAAAAATAGCATAGCATTCTATCCCCTAGGCAAGGATAACAAAAAATAATATTATAGCAGATATGGGGGATAGAAGCACCCACCTAACTATGACCATTCTTGGTCCATCTTCTTTTTCATGCTCAGATCATGGATGCCATGCCAAGAATGATCTCTTGCAGCAAGAGAAATTGTTTTATCCAATTCCTCCTACTTCTTGTCAAAAAAATAGATTTTCAATATTATCATAGTGACAAAAAGACAGATCCACACCTTTATAAAATCCAAGCAATGTACACAAGCTAATTAAATTAATGCCTAAAACTTCCACTTATTCACATTTATGTTCCTGTCGAAGAGAAATATTTTACCTTTACATGCGTCAGCACCATTTGTATTTTTTGATTTGGAACTCCTTTTGTTGTTGTTTTTTTTGGGAAAAGAACCTGCTGGGCATGATCATGTCACAAAAAAAAAAATCATTACCATGCCCTGAAGCAGGCCCTTGATATCACATAGCTGAGACACCTCTCAGGTCGTCCTCCACTCTAATATCTGCAATTGTTCCACCTTGAGCTTCAATATAGGCTTCCCACCTGGCAATTAGCAGCTCTGCTGATTACAACATTTAACCTACCATGCTGAAATTTTTTTCTAGCTCCCTCAATCAGAGAAGTAAGTTTTCAGCTTTAAAAATAATCATAGACAAATTTGTTCCTTGCAATTACCTAGACAATGTCAATAAAGAACTCGCAAAGGACCAATGTTGTTTGTTTCTTGTTGAATATGTAATATATGGGACCTGTATCCAATCAAAGTAAAAATTCAATTACTATTCGAGTAATACAAGGATCTTTAACAAAATAGATCAGAATACAAAAGGAGGTGTTAGTGTATGCCCTAAATCCAATTTATTTCAGGATAAATTACACTTTTATATTTATGTATTTTTGTAATATGGTATTTTTCGAATAAAATATTTATATATCAAATCATAAAGAGTTATGATGTAATTATATTTTATTCGTGTATATCCCTAATCGTAGTGTATGACACTTATAGATTAGCACATAAGTGTATGTGGATGCTTATTAAGAATAAGTGCATCGGATTGACTCGCTAAGAGTACTCCACATGGATTATTATTTAAATGTCATTGGATTAATCTCTTTGTGATAGTAGTGTAATGGTCCTTTGACTTGAGGTCATGAGTTTATCTTGACTATGGATTATTATTCTTTACCTCTATTAGTTGTTACTCTTAACGTGAGTCGCACATACTGTAGAGTTCGGGTATAATATGAATCATAATAAGATAAGATATGACCAATAGAAGATTCATTACTCCTTATAATATGAGAGTATATCCCAGTATGGCCATTTTTTGAAAAACGATTCTGAAATCTTTGCGCAAAGTGGAAATAGATTTAAGAGTGTCTTAAATTCTATTTCAAGTGAGTTGTATTTTGGAAAGAAGTAAATTGATTAATTTAATAAGAGTTGGCATTATAACTGTACTCTTGAATTAATCGGGATATATGTTGGTGAAAGGATATTAATTACAGGGGAACTAATTACAAATGTGTGATGTTGAACCACTTGATATATCTCAACATTTGGGTGGTCATGATGCTTTGCTAGAAGCCAATCTTGATCTATAAGTGTAAATTAATTAATTGGAGAATTAATGATAAATTAAAGGTGTTTAATTTATCTAATCCTAATTAATTTATGATTATAATTTATACTTATTGCCAACGTGATTGGGAAAACCTAAAGGGCCACACACTTAAGGATAATTAATTCAGGATTAAAATGATTTGAGAAGTATGAGATACTTATGGGTTAATTTATGAGATAAATTAAGTTTTGGATTTAATTGTAATAAGTTATAAATATTAGGAGTTAATATGTAAGACATATTAATAGTCTTAATGGTTTTATAATTATTCATATACCCATGACCTAAACTGATTGAGATTTGTAATTTCCTAAACCCAATTTGATTGGGATTCTAAATTATTATTTATATATAATATATTATATAATAATATATATAGATATATGGCAAAAGTAGTAGTACTTTAAAAATTACTGGGACTACTTACGGCAATCAAAACAAAAGCCGTCGAATCCTTTTGAAGACGTGACTGGCACGTTTTAATAAAAGAAAATAATTTAGGAGTTAGCACTCCGTGGTTTAGGTCAATCAATCTTGCGAAAATTCCTGATTTAATTATGTGTGTGGATACCATTAGAGGTTGGGCACTTGTAGTGCTGCTTGTGGATCGACGTTCCAAACATATCGGAGATTTTACTGTAATTTTAATGTATAATCTCTATACTTTTCTTGTACTATACATAAATTAATCAAGGTGATCCGTGATAGGAACGTAAAATTTTAAATTTGGCTGCATTATCTGTTTATTTACTCTCTTAGAGGAGGTGCCAACAAAATAACTGCAACATGCATGTATATTCATGGCCACTTTTGAAGCTTCTTTTAATTCTACTAGTAGCAAACTCACTGTCAACTGCTCTGTAATGTTGTAAAGTCCATCACCTTCCACACCTTGATTCTTTATGATATATTGTAGCCTCTTTTCTTTGCCAATTCTTGTTTAATGTCCCAACCTTCTCATTGAAGAATTTTTAGAGGAATTTAACAAAAACGATTGCGGGGGCTGTCTTGTTAAGAAGCTTGGTGAATGAAAGGTCAAATCACTATTAAGAAGCATAGTTAATGAAAGGTCAAATCTTGTATACCATAGATGTTAGGTAAGCACATTACAAATGGTGAAAAACTCAGGTGCTTACACATGAGTGAAAATGTCCAATCCAAAAAAGGTCTTCACAGCCATAGCCAGTTACTTTTGAGCTCCGGGCCGAGCCTGATTACAACTCCAGCTTCGTTAGCCTTAGAAATGTATTCCTTAATATTCTTCAAATTGCAATCGAAGTACATAGCCCATTGACGCAAATTACACGTTGCTGCTGGTATCAACCTCATCTTATGATAGCTCTAGTTCTCTAAATTCACCGTCTCCTTTGAATAAGTCCTTCAAAGCGTACAACTGTGTAAATCTTCCCCGTTGAATTTAGAAAAGTTAATTTTTACCCTCTAATTTGTATCACAAGATGTTTCATATCTCGATAACTAAATTTTACTCCTAATCAGTTTAAATTTGTTTGAATATCCAATTATATGTACATTGCAAAGGTGAATTGTAACAATTTATTATGTTAGAGGGCCAAATTATGAGAAAAAATAACGTCTTTGGGGAATCATGAATTATTCCAATTGATAGATTTATTGACACCTAGTTAAATATCCCACTCTCAAACCTCAACCCAGCCAAAATGATGAAGTGAGAGGTTGTAGAGATAGAAAGTAAAGAGTTGAAAGAGAATTTAGAATTTGTATTATGAGGAGTTTTACAAGAGGAATGGCAGTGATAATCTTAGTAACCAATCCCCTTATTTATAGATATACAAAAGAGGAGTTAGGCCACAATACTACTAGATGAACCTACGTGTAAATATTATATTTGCCCTTAATGAGGTTGCTATGTAAGCACTTCTAGAATAATATTGGGGAATGTGTCATGTATTAATCCTGAGTATCATCAATCGTCCCCTCAATTTGGTCCCGAATCTCGGGGTCAGGGCCGAGCCGATGATAGCCAACAGAAGTCCCCTGCAACTTTTCTAAGCCACGATGCCGAGGTTCGACTTCCTTTTTGCAATTAGCCAAATCGAGGAACATATAGCCCGAGCCGGAGCACATACAAGAAGCTCTGAACTTATTTAAGCCCTTCAGTGCGAAGCCCAAGGTTTCTTTTCTTTTTTTCGTAATGGCGAATTTTCCCATGAAGCATGCTGTCATTGTAATGATTACTCCTGCATAGTGCCTGCTGCTCATTGAGTCCCGATGTACTATTATTGCATACATTATACCAGTCTATTATTGCATTTATTGCGCTGCATCATTGATGTTTTTACTGCAGAATGCCTCGTTTCGTTCTCCTGCTTTCAATACTTCCACTCAAAAGGCACTCCTATTTTAAGTTTCCTCGAATTCCAACGCGTCACATTAATTTTTCACTTTTCCCCTCAATTATCAGGTAAAAATTTCCATTTCCCTCCAATTTTTAGGTGAAAATTTCCATTTTCCCCCTAACTAAAGAACATTTGAGACCAAAACTCCCACAATATTTATATCCCCTTTCCCCTTGTAGTTTCTTTTTTACTTTCATTTCAGCCTTGCCTTTGCTTACTATTTTTCTCCTTTCCCCTTGTACAAAAGGGTGAGAAATAACTCTTCTCCTTCTCACCTCACACTCCTTCCTCTTTTCCTTTTAGTCCCTCTGATAGATTTCTACTTTTCGGCCAGCCGTCACCGTTCGTTGCTCCCGTTCACTATTCACCGCTCATCTTCCAGCAAAGCCCAAGCTTTTTGAGTTTTTCCCATACTCAACCAGGAGAAATAGCCGATATGTTCACTTCTTTCTCTCTCATTAGCACTTCACAACCCTCTTCCCCTTTAAACGAAGTTGATAGGCTTCTTAACCCTTTCGATGAAGCCTTTCTTGCAGTAGTCCCCTTGAATTTTCCTTCTGAACCTCTTTCAGCCTAACCTCCTCATAATGATTATATTGATCTTCAAACCATAAATAACCCGAACACCCTTGACCCTGAAAGCATAAAGATTCTTAGGGATAGGTATCGTTTCCCTAAGAACGATCACATCAAATTCCCCACATCCGAGGATCGAGGTCACTTGCCACCTCCTAGTTACTTAACAGTTTACCAGGAGTAACTCCGTGATGGAGAGGTAGGGTTGAGGCTCCTAATCACTCCTCTTCTTGTTCAGCTTTTTGAGCGTTGGGATATGCTGGCTCCCAATGCCATTCGGCTCATTGCTAGATTTTCTTTTCTCAGTAGATTGTACAGTGTCCCTCTTTCCTTAGACACCTTTAGAATGATGTTAAAAAATTTTCCCATGAAGGGTTTCTTTTACATTTCTCCCCGATCCGCGGGCAAACAACTCACGCCGGGGAATCCTTCTTCCATTCATGACTGAAAGAAGTCTTTTTTCTACGTTCGGTATCTAGATCCCCCTATGCCCTATTGTCCCTGGAACCCCACTAAAGAAAAATTAAAGGCAAAAGATGCCTCTCCTCCGGACTCCGATGGTGCTACAAGGCTCATCGAATCTAATCTCAAAGTAGACTACTATAACTAGTCGGCCATCCTGTCCAACAATATTTTGGCCTGGGCTAGGTTGTTTCCTTCCCATAATACGCCTTAGGATTACGATCCTCATAAAGGTGGTTGCAAAAGATAATAATAATTATATATATATATATATATGTATTTTTTGTAACCCAAACTGACAAACTTATATTTTTGCAAAACTCGGAGTGTCTTTGAAAGGGTAGGTTCCACCACTCCTGCCACTGGTGTAGGCTCGTCAAGCCAGCCTGCATCCTCATCTGTCAGTGGGTCTTCATCTACAACTATTAGCGTCACTTTGGAGAGTGCTGGTACTAACTCGGGAGCAACCATGGATCTCACTTCTGAAATGGAGGCTGTCCTGGGAGGCTTGGGTGACGATTGGGCAATCACCCTGGCTATACAACCTACTGCCCGACCCGAGCCTGACATAGTTTGGGTCACCAAGAAAAGGACCAGGGAAACTGCAGCCCTCGAGGCTAGACCCTCTTCCTCGATCACCCCTACTTCATCACCATCACCAGCAAGACACATAGGCTCGGATTCAATGATGAGAACATTTGAGGAGGCTTCCAAGAACCTCATCTTAAGCAAACAATACATGTCTGCCTATGGTAAGTATGGTTCACTTTCCTTGGGTCTTTTATCCTTTCTCTTATTGTGCACTACTAATCCTCATTCTTTTTGACTTTCCAAGAGGCAGACGATTTAGTCCTGAGGATGAGACAAAGTCGGTTGGGTCATGGGATCTGCCTTGGGCTCAGGCATCAATCGACCTCCTTTCGTCCCCTTCTACCTTGGGAAGCACTCAATTCTGACCCATTCCTCCCATCGATATTAATGATCGATCTCAGTTTGCGATGGTGGCTCGTGAATAGGTAAAGTTCATTTCTTTGCCCCGAGACATAGCCTAGGTGAAGAGGCTCACTCCCCATCAGAGGCTAAATGAGTTATATGTTAGCTTGATGAACGTCAGTACTCATGCTCCTTTTCAAAGAATTGACCTTTCCCATGACTCTAGCAAAGCCTTGACTTGTTCACTTATTGTTTTCTAGGCTGTCACAATTTTGCCTGCCATTGCTGAGCGGGAAGCCTTCTTCAACTTCACTGTCAATTCACTGAAGCAGGAGTTGGAACCCATACCAAAGCTGGGGTGGACCAAAAAGTGAAGAAGGCTGTGAAGGCCAACGACATAAAATGCAACATAAAGGCCGTCAAGAAATATGATGACTGGAAGGCTGAGCTGGAAGGTGTAAGAGAAAAGCTTTACCAGGTTGAACTGGAGAAGAAGACCCTTCATGTAGATATCAGTGATCGAGATAGAACAATTGCTGATCAGGAGAAGAGGATCCTTAAACTTCAGGAAGAAGCTGAATTGGCGGAGATAAAGTTCAGCTCTCGAGAGAAAGAGCTTCTTATCCGAGAAAGAAATATGTTCGTCGCTCCGGAAGAGACAGATGCAATACTGAAGGCGTTCATGGAGAAGGTCTTTACCATGGGGTTCACTATGACGTGACCACCTGGTAAAGAACCCCGATCTGTACAGGGGTCTGCCTTACGATACCTCGATCAACGAAGAGGTCATCAATTATTTACAAGCATAGTTCAAGACCGTAGTACCGATCCCTAGAGTTCCTGAAACTATGACCTCGGTTAGAACGAAAAGCCTGGAACCGCTGCTCCCGAGGTTGAGTCTGAACTTGTAGATCCAGCCTCCACTTCATTAGCCGCGCCCTCTAATGCAGCATCTTAGGCCTTTTTTGTAATAATCAACTTTTGCAATAGTTAGGGTCTTTTGTAATAGGTAGGTCCTTCTTTTGTTAATAATATTCCAAGTTGCTTGGTACTTTGTTCTCTCTTTATTTCTTTCCTGCACATAAATGGATTGTTTTTCTTGAGAGTGAAACTTACTAAGTCTCTGCCCTCTAGGCTTTATCTTTCTTTTCATTTGAATTAGGTCCGGACCTTTTAGGCACTTCGGCGGATCGGACCAGTTTGAATTTCTTGAGGGGGACTACTAAGTCTTAGCCCTCGAATGGGGGGACCACTAGGTCTCAGCCCTCTTAATCTTTATTTTTTCATTTTTATTTGAACTTGTTCTGGACCTCTTAAGCACTTCGGCGGGTCAGAGCAGTTCGAATTTCTTGAGGGAGGGACTACTAATCTCAACCCCCGAGGGGGGATCACTAGGTCTCGGCCCTCTTAATCTTTATTTTTCTCTTTTATTTGAACTTGGTTTGGACCTCTTAAGCATTTTGGCTGGTGGAAGTAATTTGAATTTCTTGAGGAGGGACTTCTAAGTCTCAACCCTCGAGGGGGGACCATTCGGTTTCTGTCCTCTTTATTTTTCTTTTTTTTATTTATTTGAACTTGATCTGGACACTTAAGCACTTCAACGGGTTGGACCAATTCAAATTTCTTGATATTTATTTGTTCCTTAATGTGCTTCTTCAAGAACCACTTATTTGCGTAAAGAAGGGGATTTTTATTACACTCTTGGATAATATGTTTTCAACTTTACAATGTTCTACATTCTAGGAACAGGGTCCTTTTTCATGTCAACAAGCTTGTAATAGCCCGAACTGTGAGCCTTTATCACACGATAAGGGCCATCCCAGTTTAGGTCTAATTTTCTTGTTTCCTCGAATCGGCTTGCTTCATTCTTTTGAAGCACCATGTACAATCAATCCCCAAGTCGCAAGTTATTATGTTTGACTCTGGAGTTATAATGTCTAGCCATGGCTTGCTTGCATTTGGCTTTTCGGAGAGATACATCCAGTTTTCTTTCTTCTAGCAGGTTCAGGTTAGTTCTTAGGGCAATGTCATTTTCTTCCAAATCACATAGTGCAACCTGAGTTGATGGTAATCCAATTTCGGCAAGAATTACAGCCTCAGAACCATAGACCAGACTAAACAGAGTGTTTCAATTGGCCGTTCAAGGAGTGGTCTTGTATGCCTATAGGATATTGGGTAGTTCTTCTACCCATGCGCTCTTGGCCTACTCTAGCCGAGTCTTGAGTCCCATCAGCAAGGTCCGGATACAGATTTTTGTCTGCCCATTCAGTTCCAGATGTGCCACCGAAGTGAAGTGTTGCTTTATGTCAAGATTAGAGCATAAGCTCTTGAAAGGTTCCCCTTTGAATTGTTTTCCGTTATCGGATATAAGAACAAAAGGAATACCGAACCGCCTAGACAGACAATATTTTTCTAAAAGAATTTCTCCATTGTCTTCCCAGAAACCGAGCATAGGTTCAGCTTCGATCCACTTGGTGAAGTAGTCAATTGCTACCACCAAAAATTCAAGCTTCCCTGCTCCCTTTGGAAGTGGGCCCAAAATGTCTATTCCTCATTGAGCAAATAGCCAAGGATTCTAAATAGGGACCATGTCCGATCTGGGTCTTCGAAGTTTAGGTGCGTGTATTTGGCATTGATGGCACTCCCGTACTAAATCATCTGCATTTGAATGTAAAGTGGGCCAGTATTATCCTGTAAGCAAGACTTTACGAGCCAAGCTCTTCGATCCAATGTGGCTTCCGCATATACCCTCGTGTACCTCTCTTAACACATAGGTAGCCTCATATGGCCCAAGGTACCTTAACAGTGGGCATAAATAGGCTTTTTTATACAAGACTCCATCAATGAGCGTATATTTGACAACTCTATACTTGATCTTTCTAGCCACGGCTAAACATTCAGGAAGAGCAGTTTGTTGCTGCTAAGGTAATTTATTACAGGCTCCATCCATCCAAGGTCCGTATGGATATCCATAATTTTATCCATAGCATCGATGGACTTGGAGTCATGTACTTCTACTAATATCTCTTTCGTTAGGTGTGAATATATCACCGAGGCTAGCTTTGACAATATGTCCGCATGTGTGTTTTTTACCTGAGGGATTTTGATTATGTCTACCTTTTTAAATTTTGACATCTAGCTCTTCACCTTGGCTAGATATTTTTTTAGGATCACGCCACGAGTTTCATAGTTTCCTAGGCTTTGACTCACATCCAGCTGCAAATCAGAGTATATCTTTACGGTCTGAGCGCCTCGTATTCAACTTCATTGTTTGTTGTAGGGAATCCGAACCTCAGAGTATCTGTAAGGTAATCCCCTTCCAAAAACTTAATTATAATACCTGCTCCAATTCCAGATTCACATGAAGCTCCATCAACGTGAATCTCCCATACGAGATCTTCTTTGAATTATAGTTGTTTCTAATAAATGATTGATCCACTGCCATGCCTAGCTCTAGCTTCTCAGTTCTACAGTTTTCTGCTATGAAGTCTGCTAGAACTTGCGCCTTGATGGTCGTCCAAGGTTTGAACTAGCTATCAAACTCAAATTGCTCCACAGACCATTTTAACATTCTCTCCGAAGTGTCATATGTGCTCAATATATTTTTCAAACGAAAGTTGTTAAGATAATTAGTTTGTGGCCGTGAAAATACGACCGCAGCTTTCGGGCTGACATTACCAAGGAAAGGCCAGCTTTTTCGATAAGTGTGTAATTCTTTTCTGATCCTTGAAACACTTTGCTAACAAAATATATGGTAAACTGCTAGCTGTGCTCATATTCTTTTATGAGGACTGAACTGATTACCAGGTCTGCAATTGAGATGTACAAGTACAGTGGTTATTCTTTTTGAAAAATTACTCAAATATCTTTTAAGCTCCTATAAGGCCTTTTGATCTTTTTCTGTCCATTGAAAATTTTCAGTTTTCTTTATAACTTGGAAAAAACGACAGGCCTTTTTCTTTTGACTTGGACAGGGACCGATTCAGGGCTGCCATTTTCCTAGTGAGTCTTTGAACTTCTTTTACCGAGGTGAGGGTCTTCATATCAATTATATCCTGCACCTTTTTGGATTTTGCCTCAATTTCCCGATGGGAGACTATGAACCCTAAGAATTTCCCTAAAGGGACCCCAAACGTGCACTTTTCGGGTTCAGTCTCATCCGGATCGATCTCAATGTCTCGAAAGTCTCTTTGAGATCCTCCAAAGTCTCTTCGAAGGTTCGGCTCTTCACTACCATATCATCTATATATACCTCCATATTTTGTCCTATTTGGAACTTGAACGCTTTATTGATGAGCCTCTGGTACATGGCTCTTGCAATTTTAAGTCTGAAAGGCATTGTAGTATAGCAATACATGCCTCAGTCAGTTATAAAGAATGTTTTCTCTTCATCTTCCTTTGCCATGTATATCTGTTGGTATCCTTTAAATGCATCTAAGAAATACAAAATGAGGTAAAACTCAACAAAAGAATCAACTACTATATTGATCCGAGGTTACGGGTAACCATTCTTTGGACAAGCTTTATTAAGATCAGTAAAGTCTTGGCACATGTGCCAAGACGAATCTTGTGTTGTTACAAGGATGGGATTACAAAGCCAAGTTGGATACAATATTTCTTTAATAATTTTTGCTGCCAAGAGCTTATCCACCTCATCTTCAATTACTAAACTACGCTCTGGACCGAAGAGGCGCTTTTTCTGTTTGATGGCTTGTACCCCGAATCCACTCCAAGCTTATACTCAATAATTTCTTGTGGAATGTAAGGCATATCCTCAACAATCCAGGCGAACACGTCCTTGTACTCGGCAAAAAGTGTGAAGAGAAGATCTTTGAATTCTGCTGGCAGAGTCACTCAAATTTTTATTTTTTTGTCCAGGATGCTTAGATCTAGCAGTATCACCTCGATGGGCATCTCGTCTTGTGGCTCAATTTTAGCTTTGCCTTTCCCCTTAGGCTCGGGGGCGCATGGCTCCAGTGTCTCCAATATGCTCCTTGAAGGCTCGACATCCTCTCCCTCCATTCTCAGGTCGGTCATTAGCTCTTTAGGAATGCCCAAGGTGGATGGAGCATTGAAGGTTTGCAAGAATGCTTTATCTGCAACAGACATAGTTTGCGATTGGGATCGCAACGACATCATGTAGTAGGCCTGAGCCTCTTGCTAGTTCCCAGTCACCATACATTCAAATCCGTACCTCAATATGAATTTGATTCCGATGTGGAACACGAAAGGAAGAATCCTATAGGTGTATTGCTTAGGTCGGCTAAGGATCGTGTTGTAGAAACTATCTCTTTTTACGATGACAAAATTGGTCATCTCGATCCTATGCTTCGGGAGAGTTCCAAGGGTCAGCGAGAGAATTATTTAACCTTCTGGCATAACGAGTCACCTGTGAAGCCTACCGAAAGGGTTTTGAAAGGTTTTATCAAGAAGGAGTCCATATGCATATTCTCCCAAACATTCCAAAAAATGACTATCAGCCGAGCTCCCAGTGTCAGCAAATGCTTGATACATCTTGTAGCCAGCTACTTGTGCATGCATTACCACAGGGTCATTGTGTGGTATGCGCCTGGGACAGGATCATCTACTATGTACCTGAGGCTCATGAATGGTTTTAGACGTTTGTCCCGATCCTCGCCTGGGGGTACGTATCTTGAATACTTCTTTCTTGCATTAGTGGAGTCCTCAGACGCTGGCCCCTCTAGCTATGGTATTTATCACTCTTGCTACTCGAATTTACTCATCTTGAGCTGAGGGATTGTTCCTGTTTTGACCGTTTCAGTTCAGCTAACGTGATGGGTAAGGTCGAGACTGCACTTGATTCACCCTATTATTGGATTTCTCTGGAATTCTACAGTAGTTCGGCTGATGAATTGTTGCAGATGCCTTTCTTGAAAAGCCTTTTCCATTCCGACCTTTAAATGATTGCAGGCCTTTGTATCATGACCGTGCTGGCCAAGAAATGCGTAGTATTTTGCTTTATCCCAGCAAAACTTTGGTTGGACCCTGACATTACTGGAAGAGTGGGCTCAAGGATTCCCAAGTACTGTACTTGGTACGATATTTCTCTCCTTGAAGTGTTTAGTGGCGTGAAATTCGAATATGGGAGAATTCTTGTCCTCGGAGTTCGGGCCTCGATATTGTTGTTCGGATAGACTACCTTATTTGCCAGTGGCCCGTTGTTGGGATAGTTTAGCCTATCTATCACTTTTGGCTTTTTTGAAGATGAGAGGTTCGAAGTCCTTGTGTTCTTTTTTTTTTTTTTAGAACCATACATTTCTCTATTCGTCTTGTTGGACTCCTTGCCTCGGATAAACTCCGATGCTCTATCCAACAGTTCAGTATATATCTAGCATTCTCTTAGCTAATGCAGCGTTGAAGCTTTCGGGTCGAATGCCACTGTAGAAAGTAGCAATCAGAATTTTCTCATCAATATTTTTATTTGGATCACTTCATCGTTGAAGCGGTCCACAAATTTGTTGAGTGGCTCGTCAGGCTTTTGCATAGGCGAATGTTCATGAGGTATGAAATGTCTTTCTGCAACACTGATTTGCTTCGAAAGTGACCAAGGAAGGACTTTGCTAGCTCATGGAAATGGAAATTGAGTTTGTTGGTAACTTTTAGAACCATTTCTGAGCTTGTCCAAGGAGTGTAGTAACAAAAGTTTATAGTGGATGGCGTCACTATAGCCTTAGAAGCTTGTGACGGCCACCACATGCTGTAGGTGGTCTGATGGATCAGAGTCTCCCTTGTAGTTGTCAAGATCGGGCAACTTGAACTGCATCGGGAGTGGCTCGGTCTTGATAGAGATAATGATGGATCTCTATCTCTTTCTGTCGGAGCAGAAGCATGCAACACCAGATTGTTTTTCCTTAAGATCTATTGAATTTTGTTCTCGAGGCTCTACTCCTCGAGCTATTTTAAGACAGTCGAGGAGGGGCCTCTTTGTTCAGTGCTTTTCGAGGATTGTGCGCCGAGTCTATCATGCACCAGTAATCTTTCCAGCTTGCTTGTTGGCTGAGTGCGACTCGTCAGATCGCTCTTCCAAGCGTGACTTTGTGATTTTGTGCCGGAGATCACTCAGACTCACGGCATTTATCGGCTATTCTCTAGGTTTTCGACCTGGATTTGCTGCTGTTCGGCATGTAGTGTGATGGCTCAATTTGAGCGCTCAGATGGAGTTTGATTTTTCTGTTGCTCAACGAAAGCTCTAAAGGACTCAAAGTGATCAGTGATGTATTTCAAAACGTCATTTTGTTTCTGTTGAGCCTCGGTGCATATGCCAAAGTCCTCAGCCTCATCATTCTATAGCAAAAGGTACAGATTGCACACTTTGGTCTGGCAGCGTCTAGTGCCTCGGTTCTTCATCTTTACAAAAATAAAGTTGATAGAGAAAACTATTGAGAGTAGTTGAGAAAGTTGAAAATTTGTCGATTCCCACAAACGACACCAAATGATGAAGTGAGAGGTTGTAGAGAGAGAAAGTAAAGAGCTGAAGAGAATTTAGAATTTGTATTATGCGGAGCATTTACAAGAGGAATAGTAGTGATAATCTTAGCACCCAAATCTCTTATTTATAGATATACAGAAGAGGAGCTAACCCGCAATACTACTATATGAACCTATGCGTAAATTACATATTTGCCCTTAATAAAACTGGCATGTAATAATTTTGGAGAATGTGTCATGTGCTAATCCTGAGCATCATCACAAAACATAAAGGAAAATTTGAGAGACCATATGGACAAAAATGTCATATCTTAAAAGCAGATTAAAAATCAACTATGCACAAGTAATTCGAAAAAAATAATAATTTGATTCTATAATCAGTAGACAAACAAATAGTCGAATTGCCCTTTTCTCAAATCTGGAAGTTTCCATCTTTGAGCTCTTAATTAGCGACCAGATGGAAGTGAAAATTTAATTTTCACCGCCATTGCCCATCATCATAGACACAAGGGATTGAAATTACAGAGTATGTGAGAGAAATACTGTGTAGTACATGACTGTGATATAGACGAATTGAATTGTATTGTAGATAAATGTGAAGGACATAATAGGATCTATTATAGTATGATTTGATTAGGAATAAGCTAACAAAAATTTTTAGTTTTTGGTGAATTATTCGATGAGGGTTAATTCGAGACATTTGAGGATGAAGAAGAATTAGAGAAGGGCAATGATATTGTCACAGCAAATATCTTATTGCCACAGTAAATTTTCAATAAATGACCAAACTACCCTCCTAACCACATTCTCTTTCCCTCGTTCTCTCCCTTTTTACTTCTGTTTCCCAGACCCTTAACATCTCCCTTCTATTTTCATTCAAACTGGGATAGCAGCCATGATGGCCTTAATACCAAAATTTTCGGTTAAATGACTGTATTTGATTAAGAAATCTCATGAAATTCCCACTAAAAAAATATTTCTTTGCTTCAGCTCAAGCAAATTGTTTTATCTCTTGCAAAGCAAAAGAATGGAAGACGGGAAGTAGAATACTCTAGTGAAGAATGGAAAATTTTCAGCCAATTTCAGCTTATGCTATTTGATGACTCTCCCTCTCTTGATTCCTCCAACCCACCACAAAGGTACCAAGCTGTCTTTTCTTTCCTCAGTTTTCTCTAAGGAATCAACAATTTTTAAACACAAGATATAGTAGTGGCTGCACCACAAACCACAATAATCAATTACTATTACTTAGGCTTTTTAATTACAAGAAATGATCTGCTACTTAAGTTGCAAAAAGATTTCATTGGCTTGGAAATATTTTTTGGTTTGATAATATGGCTTGAATGAAGAGTAAAGGTTTATGAAGAGGGTGAAGGTGGTGGTGGTGGCGGTGCCATGTGGGATAGTGAGGCAATAGAGCTTGAGAAACAGAACGAAAGGGGACAGGCGAGGGGAGAGCTTGTCAGCTCTGTGGCAGGGAATTGTTGGGAGGGATATTTATGTTCTTTCGATGAGTATATGCTGTGGCAATATATTACCCATTAGAGAATGGAACTGCGCTGATGTGAGAGAGAAATGAAAAGGCCTCTTGAAAATCAAAATTAGGGATTCTACATTAATTACAATTTACCCCTAAAACTATACTTCAGTTGCATTTTGTCCCCTAAATTCCAACAATAAACATTTTATCCTCTCTAAAAGATTCCACATGATAAATAATTATGGTTCAATACAATAAAATCCCTTAGGGTTTGAGTTGTTTTGCACTTGAAACCCCTAACGTTATTTTTTTTTTCACTTTACCCCATTAAATTCAACATCCAAATATTATTTTTCCAAATAATGGTCTATTATTGACAATCCAAACAGAGCCAAAACTTTCCCCCAACATAAATAAACTTGTCAGTAGTCTTTATAGGTATATTCTATTGGTTCATATGTTCTGTCCCAAAAATATGTTTGTCCCACTATCCCATAAATAATGCGCTGCCACGTTTCCTTTTATTTAAGAAGTCACGTGAATTTACCCCAATTAAAAATGGAAGAATTCGTCATCTCTCACTCATCATCCGCTTTTTTCCCCAAAGCTATCAACACTCCAAATTTAGCAAAAGGGTAATGAGATCTTTAATGACTGAATTACAGCGGTAATTATTTTGAAACTGTTTTTAGTTGCTTTTCCCTTCTTCATCTTCTTCAAAGCTCCTCCACCTCTGATTTCAGAATCGTTCGATAATACATTACGTTTCTATACTCCTCAGAATTAGCTAACTCTCCTAGAATGATATCGTCTCCATTGTCTTCATTGAATAGTTGATGAAAGTATCTCTCCCATCTTTCCTTAAATTCCTCATCTCTTACTAGTACCTTATTATTTTCATCCTTGATGCACTTGACTTGGGTTAAATCCTTAGTCCTTTGGGCTCTTACTTTAGTAATTTTATAAATATCTCATTCTTCCTCCTTAAATTCTAATTTTTGGTAAAAATCTTCAAAAGCCCTATCCCTCGCTTTACTTACAGCTTTTTTACCTATTTTTTAGCAAGCTTATATTTCTCAATATTTTCATCATTTTTACAACTATATAGAGCCTTATAATTAGCCCTCTTAACTTTGATTTTATCTTGTATAAGCTCACGTTCATCCCACCACCAAGATTCCTTATTCATAGGGGCATAACCTCTTGACTCTCCAAGTATCTTCTTAGCCACTATTCTCACTCTAGTTGCCATGTCATTTCATAATGTGTCAGATTCTCCTTGTAAGTCCCAAATACTTTGCCCTAACAAATCTTCCTTAAAAATTTCTTCTTTCTCCTTCTTTAAATTCCTCCACTTAATTCTAGGTGATCTAAGTAGGTTTCTTCACCTAATGTGATGTTTAAGCCTCAAGTCCACTACCAAAAGTCTATGTTGTGAGGTTAAACTTTCTCCAAGTATAATTTTACAATCTCTACAAACCCTTCTATCTCTCTTTCATGCAAGGAGAAAGTCAATCTGTGACTTTGTTGAACCACTTTTAAAGGTAACTAAATGTTCCTCTTTCTTCTTGAAAAAGTATTGATAATGCAAAGGTTAAATGTCATTTCAAACTCCAAGATTGATTTTCTTTCTTCATTTCTTGCCCCATAACCATACATCCATCATGCACTTCTTCATAATCCTCATTATCCCTTACCACACGTCTATTTAGATCACCTCCTATAAAAATTTGCTCTCCTTGGGGGACACTACCTATCAACTCATCTAAATCCTCCCAAAACTTAGCCTTAATGGACTCATCTAGACCTACTTGAGGCGCATAGACACTAAAGATATTAATAGTTTCATGTTCTAAAATTAGTTTAAGGGCCATAATCCTATCTCTTTTCCTATTCACATGCACTACATCATCCTTCATCGATCCATTTACAATAATACCTGCCGCTTTCTAGTTTTGTTTACTATTGAGTACCAAAGTTTAAATCCTGAATTATTTAAAAGTTTAGCCTTTTTTCCTACCCATCTTGTCTCTTGTAAACACAGAATATTAATTCTTCTCCTAATCATTGTGTCTACCACCTCCATTGATTTACCAGTAAGAGTTCCAATATTCCAAGTTCCTATTCTCCAAAACATTTTTCTTTCCCACTACCCTCCTCTTGTTGTAACTATTATGTGAGGATCTTTGCATATTTTTCACTACACCCGGACCCCCATGAAGATGGAACGGCCCTTGCTCAATGCCATTCCAAACTCCAAATTTTCAAGATCGGTTCTTGGAATTTTTTTTGTTTATGTTACATATGAAAATTGATAAAATAGATTGATGAAAAGAATGAGAACAAAAACCTGAAAGAGAAAATACTTATAAACGGTTTAAAGCCTAGTTCTCATGATTTGGAAAACTTAACTTGAATGTGCAGACTAATCAGCCAACTGAAATGCTTTTTGATTATTTCTAACTTTTTATTACTGAATAAAATATTAAAGGAAAAATTAATTTTTTTTAAGAAAAGAAAAAACCAGGTGACCAGCCGATTGAACCACGAATATGATACTTTTTCAGATCACCTTGTGGCCGAGTTTTAAAGCATTAGGTTTAAATAATGTTGACTTCTACTTGAATAAAGTTTTGATGTAAAAGTAAACATTTTTGTTGAATGTTTTAGTAAATGCTCTAGCTCAAAAGATTAACATAGTTCTTGAACAATTTGAATCATAGAGTAATTTACACACTTCGAACACATTTCTACACTAAATTTTGATGAGTTTCATTCTGCACCACTAATTTCAATTTTGATATTTTGCTCTCTCAATCTCAAATTCGTCCTATGTCAGTCCAAATTTTAACAATATCACTAATATTAATTGAATCTTTTCGTGTACACAATAAATTCCAAGGGATTTACAACAATGCAATAAGAAATTTTTGGGTGCACAAGCAAAAGTTTTAGTAGATTTGGTGATGGTGTCAAAAATAGGCTTAATGTGAGAGAAATTTCAAAGCAAGTGCCCAAAACTAAAATTGGGATTGGAAAGTGAGAATTGACTATAAGTTAGAGAGATTAAAAATGGAATTAGTCCTTCCACTTTTATTAGTTTTGGTATTTAGTGACAGCATTCTTGCGAACAATTTTGGGAAGTTTGTACTCGATTTTTATTTTTTGTACTTAGATTAAGACTTGATGGTAATGGATCGAACCAACATATCAGGTTCGTTTTTTAACCGACATGGCCCGTATTTATTGTATCAGCCTGGCGTTAGCCTGGGACCGCCTATAAGGCCAACCTGGCCTGTCTTTTTAACTTGAAAGTGGCTCACAATCAACTATCCAGTCTGCTGAATCGGATTGTGAACTAGCCTATGAGCTAAGCTAGTGGTCCAGCTCGACGGGCTGACCTTTGGGGCCCGTGGGCCAATTGTTGGCTGAAAGCTTTTTTTATTCTGTGTTTTAAAAGGCTTTTAATGACCATTTTACCTCCCAACAGCTATAAAACGGCTAGTTTTTGGGGGCAATGTTGGAAAAATTTTCCTATAGTTAACGTACAATTTTCCCAACAAACCACACAATAATTTCTTTTTGCCTTTTCTTATTTCATCTTCTTACACTTCAAGTGCTATTAAAATTTTTTCATACTACTTAAATTCTAATATATACTATTTAGAAATTTACTTACTCATTAAGTGGAGAACACAGAAGGCATTGAAGATTTGGAGGTTTATCCAAAATTCAAGTGGATTTCAAGTACTCAAGCGTATAAATTGAAATTCAACATTTGATTTACAAGTTATTTTTTCCATACGTTTTAATTTATTAATTTTCTTTATCAACTCTCTGATTTTTTTCTTCATTATTCGTTTTTTTTAGTATTCTTTTATTTGAATATCTAGTAGCTTGCATCTTTAGTTTTCATTTGACCACCTTTTTTTTTGGTTTCTTTATTTAAATTTTTTTCAGTACAAGAAAATAGAAGGATCATAAGCACTCTGCATCCACTAGAAGTTCCTCAAATAATTGTTGATTTAGATGATATAAATTACTAAAATGATACACGTCATACAAATCCTTGTAAACAACCTACTACTGTAAAGTAAAAAGTCTCATTTGGAATTTTTTGAAAAAGATGAAGTAAATGAGATTGATACTTGTAAATTATGTATTACACCTATATCATTTATGCACAAAAAAGGGAGGGGAACTAAAATACTAAAGCATAAACACATACTAAAAAACATAGAGAAGTTTGAGAAAAATAAAAAATTATTCAAATACAAATTCATACCACATAAGGTATGGTAGTAGATAATTTTAAATATTCACATGAAAAAAATAGAGAGAAAATGGTTAAATGGATAATTAGAGATGAATTGCCTTTTGTTTTGAGTGAAAGTTCCAATTTAGAACAATATATGCACCAAGTTGTGAACCCACAATTTAAAAAGGTTCCTAGAAATACTTTGAAAAGTAATATTAAAAAAATTTATAGAAAAAAGAAAAATGAATTTATGGCTACTATTGCATTGACTAATTGTAAAGTTGTTTTTACTACCGATTCTTGGAAATCAATCATAAATGAAAATTACTTTTGTATCACTGCACATTGGATAGATGTAGATTAGCATTTTAAAAAATGAATTATTAATTTTCAAATTTTTTAACATCCTCACAATGCCTCCCAAATTACAAGGTTGATATATAATTGTGCCTGTAAATATGTTTTGGTATGACAAAATTCTATCCATTTTTTTTTTAATAACGTTTCAAATAATACATGCAAGTATTCTTATGTTAAAAGATGCTTTTAAATCTATTTTAGGTGGTGAATTATTTTATAATAGATGTGCATGTCATACTTAATATTTGTGTTGAAAATGATTTAAAAATGGTTGGTGATATTATTCATCCAACTACAAGTGTTATTTACTTTATACGTTCATTTACTTCACGTCAACAAGACTTCCAACGACTTTGTTTGAAAATATCATGAAATTTAAATATTTTTTATTAGATGTACCCATTATAATTTTACTTGTCAATTGTTATCAAGTACTTTTGGTTATAAAAAAATTATCTTTTTGCATTCTATAACAAGCATAGTGGTTCACATAATAATACTTATTTAGGTGAGGAGGATTTCAATCGAGCTAAAACAATGGTAGAAAATTTTAAGGCATTTGAGTATGTTGGAAACTTTTTTTTCTACTATTTATAGACGTCTCATGTTGTTTTATCTACCTCAACTAAGTGTTATTAAAGTTGTTTTTTTCAATTGTAAAAATGATGATTTTTTTTATGATATGCTTGCCGCAATGAAAGAAAAATTTGATAATATTTTGAAATTATTTCATTGTTGTATTATTTAGTTTGTTTTATTGATCCACACAATAAACTTTTTTAAGTTAAATGCTTTCATTGATTTTTTAATAATATAGTACCATAAATGCTATAACAAAGAGTACTCATAGAATCAACTACAAAACTTTTTATGAATTATATTCTATTTATAAAGAAAAATCCGCATACAATTAGGTGCATCTTCTAATTCATCAACATCAGAATCACTATCTTTTTGCCCTAATATAAATGTTGGAATATATTTTGATTCTCATCAACTACTTTTTGCTACAAATAGAATTGAAAATAATGATGAAACTTCACAATATTTAAAAGATTCACTACTAATGGGAGATGATGAATACAATTTTGATTTTGAGATTCCTTCTTGATGGCAAAATCATAAGCTGAAACGTGAATATGTTATTATAGCTCAAATTACTCGTGCTTTGCTAACCATTTTGATTTCTTCAATTACATTTGAAAGTGTTTTTAGTGCGAGTAGAAGAGTTTTAGATGAAAGAAGGGCTTGAATGGCACCTTAAACTTTAGAAATGTTGGTGTGCTTAGAGGATTGGTTAGACGTTGAAGAAAGAAAATAAGGATTAATGATGCAAGACTTCGAGGACGACAAAAGTAGTAATTCACCAAATTGATGTATAGTATACATAGAATTTTAATGTTTAATAATTGTTTGTTTGGAGGTAAGGTTCTATGTCTCCCTCTTTATGTATGTAGTCAATAATTTATTAATTTTTTAAGTTCTTATATTAGTATTATAATTTATAATTGTTTGGAGTTAAGGTTCAATGTCCTTTTCCTTATATATCTTTTTAAAATATTAATATACATGGTAGGGATCTATGCTAAAACCCCCACAATCTCAAGATGGTTTTTTCCTAATTATATATTTTCTTATTGTATGCTTAATAAATAATACATTCTAATAATAAGTATTTACTTATACTACCAAGTAATGGCTTGGTCTAATAAGTACTAATTTGGAATAATAAAGTACTAATAACTAAGTTAAAACTTAATAAATTACTTACTAATGATTAATAAGTTAACAATACTTAAATAAGTACTAATTTTAAAGTACTTTGAATATTAATTAAGAACTTGAATTTCAAATAATAAGCATTAGTTTGAACATTTACTGGTAACTAAACATACAAGTAATAACTTTGATTATTAATGACTTTTTTTTTCTATAGTAATAAAGATCACATTGGACTAATAAATAATACTTTATGGAATAAGTAATAAATTAGACTAATTTATTGTCAAAAAAATACTATAACATTTACGCACTTTCCTTTTGGACTAATAAGTAACAAATTAAATAATAAGTAATAATTTTAAGTAAAAAAATATCTTGTACTAATAAATATTAAATTAGAATAAGATTAAGAATTAACTTGATCTAATAACTTGAAATAGTAATATGTAATCACTTGTACTAATAAGTATTGAAAAATAAAGTACTAATTAGCAATAACTTAAATAATAAATTATAATTTGAAATAATAAGTAGTAATTTAGAATATTTTGCATGATTTAATAAGTAATAATTTGTTTCTCTTGATTGTAACTTATATGATAAAAATTAAAAAATATAAATTCATATAATATGTAACAACTTGGACTATTAAGTACTACATTTGAATTATAAGTAATAACTTACTCTATTAAGTACTAATTTGAGTTAAAATAATTAAAAATTTGATCTAATTTGAATTAATTAAAAGTAGACTACCCCGTGGACCAACTTGTAGATCAGATCGTGGGCCAGTCCGAGCCCATCCCACACCCATAGCCCGTGGGCTGGTCCAAGGTAGGTATTTCAAGTTTCGACCCGTCCTGTCCCATCTCCCCAGCCGTCCCATGGATGCCCTTGGGGGTTTGGGCTCAGCCCGGGGTGCCCACTGCCATTTCTAATTAGATCCGTTATTTTATATTATTGTGGTGTTCGTTCGAATAATTTTAATAACCTTGGGAAACAAAATATATTTACATCATTTATATAAATCTCCATGCATATTAGTAGTTTATGCAGAATGGAACTACATGGCAAATCTCTTTTAGTACTTATGTTATTTGAGTGGAATAATTATGAAAACATTATTTTGTCCCCCAAATTATTTAGACTTTATTCTTTTTGGACAAGTATTTGGACTTTATTTTTAATAGTTAATTTTGTCATGTATTCGACTCTATTTGTATCTATGGGCATCTAAAAGTAATTAATGTTATTAGTATTTGACAAATTGAATTGAATTTACTAATCTAGTAATTTTTTTATAATATGATTATTCTAGGCTAAATATATTGTACTTATACACTATTAAAAATTAAAAATTTCGGCTTTATCGGCACTTTCTTTTCTAAAATCCTCTTTTATTAGGATCTTACTTTAAAACTTTTTTTTTTTTTTAAATGCACTTGATCAGTTTCATGTAACTTAATATTTATCACTCTTCATTTTTATTTAATTAAAAAAATAATAACATAATTAAATATTAATTTACTTCATTTATATATGACAAGGACTTCGTAACGAGAAATTTATAAATTGAGATACCCTTTTATATATTTTTGCCCTGCCAAAGTTATATTTCTGTGTTTACCCGGACTTCAACAACCACCCTCCCTTCCAACAAAAAAAACAAAACAAAACAGAACAGACCAACAAAAAAAAAAAAGGAAAAAATCCAATCAGCGTCACAACAACAACAGAAAAAACAAATCATTATTTTCTCAGACACAAGAAGTAATTTGCCTCCCGATTTATTGCATACATATTACATAACCATCAGCAACACAAGTGCTACAACAAATCAACAAGAGACAAACCACAACAACCAAGTTTACATTGCTTTGGAAATAAATGGAAATTCATGTGCATGGCTGTAGGGAGCTTGCATACGAGTGCTAGCCGGACAGTATTATTCTAAAGAAAACAGACAAAGTAACTACTAGTACTTTATTTATTGAAACGGAAAAGAGAATTTATGATTCTCTTCGCATAACTAAAGATGTCCATACGTGTACGTGCCTCCCAGCCATATGCTACATGATCACTCATAACGCGGTTAAGACGGCAACCTTCAGCCCCAGAAGACATTCCTCACCTGCGAAGTAGGCAACACCAGCACCCCCAGGAGTGTAACTGTTACCACCGTATATTGTGCCAGCTCCTAAATTACAAGTTGTATAACTTTTCTGGTCTAATTCATATATCCCGCCCGGAGGAGTATTCTGAAATTCTGCCAAACTCAAAACAAGTTGTAAAGGAAAATGAGAAGTTATGCACCGTACCATTTACAAGGATTTGTTCACATGCATAATATATACTATATGTTGAATATTAACAAATACACAGATATATGGCAGACTTGAGCAAAAAATTATTATATAAATCCGGTTCATAATTTCACAAATATTCGAGCAAGTTGTAAACTTTGTAATTAGAAAAAGATTTACACTATCATTTTCTTATATCAATAGCTCTTGTTTGAATTACAAGATTCACGAGCAAAATAGTGGACTAATTCGTATAACAATTTCTCAATTTGAATCATGAAGGTGAGATTTTAATTAATTACCAAAGGTGTCTTGGGTTCCATATGTCGTGTCTGATACTAGCACAAGCTCAGCAGGACTACTCCAGTCAATGTTGACCGGGTTCGCCAAACTTGGGCCGGAGAGACCCAAGATGACCAACAAACAGAGAAGAAGTTGCGGAACAAGAAAACGCCTCATTTTTGTTGATCACAAATAGATCGATACTCCCTTTACTACAAGACAATTAATTAGTGAGGAAGAGAGGATAGCTAGCTAGGGTGTAATTCGGAGGGAAGTGCAGGACTCTTTATATAGATGCTCTAGGATAATTAGGTAAGCCTTGAGCCATCGTTTTCTATTGACATCTTCACGTGTTACTGCCAAATTTTGTACGGCGTCAAACCCCATCTTCAAGAACTTAGGAAGTGTGCACAGTACGATGTTAAGTACTATATGATAATCATCGGTGACTGAATATAAGAGTCTATAACAAGTTTTTTGTTACTTTATGCTACGTGTTAGAAACTAATTATACAATCGATACTTACACAGTTACACACACTAGATGGTCCCGTTTAGCTAGATCGAAATTATTTTCGAGAAAACTAACATTTTAAGCATTTATTTTTTTTGGTTACATTGAATACCAGAATATGCCAAGGAATTTTCTCTTCTGTCTCATGTGTCAATGATCTATCTCACTCCTTGTAAGATTTACATCTTTTCTATTTAGTTTCTCTCTGTTTATTGTCTATTTAATTATATCTAAATAATTAAAACCTAAAATATCATCTAAAATATATTATTAGTTTTATCTCAAGTAGATCATCATATCTAAAAATTAATTTATTTGAAAAAAAAATTATTGTTGAATTTTATATCACATTTAAACTGTAAATCAGCTAGAAATTTTTAAATTTTGATAAAATATAAAGTAGATTAATCAAACGATAAAATATCATTATTTTTTTATAATTTTTTGCAATGTATTTATATGTAACATGATTTAAATTATGAATAATGATTATTTTAAAAAAAATTAAAATTCCAGTTACCCTTGAATGAAAAGAATCTTTATCTTCTTTATATGATCGTCATGTGTATTTTAATAGAATGAATAAATCAAAGTACACTATCCAACATAGTGACAAAGATGAGAAACGAAGCGGAATTTGAGGATCTGAAGTGCTAGAAAAATGCTCTTTTTACGTGTAAGAGAGTTTAAGTTTTGCTTTTTTTTTTCTTTTTTTTTTTCATTTGTTAAAAATTACTTTTCAGTAAAATGTCCCTACATCTAGCTGTTGAACCGCCGCTTCCCACAAAATGAAATATTTAGGTATGATGGATTTACGACTTTACATCTATACCGTATGATAATTTAAGTACATGAGTTATATGATGTTAGATAACATAGCATCTATTCATGTGGGTTATGTCAATGTTATCTAACATTATAAACTCTATATAACTTTTTTTTTATTTAAATTATGTACCAGATTGACAATGTAGATAAAATAGATCACAACGTTAACATTAACTTTAAGGAAAATATGAATATCAATTACTGTAATCTCTATATATTTATCCAATACTTTTAGGCATTAAATACCCTCCTATCTTGTAGACACTTTCTTATTTTATTTAAAACTCATCTAAGAAAGTTATAATTACTAGTTCTATTGTCACACTCAGATGTGTGTACAAAGTTGTATTAAATTTTTTTAAAAAGGGATAAAAATCAAAATACAAATTAACTTGAGGGTTTGTGTGTATAATTTTGTGGTGGGATAGGAAGTTATTTGATAGTAGGAATGGGAAGTAGGAATGGGAAGTGAGAAGTGAGAAGTGAAAGTTTACAAATAAAATAAGAATGAAAAAGATAAATTACACCAAAAATCAATAATTACTCCAAAAATCCTCATAGGACTTTATATGAAGTAGTAATAATTGTCTTTAACATTCAAAATTACAGTTTTTGATCCTATCACTTCTCTAACTTCAAATCCCAACCCTAGGGGTCCTCTTTTTCTCTTCTTTTTTAACTTTTTGTTGGAAAGTGTGATTTAATTATGGGAAGGTTAATAAAGTCTTTTCCCACAATCATGGAGATAAATGTAATTATATATTGAAATCTGAGAGGAGCGCAGCAGTAATTATAATAAACATCATGGGAGGTATGTTAAATTATACCTAGAAATAGGTATATTTGTGCTCTGAATTACCTTCTCTAGCATTTCAGTCAGCTATCTTTTGTAGTTGATTCGAGAAGACAGTCTAAGAGAAACAATTTACCATTTGTGGCAGGCTCGCATTGATTGTGTGTTTCAGCAATCTCTGCCTCTTTTTTATCTGGTGATTGTGTGCTTCAGCCTCTTTTTTATCTGGTCATCGCTCGAATACAAGGGAGTTTTTTAAAATAAATCCGATTTGGTGAAATTGTGCTGTGAACCTCTTAATCTAGAATTAGACATAATTCTGAATAAAAAAACTCCCAACATAGTGTGTGGTGATATGTCTAATTCTGAATCAAGATGGTCACATAACTTGGGAGGATCCATTTAAGAATGGCTCCATTATTGAGACTGTATTCATTTCCTCATATATATTTTTTTAAAGATAACTTCTTCATATTGATTTGGCTGCCTATTTTATAGGATGAAAAGGTTTATATGAAAAGCTCTAAGGCCTTGTTTGGTTAGTAAGAAAGTAAAATTAGTTAGGATTTTAATTACTCAGAATATTATTTCATGGAAAAATATTTTTTCATCATATTTGAATACTCTCAAAATTTTTGACAGCAGAATTGTATGGATTCTTTTTTCAATGTTTGGCTCAAAATATATTGCAGCAAAATATATTTTGAATCTTTACTGGATTACCAACAATATCCCTATAAACATAATATGTGGATAAAAACTTATGAAACAATTTTATAATTTGTAATACAAGTAAAAATTTAGATTAAATAATAAATATTCCCATTTGTTTCTTTTTGCTTATGTTATAAAAAAATAATTTATATGTTTGATTAAAGCACAAGTAATCAATACTTTTTATACATCTAATTTTTACAAGCTATAAAAAATCATGGTAGCATGCATAAAATATATTTTGCACATTTTTTATGATCTGCTCAGTAAGAGATTCAGGTTTTAAAATGGTATTGTTAACAAAGACATGGTTACCCTATCATGGTAATTTTTGTAGAAAAAGAAAATAGTAAAAAATTATATCAAAGACAAAGTATCAAAATAAATAATTAAATAAATCCCAATCGGAAGCAATTCTTGTCCTATAATAAAATAAATCATATACAAGACAAAATACTAGCAAGTTTTAAGCATAACCAAACAATTTAATTATATCATATTTGAGAATCAAAATTAATTGTCCTCCAAAACTTGCTTCAGAATTATTTTTTCTGGGAATCTTCGACAGTGAAAAAGCATAGTAATTTAATAAATTTAGATGAGGGATATGTATCATTCCAAGTTTATTTTATTCAGAAGTTGATAATCCTTTCAATTTCGAAATTCTCCATTAAGCTTGCCATTATTATCACTTATGTGTTGTTCCGAACCTGTAACAGTTTCTTCAAATTTGGCCAATTGCTCGCTATTTTATTTCGTGTGAACACTTAGCTCATCAGTCATATGCTCTAAACTCAAAACCAAGCTATCAGTACTCCTCCTTGTCCGTTATGTTTTCTTTGAACTTCCTTCGCTGTGAGAATTACCTGTCAGTTTTTGGGCATTTTAAGGCTCAATATCATCTTCATTAGATTCTTCAACCTCCCCATTCATGTTATCTTCCCTATTATTTCTTCTAACATTTTTGCAAGTGCTTCGACATTCTTTCTAGTAGCTCTATCTTGTACCCAAAGAACAGCTAATTGATTATAGTAGGGGAATTACTTGTTTCTCTAAATTTAATGCTCCATTAGCGTATAATTTATCTTTCGATAGTAAACTTAAAAATATAATAAATATACTGAAACAATGCCTAATTACCTTTAAGTAATAATCTCACACAAGAGGTTCTACTACAACACAAAATTTGTTTTTATTCCAACCAAAGCCACTTGTGCTTCTCGCATCACAAATAGCATGATACTACTTTTTTAATAATTTACAACAAATGGTTTTCCTTGTGACCATATTCTGGTAACTTTCACTCTAATATTCTTTCTATTTCTTTTTGACATCCTTTTCTTTACCCATTACCATTTTCACCAATAAATTTTCTACTTATTTTTAGCTCAACCATTATTTTCACTAATTTTTCATCTTCGATAACTGTCAAACATGATTACTTCCTTTACCTCAATGAAATCCAGAGTACGTTCCATATCTACAATAAGTAAAAATATTCTAATATTTATGGCCATTATAAAATTAAGTAAAAGTAAGATGTATATAAAAAATATTAAATTTAAAAGTAAATGGTATAAACCTCCCCACTCCAAACACCATAAACAACAATTTTCATACTAGTCTTTTTCAAATAATTAAAATGTATAGTGACAAAAAAATACATCATAGATATATAAATTAACATGAAACAAATGAAAAATAATCGACTGAAAGTTACAAAATTATAAATAAATTAAAAAACTTTATTAGAAATCAAGAAAAAAAAAATAGGACTTAACCTCATTGATAAAGAAAAATAGGAGAATTATTTTACTTAAAACTCTTTTTCTAAAAGTTATATTTTTAAATGAACAATTTTTCTGAGATGTGAAAGTCACAAAAACTATCACATGACTGCTGTAAACATAAAGCAAATACAAATAAGTATTAAAGGTCATGCTTTGGTCTGATCATAAAGAATTCTTGCACTATTGAGGTACAATGACAAGTGACCCAAAAGATGTCGAAAAGCTACAATGATTTATTTTCTGATATTTCAATGAACTGATTTACAATTATTTGGAAGAATTGACTTTTCATTGAAATAATGTAATTGTATTAAACCTTATTGCCAAGGGCACATGATAGTGAAATTTATATGGGAACCCGAATGGAAGATATAAAGTGTTTTACTCAATAGTGGTTATTCTTACACAACTCAATTCAAGACTTGCCAGGTGAAACATGTTTTACTCAGTTGTGATTATTCTTACACAACTCAATTCAAGACTTGCTAGGTGAAACACTAACTCCAATTGAAATAATCTTACTTTTTTTTTTTCACGATTTCCTTTTACTCGTGCAATTGAAAGTCACCAGTTGTATTAATTTATATCTGGGTATATACACACTACTACCATTAAGTAAACTATTAGTTCTTATTTGTTTTTTTTTCCCATGAATACTGTTCTTATAATCAAATAATTCAGTTAGCAGTATAAAATTAAAACGGCACAAATTTGGATCAATTAATTATTTTGAAAATCTGATCAACTTTTTTATGGTTGGACATTGACATTATTCAATTATATCATCAAGAACTTTTATTTGTCATTGTTCTATTTTTATCTCATAAGAAGAATTATTTTAATGAAAATTTTCAATAAAACAAATAAGCAATATTATACACATATCATACCATTTAGTTTACGAAACTAATTCAGAATCAAGAAATTAAAACTAAATTATAATGAAATAATAATGTGTGAATTTTGATAACTAACATGAAACTCAAAAAGACAACAAGCTCAAACCATAGTGATGATGACTTGAGGAGCGGAAAGGTTGAATTAGGGAAGAAGGTATATATATCGTTCTGATAGGGATTGACTTAATATAGGGTTTGGAGGGGAGATAAGAGGGTTAAAATGTAATGAGTGTACTTTAGATTAAATCTTGAGGAAAGTAAAAGGAATACCAACAAGAAATTGGTATTTAGAATCTTGGTATTTTGTAACTAATTTCTTACTTCTGAGGAAAGTAGTTACTTTTCTAATAAATTAAAAAATGAACCAAACAATAGAATTTAATTTTTGGGAAAAAGAATATTTTCCGTGATTAGAATCCTTGACAAGCAAAAGGATTCTAAGTGAGGCCTTAAAGGCATTAATGATGATAGGGAACACGCATTTTGATACACCATAAATCTATCAAGTAATAATAGAAGAACTATCATGAGTCAATAAGATTGATTGTAATATAGACAATATCTCTAATCTGAGAAATGAGATAGATAATAAAGGACTCTTGGAAATCTTGTTAGTTCAAATTTCTTTATTGGAGTAAACTCAAACTAATGGAAGAATATTCCATTAATATACCCAAAATCTTACCATGACACTAGTGGGATGTAATTACTAAGGATCGCTACTGATATATGACAATGCCATAGGAAATAATTAGATGAGAACTCTTTATCAAATAGAAGTCTTGTGTAAATAAATATTCTATATTGCATAGAACTTCTAGTATTAGAGGACATTGTTGCTATAAATACGAACTCATCAGCCACTACATCAAGTAAGTTTTTACCACCAAATATATATATATATATATATATATATATATATATATATATATATATAATAAATAGGAGAGTATACTCAGTATGGTCACTTTTTGAAATACAATTCGGAAATTTTTGCGTAAAGTGGAAATAGAATTTAAGACAAGAATTAAGAGTGTCTTAAATTCTATTTCAAGTGAGTTGTATTTTGAAAAGAAGTAAATTGATTAATTTAATAAGAGTTGGCGTACTCTTGAATTAATGGGTATACAGGTTGGTGAAAAGATAATAATTACACATGAGCTAAATCATAAATGAGTATTAATGGGTATACAGGTTGGTGAAAAGATAATAATTACACATGAGCTAAATCATAGATGAGTGATATCGAACTACTTTGATATATCTCAAGACTTGGATGGTCATGATGCTTTGCTAGAAGCCAATATTGTGTATAAGAATTGATGATAAATTAAAGGTATTTAATTTATCTAATCCTAATTAATTTAGGATTATAATTTATAATTATTGCCAATGTGATTGGAAACTTAAAGGATTACACACTTAAGAATAATTAATTCGGGATTTAAATTAATTTGATAAGTATAAAATACTTATGGGTTAATTTATGAGATAAATTAACCTTTTGGGATTAATTATAATAAGTTATAAATCTTAGGAACTAATATGTAATACATATTAAAAGTTCTAATGATTTTATACTTATTCATATACTTTTGAGATGTCTTAATTAGAATTATCGTAATTTCTTAAATCCAATTCGATTGGAATTTTAAACTATTATATATATATATATATATATATATATATAATATATATATAATATGGATGTGAATGTGATACATAAGTACTAATAGTAGTAATAGTAGTACGGCTAATAAGTGGAAAATCCGTGGAAAAATTTTAAGGAAAAACGTGAGAGTCACATTTGAAAATTGAGGAGTTGGCATTCAATAGTTTGGGTCAATCAATATTATGAAAATTCCTAATTTAATTATCTAATGTGGATACCATTAGAGGTCGGGCACTTGTGTGGCTTGTGAATCTGCATCCCAATGATAATGGAGATTTTAACGCAATTTTAAGTTATGATTTTTATACTTTTCTTGTACTACGTATGATGATCTGTGATAGAAAATAAAAATTTTAAATTCCTCTACGTTATTGGTTATTTACTTTTTCTCACAGCTTTTCTAGGTATGAATATAATCTGGACAACTTGGAGCCAGATCGTGCATTCCTGTTAAGATTTTCAAGTATAGTAGTTATCCCAAAAAAGTAGATAAAATTGAAAATCACTTTGAGAGAAGAATAGCCGAGATACCAAAGCAATTAGCTCTTTGATGAGTGAGAATTTCTGAGGAAAACTAGAAAATTACAAGGAATGCAACATAGCAGCTTCTAGCTAAATAGCAGTTCGAGGTTCACAATAGATAACTACTTGAAACATTGACAGGTACAAAGAAAATCAATTCGGAAGAGGAAATCAAACTGGTCGAGTTGAAAATCTAAAACCGATGAAAAATAAGTGTCCGGCTGGCTTTGATGCTAAAAACTATGCTTACAACTACATGGGAACACAATTTTTAGTAAAATGTGAAGGTTTTTGCATGATCAATAGATTATATGCCGATTACTCCAAGGAATATCATTGGACACATGTTGAGTATTAACCCTACTACCCGTCCCATCAAGCAAAATGAAAGATCGTTTACTCCAGAAAGAAGTGGAAAGCAGGAGATTGTGCTAGCTCAAATTGTAACTGTCTCGATAATCTTATCTTGAAACTCTATATACATTGATCTTCCAATACCAAAAAAAACTAAAGTAGTCTGACCTTAGAAATGCGGTTCAAGAAGCTAAAAGTTTTCTGCGATCCACAACTTGCATTGCCAACAGGATGGACAACTCGAAGCCAAGGGCAGATTCATAAAAAGGTAACTGATTGAACAATTGTTATTACGTTTTGAATAATTTAAATACAAGAAATTTTCATGTCCCAGAACAAAGATGCTAACACCAATTGTAAGTTAGTATCATTCTCATAAACCCATTCAACCAAATGAGTTTCAATGAATATCCAAACAAAATGCACAATAGAAGTATCAGATCTCACAGAGATTAACAAGGAATCTAACTGGATGAATCCAATTATTACTTGTTAGACCATCAGAGAGTTGCCAGAATAAAAATTTGGGTCCAAAAAGTTAGACTCAAAGCAGGTCGATATCAGCTAGCTAAACAATCAGCTGAATTGGGTATTTAACGCAAAACTTTTATTGAATGTCTGGTCCTTTGCTGAGAAGATTACATTCTCAAAAAGATTCATAAGGGAGCTGCGAAAGCTATATTGGCCCAAATCCCTAATCATGAAGATGCAAGCAAAACTTCTCAGGAAATTGAGAAATGAAATGACACAAACATTCAGTCCTCGGCTGTTAGTAGAATGGAAAACCAATTACTTGCCAAAAGCAGCAGAAGGATAAGAGCACCTAGAGGTGGTAGTGAAATACTTCGCCAAATACGTGAAAGTTGAACAATTAACTTTCATTACAGGAAGGTAAGTTCGTAAATTATTTTTCTAATATACTACCTCACAAGTTTAAAATTCCCTGAGCACTAGTGTCAAATAATGATAAGCACTCTGACATTTTTACTATAGTGTGAAGAAATTATCATACAATAATTTTTTAGCTCGGTGGGATATCACTAGGCCAATGACCAGGATGATCTAGCCAACAAAATTATACTCCAAGGAAAAAAACAAAAGGCCCTGGCTGGATGAACGACCGAGTGTCTTTTGGTCTTACCGAACCATTGTGACCTCCACCGCTGGTCTAATACCATTCAAGTTGACCTATGGGTCTGAAGCAGTTATGCTAACAAAGATTGATGAACCGAATTGCAGTACTAAGCCTTATCAGTCCTATAATAAAAAGGAGAAATCCTACTTGATATAGCCTAGCTAAAGAAAAAAGGGAACAATCTCTGATCAGGAAACAACAAACTTGAAAAACGAGATGGAAAAAGCAATTATCATGAATTGGAATAAGTACAACCTGAAAAATAGTATCACTAGCACTTACGGATGTCTCTAGTATCTAGATAGTGATCTCATGAAGTATTGATTGAATATGTGTAAAACATCTTAATGATCAAGAATTCTGGCAACTAGATTGCAGAACTATAAATAGAAAATTCTAGCAAAAAGATAGCAGAATTATCAAGTTCCAGCAATAAAATTATGGAACTAAATTAGTTACAAATATTTGAGCAATAAGATTACAAGATGATAACCAAAAGTATACAAATATATTCCTTACAGACTTTGGAATAATGTTTTGATTCACTCGATTGATATGATCATCCCTAACCATTTCATAATTAAGTTAAAGGAAATTAGTTTTAACATTTTTAAACTATAATTTACTTTTTATTATATTTACATATGATTCATATTATTTTATCGTCCTATATCCATTCTTATTTAAAAGATGGAGTTACAATATTACTATTAAATGTTCTCATATCTATTCCATATTTATGATGGTTGGACAAATTCTTTTGATCCAGCACGCCATATGAGACCCTTATTTTGTTTTCGGACTCAACTAATAATTGGTTTGACAAATGACAAGTAAGCAAGCATGTTATCTTATTATTACTATCTACTATCAAAAAAATCCGCACGGGTAAATATATAAATATATTTAACTTAAAAAATAAAATAGTGTTATTAAAATCATGATAATGGCGTATAATTTTTAATAATTAAATCAAGTAAAATAAATAATATTTTTAATAAATATAAATATTTTGAATTTTTTATACTATTTAGCTTTTATTTATATAAATAATATAAGTAATAATTGATTTTTGTGATATTTACTGTTATTGATATAAGTAAGTAAACTAAAAATTTCATATTATTTCTCATTTCATTTATTTCTATGTGTTAAATAGAAATAAGTTTTTCTTATAATTGTTTGAACTTCGATCAGAATGCTTCAATTAGATGATTAATTAATAATTGGTAATTTAATCAATTGATTAATAAATTTGTTAGCTCTTATAATTAATATAATCAACTAATTTAACTAAATGATTTCGACCAAAACATTTAAGTTTTGTAATTTTTGTCTAAAATGTATACATTTTTTTATTTATTTTAGTGAATTGTAGTACTTTTATAAAGTGTGATTATTGAGTTTAAGAGCATATTGCTATTTTTGTAACTAAATTGACATTATCATGCTTTTTCTTATTATTTTTTCCTAATCAATGATTATTTGGTATCTATAATGATAAATTTCTTAAGTAATGTGTGTCAATAAACTTTGCTTATTTAAAGATTACTCGATAATATGAAGATAAATTCAAAAGTATCGAGTTAGTGATGTAATTTATTATAGTAATTTTTTAATACATAAAGGAAGATGAATATTAAAGTTTTAATGTTTTAATCTAATAATTTGAACACATGTGCTACTCAAGAAAAGATAAAAAAAAAATATTTATATACATATATACCCTTTTATTTTAAAATTGTATATATCTGTGTATAATTTTTTTTAAAAATGATTTTAGTGAAATAATAATGATGGAAAAAACTTTTAATAATTAAACCAAATAAATCTTTAAGCTTCTTTCTTATAAAAAATTATTAAAATTAATTTAAAGGCTAATTATTTTTTGAAAATTAGATTTGTGTGTGGTAGTAATAATTTGGAAAAAAAATGAACTTAATACTGCATAATAAATAGTCAAAAAAAGATATCAAAATCAATAGTTTGTTAGCGATCGATAGAAAATTAAAAAAAAAACTAAAAATAATGTTACTTGCAATATTTTTCCGTAACTTCTCAAAAAGCACGGCAGTTTGCTTTAGTATTTTATTTAATATAATCAGTTATCAACCTATGCTACTAAGTGATTATATTATTTATAAAATAATCTTTTTAAAATTATGTAATTTTTGAAAATAATTTGTGAATATCACATAATAAAAAGAAAGTTGGAGTTATTTTATAGATCAGAAAATGAAAAGAACACTTATAGCAATCAAAATCATACTTGTAAATGGAGAAGACAAACTATTAAAATTACTTTTAAATGTAATATAATTACATCGCCATTTAACAGTAAATAACATTGAAAGTATGCAAAGAATAATAATTTTAGAACTTTGTCATCTTCTTGTACTTATAAATAGAGAAGACAGACTATTAAATTTACTTTTAAATGTAATATAATTACGTCATCATTTAAAAATAAATTTGAAAGTATGAAAAGAATAATAATTTTAAAACTTTGTTATCTTTTTGCAATATCTATATATCTTTTAGTTTTTGATAAAATTATTCATTCTTGAGTGTAATAATTAGGTTAAATCTATTAGTAATTAATAAAAGTTATCAGTAATAGCACTTTACATATTATAAGTCTAAAGATTTTTAAATTAAGAAATATATATTTTCACATGTTATTATCAATAACATCATTTTAACTTGCCATTTAATATTAATAATTATAAGAGGTATATGTGCATAAGTAACCGTGTTGAATAAATAAAAGTAGTTAAAGAAAAGATTTAGGTGAGTAATTTGAATTTGTGTGGTAATTAATTAAATTTTTTTCTTTTATGTCCCATTATTTACCTAAATTTGTTATACTTTTACTTTGCCAATTGTCATCCTCTAGTTGTTTCTCACAAACACCCTTTTTGCTTTAATATATATATATAAAATAAGAGATCCTCATTTGGTGCCTGTCACTTTTTGGATTTTTCAATTTATCCTTTATTAGCATTAATAATATCATGGTAAACCACCACTAATAACTAACATATGTAACTTCTTCTTTTTTTACTTTTTTTTTTTAATATCACACACTATGTGTGTGCCTTCTCTATTAATTTTATACTAGTAAAAATGGTACACTTTACATGTGTGCAAATAAAAGAAAAATTGAAGAAAAAAAATTTTAAGAAAAAAATAAAATACTATTTTTTAGTAGTTGATGAGAAGTTGTGGGAAGTTAAGAAATATTAGTGGAGAGTAATTACACCAAAAAATAATTACACTAAAAATACTCATGAGCCATATAAAGTAGTAATAATAGAAGAGTAATTTTGGAATAATTATATTTTTATTGTGATGGATAGTAATTTTTTACAAAATTATTCAACCAATCCCTAACTTCCCATGACCCCTACTTTAATTTATATTTTATTTTTTATTTTTCATTCAATTTCAAATATAATATTGCACACAATTAGAGTGTGCCAATGAGACTAGTTACCTTAATAACTTGTCAACCTTTATTTTTAAAAAATAACAAACTAACTCCTTATCTCCCTCTTATTTAACTACCCACCACCTCATTATCTCCGACCCTAGTTCTTTCACCTATATTTTCTTTTTCTTTTTTATTTTTAAATAAATCTGTACTAATTTTTATAAAATTACATACCCACTGAGTATGACTTTCCCATTAATCTTACATCTTATCTTATTTTACAATATATAAAATCTAAGCCAACTAAAATGGTGTAATACCAACATTAATATATTTCCTATATTATCTTCAACAATACAAATATTTCCATCTCATTAAGCTATGATTATGTAAATTCAGTTGTTAATTAAATCAAATACTTGACATCAAACGTATTTTGTTATAATACCACAAATACATTCACACTTGCAACTTCCATAGGCTCCACTAAGTTTTCCACTACTTCGTTAGTTTCCCTACTTTAAGCATGTGTGCATACTCTACATTTTGAATAATCACTGTTGCTAACCAACGTCACTTAGGGTCTATTTGATAACACTAAATCCTGAACTCTGAAATCTGAATGGTGAAATCTGAATACTAAATTAGTTAAAATGTTGAATTTTTAAGCACAAAAAAGAATTTTTTGAATGTCTGAATCTCAATACTGAACTTGTTAATACATTTTGATAAATATATGTAACTGAATGCTTAATAAGTCACTTTGTACAATTGTGCCCTTCTTTTAACTCATTATCTAAATATATAAAATATTTACTTTTAGTTTTTTTAAAAAAATTATCAATATTATTGACAATGAATAAGTAAACATAATTATTTTAAAAATAAATAAATTGCATGAAATAATAAAATTATATCATAAATAAAAATAAAGAAAAATCTAGATAGATTATTATTAAAAAAAAAACAAACAAAAAAATAACAAAATTAAAATAATCTAAATTCAACTCAAGAACTTAAACGAACTGCAATTTGTTCATGTAGATTGTGCATGAATAATTGATCGGCTTGCTAGATCCTCCTCCTAAATCTTGGCTTGTCAAGTCACTTCAAACTGTTGATCATTGTCTATTACAGAATCATGATCAGCATATTCTTGAAACCAAGAATTGTTTGCAGAAGTTCTTCGTGAACAATTATGGATGACAGCTCATGCAATCACAATATTTCTTTATGTTGGAAATGGATATGGTGCCATAGTTTTAAGGATTGTAAAATGAGCTTTTAATACTCCAAAAGCCCTTCAATCACATTTCTCAACCTTGCATGTGCTTGATTAAATTGTTCTTCTTTTGATCTTGGATGAGCACCGTTTCAAAACTTGGATAACCAATATCATATATTTCGATATAGTGTCATAAATCCGCGCATGTGTGGGTAAGCTACATCACATAATTGTATATAATAACTATCTGCATAAAAAAAAAAAAAGATGTTTACAAAAAGAACATGTCATTAAATATAAAATGCAATGTAAAACGCAATGAACCTGCTGGAGGAATGGGAAAATTAGAAGTTGGATCTCTTATAGCTTCTGTTAGAACTCTTGAATCATGTGCCACTCCTGGCCAACTGGCTAGCACGAATGTGAAAACTATATCAAAGTCACAAATAGCAAGTACATTTTGCATGCATTCTCCTTTCCCTCTTTCCCAATATAGTATTTGTTCATCCAGGGGTATAACTGCTAGTATAAGAGTTCTATCTAATGCACCTGTTGCAACCTTTTGAAATATAACAAAATCACTTTAATTAGTAAACTAATTTTAATCTAGAATTTTACATAGCATTTATAGTAATACCTGAAATATTTGTTGAAGTTACAGTAATACCTGAAATATTTGTAAAAGTCTTAGTTGTTGTTAGTTTGGATTATTTTTTCCATTAAAATTTGGGACTATCATCTCCTTAGAAAAATTCAGCATAGCTCGTATAATTTCATAGAAATATTTATGCATTGTTTGGGTATACAATAAAATATCTCCTTTTAATTACATGATTTGTTTAATGTTGACCCATGCTCGTGATGAAAATTGCCACCTTTTCTTCAACAGAAATAAAACGATTGTTTTCTAACCAACCTCTATTTCAAAAATGAATACATAAGTTCAAGAATACATCTTTCCTCATTCTTAAAATTTCTATGCAGTGTGCAGGATTTCTATCAAGAATTTCATTGACATTCCTTTTAATATAGAATTTGTATCAGGTCTTTTTCCAATATGTTTTAATTTCATTCTTTTCATTATTAATATTATTAACACAATGTTTAACACTTGTTTTTTCTTCTTAGTTAACATCTGCAAAAATTAAGAATGAATACATGTTAAGAAAACTATTGAATTTGTCATAGTGATTCTCTGAAAAAAAAAAAAAGTTATAATTTCATTTAACCAATATAATTGTGATAATAGATAAACTTACTTTAATAAAACAATATGAAATATAATCATTTAAAAACTTTTCAATGATCAAGATAGAGTCATCTCAATACAACTTGAATTTCAAAGATAAAACACCTTACAATTTAGAAGAAAACCTAATTTTTTTTTTTTTTTTTTTTTTTGCATTTATTAATATCCAACCTAGTTTAGCTTATTCAGATTTTTCTTCAAATTGAATCCATTGTTCTCAGTAAGCCTTACTTTCACAAAAAATACGAGCAGCAGCTAGGTATAGTGGATTATCCTCGTTTAAAAATATTTTGTAAGAATTTTGTTACAATCTTTAATGGTTGTTCCATATGAATTATCTAATATCTTAATAATCGATGATAATTGATTATCAAGATCTACTTATTTTTTACTACTGTTTCGCTTTGGACGCTTGCTTTCACGTTTAGTTTCATGTTTTGGTTTGCTAATTAAAGAGGAAGGTATCTCTAGATTTTCTAATTCAAAATTGATATATGTCTCCCCACAAGTTTCAAACCACCATCATCTGGCATCCCTTCTTTAGATGGACCCCATACATATTTACCAGTTGCTATAACTCCATCAAATATTACCTTCATATCATCTGCATATTCCGATGATTTGTAACAAAATTGTTGTGTTAAGATATTTCTATAACAACGTATAAATTATTTAGTTATGGTCTGCATATATTTGTAATTTTAGTTAAATGAAATCGCTTAAAAAAATAATTACCTGTATATAATCATCCCATTGTTTTGAGCTCCAATTAGGGTATTGCTTATTGGATCATAATGGCTATTCCCTATAGTACCAATCACCTTTTTCCAAACTATATATTTTTTCTTCAAATAATCCCATTAATTCCTCAGTTGTTTTAGATCAAAAGCACCAATTTTTTTCCTCTTTCAAAGTTAACCTAATTCTTTCCCAATATTCTCTTTTTAAACTACCCCCAGTGTAATTATTAGGCTTGGCCTCCCCCTTCCATAGTTCTATAAACCGCCTCAACAATAAATGATCTAGGTTTCCAACTAGCCCTAGCCTTAGGGGTATTTATAGGTTTCATCCTTACATATTACAAATTTTCATTAAAATAAAGATCGCATAAAGTTTAAAAGAAACGAAATGACTAAATACTAAATAGTTAACAAATTATTTCTAAATAATTAAATATATTTTTTATAATATTTAATTAAAGATGAAAGGATTGACAATGACAAAAATGATTATAAATTTGCTGACATGTATACTAATTTCTCTTTCTAGTAATGTAGATTAATTGATATGCACAAAAGTATACACTTGGAAAATTTATATTGCTTCAGACAAGTGGCAAATGACATTCTTCACATATTGAGCTCATATTATAATACCTAAGATTTCAATCAATTTAAATTTAGTTTGTGATATATATAATCAGACTTTACGCTAAAAATTTGCCATCCAATAACTAGAATTAACATGCAATAATGCAAATTATACTCATTAGCCAAAGAAACAACTAACGAAACTGTTTAAAAGTAGGTGAAATTATAGTAGGCTTTAGGAAAAGAATGGAATAACTTTAAGTTTCAAACATACATGAATAACTAGAGAAACAGGAGATAAGATGCAAAGATAATATCATATTGTAAAAATAAATGCAAGCACAATAGAACTCATTTATATGGAATGCATTCAAAGAATTAAAACAATTTGCTAAGCACCATATACTGCATCTACTTAAAGCAAGATTTAACGGCTTCTAATTTGTGCAAGGAAAACTGGTGGTATTATCATTTTTCTCATTATTGATATTTTATGTACTTATTTTTTTAACTATGTTGTTGCATCAAATGACAAATACATTGTGTGGAGGAAGACAACTTTTTTGGGATGACATTTCTAATTTTAATATTTTAGTATTATTTTCCGCATATTTAGGCGCTTTATGAATAATTATGTTCCTAATTGCTATTTTAATTTTTTTTTTACAATATTAAAATATGTTGAACATTTATAAATCAAGTTTAATGTTTAATTTTTTACCAATTTATCATCTTTATCATGATTAATGGTTTACTAGTTTGCTTCACATTTTTTCTCCTTATTTGTCGGTCGATTTTGAGTTCTTCTATAAACTATTTCCAATTTAAGTTGTGCCCAATGTCTATTGCGTATTTCTTTGGAACTATAGATATGTTTTCATTTATCACACTGTATGCTATTTTACGAAAATAACAAGATAATCACTCATCCTAATGAACAGGTGCAGGTTCCCATACCCAACTGCAAATGGTGTTTAAGTTTGAGTACAAATACATTAGTACAACATTTGCAAAATCAAATTTCTAATAATAAGTAATATATTTATCAACGATTAGCAAGAACACAACAGACTTTGTTAGCCATAATTGAATACCTGTATAGATTGTAGAAAAGAAGCCTTGAATTTTTTTTAAAACATTATATAAATGATTCTTTTTTTTATTTTTTAATTTCTAAGTGTAATCTTAGTTATTGAATCTTTCTTTGATAGAGAGATAATTTTTGATATCAATTAATTGCTCTCTTAGTCACTAAAGTAACCCCGTTCGTTGAAGTTACCCACATATGCAGTTTACATTGCTTATTCGGAGATAATTGTATGTCATGATTGATATGAGATAATTAAAATTTGATATTTCCTTCATCTTCAAACGGATTATATAAAAATGGAAAACATGAACATAATCCAATAAATTTTTTTACACTCTGTGTAATTGTCTTGAGCACTAATAGTCTATAAGAGTTTAATTACTTGAAAATTCAGTGCTTAATACTCCCTCTTCCATAGCAAAGAAATATTACAGTCAAAATAGTCTGCAAGTGAACATCAAAAGAGACACCCAATAATTCATGGTTTTCTCAGTCATGTACAAGAATTTTACACCAATCTAATTTTAGAATACCTTGTTAATTGGAACATCAAAAGAGACACCCAATAATTCATGGTTTTCTCAGTCATGTACAAGAATTTTACACCAATCTAATTTTAGAATACCTTGTTAATTGGAAGAAAAGGAGAGTAGTATTTCTGTATGGCTAATAAGTTTCAAAGATGACAACTCAATGAAACGACAAAAGATAGGCGATATATAGAAGAAAGAAAAGGGAGATTCATAGTTGTTTAGCAAGAGAAGGTAACTAAACGTGGTTAACAAATCAGGGTAAATTAGGCAAATAGGATAAGATTTAAAAAATTTAATCGTTGAGTGTATTCCGTGTTCTGCATTCAATTAGGATTCTAATATTGAAAATATTGACTATCATTTTAGCACTCTTAAAAAATTAAGTGGATAAATATTCTTTATCAAACGCACTAAATTTTCAAAACATCTTAATCTTTTCAGCTTCAAAGAAAAAATTGGTTATCAAATAGACCTTTATTGGAGTTGGCCAGGAGATGCCTTACAAGGCATTTTCCATTGTGAGGTTTGGCGTTCAAACTCCGAACCTCATAGAAATCCAGGAAGGTGCCAAAGCACAGTTACCTAGTCTAAAGGGTACTTTCACCCTCCAATTCCTTAAGCTAGTGCCCAGTTAAATTTCTCTCTATAGTGTAAGTTAGGTTAAGATGTTACCGCTTTAAAAAAAAAAAGAATAATCACTATTGCTGGAAAAAAGTTTCAAGACTCCAAGTTATTTTGGAAACGTTCCCACCACCATTTCAGACTGTGGCCGCATCATTCAGGTTTGCAATTCATTCCTTTGTATGCAAATTTTTTTTTATAATAAAGTCTGAAACTTACATTTTGAGCAAAGACTACTATGTCATGACGTCTGTGTTTCATTAACTTATTAAATTATATCATAATCTCCTCCATGTACATGAAAATAATGCCTAATTTATGTGAACAATGGATGGTAACTAAAGTTGTCAACAAAGTGTAGACTTCTCATATGATTTAAGTTATGGATTCGAGTAATTAAAGGAGTGGGTGTAGATCCACTGTAGGTGATCTTTTTAAAAAAAAGGATGGTAATTAAAGAAACAACACAACTTTTGCTCATTGGTGTTTACTTCAATCTCAACTTGAAAACAAAATCTCGGTAACTTCACTCAAATTCTTTGTTCTTTAATTATTATTATCTATTCATTTTTTTCCATTTTGAAACCCTTTATGCAACTAAATTCTTGGAAAAAATTAGTTAAACACACAGCAACTTTAATTAATACAATCAATATTATTATTTATTAACGATAATTTTAACTTTTGAGGAATAATACTTCCTAAAATAAAATAAAAGAAACAATATATTGTCAATTAATAAAAAACAATTATTCCAAATCTTCAATCTCACATGGATTATGTTTTCATTACGAATTTACAAAAATCAATGATTATCATTTGAACATTTATAATTCGACCTTCATTCTACAAGTAATTTTTTCATCAATCAATTTCACCTACTTAACCCACTTATCTCATCCAGAATAAACTATCAATATTCATGTTTTAAATAAATGTGCTCATACCTAATGGTAAGAAAATAATTCAAAAGCCTAATATCATCTAAATAAATTAACTAAAAAAATATATTTTCAGGGCTATGTCATTCTTCTTTAAATTAATACAGCATAAACAATCAACAGTTAACAACTTTTTTCTACAATTATGTCATACCTATATTACTTTTCCTTCTCCTTTTTTAACAATTAACAACTCTTCTCTATGTACTATACATATGCATAATTTTGAACTTCACCAGGGGATGGACTTATATTATTTTATGTTGTAAATAGAAATAATTATTACTACTTTCATCTATATCACAATTCTATTAAAAATTCGCAAGCATTTTTTACACGCTGAATCATCACTCACAAATTTAAATTTAATTTCCATTACCTTACTATATTATGCAAATATAAATGACTAAATAGGAAATGTTTTGTCTCTTACAAATATACTCCGCTTTACATAGATATCTATTATTTCAAATATCAAAACTTTGTATTTCGCATTTCACAAAATTACATATGTAATATAAGTTTCCTACTACTTTTTTTTCTGCAAATATTTTCTCCAATAACTCACATTATGATTTATTAAATATCACCAAAGACATGTATGATTTAACTTTTTCAAAAAAATTATATTTAATTATACTATCATTGGTATCACAATCTCAAAAACATTCAAGAGTTATTTTTACTTGCATTGGATGTATCACTTACAAAATATAAGATAATTCCGTAGCCTTTTGAAAATTGTCGCTACCCTACAAACATTTTTGTTACCAAAACAAAAATAATAAAACCATACAAAATGTATCACTTACAAAATGTAAGATAATTCCGTAGCCTTTTGAAAATTGTCGCTACCCTACAAACATTTTTGTTACCAAAACAAAAATAATAAAACCATACAGACACCAAAAAAAAATGAGGAGAAATTCCCTTATAATATAATTGCTAAAGGCAATATAAGTCAGATTCTTAACTCTATTATTGAATTGTAATTTAGATGGTAAGATGTATTTTTCATGACTAATTGATCATCAGTTCAGGCCACTAAAAGGTACGGACAGATGTGTGTTGTTTCTTTGTAGAAAGAATATGAAAAAAGATTCTTACCTCTTACCCTAATTCTTGATGTCTCCAAATTGGAATAAACTATATTTATTTATTTATTTATTTTTAAACTATATTTAAATGACAACATACACAAACCAAAAGAATACATAAACTATAAAAAATATTACAAATTACAAATTTTCATGATGACCATTATGTCATTAAATTATATGCCGACAAAAATATAGTACAAATTCATATCTCACCATTTTAGGTATTCCTAATTTTGATTTCAAATATTATGAGTAATATTTCCATTTATCTTTTTAAGTTAATGGACGGATTTTTTCGACAAACTTGGCATGGATATTCAAGAAATCGAATCTACCAATCATTTTTTAGAAAGCGAATTAAAATATCTAGTGTTGAAAATGGACGTGACAGCAATGCTGAAAATGCAATAGCCAGTCAAATTCTTAAACGTCAACATACAAAAATTGGACAATGGTGAGGTTCCTTAATTGTAGAGCGAAGACAGGAGCAGCTCTAGCAAGACGGCAAACACTCAATCATCAAAGTATTGCAAATAAGGCCAAGAATCAATGACCACAATTTAATAGTTCTAGTAATTCAACCTAATTGTCAAATCATAACACATTAAACTCTATTTTTTTTCATTGTACATGTTCCTTCACGAGTTTAGAGAATGTAAAAGTAAGAGGCACTACACAAATCACACAAATATCATACTTCCCTCTTTTTTATCCTAATTCATCTACATATGATGAAGGTAGCTCAAATCGAGTACCCCATATCACATCCCTTGAAGGTATGCAATCATTTATACTTCATATATCTCAATAACACAATTATATTTATTTTCAATCTAAAAATTTAATTTCATTGTTGTTCAATAGATTTTTTTACCTATATAATATGACACACATATGTTAAAATTATGAACATATAATATATTTCTCTGATTATCTTTCACTATATTTATATAACTCTGTGTGTGTGTGACAAAAGTTAAATTTATCTTTCTGAATATACATATGAAATTTACACAGCTAACAGTCTCGTGCAAGTAATGGATTGACATGGACATCTAGAAACACTCATACACGGAAGGAAAATTGCAATACATCACATGATTTTGATGAGAGATTGGGTTGTCCCATATTTCAGCAACCTCTAGCATATATATGTCGATTTTGTCATGCCAAGTTGCTCTCTAGTGAAAATGCTCAATTTTGTTGTTCAGGTGGAAAAATGAGCTTAACACCAATTCAGCTCCACCTGAACTATGAGCTTTTTATATTTGAAACAGTAGAAGGAAGGTACTTTTGGCGGCATATTAGGTGATCCAATGATAATTTCTCTTTCACATCAATAGGTGTGCATCTTGACGAAAATCTTAATTGAAGTGGTCAAAGAATGCATTGCTTCCGAGCAAAAGGCTCTATTTACCACAAAATCGATTGTCTATTCCCAAGAACAAATCCAAGAAATATATATATCCAGTCGTATTTTTGTGATCGAGAGTAGGAAATTGCTAGAATATAATTGCTAATAATTCATATTTGACAAAAGATTTGCTTATGAAGATAAAGAGGATCCTTGATGAACATAATTCTTTTATAAATATTATTAGACAATTAGGTCTGCATCAAGACATACCAAATTGCAGACTCATTATCTAACAATAATTTTTGAACCTTCATCAATATACTCTTCCAGTAGTATCTGAAATTACAACTATTATTATTGGTGGTAAAGAGGTTGGTCAATTAAATGGTCGATATATAATTACACAGACATATGATGGAGAATTGATGATTGTCCTTAATATTTCTCGATATTTTGACCCTAGAATACCTATTACTTTTGCCTTTTGGAAACTATGGATTGGACGTAAATACTCGCAACATGGATAAAATAAAAGTAACACGTCAACAATTCTATGCCTACATGTTGTAGGTTTACTCTTATATATGCAACTTCAAAACATATAATTAGTCATACATATTTTGTATGTTTAAGTTTTTAATCTATTGTATGTTATGATATATTATGTTGTATTTATAAAATCGCCAAAATGATATGTCACTACTTTTATGAAGAGCTAGAATTGTTCAAAATCACGTAGTGGATTGCAATGGGTACTTGCTAATCAAAAGGCTATTAGATTAGAGTTGTACTCAGAATTACAAGATTCATTACACTATGGACAACATGATGTAGGATTGAGAATAAACAAACACAAAAGTCATCTATTATAAAGTTATATTTCATAGGTACTCAAAAATACTATAATTGTTATATCTTCTATTTGATTAGGCAATAAAAGTTGTAGAACTATTTTGCCATCTTCTTTTGTGGGAAGCCAAAGGGATATGTGCCAAAGATACCAATATGCCAAGACTCTAGTATAGAAATATGGTAAACCAAATAATGATGCTTATCATGACTTGTGACCATAATTGGCTAGAAATAAGAAAAGAGCTTTTTTTTGGTCAATCACATCAAGATCAACCAAATTTGATGCCAAGAATCTTCCATGATCTAATGTTGTCATCCACAAAGGTGTTCTTGAAATGGTAACATCATATGCTTATGTCATTGAGTATCAAAAGAGAGGTTTGCCACATGCTCACATAGTTGGTATATTATCTAAGAGTGGCAATTAAGAACACAAGAAGATTATGATAGTGTTGTGCGGGCTGAAATTCTTTTGAAACACAATGAACCTACTTTATATGAAGTTGTGTTGAAGCACATTATTTATGGTCCTTACGGTGTTATAAATTCACATAGCCCATGCATGAGAGATGAAAAGTGCAAGAGAAACTTTCTTAAGCCATTCTACCTAACACTCGTGTTGTTGATGATTCATTCCCAATGTATCGAAAGCCAAACAACCCTTGTACCGCTAGATTATAATATAGAAACCATGGTTGATAATGGCTACTATTGAAATATGATTGTCACATCAACATTGAGATCATGACTAATGTTATTTGTGTAAAGTATTTATACAAATACATGTTCAAAGGTCCAGATAGAAGTTGGGATCTGAGGTTCGTTCTGTCCCAAAAACATATAGATTGCAATAATATATTGACGGAACATGAATATTTATGCTCAAGTCCATGTGGAAGATATTTGAACTTGAAGTAAGTCGAATCTGTTGTGAGATTACAAATACAAGTCTTCCAAATATGCAACCAGTTCACTTCAACCCAAATAAAATAGTACAAAACATTTTTCTAAATGTACACAACTCAAGGACAATGCTGTTAGTCCTTTGTGAACCTACTTTAGTGGTGAAACTCCAGCATGAATGCTCGCTACATATGATTGATCGTCCCGATTCTCCAAATCTTACCATGTTCCCTAGCCTCTTAAGGGAATTAAGAAGTTCTTGAGCAATCACAATAGGGACATTTATGAATTCAACCCCCCATCAATTGTTCATGACATAGAGATGGATTAGATCTTCCAAAGATGATAAAAGATGAGCTATTACAAGAGGCACCTGACATGGATATAAAATCTATAGATCAGTTTATTCGAATTTGGACCAAAAAATGCGTTTAATGAAATTGTCTCATCACGATTGAAAAAGAAATCAAAATGTTTTTTGTTGATCTATAGGAAATAGAAAGACATTCTTATATCAAGTAATATTAGCTTATCTCAGGAAAATGATCACATTGTCATTGCCACAACCACATTGGGCATAGCAATAACACTCTTACCTGGTGGACAAACCGCTTATTCTAGATTTAAAATCCCTTTCAACCCTGACAACAAGTGTTTGCAATATAATTAAACAATCTGAGCTACAAGAATTACTGAAACACACAACTGCTATCATGTGGGATGGAGCACCAATGGCTAATGAATACATATTTGAGGATTTAGACAAGACAATAAGGGTCTCTTAGACAGTATGTTACCATTTGGTGGATTTCCCTTATATGAGGTGGTGATTTCAAGCAAGTTTTACTAGTTGTAAAGAAGGATACAAGAATCCAACAAATTACTACACGTGTCTCAAGATCAACATTCTAATAGAATTAAGTTAGACTTTTAAAGTTGGGACAAAACATGCGCTCATTAGCAGACAGACAATTCTTAAACTTCTTGTTGAACATAAGTGATGGGAAAGAATCTATATTCAAATGTGATTACATTGAAATGTGTTCTTCAATTGTAATGCCATGGGATGGTGAGGACTCAATTAATCAACTTATTAATTCTACATTCCCAAATGTGGTTGAACATGCAAATATATATGGTAGTAAAAGCACTTATCAACCCAAAAATGTGGATGTTAATGCTCTAAACGAATTGGTGTTAAAAAAGTTTTCAGACGAAGAAAAATAGTATACTTCCTGGGATATAGTTGAAGGTTACACTCACAATCTATATCAACAAGAGTTTTTGAACTTTCTTTACCCTAGTAGGATGCCCCATCAGAAATTAGTTCTCAAATGATGTTGTCCAATTCAAGTTTTAGAGAAATTTAAACCCAGAGTCAGGATTGTGTAGCAGAACAAGATTGATTTATTATGATAACTTGAAGGCTATATTCATAGATAACATTATCATCACGGGACATTACATATTAGAATGTTTCTTCATCGGATACTCTTGGACCATAGTGGGCTTCCTTTTGCTTTGAAAAGAAGAGAATTCTTAGCGCAGTTGAGTTTTCTTTAATGATAAATAAAGCCCAAGGGTAAACAATTCATAATGTGATAATTTTTCTTCATATTATGTTCTCAACTGTGGTCAATTCTTTCTAAAGGGGTGTAAAGAATTACTGCAAATTGTTAGTAAGAAATGGTTGTATGGACCGAAGGCGTGATGTATTTACAAAGAATATTATTTACCATGAAATTCTCTTATGGTAAATTGATGAACATGTTTTCATTTCAAATACAAAATAGGAATCCATCAACATTGTAATTCTTTATCTTCCTTATATACATGCATTTTATATTTGTATCTAAATATAAATATTATTAAATGTAGAAGTTTTTAGTTATGTCTTTCTTACGTACATGCTTTTGGATATATATTTCCATCCTAATATAACACCAAAAAGATAACAAAAACTTATTACATCATAGCAAAATATCTTAATGTTTCTCTTTTTTACTTGGAAGATCAATTTGATATTTAAATATTAGAATCAACATCAGCAACACATTCACAAATACTAATAAATCGTGTTTTCATAAACCCTTATCTATGTCATCCCATATTATAAAGCAATTTACATTTCACATAATAAGTCAAATTACACAATATTTCTCTGTTCACACACATTGAATCTGCCCCGATGATTAGTAATAATAAATGTTGACAAAGAAATAGTAGGAAATTCTCTAATGTTCTATATTACTAGCTTTCATTAGCCTTACAAATAAGGTACCAAAATTACCTATTTATAGAGTTACAAGATAGAAAATTCATGAATAAACGCTTAATATGATACATGAATTAGGGGGATCAATAAACTTAAGGGAAGTACATCACATAATTCAATATAACTAAGAGGATGAAATTGCATTGACCAAGTGTACTTAGAGGGAAGAATAGACATCCATTTATATAGAATTCATAACACTCCTCCTTGGATGTCCATTACACAAAGAATAGGCCTCATTAAAAAACATTACCAGGAAAAAATCCAGTGGAAAAAAATCCAAGTGAAGAAAAATAGTATACTAAGATCTTTGAACCAAAATATTTAACAATGTACTTACTCCCCCTGTTGAGAATATTTACTAAGATCTATGAACCAAAATATACTCATATTTATTTAATATTTATGTTGGCCGGACAAATTCTTTTGATCCAGCATCCTTTGTGATAGCCATATTCTGGTTACGGACCCAACTAATAACAACAAATGTTATATACAATATAAAAGGGCAATAAATGTGTAGAATTTTCTCATATTTTATTGCTAAGAAATAATTTTCAAAGCTACATGTCAAAGTCATATATGTGGTAATCCATATCCTGATTTGTTAGTATTTTGCTAAATAGATATCAAATAGAATTCCAATTGTATCGCTTATTTAATACATTTCGACTTTGAAATGTCACATATTATAAATATGCTCTTCAGTGTTGAATCTATGATTGATAAAATTAAATTAGAAAACGGACCCAAATTTGTTGCTCTTATACACTGTCAATATATGTGTATAGTAATATATGGTATGTAAATATGTGATTTATATAATTTTCCTAATTACTCTCCTAAATTATGTAATTACTTTATTAGTCTGATTGTCTTGATTAGCAAGACTTACCATATTTATATGGTATAGAATATTCTCTTATAAGCTATATAAAGGCACTCTATATACTAATTGTATTGAGACCTGATTTATACATATTGTGCATATTCTTTTGTTCCTAACATGGTATCAGAGCCTCCTCCTGTAAATATATTTTGAGCTTCCGCCTATTTGAGCACTTGTAAATTTGTTTTGCCCTAGTTCCTAGTTTTCAACCTTAAAGTTTTTCTCAATTTTTGACTTTCAGATTCTCTCGGTTTTGAACTTTCGAATTATCTCAATTTATATCAACCTTCGGGTTTCCTGATTTTCAATTTTCGGTTTTCCTGATTTCAACTTTCGAGTTTTTCTCAGTTTTCAACTTTCGGGTTTATTTGGTTTGAACTTTCGGATTATCCTTGGTATCCAACCTTCGGGTTCTCTCAATTTTGAAATTTCGCGTTCTCTCGATTTTTGGCTTTCGGCTTCTTTTAATTTTCGTTTCAAAATCAATTTGACTTTCCATAACCATATTAAATTTGAAAGGGGATGTCAATATATGGTATGTCAATATGTGATTTACATAATTTTTCTAATTACTCTCCTAAATTATGCAATTACCTTATTAGTCTGATTGTCTTGATTAGCAAGACTAACCGTGTGTCTGATTATCTTGATTAGCAAGTTTTACCATATTTATATGGTTTAGAATATTTTCTGGTAAGTCTATATAAAAATACTCTATATATCAATTATATTAAAATCTGATTTATACATATTATGTATATTCTTTTGTTCCTAGCATACACGATTAATCAGACATTAATTGTACATGCATCCAACCAATTTTTTGAACGTTTTTTGTCATCTCTTTTATACAATATGAGAAAAATTCTTCCATATCCAAGTAATCAAAATATGTCACCTTTCAGTTCAATAGCAAGTTCAGCATCTTTAGATCCAATAAATTAAATTAATTCACCATGTGAGTTGTTTCATAATCTAATAAGCATTATCTTACTAGGGAATGACTTAGACAACCTTATTTTTCGAAGCACAAAAAACAAAGAAGTGGGTTTCACTTGCGAAGTCTCACATGTGGGGCCGACTCTCTGTGTCACGTGGATTATAACAGACAAAGTCAACCTAAGTTTTTTTTTTCTTTTTTTCCTTTAGATATTCAAATTCAGTACTTTTTTTATTCTTCTAATAAATAATTTTAAAATATATATATATATCTTATTATCTAAATTACATTTTATCGTCAACTTAAGTTTTTTCTATCCTAATGACTAGATTAGTGATCTTAGTTTTATTCTTATTAGTATTAGAACGAAATCTGGAACGACAACTTAGACAACTAATTTTAAATCTCTTTGAACAATTTACAGAAACATATAATCTTTAGTACATACGCAATTATCTGTTTATTTATCTTGACAAGGGATAGACAGAATCCTTAAACATCTCACGACTCCTCGAAGTTAAATTTAGATGCTGTCAAGTCTCCCTACCTGTCGAAAGTACCAAGTTATCTTTTTTTTTACAAATAGAATGTATTAATGTTGTTGCATAAATTTGATAATAATTGATTAAATAAAATGACATGTTGGACACTCTCATTTAGTTGTTCAATAGCCTTGAAAGTACAAAGTCAACTAGCACAAAATAGGTTTTTTTTTTGTTGAATCCAGCCAAACATAATTAGAGTAAATACAGTTGGACAACCAAAAACTTATCACTTTAAAACTATTTAATAATTTAAATGATCATGTCCCACCTGATATGACTAATTCATTTATTAATCCAAACGCATTATGCGAGTTCTACGTATTTAAGTATCTTATCTTATCTTATATTATATTATATTACTGTATATATAAAGCATAAAGTTAATTTGATCACATGTCATGTTAAATTTAATATTTTTTCTATTTTGCTCTCACCAAAATAGATTATTTTCCAACTAGTTTTTGTAATACGGTGTATGAGGGAGAAGGGTGTGGCTGGTTTATGACAAGGAAAGAATGTTGTTGGAGGGCATAACTACTACATGATATCACACTACATTTTTACCTAAGTTTTGGTTGAAAAAGTGCAAACACTGTTGGAATTTTTGTAATTATCCCATGTGATTGTATTTTTAAAATTCCAAATATATGATCCAATATTTAATTCTGATATTTATCAATTTGACTTAATAAATATCTTGTGATAATTATCACATTGTGATAATGATTACACTTGTGATAACTACTTATTCTTACGGCTTACGTTTTCTGAATTTAATATCTATCTCATAGATCTGTCTATTTTGGGTCCTAGATGGCCTGACGATTCTATCAAAAATACACCATCGTATCAGATTGTCTAGGTTTAGAAGTACCCAGATAATTATTTTTCTATTTCCTTTTATTTGACAGTGACCCAACAACATCAATGGCTGGAGGTACGTTCCTCGATTTTATTCCGCATTTGATATTCTGTGATATTATTTATGCATAGATTAAATTCATTTTTATAGATTAAGAAATATATCATTTGGTATCAGAGCATTTATGCCTCTGCCTTGATTTGCATATATGTATATGTTGATTTGGGTTTACTGTTGACATGTTATTGAAAAAATCTAGAATTATAATTTATTTGAATTTGATTCTATGATTTTTTTCCTTGATTAAAAACATCTATTGGTGTTATTTATTACTGTGTTATGGCCATATATTTTTAATATATGAATTATGGATCATGAACATGGGTTTATGATTTTGATTTTTTTTTTTATTTATTGAAAACTAAAGTTAGAAATCATAAGGAAATTAGATTTCTATATTTTTTGTGTATCTGGCTGATTAAAACACAATTTTTTGATGCCCAAATGGATGGAATATGTGCGGGTTGCATTCGGGTCGCAACCGGGTCGCACATACCCGTTTGGACCCAAACGGGTAAAGAAGAAGAAGTAAAAAAAAAAAAAAAAAAATTTTCTGTAGGAAGATTCGAACTGGTGACCAAATGGTCACCAGGCCCATGTTCTTACCAATGGGCCACCCTGCAGTTTATGTGTTTTGTTATTAGTATTTTTTAATATAGTACTTCTATTAAAAAAAAAAAAAAAGAGAAAGTTGTCTGGTGTAAGATTCGAACTTGTTCCCCGCAGGGGACAAGCATTCCTTTGAACCACTGGACCACTTTGTGGTTTATGGAAATTATGAATAAGACAATTCTATAAACTAGTTCTCATTATTAAAATAAAAACACAAAAGGGTGGTTGTTGGGGTTCGAACTCGTGACCATGTGGATGTAGGTCACGCGTTCTGACCATCAAGCCATCAGCTGCTGTTGTGTTATTTTGTAACACAACAATGTTGTTCTTATAAACTACTTAGAGTTTTATTCTGTTTAAAAAAAAAAAAATTCCTAACAGACTGGAAGTTCATAACCTGAATAATACATTTTATAGACTTAACCTGTCTCTTATACACATCTAGATGTGTATAAGAGACAGCAGTATATATATATATACTGTGTTCAAGAGACAAATTGGAAGTATCATATATACAAATAATACATATATATATATATATATATATATATATACCAAGAGGAGAACCGGGGACCCCTAAAAACCTAGAGGAAGAAGGGTAAGGGACAAGGGAGCCAAAACACAGAATTAAACAAAAAATTCAGGTGGCTTAGCCAACCATCAAACAGTAAAGCAAAATAAAAACGAAATTTATTAAAAGTTTTAAATAGTTACAGCTTTGAGGAATACCTCAGGCGAAATGTTGGTACAACCTACTCTTGCTAGTGGTACTCTGGGAGAAGAGGAAGGGGAGAAAAGAAAATTATAACTTAGAAATTTTTTTGAATGAATCTAAAAATCTACNTCTGAAATCATCCTATTTATAGAGAAAATTTACTATTGCTCCAGTGTCAAATAGTGACCTGTGAACAGTAACTTTTCCCGTGATTTATGCCGCTACAGGTTACAGTGTATCAGTGAACGGTATTTGTAGCCCATTTGAACAGTAAAGTACTTTTCAATAGTAAAATACAATTTGAAAAGAATCCTATCTATTACAATTGGGATTCTTCAATTTTGTTGAGGTCGATGCCGAAACAGTCGTCCTCATTTGATTGGGCGAAATCTTCTTCAGTGCTGATGCTGGCAACCGAACTGGAATCAGAACTGGATGATGACACCTGTTTTTTCTTTTTTGAAATCTTTTTTTTTTTTCTTTTCTTTTTTCTTTTTGCTGGAAACTTCTTTCTTGTCAGAAGAGCTTGAAGTTCCTTCTTTGATCTGGGAGAGAGTGTCTTCCAGTTGTTTGATGTAAGCATCCTTGTTCTTAGCAGTGGCCAACAGGATTGCATTTGTAGACCTTTGTTGAAGAAACTTGGTAGTTTCCAAGTCTGTCTAATGGTAATAAGAAATGTGGATTCTTACTAAACCAATTTTGAATTTGAGTCTTATGAGCAGCACCGGCATCATAAGCATCCCACCATTTGATTGAGCCTTGTCTTACCAGTAAAGGTGGATAGGCTTGATTATTGTTTTTGACAAATTCGAACCTCCATTGGAAAATCCAAGGTAATGCAAATTTTGAGAAAAAATGGAGGGTTATTGGCATTGTCGAATTGGGTTGTGAAAACTTTGATTTGAAAAACTCAAAGCCTTCTGAGATTGGTGAAGGTAAAATGGATTCATTTGGTCCAATTAAAGACCAAAATCTATTAAACCAGATTGGGAAAGAATAAGTTGTATTCTTTTTGAAGAAGAATAAACAAGAATGTTTATTCTCGATATTTTGATAGGTGAAGGTATTGAACCAAGCACCTTGATAATCCCAGTAGGAATAACCAGGATAATTTTGAGATTCAGGACCAGAGAAGGACCGTAATCTATTAAGATCATTGCCTGATGCCAATCAGACGGTTTGAGAACCTTGAGAATTTGGTAGGTTGAATGTGTGTAATATGCCTGGCTAGCATGCATATTATTTTTTGGAATAACCGAATGAGAATCCTTAAGTATTAACTCATAAAATTCTCTGGGTTTTTGTTTTGAGGATGGTATAAAATTGAATCCAGAAGGAAGAATTTTCTGGGCAACAATCAAAGGATTGTTGGTGAACCATTCAGGTTCAATTTGAATTAGGGTTTGATAGTCAGTCTTTCTGACATATTGAGAGACGTTTGTAGAAACAAAGTTTGAAGTTTGTTTGGGTACATAAGGTACCGTACTTTTTGATGCAGAAGGCATCGTGTTAAGTGTTTGAGATGATGAGGGTGAACTCATCAAAATATTTGAGGGCAATACCTGGACTTGTCCTGGGTTGGACAAGGCTTGTTGAAATTGCAACCATGTTTTGAAAGCTTCTCCAAGCTGTGGATTGTCTTCAACAATTTCTGCCCAAGACTTTTGAACTACTAACCTTTAGTGGTGTAGGGTTTTGAGAAGATGAAGAGGCTTCATCTTTTTTGGATTTTGGTGGTTCAGGATCACTCTTTTTCTTATGGGGCATTTCTGCCTGTAGGAACTCTCTGGTAAGGTAATCCGGCAAAGAATTAGAACTACCTTTGATGAATTCAATATCAAAATCAAAAATTGATAAAATTGCTTGCCATCTGGCAAAAATTTGTTTTGAGGCAAGATTTTTTACATCTTTTTGTAAAACATCTTTGGCAGCTTTGCAATCAATGCGAAGTAAAAACTTTTGGTTAAGAAGATCATATTGAACTTTTGAAATGCATAAAACAATTGCTAAAATCTCTTTTTTAATAGTGGAATAATTCTTTTGGGCATTATTCTAGTGTTTTGAAGTAAAACAGACAATTTGTTCAGAATTAGAACCTTTTTGTTTTAAAATGCCACCATAACCAATGCAAAGGCATCGGTTTCAACAATTTTAAACAACTTTGGGTCACATAAAACTAAACAAAGGTAAATTTTTAACTTGTGTTTTTATGTATTTGACTGTGTCTGTGTGCTTTTGTGTCCATGCAGGAGGATTCTTTCGAAGTCTGTCATGCAAGGGTTTTGAAAGAATGCTAAGATTGGGAATGTGTTCAGAAATGTAGTTTAAACATCCTAAGAACCTTTGAAGCTGGGTTTTATCCAGAATCTGATCTGGAAATTTATCAGCAAATTCAATCGATCTGTTGATAGGGATAATTTTGCCTTGGCAAATATTATGTCCTAAAAATCTGATCGAAATTTGACATAAACTAATTTTTGAAGCAGAAATGACTAAACCATTTCTTTTTGTTACATCTAAGAAAATGTTACATGTTTAAAATGTTGTTCTAAATTATCAGAATAAACAAGAACATCATCAATATAAACAAGAATGAAATTAAGATAAGGATTGAAAATATCATTCATAACCTTTTGAAATTCAGAAGGTGCATTTTTTAGGCCAAAAGGCATTACATTCCACTCATATTGACCAAGAAAGGGATTGTGAATGCAGTTTTGTACCTATCAGAAGGATGGATTTGGATTTGCCAAAATCCAGACTTTAAGTCAAATTTTGAAAAAATTGAAGAAGCATGCAATCTATGAAGCAAGTCTTTTTTGTTTGGAATAGGGAACCTAATCCATTGTAAAACTTTGTTGAGGGGTTTGTAATTGATGACTAATCGAGGGACACCTCGTTCAATCTCGGAATTTTTGTTAACATAAAATGCAGCACAACTCCAAGGGGACTTGGAGGGAGTGATAATTTTCTTGGAAAGAAGATCATCAATTTCCTTTTTGTAGAATTCCAGAAACTCTTGATTCATCTGAATAGCACGAGCTCCAGTTGGAATATCCTTTTCTGAAAAATCCTTTTCATATGGTAAAGTTACCACATGTTGCTTTCTATTCCAGAAGGCAATTATCATATCAGCACAAACTTGAGTTTGAATTTTATTTTGCAAATCATGAATCCTAGTTTTGAAAACTGGATCATTTAACTGTATAAGGGTTTTGAAGACGTTTAAATTTAAGATCTTTTTTCAAAAAATTGATTTGATTCATTTTCATTTGCAAGGGATTGAGAGTTTTTTCAAAAGCTGGAAATTTGAAAGGAATGAATTGATTTCTTCCTAAGGAGTTGATAATGATACCTTGAAAAGTAGTAGTATAGGGTATCAGATAAGCAATGAATGGAACACCAAGAATCACAGGAGTAGTGATATTCTTAGCTAATAAAAAAGTTTGTAGGGAAAACTACAATCAGAATATCTGACTTCTACATCAGATAATTTGAATTTGACTTCCAAAGATTCACCATTAGCACTACTAGTGCGTTCTTTGGTCTTTTGAAAATATTTTGCAGGAATTAAACCTTCATGAATTCAATTTAAATCTGCACCAGTATCAACTAATGCAGTAGCATCAATGAAAAGTTCATTATTAATAACCAAAGAAATTGAAATAAGAAATTTGAGAACAGTAACTCTGTTTAAAATATTTAAAAACTGTTCTTTTGCAATTTTTCAATAATCTGATCAGGTGGAATTACTTGTTCAGATAAAACTTGGTTTTCAGGAACTTGAGAGGTTGAAGGAGTTTCAACACAATTTTCAAAAACTTGCTTTGAACACTGGGAAAGTTGGAGAGAATGAATGACCATTTGGTCAATCTGCTGCTGGGCTTTAATCTCTCTAACTTCTTGTTTTAAGAGAGCAATTTCAGACTATAAATCTTGAATTGAAATCTTCTTAAAACTTTGATTTGGAAATCTATTTAAAATATCCATAAGATTGTAAGTGTTTAAAATCTTGGGATGTTTTACCAAAGGATTGGAGGAGGAAACTTGATTTTGAAAATCATTAGTTTCAAAAGTTTGTTTGTATCTTTGTAAATAAAAATGACGTTGTTCAGAATCAGGAAATTTTTCAATCATATCAATAATAAGATCCTGTTCTCTAGTTAAAACATTTATTTGAGGAGTTTCAGAAGAAACTGAAGTTTTACTGGAGGAGGAAGAAGAGTAACCTAAGTACATCATCTTCTAAGGCATTGATAAGATTGTCTTCTTCGAAATTAGAGTCAGAATCACTGACATCTAAGAGAAGATTGTTTAGCTGATTGACAACTGAATCTTCTAAATTCAGAAGATTGAGCTTTTTTACAAACTTACAAAATCTAGCAATATGTCCAGGTTTTTTACATTTGTAACAAACAGCAGAATTGGAATTTGGTAAAGCAGGAATAGGGTTTTTGGTAGGAAGGTTGGATTTCCTAAATTTGTGTCTGGGTTTCCTATAAGGCTTACTATAGGAAGGTTTGGAAGATTTGTGAATCTTAGGTTTGTTTCTACGTTTGACTTTGGTTTCACAAGAAGGAAGACCAAATTGTTCACAGAAAGAACCTAAATCCTTCCTACGTTGGTTTCTATCTTTGGCTAATTGCCTCATCATCTTGTCTTGACGACAAACTTTCATGGCAACTTGTTGGATCATGGAATTAAGTTCACCATAGGTGATGTTTTGGTAGGGCACAATGCCATTGACCGTGCTGGGTTTGGAGTTCTTCACGAACTAAGTCTCTAAGGGATTTGGGAAGTCCATCAAGAAATTTTTCTTTCCAATATGGAAGATTTCCATCAGGTCTGGTGTAAATCCTGGTTAGGAAGGTATCCTTATACCACCTAAACTCAGAGAGCTTCTTGCACTTAAGGTTGTTAAGGATTTCAGTAGACTTTTCTCTAAAAATCCCTGGATTACCTATGAAGGTTTTGGCTATTGTGAAGATGAGTGTAGACACAGCATCCGAAATGGTTTGTCCATAAGGATCTCTAATGACATTGCCCTCAGGGTCAATCTAGATAATGGCATCAAACAGGTGTCTCTATAATAAGTTGCCAGATGTAAGCCTAACCAACCTTTAAGTTATCCAGTAAATTCGGCAACTAAGATATGGGCCGTGAGTTGATCGGTACAATTGTGGGAAGTTTTGTAAGCAGTGGCCACCATGGTCATCTGCTGGAGTTTGGATGTGATATTGTACTCAGAAACACCACCCATATTATCTATGTTCCATTCATAGATATTGTTGGCATTGTAAGAGTTCTGAATCACATTAGGCTGTTCTTCTAAAAGAACATCAGGATGGGTTGCTCTAGGATAATAAAGCTTATTGGATTTCTTCCAAGAACTAGAAGAGGGTTGAATTCTAAGCTTAAAGATGTCATTCGACTCAGGCTTAGGAGTTTGAGGAACTGACTCAGAATCAGAAGCTGGTTTAACTCTATCAAGGACAGAGATTGAAGCTTTCTGTTTGTCATTCTTAGTTTTGGGAGTAGGAGATTCAGGAACATAGGCTAACTTAATAGCTTGTTCAATCTTATCTATCCTAGAATGTAATTCACTATCGATCTTAGGACTAGAAATCTGGGTCCTAAGTTGACTGGGAATTTTATAAGGCTTAAAGATGGGAGTATAAAGATGATTTCAAACCAGAAGGTTGTTTCGATGAGGAAGCAACAACTGGTAAAGGAATGGAAGAAGTTGAAGGTGGAATCTTGACAGAGAGATTAGTTCACCAATAACTTGTAAATATTTATTTGTAAAATTGTTTTGTTCAATTATTGGTAAAAGATCTTCATTTAAAACTGCAGTTTTAGCTTTAAAAGGTGCAGCATAAATTAAAGAATTATTTACCAAAAACTCAAATTTTCTATTCGGAGGGAAATCAGAATGAACTTTTTCCCCACTCGAGATTTGCCAAGCTTTGGTCATAAAAATTGATTGAGTAAAAGGATACTCAATTTTTTTTTAACAAATCATCATCTTCCTGTTGGACAGTGTAACTGGCCTGTGGAAAATTAGATTCTGGTCTCATTCCATGGATTTGGGTATTAACAGAAGAGACAGAGTGCCTAGCACTTTGTGGGTTCTGAAAATCACTGGTTGAAGTACTGGAATTCCTAGGATGAATAAATCTAGCACTATTTGATCTATTGAAGGAAATTTCTACTGAACCAGTAGAGAATTGCCTAATGTTGGAAACTAAGGTATTTTTAGCTACAACTTTTAGACAGAGTTAAAGGCTCAGTATTTCAGATTTTGATTTTTATGGTTACTTCATCGCTGAACTTTTCATCGCTCCCATGCATTCATAAATACCTGTCTCTTATACAGTGTTCAAAGCAAACTTTTGAGTTCTAAGAGCTCCAGAATTAAAAACGGAGTTCATAACTTTGTATTGAAGTCTAAAAATAATAGCAACTGGTAAAGATCCAGTTTTAGTTTTATAGTTTGAAGTCTTAACATTTAACGTTAATGGTGAATCTAAAATATTTGGATCGTTTAAAGAAACTGAAAAGTTTGGAAAACAATCAAAATAAACAGGACCACCACATAGGCTGGTTTCAACCATGCCAAGTAGTGAATCATTGAAATCTAGAAATCTGGCATCTCTTAGACATAGTAAAAGAGACGTATCCAGACCTTCTCTAGATAATGGTTTTGCAGCAATTTGAACAAGTCCAAAATGTAAATAATGGTATTTTTGTTTAAAATTCTCAATTGATTTTTTTGAAAGCAATTTGATCTCGTCATATTCCAGACTGAGAGGGATGGTTTGTTCAACAGTTTTGACAGAATAGTCAGTTGAAAAACTCCATTTGTTATTTTTGTAAATTTCTTTTGAAGGATGATTGGGAATTTTCCAATTATCTAAAGATTGAGAAATATCAGAGAAATTGATTTTTTCTTTAAGAGAAGAAGGATTTGAAGAAGATGAGGAGGAGGCTTGGGAATATCTAGAATTAGATCTGAAGAAAGCACTCATAAATACCCTTAAAATAAATAAAATACAGAAATGCAGAAAATAAGATGAAAATGCAGAAAATAAAACGAAAATGCAGAAATGGTTGTACCCCCTTGTTCCCTTCGGCACAGAAACCTTTGGGTTTCATAGCATGAAAAATATAAACCAACCATGTTAATGTTTGTTTTAGATCTATCTGATTATATTTAAGCTGATACCAATTATTTATTATAAATATAAAAGCATAACCCAGATCAATAGATCTTTATGCAGATCTTAACATTCAGTCTAGATCTTTGTAAGAACAAGTCCTTACACTCTATGGGTAGAGGACCTATCAAACCTCAACGCCTGTTCGTCGGCTAAACGGCAACAGAGTCATATCCCATAGGACCAACAAGATCTTACATGAATGTTAAAATTAACTAAAGATCTAACAGATCTATGAAATTCTTAAATATTTAACATAAATAATCAACTGGTTAGGTACGTGGGCTTCTTGCGAGTAAACTCAAGCGCCATCATAACCTTACGGTATAGACTAAGTAAGCACCCTATATACCATCACCAGATATCAGATCTAACATAAACAGATAATCTATCCTAACACTAACATCAGTGGTTCATAGTAGTCACCCTACTTCCCCCTCTGGCTATATATATATATATATATATATATATATGTTTTGTGACTTTTCTGTAATTATTAATGTCTGTGATCTGTATATATATATTTTAATTATAGAGTAGCCGCAGCATCTTTAATTAAAATATATATATATGTGTGTGTACAGTAATTCTGTAATTTTGAGATCACCTATAATATAAGACATTAATTGTTAATTATAGCACTTCTAATATAATAAATTTTATCCCACAGGAATTTTTATTATATGATATTGTGTGATTAGATGATCTATCAATTACACTAATTAGGTCATTTACACAATAATTATTTTAATTTCTACATGATTTAATATATCAGTACATATTAGAATAAATATATAACAGAAATACATTCATACACACTATATATATATAATTTAATTAAAGATGATTAGGTCATGTGTATCTATTATTACTATGTTAAAGATTGGTAAAACATAATAAATGTTAATTTGCCTCAAATTTTGATATAAGCGTGTATGTAATTATTTGTGCAGTTTTTCAACCTATGAATTTTCATGATATGAAATGTGACATTCCCGAGCTCAAGGGTGACAACTATAAGTTGTGGAAAGAGAGAATTCTCCTTCATTAGATGTGGATAAGACATTGATTATGCTATTCGGAAATCCGATGGACCTCCGACATCGAGAATAGCCAACCTAATGATGTTGAGCTTTATTTAATCACACAATACAATATAATAAAAATTCCTGTGGGATAAAATTTATTATATTAGAAGTGCTATAATTAACATTAATGAGACATTATAGGCTGTCTCTTGCACACCTCTAATGTACATAAGAGCTTCCTACGGCAGAAGCATATGGAATGTTTTTCACCCTAATCATGAAATTCTCTACCATGAAGCTCACCAAGATCAAAGGAGTGCGTGAACACATCATGCACATGAGGGACATAGCGGCTCAACTAAAAATCTTGAGGTTACAATGTCGATTCTTTTCTTGTGCACTATATTCGAACTCTCTACCACAGCAGTATGGGCCTTTCAAAATCTCTTACAACACACATAAGGACAAATGGTCCATCAATGAATTAATGACCATGTGTGTGCAAGAGGAAGGAAGGCTGCTTATGGAAACTGGAGAGAGTGTGCATTTGGCAACTCAAGGAAAGAACAAGTACATTCAAGCCAAGAAGAAAAGAAAGGAAAAGATGTCTCCTCAAGGAGATATTAAGAAGGAATCCAAGTGCTTCTTCTGTAAGAAAAAGGGGCACATGAAGAAGGATTGCCCCAAATTTCATAACTGGCTTGAGAAGAAAGGTAACCTAATCTCATTTGTATGTTAATATGACAGATGTTAATCATAACACATGGTGGATTGATTCTGGTTCTACAATCCATATTACGAATTCCTTGCAGGGATTGCGAAACCTAAGTGAAGCCAATGGAAAGTGAGCAGTACATCTATTCAGGAAATAAGATGCGGTCTCACGTGAAAGCAATTGGGACATGCAGTTTAGTTCTCAGTAGTGGCTTTGTTTTAGATTTGGAAAGGACATTTTATGTTCCAAATTTCTCTAGAAATTTAATTTCATTGTCAAAACTTGTACCTTTGGGATATTCCTGGTATTGTTCTAATGTTGGATTTAGTTTGTTTTATAAATCTGACCTTATCGGGAATGGTATTATGTTTGATGGTCTTTTTCAAATTAATTTGCAAAACAATGCTACATTAAGTAATTTGCATGTTCAAAATAATGTTGGTATTAAAAGATGTGTTATGAATGAGAATTCCTCTATATTGTGCCATAAGAACACTTGGTGAACTAAACTTTCGAGAATCAAGAGATTAGTGGATGATGGAGTACTTAGTACTCTAGACTTTATGATTTTGAGACTTGTGTGGCCTGCATAAAAGGTAAGGCACCCAAAGACCGGATATAAGGGAGCCAAGAGAAGTTCAGAATTATTAGAAATCATACATACTGACATATGTTGTCCGAATATGGACACATATTGTCAAAAGTATTTCATCACCTTTATAGATGATTTCTCACGATACATGTATCTCTACTTGCTTGATAACAAAAATGAAGCATTAGACGCCTTTAAGGTGTTTAAAGCAGAAGTAGAGAAACAATGTGAAAAACAAATTAAAATTGTGAGATCTGATAGAGGTGGTGAGTACTATGGCAGATACACCGAAGATGGACAAGCACCTGGTCTTTTTGCAAGGTTTCTTGCTGAGCATGGGATTGTTGCCAAATACACTACACCTGGTTCTCCGAGCCAAAATAGTGTAGCAGAAAGAAGAAATCGAACATTATTGGATATGGTGCGGAGCATGCAACCATGCTCAAAACTTCCAGAATCTTTGTGGAATGAAGCTCTCAAGACGGCTATGTACATATTAAACCGAGTTCCAACCAAGGCTGTCCCAAGGACACCAGTATTGTTTGAATTATTTAAAGGTTGAAAACCGAGTTTGCGACATGTACGCATTTGGGGATGCCCATCTGAACTGAGAGTTTATAACCCACAAGAAAAGAAGTTGGACCCAAGGACCATGAGTGGATATTTTATTGGATATGCTGAAAGGTCTAAGGGATATAGATTTTACTGTCCATCTAATAGTACAAGAATTGTGGGGTCAATCAAATGCAAAGTTTCTTGAAAATGATCTAATTAGTGGGAGTGATAGATCATTGGGTATTAGATCTGAGACAGAATATTCTGTTCCACAATCTTCCACTTCTAGTTATGGACGGACTATTGTTATTCATGACACTCCCCGAGATCAAGTACGTGTTGAACAACCAGTCCTTGAAACTCCACAAACTGCTGATAATGATCCAGTAGATCCTGTTCAATCAATACCTGAAATTGTTGAACAACCAGTTGAACAACATATTCCTCAGGATAATGTTGGAACAACATTGAGAAGATCTACTAGAGTAAGGATCACAGCAATTCCTGATATCTGTCTCTTATATCGCAAGAGTTTGAGTATAATATTGGAGCCGAAAATGATCCCAAACGCTTTTACAAGCCATAAAATGTAATAAATCTAACTTGTGGTACAATGCTATGAAAGAGGAGATAGAATCGATGGCATCGAATGGAGTCTGGGATCTTGTCGAGTTGCCTATTGGTGCAAAAACCATAGGATGTAGATGGGTTTTCAAAACCAAGAAAGACTCATTAGGCAACATCGAAAGATATAAAGCTAGACTTGTTGCCAAAGGATTCACTCAAAAAGAAGGAATCGATTATACAGAAACCTTTTCTCCTGTATCTAAGTAAGATTCTCTTCGAATTATTATGGCATTGGTTGCCCATTTTGATTTGGATTTGCATCAAATGGATGTGAAAACGGCGTTCCTTAATGGAGATCTAGAGGAAGATGTTTATATAAAACAACCTGAAGGATTTTCCTCTAGTAATTTCTTTTCTTCTTGGCTTGCAAGTGTAAAAAGTTCTATATATGGATTGATAGGTTGCAAAACTGTCAATGGTATTTAAAATTTCATGGTGTGATACACTTCATTTGATTTTGAAGAGAATATTATGGATCAATGTATGTCCCTCCTATGTGTCATGGGAGTAAGATTTGTTTTCTTATTCGTATGTAGACGACATCCGGTGCCACAGTATAGAGGAATTCTACATGAGGTGAAACAATTTCTTTTTAGAAACTTTGATATGAAAGACATGGGTGAGGCATCTTATGTCATTGGCATAAAGATCCATAGAGATAGAACTCGATGCATTTTGGGTTTGTCTCAAGAAACCTATATTAACAAAGTTTTAGAGAGGTTTCGGATGAAAGATTGTTCACCAAGTGTGGCACCTATTGTGAAGGGTGACAGTTCAATTTGGACCAATGTCCGAAAATGACTTTGAGCGGAACAAATGAAAAACATTCCATATGCTTCTGCCGTAGGAAGCCTAATGTATGTTCAGTCTGCACAAAATTCCTACAACAAATGGCCTGACATTGCATTTGTTGTAGGAATGTTGGGAAGATATCAGAGTAATCCAGGTATGGACCACTGGAGAGCTGCAAAGAAGGTAATGAGGTACCTTCAAGGAACAAAAGATTACATGCTTATGTACAGACGGACTGATAAACTAGAGGTGTTTGGCTACTCGGATTCAGACTATGCTGGCTGCATTGATTCTCGAAAATCGACATCTGGTTATGTGTTTATGCTAGCCGGTGGAGCTGTGTCTTGGAAAAGTGCTAAACAAACTTTGATTGCAACCTCTACTATGGAAGCAGAGTTCGTTTCTTGTTTTGAGGCAACTTCGCATGGTGTATGGTTAAAGAGTTTCATGTCTAGGCTTAGAATTGTGGATTCTATTTCTAGGCCATTGAGGTTATTTTGTGACAATTCAGCTGCTGTTTTTATGGCTAAGAACAATAAGAGTGGTAGTCGAAGTAAACACATCGACATCAAGTACTTAGCCATTAGAGAACGTGTTAAAGAATAGTTCTAATAAAGTGGTCATTGAACACGTTAACACTGAATTGATGATTGCCGATCCCTTGACTAAAGGCATGCCACCAAAGTTTTTTAGGGATCATATAGTTAGAATGGGACTTGGTTCCATGATATGACATCATTTTACATGTACGTACATTTGATATTTCCATTGAAACTCTTATTCAATTGTGTTTTTCATATTCAGTTGCGCATACTAATTTAGTTATTTGAGAAAACACACTTAAATTGGACCTATAATAAGCATAAGGCTTATTTATTAAGGTATGTTATCACATAAAAGTTTAGTGTTGAAGAGACATAATGCATAGTAATACATGGAAGACAATACTTGTTTCTTAGAGGACTTGTCGCCATGATTCATGTATTTTGGATCTTACTTGTGAGATTTGATTGTTTGTATATCGAATGAAATATGTGGATCAAGTGGGAGAAATGTTGGAATTTTTGTAATTATCCCATGTGATTTTATTTTTAAAATTCCAAATATATGATCAACAATATTTAATTCTGATATTTATCAATTTGACTTAATAAATATCTTGTGATAATTATCACATTGTGATAATGATTACACTTGTGATAACTACTTATTCTTACGACTTACGTTTTCTGATGGGGAAAAACGTTATAAGTATACAGAGTATTTTGGGTCCCTTGGCCTGACATTCTATCAAAAATACACCATCGTATCAGATTGTCTAGGTCTAGAAGTACCCAGATAATTATTTTTCTATTTCCTTTTATTTGACAGTGACCCAACAACATCAATGACTGGATGTACGTTCCTCGATTTTATTCCGCATTTGATATTCTGTGATATTATTTATGCACAGATTAAATTCATTTTTATAGATTAAGAAATCTATCAAACACACCCCAGTTTATTTCCTTCAAATTGTGGAGAGTAGTTAAAAAACTATTTCAAACCCAAACTACTAAAGAAGTTCTTTTTTTAAACAACCAATAAAGTTGGGGCACAAAATATATTCCATTTGGTCGCCCAATAAGTTGTATAACTCTATGATTTGGTGAAAACTCAGTTCTAACTTTATTAAATACTAGAAATTAACGTTGGCAATACAAAACATCTATCTATTAGGAAGTCTTAAAATATTTTGGCAAGTGTAAAGTTTCATTATCAAAGTTTTTTTCCTTTACTCATATGCGTATTAAAGTAATATTAACAGTTGATTCATTTACTTTAATTTCGTGATTTATTGAATAAATATTACAATGACTATTATCTGCATAGTTATTTTTGTAACTTTATTTTTGACATTTACGTGATACGATCCAAAGTCACAAAGGATTACAAGATAAATAAATTTTTCGCTTAATTTAGTTTTTAAATAAATTTGATCAAATTAAAATTACTGACGCTTAAAAAAAATGACAATACCTAAAAATAGTTTTTTTTATTGCGTACCTATCGAGTATTGTCCTAGTAAATGATTGAAAATAATTTCAACTTAAAATCAATAAATGCTATTTTGATAATATTGATCTCTCAAAAGTATATTTAACGTAATAATATTCGTTTTACAAAATGGTTCAAATTATACAACATTTAATTTATCTCAACATGCATCTGAGTGTGCCCGAAATATTAGTATACATTGGTCATCTAGGCAAATGAATGGGCACAGAAACTTAGGCAAATTTAGTTGACTATACGCTATGGCTTCTTCTATTTTAACATTTTGGATAAGCTTAATTAGAGTTTGTTCCCACAAATGGAGGATAATTACAAATTATCCCCTATGTTTATTTATATATAAATTATTCCTCAAAATTTAACAAATTAAAATTTTCATCTAAAGAGAGTAGTAAAAATGTCATCGATGTCCTCAATATTTTTAGTTACACTTTGTGATATTCTTTACAAAAATTCTACTCTTAAATTTGAAAATAATAATAGACTAAAGTGATTATTCTAAGTTTTTTTCTAGGCAGCATGAGGGAGTGAATTAATTGATCAACTTAAATTTATTTAAAATATATATTAATTATATTTCAAAATAATCTAGTACATTTACTCAAATAATGTGATTTTTTAAATACAAAGTGACGAATTAATTGTTGGTAATAAAGAAAATACAACTAAAATAATGTGATTAAATAAATAAAATACTTTATTGTAGACATAAAAATAATATTCACGAAACAAGTGTGTGATGTCATGCAAAAATAGATGCGAAGAAGAAGATATAAAATAGTAAACTAATTGATATAATTAATGTTGAAGGGTAAAAAAAATTTTCAATAATATTGGACAACAAATTGTCATTACTTTTGAATGACAAATTTCTTATAAAATAACATCAGATACCAAAATGTAACTCACGCTAATTTTTTGCTAATTAAAGCAATTAAAAGATTGAGGACAACCATGATGTTTTACTACTTCGTTTAAATAAAAATTTTAATATCATTTAACCTTGGGGCAATGTATACATAAAATGAATTTAAGGGAGAATTTGCAACTATCCCCTATTTATATGAGGCAAACTGGAATTAAGCCTTTTGGAGACAATTGTGTATAAGTACTTAAACAGTCGCGAGGTGTTTAAGAAAATTGAATGTATGATCCCAGACCTTAGATCCCTATAGGTTGCGTAGTTTTGTTGGATTTCGAAACTTTTGTTTAAGAATTCAATTTTAAATTGTCTTAGTCACGTAACAAATTGCATTAATATTAGTATTAGTTGTGGAATTATTCTTCTTCTCATGTTTTTGGGTAAATAACTCTAATAGTTCTTGAACTTTTACAATGATTTTATTTGGTTCCTCAATTTATAAAAGTGTCTATCAAAATCTCTAAACTTTTAAATTTGGTTCTAAATGGTCTGTCAATATCAAATTCAAGTATAATAATTTTTACTTTGCCCTTGGAAGGTTTGATTTATCATCCTTTTGACCCTCCAAAGTTCAAAAATTAGAAAAAACTTTTTTAATTTTAATAGTTTTAGGCAAATACTTGGTTATTGACTTGTTAACTGATAAAAAAAATGATGAAACTAAAGTTCAAAAACATTTTATTCAATAATTGATTGATATTGTGTTCTAATATATTTTAAAGAATTTGATCCCGTTATTATAATTTAATCAAGTTATTTGAATTTCAATTGTAGAATTGGTAAAATAAGAATAACTATGTAGAACCTGTACAATTAATAGAATAAGGAAACAAATATGGAAAAAATTAAAATTAAAATCGGAATAACTGTTATAGTTATCTTATGTTGTCATTTTTATTATCAAAATTTATCATAATACTATAATATGACTTTATAAAAGCATTAGACTGATAAACAGAAAAAAAAAATGTTTTTAAAACATTTTTCTTATAATTTTTAACTGATATAAAATTGTTAGAAATACAATTTTGTTATTTTTTTCTTAATCAAATTAATCAACTATTTAATATTCAAAACTATTAAATAGGGCTAAATGCCTTATTTTAAAGACTTCGAAGGGAAAATAGACATGAAACCAACCCTTCAAGATACAAATCTAAAAATTATTATACATGAATTTGACATTGAGGAACCATTTAGACTATCACCAAATAGAAACTTTTAAAAGTTGAGGGATCAAATAGAACGTTGGTAAACATTAAGGGACCATTAGAGTTATTCATCCTTAAAAAAATAAAAAAATAAAAAAATAAAAAATAAAACTCACCTCTCCTTTCTACTTTTTAATGATTCGAAATCATGATAAATAAATTATTAAAAAAAAAATTCACTTAAACTGCACTTCATAATCACAAATTACTATTCTTCTCATGCACACACCACTAGGGAAAATATCAGAAATTGTTCTATACTTCATTTACTGTACGAAAAGTTTGGTTCTTAAGAATTCACTTAGCGTTCAAACAATTATATATTGCTATTATGTTTTGATAACATGGATATACCAAATATTTGGAACTCACATGCCTTGTCATAATGAATTGCGCACGTTTATCAAGGGATAGGATTAAGATAATTTGGAATTGGAAGTCTGATGTATATGAATGTTGAAGCATAGATACCCAAACAATGAATTTATAATTATGGGAATGAGCAGAATACATATTTTTTTAGGTTTAATAACACTTTGCCCCTGAATTGGGGGTAATTATACTTTAACCCCGAACTATAAAAATATACACTTTACTCTCATTGATACTATTAATCTATTATCAATGTTATAATCATTAAGATATCTAGTTAAATGACTAAAATACCATTTGTACTATATTTTGATTTTTTTATGTATATTTTGATAGTGATGTGATAACTATATAAAAATAAGTAAAAATAAACCATATAATATTTCAATATAATCTATATCAATATATTTCTTGGTCAAATTTTTAAATTTTTGGATTTCATTTTATATTATTTCTAATTTGAATGTTTAATTATAATGGTATAACAATTCCCAACTGAGCATATTTTTTATCGAAAATTTTTCTTTATTAAGGTATTGTATGTAAATATAGGGGAATTCTATAATCTCTTTTAGGAAACAATTCTCTTGACTTTAAAAACTTGTATAGTATAACTTTTAAAGTACATGATATTGTGTAGACTGTACAAGCATTTAAAGCACATGAGAATGATTCCCTTAAAAGGATTGTATAATTTTTTGTAAATATATTTTTATTAAAATTTTTAGATTTTTTTAATGTCTCTTAATATTTTACACTCTTAATATCTGATATAACCTGTGCAAATTGCAATGTCGAATATAATATAATTTAACAGTTCTTCACATGTTCACTACCTAAAGTCAAAAATATTAATGTGTTATTATATTTTATTTTTTTCCTAATTCTTTTTATAATTATTGAAAATCAATTAAATACATGAAAAATTAAAATATAATACTAAGAGAATTTTAGTCATTTCACTAGATTTTCTTGATATTTTAAAATTTTTAAAGAATGAATAATGTGAGTAAGGGACAAAATGTATATTTTTATAGTATAGAGGGCAAAGTGTAATTACTTACCTACATTTGGGGGACAAAGTGTATTAATCCTATTTTTTATTGTCATATGAGACACGCCAAAAAAAAAAAGAAAAAAAAAAAAAAAAAGGACTTCCAACAACATAATTGAAATTTTTTTTCAAGACATCATTAATAACGAAATTAATGATAACAACTACTTTTGCTTAGGAAAATATAATTTATAAAGCCAAAATTTTAGTGTCACTTCCCAAAATCATTCATTGTAGCAAAATCATAATGAATAATCAATTCTTCATTTTGGATATTCATTTTGGATATTCAGTTGAATTTCGTTCTTTCTTTCTAAATTTAGTGACACAATAGTGATTTTATAACTTTGTATAAATACACTGTTTGGTTAAAAGATATTCATGTGTGTTGCAAATTATTCAAGGTGACTCTATATATCTGAGTCAACTTTGATATTTTCCAAACCTTATTTTGATGATGACATAAACACTTAACTCTATAAAACAAGTTTTTGCAGGAACAGAGCTTTCGGACGCACTGAACCTTCCGAACTAGGTCAAAACTTCTCGGACGCATTGCACCGTCCGAACAAACTGCCAGAAAGAAATGGGATCCTACTGCTTCTTTCCTTTCGGACGAACATGACCGTCCGAAGCCTCTGTCGGACGAAGGAATGGACGCATGCACGGACGTATAACGAAGTTCTTCAACAAACTGTAAAAAGATCGGACTTTATACATATTAGATGTGTATCCAATATATCTCGGACGTCCGAAACCCCAACGGCTATTTTTTGTACATTTATTATTTAGCCGTTAGGAAGTAGTTGCAACCACTATTTATTGCTCTTATAAATAGCTGCTTTAAGATAAAGAAAAATCAATCTAATATATTGAATACAAGCCTTAGAAAAGACCAATTTGAGTGCAAATTGACTATAGTGCTTAGTTGTATTAGTGTGCAGTTGTGAGTGCAATTCAACTTTGAGTGGAGTGATAATCTTGTATGAAAGTGTGGTTGTAAGTTATATTCTTGGCTCAACTAAAAGATTTTTAGTGTGAGCAAGAACTTCCCAACTTTGTAAAGATTATTGGCTCACCAAGTGTGTGAAGCATTCTAGTGATAAAATACTTCAAGCTTGATACTAGTTTGGAAGTATTAGTTGTTTAATTTTTCTCTTTACCTTACTGTTCTATTGACTTTATTATATCACTATTTAATTTGAAAATCTCAATATCTTTGAAAGTATATTTTTAAGAAACCTAATTCACCCCCCTCTTAGGTTGTTTTGAGACCAACAATTGGTATCAGAACTTGGTCTCATTGTATTGCTTAAACTGCTTTTGAGAAAAGAAATCTTATGGCAACCAACAATACTCTATTTTTTAAGGGCCAATCAGTTACTAGGCCCCCTATATTAATGGGGCAAATTTTATTAGTTGGAGAGATAGAATGAAAACATTTCTGCAATCTATTGACATTGATTTGTGGTATGTTGTCAATGAAAGTCCATTTGAAGCTTCTATCATTGATGATCACACAAATAGAAGAAGAAAAAAGACAAGGGATGAGCTCACTCCACAAGACAAGGCAAACTTGACGTGAAATGCAAAAGCCATGAATGTGTTATATAATGCATTGGATGCAAATTCTTCGAATCAACTCGCGTGAAGGGCTACATTTCCGCTAAAGAAATATGGGATAAGTTGAAGGAAATCCATGAAGGGAGCGATGATGTTCGTGAGCAAAAGAAATCCTTACTTGTTGCCAAGTATGAGTCCTTCAAGATGGAACCACATGAAAATATTGACAAAATGTACTGCAGGTTCAATGACATTATAAAGGACCTTGAAGCCTTGAGTAAGGAGTACTCGTTGGGTGAAAAAAACAGAAAAATCCTAAATGCTCTATCCAAAGAATGGGATGCCAAAACAATTGCTATAGAGGAAGCCAAGAATTTAAATTTGATGCCTATTGAATCGCTAATCAATTCTCTTACATCTTATGAACTCAAGTTAAAGGCCAAGGTAGTGGATGATGAAGAAGCAAGGCCAAGAAGGAGCATTGCTTTAAAGACCTCTCAAGAGGAAGATGAAAACAGCTCCATCAATCTAGAAAGGATTTCTTAAACATTACATCAACAAACGAAGAATGAGTAGGAAAAGGCGGAGCTACAAACATAAATAATTTCAGAGGGAAGTCAAGGCTTGAAATGAAGAAGCAAAACGATAAATGCTTTGAATGCGGTCAACTCGGACATTTTGCAAATGAGTGTCCTTCCAAGAAAAAGAAGGAAGGAAGAAAACCAAGATTCAACAACTTTCAAATCACATGGGATGATTGCAACTCCGAGGGAGAAGTTGAAGAAGAAATGGAGTCGGCACAAATGGCCTTCATGGCCATTGGAGATGATGAGGTAAATTCTAACTATGACTCTAATGATGAAAACAGTGAAGATGATCTTGAAACTTTCATTTTGAAATTGCATGATAGCTTAAAGGAATCATATGCTAGAAATAAGGAGTTGGCTAAAAAGTCAAATGTTTTATTGAATGCTAACTCTAAACTTGTGAATGAAAACAATAGGTTATCACAAGAAAATCGTGATTTGAAGAAAAGAATGCATGTGAGATCTAAGGTCAAGGAAGAACAAGCCTCCTTCTGAAGAAAAGAATGGATGATTTGAATGCTCTCTTAAATAGAAAGAAAGACAATATTGTTGATATGAAAAGAAATAGAAATGTAGCAATCAACAAAAAATTTGTCATGTTTAGAAGGGATGACTTATGTATTGTAAAACCAAAATCTTCTTTATATGGAAATAAAAGCATTATTTGTAGATATTGCCAACAATATGGACATGTTAAGAATATGTGTTATGTCAAGAAGAGTGAAAAATTTGGAATGAAAGTTGCATGGATCGAAAGCAATTTCACTAATTCAAATGGATCCAAGAAAATATGGGTACCAAAAGTTATCAATTGATTTATTGTGTAGGTACTTAACATCACCAACAATTCTAAGTGGTTCATAGATAGTGGATGTTCAAGGCACATGACGGGTGATGCCTCTCTTTTCACAAATCTTACATCCAAAAATAGTGAAAAAGTCACTTTTGGAGATAACAACAAAGCAAAATCAATCGGCATTGGAGATGTAGGTACACCTAAAATGGTGAAACCTTGATTAAGAATGTGCTTCTTATTGATAAGTTGAACTATAATTTATTAAGTGTTAGTCAACTTTGTGACAAAAATTTATATGTTTTCTTTACCAAGCATGAATGTCTTATCCTTGATAAAAATCATGTTGTTTTATTCAAAGGCACTAGGCACAATGATGTTTATGTGATTCATCTTAATAAAATTAGCAATAGCAATGTAAATTATCTTACCGCTTCCATAGATGATCCTTGGCTTTGGCATCGAAGACTTTGTCATTTTAATATGGATTTAATTGAAAAACTTGCCAAGAAAGATTTGGTAAGAGGTTTGCCAAAACTAAAATTTTTGAAAAATAAAATTTGTGATGCATGCCAATTTGGTAAACAAGTCAAAGTTTCCTTTAAACCAAAGAATTTTGTGTCTACTCATAAACCTTTGGAATTGTTGCATTTAGACTTATTTGGACCTTTTCAATATGCTAGTCTAGGTGGTTGCAAATATGCATTGGTTGTTATTGTTGATGACTATTCTAGGTTTACTTGGGTAATATTTCTTGTTTACAAAAATGAAGCATTTGAAAAATTTATAAAATTGTTTTCCAAAATTCAAAATTTATTGGACAAAAAAATTGTTCGTTTAAGGAGTGACAACGGTGCTGAATTTAAATTTGGGGGTTTTTCCGACTTTTGTGATCACAACGGTATTTTTCATGAATTTTCAGTTGTTAGAGTCCCTCAACAAAATGGTGTTGTTGAAAAGAAAAATAGGACTCTTCAAGAAACGGCTAGAACTATGATTAGTGAATGTGACTTACCACAATACTTTTGGGCCGAAACGATCAACACGGCTTGTTATGTCATGAATCGAGTTTTATTAAGATTCTCTTTAAATAAACTCCTTATGAACTCCTTTTTTGTAGAAAACCCGTTGTGAGCTATTTCAAAGTTTTTGGTTGCAAATGTTTTATTTTAAAAATCAAAGAAAACCTTGGAAAATTTGACAAAAAATCAGACATGTAGGAAGCTATCTAGGATATTCTAGTGACAAGAAAGCATACCGAGTTTACAATAGAAGAACGCATTTGATTGAAGAAGTTGTGCATGTTACATTTGATGAAACTAATGATGTTATTTCAAAGAATTTATGTGAAGATGAAGATGTAGGTATTTTAAAGGTGCTCAAGAAGCTTGTTATTCATGAAGATCATCAAGAAATCATGTCAAGCGTTGATGTCAACAACCATCAAATCGATGATGAAAAGAATGAGGATACTCCAAATGATCTTCCGAAAGCTTGGAGATTCGTCTCTAGTCATCCTCAAGATTTAATCATAGGTGATCTATCCGATGGGGTAATTACTCACTCTCATAAACTTTTGAATAGTAATTGTGCATTACTCTCTCACATTGAACCTAAACATATAGATATTGCTCTGAGTGATGAATCTTGGGTTAATGCTATGCAAGATGAACTTAGGCAATTTGAGAAAAATAATGTATGGATCTTGGTTGAAATGACCTTCTTCTCATCCCGTTATTGGTACCAAATAGATTTTTAAAAACAAATTAAATGACAAAGGTGAAATCATATGGAACAAAGCCAGACTTGTTGCTAAAGATTATGGTCAAGAAGAAGGTATTGATTTTGATGAAACCTTTGCACCCGTGGCTAGATTAGAATCCATTTGCGTGTTTCTTGCATTTGCATGTTTCAATAATTTTAAATTATTTCAAATGGATGTCAAAAGTGCTTTTTTAAATGGCTTTATCGATTAAGAAGTTTTCGTCGAACAACCTCCGGGTTTGAAAATAAAAATCTTCCAAATTATATTTTCAAACTCTCCAAAACTTTATATGGTTTGAAACAAGCTCCAAGAGCTTGGTATGAAAGATTAAGTGGGTTCTTGATAGAAAATGATTTCAAAAGAGGTGTAGTTGACACCACTCTTTTTACAAAAACGGATTCAAATAGTTTGTTAATCGTTCAAATTTATGTTGATGATATTATTTTTGGAGCACCACTAATGAAAGTTTGTGTAAGGATTTTTCACATTTAATGTAAGAAGAGTTTGATCTAGATGATGTATAAGTTGCAATTTTTCCTCGGCTTACAAGTTCATCAAACTAAGGAAGGAACGTTTATTACACAAATCAAGTACACAAAGGAGCTACTTAAACGATTTGGAATGAAAGATTGCAAACAAGTTGGTACGCCAATGTGCACTTCAACTAAACTTACTAAAGAAGAAGAAGGTAATAGTGTTGATGAAAAACACTATAGAGGTATGATCGGAAGTCTATTACTTAACTGCCAGTAGACCAGATATCATGTTTGCTGTTTGTTTATGTGCTAGATTTCAATCTTGCCCTAAAGAATCGCATTTGATAGTTGTTAAAAGAATTTTTAGATATCTAAAGGGTTCAATGGATTTTGGTCTGTGGTATCCAAAGTCCTCTACATTTGATTTGATTAGTTATTCTGATGCTGACTTTGCTGGGTGTCAAATTGATAGAAAAACGTACCAGTGGTATGTTTTATTTTCTGGGAAATTGTCTTGTGTCTTGGTTTAGTAAAAAACAAAATTCTATTTCTCTTTCTACGGCTAAAGATGAATACATTGCTGCTGGAAATTGTTGTGCTCAACTTCTTTGGATGAAACATACTCTGAAAGATTTTGGTGTATTTTTTGATTGTGTGACAACACTAGTGCAATTAATCTCACAAAAAATCCTGTTATGCACTCTAGAACCAAACACATTGATGTTAAGCATCATTTTGTGCTTACTTCAGATCAATTGGCTGATATTTTTACAAAACCCTTAGCTCTCGATCGTTTTGAATCGCTCAGAAAAAGTTTGAAGATTTTACAGATCAATTTGGCATAGGTTCATCGTTCAGACGCACTCCTTCGTCCGAACAACTTTTCTTTCGGACGCTCTGGATCGTCCAAAAGCTTCTGTTACTTTTCGGACGCTCTTAATCATCCGACCAATACTCTTTTTTTTTACCAAACTCTCTGGAAATATTTCGGACACACAAGCACCATCGTCCGAAAGAATATCGGACGCACTGGCTCTTCCTTCAGCCGTCCGTTCTTCAGCTTTCAGACGCTTCGTCGGAAGCACACCAAACGTTCGGCCGTCCGAAAGGTCCCCCTGTTTGATTAAAACCGTCCATCTTTCCCATTTCGGACTCACCACCTCCCCCAAAAACCCTCTGGCGAAAATTGTCTCTTCACCACCCCCTCCAAATTCCTACTATCTCTTCCAAAATTAGTTAGAAAATTATCCTACCCAAAGCTTTTCTCACCTCAATCACACCTAATTTTCCCCATCCACCATCTCATTTCCTCAAATTCTCACCAATCCTCAAAAATCTCAAATTTTTCTTCTTTTCTTTTTCTTCCATCACAATGGTTAAATTATCTGATGATTTCTTCTAAGCACATCTAGGTCGAAAAAATAAAGGCGTTCTCCAGGGTTTTTCGAAGATTGGCTGTGATCCACAAGCTAATGTCATCCAATACAAGATAAAATTCATCGATGCCAAGATGATTTGAGGCTTATACACATCACTAAGTAAATCTATAATCGTTCAACGTCCTGCTTCTCAAAGTCTATTTGATGAATAAAATCTTCCTATTGTCAAATCTTGTTTTGAAAAACAAAATTGAGGTCATCTTGTGCATCTTGATTTACTTGTATATCATGACATGGTGCTTCAGTTCACAGCCAATCTTCGAAAAGACCCTACTGTTCGCACTCTAATTTCTCGTGTTAACAGCACCAATCTTGAGATTTCATCCAACATCATTAACACCATTTTTGAATGTGAAGTCTCAAACCCCAATGATTTCTCCTATTTCTTTTCCTTAGACAAATGGCCCGCTATTGATACTCGTTTTGATATCGACGAAGTTAGGGCTATTTTTAACATCCATTTTAAACAGGCCTCGGAAGCCAAAACTACATTGCTTTCTCCTGAACTCAATATTCTGTACACTCTTGTCACCAATCTGTTATTGCCAACTGACGGGCATCGTACTGAGCCCGGTAAAATGCAACATCTTTACTTATTTTTTTATGTTTTCAAGGGCATTCCTCTTGATTTCGGGTATCTCTTTTGTTCCCTATGGGAAATCTTTCTTACTAATACCCGAAGAAACATTCCTTTTGGCAAATTTCTCACCAAAGTTTTTGATTTCCTTAACATACCTTTCAATGGAAACAAAAAATTTCCTCCTTATTTTAACAAATCATACATTGAATGCAAAGGCCTCCGATTTTTCAACGATCAATGATTAACTAAAGCAGCCTTTGATATTGCACAGTCAATCCCATGCTTCCACCTCTGATTTTGCTATTCCCCATTCTCCTACTCCTCAACCACCTCTACTTACATCTGAACTATCTCTTTCACATGTCTGTGGACTTCTCACCTCTCTGAGCACTCAAGTCAGTTCATTTCAACGTCGCACAAATCGAAAGTTAAAGCGACTTGAAACTCGTCAAATGATTCTCCAAGAGGCACATAGCCTTGGCATGTTTGCTTCGGCTCAGGTTCAATTTGCTAATATGTGCTTCAGTCACAATATCCACTTAAATCATCTTCCGACAGTGATGAACCTGAAGATGGAAATACCCGTGACGATAATGCAGAAGCTGCTCAAGGAGCTGCCGATGCCGATGACGATGACGACGACGATGAGGATGTTGACGACACGTTTGACTTCATCATGCAACGTCGCACCGGAGAGGAGGACGACAGTGAAGCCACCGATGAAGATGTTCCATCCAAACGACAAAAAATTGAAAAGCGCTCCAAGAAGCGAAATGACTCACATTAGTTCTTTTCACATTTGTATTTTGCTTTCAGCATTTGTTTGGCTGTTAGAACTTCCTGTAGCTTGGTTGTGTATTTCCTTGACTTTAGCACTATTAAACCTTTCAGTTGAATGTATGAAGCTTGTTAAATTTTTGTCGAAATACTTGCATATTTTCAGGGGGAGCTCTTTTTTTTGATTGATGTCAAAAGGGGGAGTAGTCTTCTCTATACTATTGTGCTATGCAAAATGATTGATATCCAATTGTGGCTATATTGCAAATTGATTAGTCATATCCAATTATTTTTACATAAAGGTTTGTCATCATCAAAAAGGGGGAGATTGATATTTTCCAAACCTTATTTTGATGATGACATAAACACTTAACTCTGCCAAACAAGTTTTTGCAGGAACAGAGCTTTCGGACGCACTGAACCTTCCGAACTAGGTCAAAACATCTCGGACGCATTGCACCGTCCGAACAAACTGCCAGAAAGAAATGGGATCCTACTGCTTCTCTTTCGGACAAACATGACCGTCCGAAGCCTCTGTCGGACGAAGGAACGGACTCATGCACGGACGTCCGAACGAAGTTCTTCAACAAACTGTAAGAAGATCGGACGCTGTTTCGGACGCATCCAATATATCTCGAACGTCCGAAACCCCAACGGTTATTTTTTTTACATTTATTATTTAGCCGTTAGGAAGTAGTTGCAACCACTATTTATTGCTCTTATAAATAGCTGCTTTAAGATAAAGAAAAATCAATCTAATATATAAGTCACTGAATACTAGCCTTAGAAAAGACCAATTTGAGTGTTTTGACTATAGTGCTTAGTTGTATTAGTGTGCAGTTGTGAGTGCAATTCAACTTTGAGTGGAGTGATAATCTTGTATGAAAGTGTGGTTGTAAGTTATATTCTTGGCTCAACTAAAAGATTTTTAGTGTGAGCAAGAACTTTCCAACTTTGTAAAGATTATTGGCTCACCAAGTGTGTGAAGCATTCTAGTGATAAAATACTTCAAGCTTGCTAGCTTGGAAGTATTAGTTGTTTAATTTTTCTCTTTACCTTACTGTTCTATTGACTTTATTATATCAACATTTAATTTAAAAATCTCAATATCTCTGAAAGTATATTTTTAAGAAACCTAATTCACCCCCCCTCTTAGGTTGCTTTGGAACCAACAAACTTGAATATCATTGACTTTTAATCTTTTATCTAGACAGGAATCGTCCCGTTTAGGGGTAAATGGAGATAAATCTCCGTTTATTTCAAAAAAAAAAAAATCTATTCATAATTCAAATCAAATTTCTTATAAATGCAATCAAAAATCCTGAATAAAATAATAACCTTTTACCGTTTCATCAAATGATTTAATGCCTAATCAAACATTAAAAATTCTTGCATTGTCCGACTATGATATATAAATTCAAAGGTGAAAATTTTTCTAAACGAATTGATTTTTTAATATGATAATCTAATCAATGAAATAAAAATTAATGGTATGCACTTATTATTTTTCTTAAATTTTAACTAGTTAGATATATATGGAAAAATAAATAGAAATCGTCCAAATCCCTGTTATTCATATTAGATGTAATTTTACGACAATATTGGCAATTGATTCAAGCTATAAATGTTAACAATGAAGTGTAATTTAGAGGTAAAATATTTTTTTTATGACTTACTGGTTATGGGATTGAGTCATTAGATCGTATGGAGAAGAGACGAAGTTTTTTTTTGTAAAATGATTCAAGCTATAAATGCAAGATTAATATAAAGTACTCCAAAGCTAGGCCGGACAGAAACATTTTTGGAAATCTCATCAAAAAAGTGCAGTTGACGCGGTTAAGAAATCTTTTTCCAAACATTAGGTAATGGTATTGTCAATTAGGCCGGGCCGGCCCGAAGTCGGCCCATTCGGCCCAAAAATAATGGGCTGAGCCTATGTTAAAGTGAATTGGGCTGAGTTTGGGCCTGAATATTAGGTTTAATTAAATTGTGAGCCGAGTTTGGGATTTATTAGACTCAGCCCGATTAAAATCCGGCCCATATATATATATAATAATTTGGTTGGTATAAGTTTTTCTTGAATGCAATTGAGATCAGCTCCCGTGTCCCATAATGCTTCAGTTTCAACAACAAAATTGTTGTTGATTTCAAGTTGGATAAGAACATAATGTTTCTGATAGGTTACTTTATATAGCTGGCTAAGAAACTGTTCATCAGAATGTTGTTGAGTAGTAGAAGTTTCTGGGAGATTTATGTTGTCTGGCAAAGAATTTGTAGTAACGCTTTCCAAAATAAGACTGTCTAGAGTTAATCTTGCTTGGATTTGATTCAACCTAATTTCTTGTTTGAGGTATACTCTTTCATCTTGTAGGTCTTGAATAGTAACAGACTGTTTGGGTTGGTTTGGAATCTGTTGAGGATGGTCGTCAAGTTGTATGTGTTGAGTAATCTAGGATCTCTGGTTAAAGGATTGTTAGGGATAGGATTTAGAGACTTTTTGAATTTGGCAAGGTATAGCTGCCGTTTTTTTGGTTCGGTAATCTGTTCGATAATCTCTAGAATGAGGTTTTGTTCTTTTGTAAGAACGTTAATGGTGTTTCCTTCTTTCTCTGTGGCTTCATCGGAGCTATCTGTCACAGCATCATCATTTTGAATTTGGTTTATGTGTTCTCCTGTTTCAAAATCATCTTCTGTGTTTTCCTTTCCAGAACTTTGGCTGTCATAATCAAGAAGATAAGGCTAGTTTCGACCATCCCGAGGAGGGAGTCACTTAAGTTTATGAATCTTCCATCCCTTAAGTATAGGAGAAGAGATGTGTATAATACTGATTTATGATATCATTCATGGCTACATATCAAGCCAGTTATTGCCAACAGTCTGTTTAAGAGGCAGTATAAGACCCGCAGAGGCATCTGTAAATCCATTCGTAAATGCTGTTTGCATTGTAAGCATTTTGGAGTAAGTTGGGTTTTTCTTCTAGAACAATGTCTGGATAGGTTGCTCTTGAATAATATAGCTTATTTGGATTTTTCCAATTGGAGTTGTTTGGTCTTGAGATTGTTGTACGGAGCTTAGAGATTTCAGTTTGCTGATTTTCAGAGTCTGAAGAACTATGTTCCTGTTTTTCCAAAACACCAAATTCTATGAGAAAACAAAAGAAGGACTCCGTGGAGCAAATGGTTCAAAATTGAACATTCAATTCAAACTCTCTAATGTTAAAGTCAAGTTCGGGACGGCCTCTGTCCTGTTTCAAAATCATCTTCTATGTTTTCGTTTCCAGAACTTTGGCTGTCATAATCAAGAAGAAGATTTGTTATATACATATACATACATATATATATATATATACATATATATATATATATATAATACTAATTTCATCCTACATTAAATAGTACTACTTAAATTTATGTGGATAGGGTTAATAATTCTAGTATTCTATTAACTTATCTAAAATCGGGTAATTAAAAAATAACCTAACATCATTAGTCAATTTAGTTGAAATATTGTGGTTCAATGATATAGTTAATAGTTGTTTATTGACATAAGTAGTACATATTATTCCATATTATATTGACCGGATTCAAAAGATAAAATTTTAACAAAAAAATTATAAAAATTTTATTAGATAATGTGAGTTTGGACTTGCCCAATTAAAACTCGAAACCCGAATAATTTTGTGAACTAAGTATGATCTTCACATTTGCGAGTTTGGTCCGACCCAATTAATGTCTGAAACCCAAATAAATTTGTGAGTCAAGCTTGGACTTTGCAAAACCCGGTTTACAATGCCCAATTGACAGTCCTAGGTAGGTGGAAGCCTTCCCATACGCTTCACAATTAAATCAATTATACACATTAGGGTTAATTACATTTTACCTTGACCTATATATCAATTGCGCTTTATTCTTAAATTCAAATAATATATACTTTGCCTATTCTAAAAAAATTCTCAATATAAGTAAATATAAAAGGATGATGTAAAAATTTGTTTTAACAAAATACCCTTCAAAAAATATTTTATATTTATTTAATTTTTAATGATTTTGTATTATCTAAAAAAATTGTTCTAAATTATCACATTTTCCTTAATGAACTTATACATTATTTTCTTAATATCTAAAAGTATACAAAAGCGGAAATATTTTTTACAAATACCTTTTGTTCAATTTCATTTTACAATAACTAAATATAATAAAAATAAAATTAGCAAGTAAATATATGTAATAAATAAAAAATATTTTATTTGCTAATTTTATTTTTATTATGTTTAGTTACTGTAAAATGAAAATGAATAAAAAGTATTTGTAAAAATTCTTCTTTAGTGCTTACTTAGTGAAGAAAATAATATGCAAGTTGTTCTATTAACAAAAATGTGACAACTTATGAAATTCTCTTTATTGTTTAAAAGGATGATGTAGAAATTTGTTTTAACAAAATACCCTTCCAAAAATAATTTATATTTATTTAATTTTTAATGATTTTGTATTATCTAAAAAAATTGTTCTAAATTATCACATTTTCCTTAATGAACTTATACATTATTTTCTTAATATCTAAAAGTATACAAAAGCGGAAAATTTTTTTACAAATACCTTTTGTTCATTTTCATTTTATAGTAACTAAATATAATAAAAAAATATTAGCAAGTAAAATTAGAAAGTAAAACATATGTATTTGCTAATTTTATTTTTATTATGTTTAGTTACTGTACAATGAAAATGAATAAAAAGTATTTGTAAAATTCTTCTTTTGTGCTTACTTAATGAAGAAAATAATATGTAAGTTGTTTAACAAAAATGTGACAACTTATGAATTCTCTTTATTGTTTGTGGAACGCTTTATTAATAAAAAAGATAATCTGGGATCAGATTTAAAATTAAGTAAATGAAAAGTAATTTTGTCCACAAATTTTAGAGGGTATTTTTGTCAAAATATATTTTTACTTTGTTCCCTTATATTTACTTATATTAAGAAATCTTTTAAAGGAGATAAAATATATATTGTTTGGGTTCGGAAGATAAAATGCAATTGAAATGTGAGTTCAAATGGTAAAATAAAAGCAAAAATAACTCGAAACTGTTCCCCTCTATTAATGCTTCCAGCCTATGAACCTTAAAAACACCATATCTGGCATCACGTGAAGGGTCATTCTTAATCATGTTTATTAATTTGAATCATAATATCCGATTCATTTAAAAAAATTTCTCACATGACCACAATGTTCAAAGTTCAAACACTAGTATTTTCACAAGAGAGATAACTGTAATTAACGAAAACATACGGGAGGTAGCAATAATTCTAATAACCTCATGGGAGGTCAGGTATATTTGTGTGCTGAATAACCCTTCTTCGGCAAACCAAGTAGCGAATTGGGACTAATAGGAGAAACTTAAAGTTTGTTTAGAGATGACATGGAAGAAATTTAAATGTCTGTGATTCTTAGATTTTTTTTTCTTCTCAGAAATTCATTGTGCATTTGGCATATACATGATTAGTATTAAATGTACTCAATATGTATTTAATAGTTATGTTGGTCGGACAAATTCTTTTCATCCAGCACCCTTTATGAGAGCCTTATTCTGGTTTCGGACTCAACTAATAACAATAAATGTTGCATACAATATAAAGGTAATAAATATGTATAGAATTTTCTCATATAGTACCATTATTGAATCTGTGCTCGCTAAAATTAAATTAGAAAACGTACGCAAATTTATTGCTCTCATATACAGTTATCAGACATTAATTGTATTAAACCAATTTTTTTAACATTTTTTGTCATCTCTTGTATACAATATGCGAAAAATTCTGCCATATCCAGGTAATCAAAATATGTCACCTTCCAGGTCGATAGCAAGATGAGCATCTTTGGAACCAAGACGTAAAATATATTTTTAGTCACCTAATGTTTGGGGTATTACATAAATGAGTTCTTAAAGTTTCAGTCAAAATAGATTTAGTCCTTAAAATTTTAGAATTTGAACAAAATTAGAACAATTGACGGAAAATTGAAATCTCTAACAGTAACAGGCCTCGTGCTGGTCACAAACTGTTTAGTAAATGACAAAAAAATTACAAACCATAGATAAATTAAGAAATCTTAAAAAATCAGAAATAAACATTTAAGAACCACATGTAACATTAAACTCTCATTTTAACCCAAAAATATCTGTCGAGTTTGAACTCTTTCTCTACGTTAACCCAAAATTCCTCGTCCCTTTAACCCAAAAAGAAGTCTAATCCTTCAATCCCTTATCTCATATTGTCTTCCTTGAAGACAATCATAAATTTCTTCCATTTACTTTGAAGATAGTCGGGAATTGATTATATGGGATGAAGTTGAGGTTAGTAGGATAACCATTCAAAGGAAATGAAGGAATTAATTATAATCTCTTGTCTTTAAGGAAGACAACGGGACAGAAGAGATTGAAGGATTAAGATTATTCTTGGGTTAAAGAGGAAAGAAAAATTTTGGGTTAAAGAGGAGAAAATGGTTTATACTTGACTATTATTTTCAATTTTTTAAGCATTTGCTTAATGACTACATGACCAGCACGTGGCATGTTTCTAATAGAAATTTCAATTTTCCATTAATTGTCCTAATTTTATTCAAATTTTGAAACTTCGGGGACTAAATCTATTTTATTCGAAACTTTAGGGACCAATTTATAACTACCCCAAATATTAAGAACTAAAAATACATTTTATTCTTTGATCCAATAAATTAAATTAACACCATGTGAATAGTTTCACAATCTCATAAGCATTATCCTAGTAAGGGAGGACTTCGTAGCCTTTATTTTTTGAGCACAAAATACAAAGAAGTGGATTTCACTTGTGGGTCTCACATGTGGGTTTTTTGAAAAGATTTAAGTAGATCCGGTCTATGGTCTCACTTGTAGACCCTGTGATGTAGATTAAATGTTATGGAATATGTAACATCAGCTAATATAAATAAGATTCTATAAAATTTAAATTGATCGCAAGGTCTACAGTTGAAACCCAATACCGGATTTATGGTAGTATTTTCCGGGTTCTTTTCCATCCTAATGACTAGATTTGTCATCTTCATTTTATTCTTATAATTAGAACGAAATCTGGAGCTACAAATTAGACAACTAATTTTAAACCTCTGAGCAATTTACAGAAACATAAAATCGGATCTTTTAACACTCATGCAATGATCTGTTTCTTTATCTTCGCAGGGGATGGACAGGATCCTTAAACATCTCAAGTCTCCCTACGTTTAAGTTATCTTTGTTTAAATAGAATGTATTAATGCCATTGCATGAATTTGATGATAATTTATTAAATAAATTGACATGTTGTACACTCTCAATTTAGTTGTTCAATAGCCTTGAAAATACAAAGTCAACTAGTGCACAATAGGTTTTTTATTGAGAAATACTGAGTAAGTGGATCCAATTTTAACATCATTTGTAAATCCTGTGATATAAATTAAATGTTATAAAATTTATAATATCACTTAATGTAAGTAAAATTTCATAAGATTTAATTCTAATTACAAAATCTATAAGTGAGGTCCAAAACTAGGTTTATGTTAGTATTTTCCCTTTTTATTTGTTAAAACAAACCAAACATAATTAACTTAAATACAGTTGGACAACCAAAAATTTATCACTTTATAGCTAATATTTAATAATTCAAATGATCACGTCCCACATGATATGACTTCATTATTAATCCAAGCACAGTATGCGAGTTTTAATGTTATTATATATATATATATATATATATATATATATATATAATTGGGCATATAAACTTGGAAATTTAGTTGACTATATATATATATATATATATATATATATAATTGGGCATATAAACTTGGAAATTTAGTTGACTATATTCTATGGCTTCTTCTACTTAAACATTTTGGATATATTTAAACAGTCCACGAGGTGTTTAAATAATTTAATAAATGATCCCAGATCTTAGATCACTACTGGTTGCATAGTTAGTTGGATTTCGAAACTTTGTTTAAGAATTCAATTTTAAATTTATTTTACTCACTTAACAATTTGCATTAATGTCTATTAGTTAGACATGGTAGTAGACTGTGCAAGGCGCGTCGGCCACAAGACATGCCGGACAATGCTAGGCTTGCCACTCAAACAGGAGGTGGCAGGCTGAGTCAGGAATAAAAAATACCTAGCCCGTGATCCGTCCCCGTGCCAGGCTCACAGCATGCTAGGACGTGGTGGGTTCAGGCTAACCCTCGGTCTAGCCCAAATGTCTGACTCGAAGATTGGCCCTTGGCCTGGCCCAAATTACACTTTCAAATAAATGAGATTAGATTAGAGGTCTGTTTGATAACTCAAGTTAATGCTGAAAATTAATTGATTAAGTGATTTTTGAATTCAGCATGTTTGATAACAGAATTCTCTTGTCTTAATAATGACATTAAGCACTCCATAATTTGTATTCAAAATTTTAAGTGAAAACATTTTCACTTAGGGTGTGTTCGTTTGGACTGAAAATATTTTCTTGAGGAAAATATTTTACATGAAAAAGTCTATTTTTCATACAATTTTCCGGTGTTCGGTTGACAAAATGAAAATATTTTGAAATAAAAAATTTTAACGGCTTTATCTTTAATTTTATAAATACAAGTTAAAAAAACTTATAACAATGGTAATAAATACCTTATAAGTAATTGTAATTAATAAAAATTTAATTTTTTTCAAAATTAAATGATAGTACAATACAGTAGTAAAATATGCATAATAATAGTTATATTGGTGTAGGACCCATAATTGAGAGAAAAAATGAAAAAGAATTAAAAACGAAAATAAGTTTAGCAAACGAAATTCTAAAAGTAAGTATTTGAAGTTTAATGTCACTCTTGAATTATCCGGAAAATAACTTACACTCAAAAATTCCGTAAGTTATTTTCAGCCAGAGGAGGAATTAGAGGAAAATTGGAAAATATTTTCCACCGAAAAATATTTTCCGGTGTTTGGCACCAAAAAATTTTCAGGAAAATATTTTCAGTCCAAACGAACACACCCTTAATCTGTTGAATTTTAAATAAATATACAAACACATAGTCTAACACACACATACTCTCTCTCACAGATATTCACACACACTTTCTCTCACTTGCACACACACTCTCACACAAACATATACTCTCTCACACACAAAAACACACACTTCCTCACATATATATATTGTCTCTCTCTCACACACATACACACATTCTCTCTTGTACTTTTTTATACTTTTATTCACACACACTCACACACATGCATATTCTCTCTCACTCACATACACACACTCTATCACACACAAATTCTCTCTCTCACACATACATACCCTATCACACACATTCTCTCTCATATATATTTATACTATTCTTAATTATTCATTTTCTTTTCTACGCATATATGACAATTATTTATAATAAATTAATATATATAAAATTATTGTATGAAGTGACATATTTAATTCAGAAATTGAATTAAGTTCATTATCAAACAGAAATAAATTTATTAATTCAGCAATTAATATTTCCAGAACTTATAATTCAGATTTCAGAATTCAAAATTCAGCATTCAACATTAACAAACACCCCCTAGGTTAAAACTTATTTTATTACAAATAAATATTCTATGTTAAAACTTATACAAGTTATATTTATTATTTGAGGTCGTTACTGAATAGTCTTTTCATTTTGCATAACTTAAGGGAAAGAAGTCAGTACTTATTTCAAGATTATTAATTGTGTAACTCAAAATTAGTATTTATTTCTAAATTTTTTACTTATTATTCATAAATACTTGTAATTATAACTTATTGTGTATTAATGATTTGAGAAAAATATATAATTAGAATAAAATCACCTTGAGATGGTGAGGCTTTGGCATAAATCCTTACCATTTATATTAATGTTTGTAAAAATAATATAAGGAGGGGGACATAAAACTTTACCTTCAGAAGATTAAAAGTTATAAGACTAATTTATGAAATTAAAAATATAAATGAACTAATAACTAAATACATAAAGAGGGGGATATAGAAACTTACTTCCAAATAATTAATAAACATAAAAATCCTATTTATACATCATTTGGTGAATTACTACATTCATCTTCGTCAAAGTCTTGCATCAATCCTTATTATCCTTCTTCGACGTCGAGCCAATCCTTAAAATGCTCCACCATCTCCAAACTTGTATGTGTTATTCAAGCTCTTTTTTTTTTATTATCTAAAACTCTTCCACTTATACTAAATATACTTTTTGATGCAACCATTGATGCCGAAGTATTTAGTGAATCTCGAGCAATTTGAGATAAAATAAGAAAATCATATCTTCTATCTTGCCACAAAACAAGAATATCAAAACTTGGTAGGTTTTCATCTAATGGAGGCCTCAAATACCCAGTAATTTCATCACCTTGGTATTGGCTATCATGGGTTCTGGATCCTTTTATAACTAAAAAATTTATGAAGATCAAAATATGTGTGGATGTTTATGTTATGAAATGAAGATTGTGACTGTAGTGTCAAAATACTAGAAGATGCACTTTGTTGTGTAGGTGAATTTTGCTTGTAAATTGAATATAACTTATACAAGGGCTTTCGTTGTTGATGATGTGAGTATTTCTTTATCTATAAATTATCCACTAGTATTATGATTATTAAAAAGGTCTATAAGATCTTCAAATTGAACCATCTTATTAAGGATCTAAAACACAAGCCAAACAAAATAATAATGAGATATTTTCAAAATAGTTATCAATTTTTTCTTTCATGGCGGAAATAATTTTTTGAAAATAAGCATCATTTTTGTTATTGTAAAAAATAACTTTAACCATACTTATTTGAGTTAAAATTTGATGAAAGGTAGGTGTATAAGTAGCGGATAAAATTAAGCTAACACACTCAACTACTTTTAAAATTTCAACCATTGTTTTCGCTCTTGTGAAATAATCCTCGATTAATGAAAAGTATTATTGCTTACACTATTCGATGTACTTGATAACATTTGATAAATTGAATTTCATCTAGTCGATACATATAACCTAATTTTTTTGAATTTCAAAGGATTTTTCAAACAAACGTTTAAAATCTTGAAGTGAAGAAGAAGAATGTATAAGAGAAATGGCATTTCTAATAGGAGAATTAATATCTTCAACCACTTCTAAACCATTTTGAACAGAGATTAAATATATGACATACACATTTATTATGAAATAATTCACCATCCAAAATAAGTTTGAAAGTATCTTTCAACAAAGGCACACTTGCAATATCATTTGAAGCATTATGAAGGAAAATGGTAATAATTTTGTCATATAAGCCATATTCTCATGCAACAGTTAAAACAACTAGCAATTTCATTGGCATTTAGTGCGTGTTCAAAACATTGAAAACTAATAATTCTTTTTTGTGGATGTTAGTCTATATCTATCCAATATACAATGATACAAAAATAATGTTGATTACCATAATTACTTTCCATGCATAAAAAGTAACAACAATTTTAAAATTAGTCGACAAAAAATAGTTATCAATTCATCTTTCTTTTCTCTATATACACCATGCATCAAAGTACTTCTAGCTATCCTTTTGTATTATGGGTTCCTAGTATTGTGCATATATTTTTTAAAATTAGAACTTTCACTCGTAACAAAATGTAATTCATATGTAATTATCTATATAGCCATTTTATCTCTATTTTTGTCATGTGTATATTTAAAATTACCAATCATTTGGCCTTGTGTAGTGTGAATTTGTGTTTGCAACATTTTTTATTGTTCTTGAGGATCATTATATTTTTTACTTATGTCCCTATTTAGTATTCTGATTCCCTTTCCCTTTCTGCTCTTTTTGTGTTTAAAAGACAATTGAGGATCATATAATTTACAAATAGCTAATTCATCTACCTCATCTTTTTCAAAAAACTTTCAAATCACACTTTCCTTTTAGAGGTACATTATTTACTATCTACAGTAGGTATCTAATTTTGGTTATCAATATCTTGTAAATTCACAATTAGGTAGGGACCTTATGGTGTATGAGGTGTGTGAACTTCCTACACCATCCATTTTATGGTAAATTGAAAAGTTTATAAACAAAGAAAATAATAAAGTGCTTTAAATAAACTAAGTGTAGACATCAAATTTTGACCCGATTCTTGCGGCTAAGCGCCAAATTGGGGTGAGCTTTTCAAAATTTTGTGTTTTTCAAATAACGTCCCAATTTCACAAAAATACACGTTTTCTAGGTAAAATGACATTTTTTTTATCATTTTTGTGGGAGCAGGGACAAAATGGTCTTTTTTTGTACGTCAATATCATTTTCTAATTTTAATGTTGTCAAGTTTGATTTTAAGATTTTGGAACACTTCGGTAACTTTTGCTAGTCTTTGGAAACCATTTTGAGGTTAAGAATTTTTTAGGATTCGAATGCACGTTCTTTCAATGACTGCTTTTCGAGTATCGTTTTGAATCAAAATACAAAAAATTTCGTGATGTTTGTGTATTTGTGTTAATTATTAGAATATGTTGTAAACTCGTATTTTATTATTTGGCGTGAAATCAAAATAAATTATATTATCGGGTGCAAGTCGAACCGAAAACATGTAGTCTTGTCAAAACTTTTTCGTCGAAAAGCGAGCAAAAAGCAAACGTCAAGGTGGTCATTTTATTTTCGAAAAGAAGTAATTTATTTTTTATTAACTTGTATATACGTATGAATATTTTTATATTGTTACTACCGATAGTATGATAGTATTACTGTTGCTACTATTGTATATGATTATGACGATTACTACTAGTACTATAATGACGTCTATTATTAGTACTATTTTTTACAACTAGTGCTGTCATTGCTAATCTATTGTTACTACAACTAGCTGCTACTGCTTCTTTGTTGCTTTGCTATGTAATAGTGTAAGGGACCAAAAAAAAACAAAAAATCCAACTACAGCCCTGACCATTTTCTCCCAAAAACACCCTAACACCCATTCAGCCCGAACCCAACAAGCACACCAAACCCTTTAGCCCTTTTACTCCTTATCAAGACTTCATCCCCATAGCCATCCATATCATCCATCTATCAATGTGATCTATCATCATCCGTTGACAACCATCACCACCGTCATCATCGTCTTCAAATACCATTCCTTAATCACGCATCAGCTAGCTTCCTTGTGGATATTGCGCTATATTTCATATTTTTTGGCCATATTTTACCTTAGATCTGCTATATGGCTCGCGACTTGGATGATTTTAATATTTTGTCGGTTGAATATTAAAAACTAAGCCCATATGATGACTATTTTTTATCCGGTTAAATACATGTGATTCTTTTTAAATCTGATAAATATTCAAGCGGATGTAACAATGTTTTTTGAGATCAGTTACGCATTTAACCCATGTGATGATGTATGGCTGAATCTGGCGATTTGAAGTTTGAATCCCCCTATGATGTTTTTTTTTTTTTTTTAATCTTTTGGAGATCTTATTGTTTTGTTGCTAAGTTGGACGTTATGTGAGTTTTTCTGACCTTTATATCTGAATGGAGAGGTATATTATTCCCCTCTGATGGCTGTTGGAAAATTTTCCGGCAATGGCCCAGGTGGCGCCACCGTCGCTGCTGCTACTGCCGATGGCTCTTTGACCACCATGGCAACCTAGTTGCTGGTTTTGGACCTTCGGCTTTGGGCGTGTGATGTATTTGAGTTGGGCCACGATATTTTAAATCTGAGGGGATTTTTGTGCTTAGAATCTGATGGGTTTTTTGAGAAAAATGATAGCTTTTGAACTCATTGCTAAATCGTATGGGCTTTGATGAAAGTAAAAATTCTTTTAGGTTTGATTTTTTAAATTTGATGGGCATTTTTTGATTGAAAAAAAACAAAAAGTTTCAAACTGGATCCAATGTCTAGTCAATATAAGTTCAGATTAGCATCTAAATCACCTAAACTTAAAAATGGACTAATAATGGTTTGGTAAGCTAAAATTAGGGGGAGATGAGGATTATCTTCAAAAACCATTAGGGGATTCCTATCCCTAATAAAAAATGATTTTACCCTGATCCCCAACAATTTTTTTTAGTAGTAAAAATGTATTTTTGCTACTGATCTTACACAATAGCCAAACTAATCTTTTAGATTTGGGTTTTATTATTGGGCTCATTTAGTGGCAAATAGTTTTAGGGTTTGAGATTTTGTTTTAACTAATGGGCTTTTGTTGGGCTGATGGGCCCTTTTTAATTAATGTATATGGTGGCTTATTCAATGGGCTTTCGGGTCTTGATCGAATTGGAATATAGTTATAATTTTTGATTTTAGGTCTCTTGGGCTTGGGTTTAATTTAGTAGATATTGGTTATCAAGTTACAGTGTTGGGCTATAGCCTTTTCGACTTTTTATTTTTGGGATGAATTTATTCTACATTTGATTAATGGTTTATTTTTCTTATTGGGTGTCGTTGATTGTCTTGTGAGTTGGGTTATCTTATTTTAGTTTGAGTCCGGTGACTTATCTTGGGATGGGTTTACTTTTGGGGGAGGGTTATACTTTATATGTGACCTATTTCGTTTGGGCTAATAAAAAATATTTTGGGCCAGATTACTTTATAAAATGTTAGAAATCATTTTGGGCCCTATCTTATTTGTATATTTTTAGTTTGGTCATGGCTAATTTCCTGTAATTGCAATAAGCTCTTAATCTTTTAACGTTTACAGTTTGACCCCTAAACTTTTAATCACGTTTTTCCCTCCAAAATTTTTGTAATTCCATTTTGGCCCTTGAAAATTTTGAAATTGCACGTTAGTCCATTGCACACTTCTAAAATTATGTTTTGCCCCTATAACTTGTAAGAATTATATTTTTGCCCTAGAAGCTGTTTGAAATTATTTGTAAGTCCTCGAAACTTTTGAAATCGCTCACTCTAGTCCCCAATATTTTTTTGTAATTGCTTGTTAGTCCTTAAAATTTTCTTAAATGGCATTTGTTGGCACCTAAACTCTTCTTAAATCGCATTTCGAAACATCCAAACACTCTATAGTTTTTGTAATTAAACCATTAGAAGTTCATTTTTGTTCTTAATTAGTCTTTTTTTCTTAATAAATGTTATTTTACTATTAGAACTACGTTCTGCTTCGGTATGTGGACATTTTCATTACTTAAGAATATTGTAGTTGTATCCTATAAGTCTAGATTTTACTCAATTATGTCATTCTTTCTTTTCAATAAATGTTACTTATCCATTTTTAAGATAGTTAATCTCAATTTACTCTTTGGAATTACTTTTGTTAGTTTAACGATATTCATACTTGCATATTATATTGATCCGTTCCTTCATATTTTGAGCTAAGAATAGGATAATTTTGTACCATTCTACACCGCAAGAGGTATTCCTAAATCATCTACACGCAATACTTGGTTTGTATGCTAATTGTTTAATAGTTTTCTTTAGCTTATTATCATTGTTCACTTTATGGTTATTTATTGCAGCTTACCTCATTGTGAAAAAGTTTAAGTTTATTATAATAATATATAGGATTATATACCATGTGTTTATTACTTTCATTTAGACTTATATGTTAGAATATTATGTTTTATTTGCTCATTTGCATCGTGTATTTATATGTTATTAGCTTGTCTAGAACAACTATTTTTGGTAAAAATCTTTTGCTCATATTTTGCATCATCTGATCCTAGCATAAAAATTTTTTCTCCTGTGTCAGTCTAACGCTGGCACTACGAGTTTCCCACTCCTTCGCATTATATACGTGTTTTATTATTCTTTTGTTTTCATGTTTATCCAATTTGATATAAATATGGGTTACTTTCTTGGAAACATGAATTAAATCTCGCAACCGGTTTTACCGGGGGTGAAAGGGTGCCTACCCATAAGGTAGTCTAGCCTTCCCTTTCCTCAATAGGACTCCCGAACTTATCTCTTTTGTTTTCGTAGACTAATAGTCATCTAGTATAGGGTTTATAATTAATTTATTTTTATAGATTATTCATTTATTACAGTTTAAATATTTTTGAATCTAAAAACTTTATTAACTCCCTTAACCTTTAGGTTTTTTCCTTTTCCTTTAGGTTTATGATAATGTCCCGATGCACTTCACACACCAGGTGGCGACTCCATTATTTATCTATTTATCCTCTTTTTTTATTTATTTATTTATAAAAACTCTATTCTAGATCATTTTTCGGTTTTCAAATGTCGCATTTTAAAGTTTCATTTTAGACCCTATTTTTGTACAATATTATATAATTATCTCTCTTAACCGTACTATTTCATTTTTCCTTGCCAAAAAATGAGGCATGACACTAAGAATGCATTTATTTATCAAAAAATATCTAGAAATACAATAATAGGAAAAAAATTAAAGTAACTAGGCAATTAAATTACACTAATATCAAATAAAGAAGATATTTAACTGAAGTAAATAAAGTAAGTAGAAATAACTAATTTGGAAGTTGAAATGTTGAATTTTATTTTAAACACTTGAATGCTTGAACTTTTGAAGGTAATTCCACTTTAAGTCTCAAATCTCCACTTGCATAATTCAAATAATATAATTTTATAAATATCTAGTAAATAAATATTATATATAAATTTAAAGAGCACTTGAGGAGCAAATTATGTGGGAATAGACTCAATTTTGGAGAATTGTGATTGAGAATTTGGAGCTCAAATGAGTACCTAAAGAGTTAAATATGCACTTTTAAAGATTTACTTTTAGTTCTTTTCAAAAAGTACAAAAACTTTAGAAGTAATTAAATCACTCGAGCATGAAGACAGATACCTCAATTGGAAAATACTATCATAAATCTGGTATTGGGCTCCACATATAGATCTCGCGGTCAAAATTAAATCTTATAAAATCTTATTTACATTAACTGATATCACAAATTTCATAATATTTAATTTACATCACAAGATTTACAAATAAAGTTATAAACCAGGCCTACCTAAAACCTTCCCATCTCAATTTCCTTTTGGTGTATTGAAATATGTGAAATGTGGGGTGCATATGTTTCTTTCGGGCAATGATATTGCCACAGCAAAATATCTTGTTGCCACAGTAGATATTCACTAAAATGACTAAATTACCCTCTCAATCATTCCCTTGCTCCAACACCACAAGCATCGTTTCTCGTCATCTCTCCCCCAAGCACGACCGGCCTGCCATCCCTCCGTCAAGCCTTACTTTCTCTTTCTCTTTTCATAAACCTTCATTCTTCTTCCTAGACTCATTTTATCAACTCAAATAATTTTACACATCTAGCAAACATATCCTCATTTAACAATTTAAATAATAGGCAGTTCACCTGTAAGTTTTGCAATTGTTGAAACTCACAAACTTGTAATTAAACTTCTATTATTTAGAATAACTAAAAGAATGTTTAAATAGATGTGTAGAAAGAGTTTCCAAATATTTGGTCTATGATTTCATAGATGGGGTCGGCAGAGGAGAGGGGATCGAAGTGTTTCAATGGAGAATTTAAAGAGTAATTATGTCATTTGGATAAAAAAAAAAAGTGCTGTGGTAATAAGATATTTGCTGTGGCAATCTATCATTGTCTCGTTCTTTGAAAAATATTTAAATACATTTGATTTTTTATCCTATAGGTAAATCTTGTATTGATGATTAAATATTAAAAAATCTTACTTATATCAATTGATATCATAAATTCTCTAAAGTTTAATTCATACTACAAAATCTACAAGTAAAGTCAAAAATCGAATCTACCTAAATATTTGTTTTTTTCTTTATGTTACTGAACATGAATTGGTCCCCCATAGTTATACATGTACTTTATTTGTGTGCTGAATTTTGTTTCGTTAACTACGTGAGTTCCCAAATTCGACGGTTAGTTAAAGAGAAAGATTTAGGCAGATTTGGTTTTTTATCTTATTTGTAAATCTTGTAGTGTGAATTAAATATTATGCAATCTATAACATAAGTTGATGTAAGCAAGATTGTATAAAATTTAATTTTGATCGCAGAATCTACAAGTAGAATCAAAATCGAATTTCTGTAAGTTTTTTCCTAGTTGAAATACTTTCTTCGTACAGTGGTATATTATATGGCAGATATCCTTGAGTATATCAATAGGTCAAAGGAAAATATTACAATAGACCCGATTTTTATTCCTATCTATAGACCCTGCGATCAAAATTAAATTTTATAAAATCTTACTTACATCAGCTTATCTCATAAATTTCATAACATTTAATTTACATCACAAGATCTACATGTAAGATAAAAAATCAAATCTACTTAAGTATTTCCTTAGGTCAAAGTGTCACAGTGGTGCTTGATTCACATGTATAACAATTTTGGCATGATTTTTATACATCATTAATATACACCAAAATTAATTTAGCTATTCAAAGTGTTTTCAACAAGATCGTAGAATGTTACAAATCTGACCGTACTATCCGATTCTGACAAGTCAGAATCAATCCTCTTCGAAATCTCTCTTCCGTAAGCCATGTTTGTGTTCACAAGGTACAATTGCTTCGGTCCCTCTGCAATTTTGGAAGTTGAAAGACTTGACTTAAATTGGTTCATTACGAACTTTTTAATTGCTTAACAACACTTTTAGGCTTAATTATAGTTTGCCCCCTATAAATAGGAGACAATTACAAATTACTCTTATGTTTATTTTATATACAAATTACGCCTTAAAATTAAATGAAATTAAATTTTTTGTCTAAAAGTAAAATGTAATAATTGCCCTCAATTTTTTAATTGCCTTAACTAATATAAAATTAGGTAAATTACAATAAACCCCACGTGGTATGGCTATCCGACCCATGCCATAACCCCCATGTATTTTGGACATATACCTTAAACCACCATGTGGTCTAGACTAAATGATAAAATAGACAAAAATTATCCAAATTAACGGTGTTTGAAAAGCACACGCTCACAAATGAGTGTTTAATGAAAAAAAATATATTTTTTCAAAAAGTTTAGGATAAATTTTCGTGAACCCTAATGTGTATGCATCTTGGACTCGTAACCTCTATATGTTTTTATAAATATATCCTAAATCCCCATATGGTCTGAACTAAATGGTAAAGTGGTCTAAAGTAGACATGTCCTGAATCGTCGAAACTAATCATATTTACTATACACACACCCTTATTACTAGTTGCCCTAAAATTCGTTTTTCCTCCCAAAAAATTTAAAATTGTATTCCCAACCTATCCTTATTGTTATTTACATAAACGTATTCTCAAATTTGCTACATTTATCTATAATTTATAACTAAAAAGTACAACTACAAGGATGCATAAAGTATTTTTCTAATTTTTTTCTTTTTTCATGCATTAATTTACAAATTTTTAATTGTAATAATAAACTAATATCATTTTTTTTATTTTTAATCATGCAAATTAAAAGCTATAATTTCTGAAAATAAGGAGTAATGAATTATCTAAAAGTTTTGATATTAAATTATATATCAGGTAAAATTATAATTTCGAAAATCATTACTTTGGATTATTTTTGTCTGCTTTATCGTTAGTCCAATCTATATGGGGGTATAGGGTATTTTTTCAAAATATATATATTTACAATAATTTAATCTAATTTAAATATAGGGTAAGAGCATGTAATTTCAATAACAATCGTTAGTTTAGATGATTTCCATCTACTTTACTATTAATCTAGATCACGTAGGGGTTTAAGGTATATTTTCAAAACACATAAAGGTTATGGATCAAATGACCATACCACATGGGAGTTTATGGTAATTTACGCTATAAAATTAAGGTGAGTTGTATTTTAGTATCTGATTTTACTTAATAAACAATTCATTCAAAAGTAACGATATTTTTTTCATCCAACATTATTAAAAAATATTACTGCTTCAATATTTATTGTATGAATTAGTTTACTATTTATGTTATCTTCTTCACATCCATTTTTAGCATGCTCACATACTTGTTTCGTCAATATTATTTTATATCTAGAATAAATGATTTTATTTATTTAATCACATTATTTTAGTTTTCTTATTTTTATTTTCTCTATTTTCAATAATTAATTCATTATTTTATATTTAAAAAATTACAATATTTGAGTAAATATATTATGTCGAGATATAGTCAAAATATATATTTTAAATAAATTTAATTTGATCAACTAACTCCTTTCTCATGTTACTAGAAAAAAAGAAAAAAAATAAAATAATAAATTTCGTTTATTATCATTGTCAAATTTAAGAGAAGAATTTTAATAAAGAAATTCACAAAAAGCAACTAAAAATATTGAGGGCAACTATATCATTTTACTACTCTCTTTAGTTGAAAATTTTAAATCTGGAGGACAATTTGTAGATAAAATAAATATAGTGGGCAATTTGCAACCGTCCTCTATTTATAGGGAGCAAGATATAATTAAGCCTTGCTTTTACAATGTATTTCCCTTGGATATTTCTTTTTCTGTTTTTAACTAAACGTTAAAATCTTTATTCAAAATTGTTCAGGGAGGGTTATTTTTGCTTCTTATGGTCGAGGTTATGAATTTATAAATACCAAAGCGTAGAAGACACATTGTGGGTTAACCATTTAAAACTAAGAATTTACTCCACTTTCCATTCCCTGTGTTACTTCATTAGAGTTCAGTTTACACTTTAAATTTCAATTTTAACCACTTTGCATCCTAAAATCTTATATTCATCCAAATTCATTTAAATATTAACATTGTTACCGAAGTTAGCATACATTATTTTGGTGTATTTAGTATTAAGTTCTGTAATCTCCTTTCTTTTCAATTTTTTTCATGTTAAGCTTATATTTGAAAAGCTTATGCTGTTTCCTCATTTTTAATTCTTCTTTTTGTTATTTGATACTTTATGGTGGCTTCTTTTAGTACATTACGTACTTCAAGAAAGTGTCAAAACTCAAAATGCTATCGCCTACTGTCAAAGATTAGGGATGATTTATTCAACGCCTTAAACGTCCCATGCATGTTGAAAAGAACATTTACATTTTGACAATTTGAAGTGTCAAGTCAATTCACCAAATAGTATTCAAGTTCACTATCTAATCAATATGTGAAATCACGGGCAACCACGATATAATTTGGGTAAGGAGAGGTTGGAGCAGAATCATGTAATTAAGAACAAAGATGGGAATTGTGGCAGATTATGCATGTTTTATAGCATTGAAACATCCTGGGGATGTAGTCAATTGAAATCTCTCTCATGGTCTGAATATCAATTATTACGTTTCTTCTGTAAATTAAAAACAAAAATTATCCTTCGCTGTCGTAGTCGTAAACAGAAAATTTGGACCAATTAGTCCTTCTCTCAAGTTGACATTGACATGTCACATTCATATGTCTACACAATTTATCAGATGAACTTTATATAACATTTTAATTTTACAATTGGCAAATGTAACTTTATTGGAAATGTCTTTCACATATAACCAGCTTAATATGAAACATATATTGCTGTTTAATCCCTTTTAGTTCCCTCTGTTGGAATACCAAATTAACATTAATATCATGACAACCAACGTTATCGTAACTCGGATCCTTCATGTTTAATCATCAAGAATATGCGAAAGCGTAGTACCTGAATCCATAAGAATTGATGTGATTCTTGAATATCCAGATGTGGATTCTTGAGCCTACGGATTTGATTCTTGAATATTGTAATTATTGATTTTCCAAATTACTATGTATGTATTTTAGAGAATAGGGTTCTCACTTTTCTGATGATGGGATGTCAAGAAAAGTAATACAACACATAGAATTTTGGGGACCATAACCTATATATATATATATATACTTTCCTTATTCTCTTAGGTTTTGCCCATCATAAAACAGGAAATAAGATTTTAGGGTATCTACACATAAAAGCCCCTACTAATTAGATGACTTAAGCCCATTTATCTTAAACTATAATATATCACTTTATATTGGACCAATTAATTATGATAGTATATATTGCACAATTAATATGTATGTGAATGTCCAAAACCCAACATTCTCCCACTTGAACTACATATATATTATTGTATAAAACCTTATGAGCTCAAAACCTTTAGCTATCATGACCATAGTCATTTCCGAACAATCTCGTCCATTAATCATGTTAATGTAGGATCAAGACAATTTTTGTGTATGAGAATACATTAATCGTAACTAAACCCATTATTGGTCACGTACATCAACACAACCAAATGACATAGATCAAGTATGGATGTGTAGCATGAAAATTACATGCCATGTGATCTTAAACATGCCTATTTTCAACTGGTCCAACTTTATTCTTTATAGAGATCAAACTGAAATTAAAGTTAGAGTGAAACTTAAACTGAACACTTTATTTCTAAACTGAATTCTTTATTTTTGCAGAAAATATTCATAAACATCTGATGTGTCTTGAAAGATTTAAGTATATAGACTAAATATAAACTCCCACTAATCCTGAATATCCTCAAAATACATAACATCCATATGAGCAGTGTGCTCATGAAAGACCTTAGGTGATAATCCTTTAGTAAGCTGATCCGCAATCATGGAGTTCGTGCCAATATACTCTATAGACACCTGACCACTCTGAACTCTTTCTTTAACAACTAGGAACTTGATGTATATGTGTTTAGATTTCGTTGAACTCCTATTATTGTTAGATTATATAACACTGCCAATTTATTGTCACAAAATAACTTAAGTGGTCTTTCAATACCGTCCACAATTCGCAGCCCTGTGACAAAATTTTGCAACCATATTCTATGATTGGATGCCTCATAACATGCTATAAATTCAGCTGCCATGGTGGAAGAGCTATGAGTGTTTGTTTAACACTTTTCCAAGAGATAACTCCACTAGCCAACAAATAAATATAGCCCGAAGTGAATTTTTGACTGTCTTGACATCCAGTAAAATCAGAGTCGGAATACCCAATGATTTCTAATTTATCCGATCTCCTATATGTGAGCATATAATGTTTTGTTCTCTGAAGATACCGCATAACTCTTTTGGCTGCTATCCAATGAATCATACTTGGATTGTTTAAATATCTGCCTAATATCCCAACAATATACGCAATATTTGGATGCGTATAAACTTGAGCATACATTAGACTTCCTACTGCCTAAGCAGAGGGAATCTTTTGCATTTCTTTATTTTCAAAATCATTCTTAAAGGGCACTGAGCGAGGCAGAATTTGTCTCTCTTAGCAACAGGGGTCTCTCCTGGTTTACTATCTTGCATGCCAAATCTCTTAAGTACCTTCTCGATATAGTTCTTTTGCGATAATTCAAGAATACCCCGAGAGCGATCTCGATGTATTTGAATCCCTAATACAAAAGGGGCGTCCCCAAGATCTTTCATCTCAAATTTTGTGATAAAAATCTCTTGGTTTCATGCAATAAACCTATATCATTACTGGCAACCAGTATGTCATCGACATATAAAACCAAAAAAATGTACTTACTCCCACTAAACTTGTGGTATATACAATCATCAACCAAATTCATCTCAAAACAAAACGAGATGATAATTTGATGAAATTTGTGATACCATTGACGAGAAGCTTGCTTGAGCCCATAGATGGATTTCTTTAATTTACAGACCATATTCTTTGCATCTTTGGACACAAAGTTTTTTGTTTGCATCATATAAATGGTCTCATCAATGTTACCATTGAGAAGGCACGTAGTCTTTACATCCATCTGAAGTAACTAAAGGTCAAAATGTGCCACTAAAGCTATTATTACCCTGAAAGAGTTTTTCGATGATACTGGAAAGAAAGTCTCTTTATAATCAATGCCTTCCTTTTGAGTAAAACCCTTTGCAACAAGACGAGCCTTATATCTCTCCACATTACCCTTCGAATCTCTTTTGGTTTTAAATATCCATTTACAACCAATAGGTTTCGTACCTTCGGGTAGTGTGACGAGTTCCCAAACGTCGTTGTCTTTCATGGATTTAATTTCCTCATTCATAGCATCCATCCATTTGTGAGAATTAGCACTAAGCATGGCTTGATGAAACTTGATTGGATCATCTTCCACCAATCCAATGCCATCCTCATGTTCTTGGAGAAATACGATGTAATCATTCGGAACCGCACTTCTCCGTTCTCTAGTGGATCTCCTTAATGGCATTTGTTCTTCAGGTTGTTGAGTTTGTTCGTGTTGTTCTTGATGGGGAAGATTTTCAACATTGTCTTGTGGTACTGGTATTGCTTCTTGAACAATGTCAGGAATAGAAGGCTGATCATTGTCAATCACAATCATAGGAAGGGAAATAGATTTCTCTTCAAAGACAAAGTCTCTAACTTTATCTCTCTCCCCAAACTCAATATCCTCAAAGAAGTGGGCATTTCCCGTCTCAAAGAAGGATCTGGATGTGGGATCATAAAATTTGTACCCCCAAGACCGTCCAGAATAACCAACAAAATAGGTGCTGACCCTTTTCGAGTCCAATTTCTTTTCATTTGGCCTATAAGGCCTTGCCTCAGCTGGACAACCCCAAATATGTAAACGCCTTATACTAGGCTTTTTACCAGTCCATAGTTCATAGGGAGTTTTGGTCGTTGCCTTAGTTGGAACTCTATTAAGGATATTAACTGCAGTTTTTAATGCCTCTCCCCAAAGTGAATCCGGTAAAGTTGTATGACTAATCATACTTCTCACCATATCCTTTAAAGTTCTGTTTCGTAAACTCTCAGCAACACCATTCATGCTAGGAGATCCTGGCATGGTGTACTGTGGGACGATTCCACACTCTTCTAGGAATTTAGCAAAAGGTCCTGGACGTTGTTCACCTGATCCATCATATCTGCCATAGTATTCACCACTACGGTCAGATCTAACAGTCTTAATTCTTTTACCAAGTTGGTTTTCAACTTCAGCTTTAAAAGCCTTGAACATGTCCAATGACTTAGACTTCTCATGAACTAGATAAAGGTAGCCATAACGAGAAAAATCGTCTATGAATGTAATAAAATATTGTTGACCATTCCAAGAAGCAGTAGGGAATGGCCCGTAAATATTCGTATGTATTACTTCTAAGACGTTCGAAGATCTACTGGCACTTAATCTCTTTATATTTGTTTGTTTCCCCTTAATACACTCAACGCATATTTGAAAATCTGACAAATTAAGCGGATCAAGAATTCCATCTGACACAAGTCTTTCAATTCTTTGTTTAGATATATGACCTAAACGCTGAATATGCCAAAGTGAAGCAGAATTCTCATTGATTAATTTGCGTTTAGTACCACGTGAACTTATATGCAAGGTTTCATTATATGAAACAATAGTTTCGATTAAATAAAGGTTATCATGAGAAGACAAAAAACCAGTACCAATAATATTTGAATTCAGAAAAAGACTAAACTGACTATTTCTAAATGAACAAAAGTAACCGGATTTGTCCAAAACAAAAATAGAAACCAAATTCCATCTTAAAGACGGTACAATATATGTTTCTTTCAAATCTAAATAATAACCAATTTTTAATAATAACCTAAAAGTCCCTATTGCTTCAACTTTAACTGGTTTGCCATCACCAACATAGATGAATCTTTTAGCATCATTCGGCTTTAGGCAATTCAGGCAACCCTGCATGGACACACTTATGTGATTAGTAGTACCAGAGTCTATCCACCAAATGTGTCGAGGTACTGAAGCTAAATTAACCTCAGAACAAACCAAAACGAGAAGCGTACCTTTCTTTTTGCACGCCAAGCGTGATATTTGGTACAGTCCTTTTTCAGTGTCCAGAATTCTTACAAAAGTAACAACCAAATTCCTCAGTTTGTTTCTTTTGTTGTTTCTTTTCAAGTGGACCACCCGCAGCTTTTTTATCCTTTTTTCTTTTCTTATTTTTGTCCTTAAAGGTACTTACCAAGTGAGCACTTTCGATCTTTTCTTGCTTCAATCTTTCATCTTCTTGCACACAATGAGAAATGAGCTCATTTAGAGACCATTTATTCTTTTGACAGTTATAACTGACCTTAAATTGACTGAATTATGCAGGAAGAGAGATCAAAATCAAATGTACGAGCAAGTCCTCAGACAGCTCTAACTTTAGTGCCTTAAGTTTTGAAACAAGATGAGACATCTCTAGAATGTACTCCCTTATATTTCCTTTTCCTTTATACCTCATTGAAATTAAGTTCGATAGAATCGTACTTGTTTCAGCCTTATCATTTTTTACAAAATGCTTTTCAATTTCCATAAGGAACTTTTTGGCAGTTGCCTTTTCGGACACATCGCCCATGAATGTTTCCGGAATTGCACGTTTCATAATCATAAGACTCATGATATTTGAATGATCCCACTTCTCATAGTCTATTTTTTTTCTACGGAACTATTATCTATAAGAGAAGTGGGTTGTTCAATCCTTAGCGCAAGATCTAGATCCATGCAACCAAGAACGATCATTACGTTCTCTTTCCATTCCTTAAAATTGGTTCCATTCAACATAGTGATGGAATTGATATTGGCAGATATCATAGAAGCAGATGTATTTACTGAAAATAGAACAAAATAATATATTCACATAAGTTCCAAATCTTAAATAATAAATTAAATTCAAATAATGATAGGGCCCATCACAAGATACCCAACACAACATTAATATTTAGTCTTTGGACATAAATATTAACTTGTAAGTGGTACTCTTGGTGTAGTAATCAAATATTGACAATAAATCTTGTCAAATAATAAGTCTATCTTTGGACTGATGCGACTTATTATTCACATGGAATACCAAATAATTGTCACATATTTATTACTACAGGTGTATATATAATTCGGCCAAATATTAACCTTCCTTTGAGTCGATAAATATCCGCATGAATTACAAATATACAATCATCTTAATATTTCAAAATAAATTGACCTACACAAGAGAGGCTATTTTGATAGCATGTTGTGTTAATCAATATATTTTTGAATATTAGACATTATTTAATTAATTAACCAAAATTTGAATTTAATTATTTTACCAAATATTTAAAAAAAATTAAAAATTAAAAATTAAATATATATATATATATATATATGACCATAATAGCTTTATTGGTCACGAACTAAGTTCATGACCATTAAACCAATTCCGTACGGTCATGAACTAATCCGATTCCTTACGGTCATGAACTTAGTTCATTACCAATCCTTATTGGTCATGAACAAATTATTGGTCATGAACAAATTTGTTCATGACCAATAAGGAATGTTTATAAAAAATAAATTTATGATGAAGAAAAAATTATGACCGTTCATGACCAATAAGGATTGGTCATGAACTAAGTTCATGACCGTAAGGAATCGGATTATTGGTCATGAATCGGATTATTGGTCATGAACTTAGTTCATGACCGTTCCGTAATTTTTTTTTTTTTTTAACATTCCTTATTGGTCATGAACAAATTTGTTCATGACCAAAAAACCGTACACCTTAATAATAATAATAAAAAATTAAAACTAAAATTTTGAATCCAACAATTTAATCCAAATAAATTTAAAAATTATTGGACCCAAAACTTTAAATTCGTAAAATAACCACAATTATTCTTAAATACAACAAATTAAATCACATAAAAAATTTGTTGAATTCAAGAACTAAATCCATATGGAATCACATAATAAATCAATTAATGAAAAAAAAAATTGATTTCTCAATGATTCAACATGAAGATGCTCTGATACCACTTGTTGGAATACCAAATTAGCTTTAATATCATGACAACCAACGTTATCATAACCCGGATCCTTCATGTTTAATGATCAAGAATATAAATTAAATACTAAATGCGAAAGCGTACCTGAATCCATAAGAATTGATGTGATTCTTGAATATCCAAATGTGGTTCTTGAGCCTACGGATTTGATTCTTGAATATTATAGTTATTGATTTTCCAAATTACTATGTATGTATTTTGGAGAATAGGGTTCTCACTTTTCTGATGATGGGATGTCAAGAAAAGTAACACAACACATAGAATTTTGGGGACCATAACCTATATATATATAGATATACTTTCCTTATTCTCTTAGGTTTTGCCCATCATAAAACAGGAAATAAGATTTTAGGGTATCTACACATAAAATCCCCTACTAATTAGATGACTTAAGCCCATTTATCTTAAACTATAATATATCACTTTATATTGGATCAATTAATTATGATAGCATATATTACACAATTAATATGTATGTGAATGTCCAAAACCCAACACCCTCATGTTTCGATCTGAAAACAAATCTTAATTACTTCTCATGAGTTTAGCATGCACAAAAATAAATAAATAAATGAAAAGTAATTGACAACAATTAGTTATTGATTTTTCCCATTGCTTTTCATGCGCTATTATTTGTTCCTCGAGCTTTTACAAAAAAATTGAGATTCTTTTCTTATGATTATCAATTGTGTGTTGGTACAAATCGGCCAACAAAATAGATAGCCAATATAGTTGCTGATATCGACGAATTTATATTGATATCAGTTGTGTCTAACCCAATTGCAATGATATTAGTTTTCCTAATTGAATATTATTGTTAAATCAATAAAGTGTAACAATTCGGTGCAGGTATGTCGATACTAGCGATGCCGATTAGGTATCATCATCAAATCGACCTGAAGTGCTGATCTAAGAGTTAGTGGAAGTAATGGCAAGGAATATGGGTCAACTACCATGATAAATGGTATAATAAAAATCTTCATGGAGGTAAATCAATCCACAAATAGGAACACGGGTAGTTATAATCAAGTGAATAAGAAAAGGTGTCAGGGAAAAGTTGAAATTTGAATATGGTAGCTACTGATCAAATTTGAAAATGATAGCAGTTTTTAAAAACAAATCAAATGGCACACCCTCTCAAAATCTCTATTTTTGGATAGTTTATCTTGTTTCAACAAGTTTATGTGCATTTCAACAAGTAGTTTATATATTCTAGCAAAGCATTTCCCTTTCTAGTTATAAAATATCCCTTCAAGCAAGTTAATTCAAGTTTATTTATGATTATAAGTATTTCCTTTGCAAATTACTCTTCAATTATGAATTCTATCTCCAAAATCAGCCTTATAAATTTTTGTCAGTCATTCTGAATTCAATCCCTTGTACAATAATTTTAAGTCCTTGACATTTCAAGGCAGATGAACAGCAATCGTTTAGAAATCAGATTCACATTTTAGTGCAATTTAATTTTCTCTTTAACACTTATGCAATGGCATGCTTAACTATCAAGAGTAATAAATTGGTTTGTTTATCATTTTCGACCTAGTGTGTCAGAGAACAAATGTGCGATAAAAATTTGCATACCCCATGGGACATTGTGAAACATTTTGAATTTCAACGAAATGGTGAAGGACAAGGATCAAATCATTCCCTTGAATACAATATCCTGCACAAGGTAAAGAAGGAAGTTGATAGACAATATCAGTTTTCTAAAGAACAACATAAAGAGGTCATTGACGCAATGAACAAGAGTATTCAGAAGTTCAAAGTCACAGTTAAAAGGTATACTGAAAGGATGCTCAATAAGGATATGTCTAGAAACCATGACAAGGTTTCTGATAAGACATATGTGCTGATATCAACTCCTAATGAGTCTACCCAAAAGATGGTCTATTTCGATCAAGATCTTGATGATATAAATAGAAAGTATGATAGTCATGCCAATCACCTTGATATCAACTTCAAAAAGATGAATTCGTCGGTGGATTTACAAATGGAACAAGTTGGGGAATAGTTTATATTTGCTTTCGATAGTGAAGAAGTTCCACTAACGATGAATGATAGAATTTTATATATGGATATAAAGCTGACAGATTGATGTCCTAGAGACAAGCAATTCTTAAGGAGAAATCAATTGGCAAAACTATATTTTCAAATGTGGTTATTGAACATGTGGCCAATAAAAAAAATATAGATATCGCTAATGATATTGATAATTTCTTTAGTAAAGGTGCACTTAATCTTTCACACCAATGGGAGAATCAACAGAGAGACGTTGAAAGAGACTTCAATTTTACTGAAGATAATGATATTTATCATAAATCTCCAGGACATAGAATGTCTTTAATAGACGATGTAAATATTGATTTTTATCAATATTTTGATATTGAAATATAGTGGGTCGATACACTAGATTTATCAATAATAATGGATGAATTTCATAACTTAAACTAGCATAATATATCGACCATTTGATGTTGATATCATGCACCGAAAGTCACCTAACAATGAAGGATTTTCATTTTTGGAGTTTTATTATTTTAAACAATTTAAACTCCATAAGTCATTGATAAAATATTGATAAAAGCATCATGCATCGATGACCACCTAATACAGAAGGATTTTCATTATTGGAGTTTCACTATGCCAATCAACACAAACTCCATCAAATATTTGATGCCAGCATCATGTATTCGCAACCACCTAACATGGTATAATCAATATATTTGAGGTTGAGGATCGACTTTCGAAAGGTCTTGCTGTATGCTATTACTATCAGCAAATAGTTCATACTAATGCCTAGAGAGAAAGGTGTCCTGATAAGAAAATCTTTGCCAATTCAAATAAGTTGGCCAAAACAATAATCATCATTGACTATGCATAAGGTTTTATTATAGATTTAGTTATTAATGTTGATCCAAGAAAGACTTTATCACTATCAGTTAACATTCATTGACTTTTATATCAGTATTTAAAAATACAAGCACTCCATCAAAACTTATGAATATTATTAGGATACTATTGTCTTTAGCTAGTAATTGTGATTGGAATCTTTTCCAAATGAATGTCAAAAATCTATTTCGTATAAGGTCATTTAGAAGAAGAGATTTACATACATATATTTGAAGGATATCAAGTTACAGTACCTAGTGATTATGTTTGTAAATTAAAAAGGCCATCTATAGATTGAAACAATCTCCTAGGGCATGGTATTCTAGATTAAGCAATGTATTAAAATAAAATGAATTCAAAGCGTGTAACTCCAACCATTCACTTTTTGTTAAGTTTGGTTCTCATGGTACTACTATTATTTATGTTTATGACATTACTATCACTGGTGATGATATTCAAGGCAATCAAAAATGTTAAATTTTATTAAAACATCATTTGATATCATAAATTTGGGCAAACTAATGTATTTCCTTGGGATAGAAATTACCTATTCAAGTAATAGATTATTTCTATTACAAAGGAAATACACACTTGATCTTTTGAAAGATGTACGTGAAGTTGGAGTAAAACTCGTATCCACGCCTATTGAAATACCGAAAAGAAAGAAGAAGAAGGAAGAACATGATGATTTTGATGAAGAAGATACATTGGAAGAACCTTTAGAAGATATTAGGATCTATCAAAAATTAATAGGTAAGTTAATTTACTTAACCATAATAAGGCGTGATATCTCTTAGTCAGTGCAATAAATGGTGGCTCCCAAAAAGAAGCACATAAAGATGGTAGAAAGGATTCTCTGCTATTTCAAGAATGCTCCTGGACAAGGACTTGTCATGAAACATAATGGAAATCACCAAATTTATGTTTACTCAGACACAGATTGGGTAGGAGATTTAGAAGAAATGAAATCCAATACATGACATTTGTAGGAAGAAACTTAGCAACTTGGAAGAGCAAAACGCAAAGTGTTGTAGCCAAGTCAAGTGCCTAAGCCGAGTTTAGAGCCATGTCTTTTACAATGAGTAAATTTGTATGGATCAATGATTTTCTTGGAGAAATGGGTTTTAAAATAGACATTCCAATTCCACTCTATTGTGATAGCTAATAGGCCGCTCATATTGCCTCTAATGCAGTCTGACTTACATGAAAGAAAAAAGTACATTGAGATTCATTGAGGTTGATTGTCATTTTGTAAGAGAAAGCTTATGGATATGACAATCTCACTATCTTATCTGAAAAGTGAAGACCAATTAGCCAATATTCTGACCAAGCTTCAAACCGTGCCACAACTTCATTTCCTTAATACCAAGTTGTACTTGTACAATTTGTACAAATCCAACTTGAGGGGGGAATATTGAAGATTCAAGTCTAAATTGATTCAATCAAGTCAATAGACACAAATCAAATTAGTTTAAAAGTTAGTACCTAGGCCCAAATCAAGTAAGCGTAAAATCTAGTAACTAACCGTTATATTAGACGTTAAACTAGCTATTATAACTAGCCATTATAATTAACTATTTATAGCCGTTAGAATTGTGTGTATATATATAGATAATCATTTGTGAATCATTTATTCAATGAAATCAGTTCTTTTTCTCTTTCAAATTCTCTTAAGTTGTGAAGCTCTTTTTCTTGTTTCTTTGGGTTTTTTGTTTAACTAAACCCCCAAGCACGCACTTTTAACATATACAAAATGTATTCATCAGCTTTCTGCAAATTTCGTTTTCCTAGAGCCAAAAACAAAATAAGCAATCAAATGCGGAAAAATCGATCCAAATTCAAGTTGATTGGATTGGATTGGAACATGCAATATTTTTATTCAATTATGGCTCATAAAATAAGTGTTGCTTTGATTATATATATGTACAACCAGGGGCTGATATTGAGAGTTGAGGGGCGACATGTGTAGGCCTTCATCTGTAGAGGGTGAGTAATTTAATTTCATGGACTTTTGGAGGGAAAATTTTTTTATGTTGGCCTTACTCTACTTTGCACTACTTGTCCTTTATTCTCACTTTGCATCCTATACTTAATTTTTGGACATATTGCACCTTGTACTCATAGATTTATCCCATTCCAGCTCAAGTTTTAACACTGTTACTAAAATTAACGGATACTAAATAAGTGCATATCACGCGCTGTTCACTGACTCGTATTGCAACAAAAGAAGTTTTCTTAACTAATTCCACTTTGCATCCCGAGGTTGCCTCATGTAAATATGTTCTTCGAATTCACCATATAGAAAAGCTGTCTTGACATCAAGTTGCTCCAATTCCAAATCATATATGGCAACTAAGGCAAGCAAAAAAACATGAATAGAGCTCTATTTAACAATAGGTGAAAACACATCATTGAAATCAATACCATGTACCTGACTATAGCCCTTTGCAACCAATCGTGCTTTATACCTTGTATCTTCAACTCCTGGATGACCTTCCTTCTTCTTAAAGACCCATTTGCAATCAACAATTTTCTTACCCAAAGGCGGTTTTACAAGAACCCAAGTTTCATTTTTATGGAGAGACTCAATTTCTTCAATCATAGTGACCAACCACTTGGCTGAATTATCACAAGAAACTGCTTCAAAGTAGGTGGAAGGCTTACCAATTCCATCCGTTTCTTCAGCGACTGACAAAGCATATGCAACTAAATTTGCATTATTGTTGCGGTGGTCGAATCTCCTTCCTTGGTCTATCCTTGGCAATAGAATGCTCCTCCTCCTCTGGTTCTTCGTCAATAGAGTTTGATTCATCTACTAAATTTTTTTGACTGGAAGAGGCTAATTGAGAAGACCAAAACTACCAAACTCTAGCTTCACCTGGTTCTGCATATTATCATCTTCATCTGTACCACAAGAACTAGAAGACCCCTTTTTCAAAGATAACATAAAGAGTTCATCAAATGTAACATCTCTACTAATTACAAATTTTGGGGACTTGGGATGAAGACATCGCCTTTCACCCCAGAAGCATAACCAAGGAATATGCACTTTTTAGCTCTAGACTATAATTTCCCATCATTCACATTCATATATGCTGGACACCCAAAAACTTTCAAATCAGAGTAATTAGGAGGAGTACCTGACCAAAATTCCACAGGAGTCTTGAAATCATTAGCTGCAGAAAGAGCTCGGTTGACAATATGACAAGGTGTAGAGATCGCCTCTGCCATTGTGGGCAAAAGTCCTTTGTCAACCCTACATTAGAGATCATACAACGGGCTCTCTCCAAAAGAGTTCTGTTCATACATTCGGCCACACCATTTTGCTGAGGTGTCATCCTATCTGTATGGTGTCGAACAATTCCTTCATTTTTGCAAAATTCATCGAATTCGCCTTCACAAAATTCTATGCCATTGTTTGTTCTAAGCCGCTTGATCTATTTACTTGTCTATTTCTCAATCAAAACTTTTCATTACTTGAAAGTTAGGTAAACATCATTTTTATGTTTCAAAAAGTAAACCCAAACTTTTCTTGAATAATCATCAATGAAAGTCAACATATATCTGGCATCACTCTTAGATGGAACACGAGTTGGGCCCCAAAGATCAGAATGGATATAATCTAAAGTACCTTTTGTCCTATGGATTACTGGTGAACTGAACCTGACTCTCTTCTGCTTTCCAAACACACAATGTTCACAAAAATCCATCGCCCCAGTACCTTTTCCACAAAGAAATTGGCTAGATGTGTATAAGACATTCGACTAGACATATCCTCTTTTGCTCAACATAGTCAAGCCTTTCTCGCTCATGTGTCCCAAACACATATGCCATAATTTGGTGATGTTAGAATCAAACAAAGATGATGAAGAGACTGCTGCGAAACCTGTGACAGTAGAACCCTGCAAAATATACAAAATACCAGACCTACAAACTTTCATAATAACTAGAGCACCCTTATTTCATAACTCCACATTCAGCTGTATATTTGCACCCAAGAGACTCTAAGGTGCCTAAAGAGATGAGATTTTTTTTTTTCAAATCAAGAACATGTCTAACATTAGTGAGTGTCCTCACAATTCCATCATACATTTTAATCCAGACTGTACCCTTACCAACAACATCACAAACGACATTATTGCCTATCAAAACAATTCCACAATTACAAGATTCATAGGTGAAAAATAAATCCCTATTGGGACATATATGATAAGAGCACCCCGAATCTAAAATTCACTCATTTTTAGACCTTGTTCTATCATTAGTGACAAAGAAAATATATTGATTTCATCACTCTCATCAGCTGCAACGCTAGTTTCGGCAGTATTAATATTTTTCTAGTTATATTTCTCCATATGCTTATCTTTATTTTTCAATCTGAAGCATTCGGACTTAATGTGCCCCTTTTTACGATAATAATTGCATACAAAATTTTTATGTCTGAATTTAGATATAAATTTTGATTTACTACTATCAAAATCTCTCTTTTCAGATCTACCCCTGGCAACCAAGCCTTCAGCTTGATTTCCACCAATTTTTTCAGTTATATCCCTACCAATTTGCTCCTTAGATTTTAAAGCAAATTTAATTTCACGATAGGGATTGTTTCTTTACCATAAATCATAGTATTACAAAAATGTTTGAATGATAGGGGAAGAGAACATAACAACGAAAGAGCTTGATCCTCATCATCAATTTTCACATCTATATTCCCCAAATCCATAACAATGAAATCAAATTTATCAAGATATGAGAGTATAGATATACCTTCAGTCATCTAAACCATGTAAAGGGTATTATTCATTTAAATAGAGCCGATTCTCAATTGTTTTCTTCATATACAAAGTCTTCAATTTATCCCACATACCTTTGACTGTCGTTTCAGTAGCGACCTCCCTTAAAGCCTCATTAGAGAGATTTAGGATAATACCTGATTTGGCCTTTTTATCAAGGTCCTCAAAATTCTCCACCGTCATCTTCTCTGACTTTTTCTCCACTCCATGATGCGCTATATCCACACCATCTTGAATTAGTATAGCCTCTATCTTGAGCTGCCACATCCCGAAGTTGACACTCCGGTCAAATTTCTCCATATGGGTCTTTGTTATCGTTATAATGTCTCAAAACTTTTTCTGGAAGCTCTGATACCAGTTTGTTAGGATCGGAATCTCGGGTATTTGCGAAAATTACTTAACAAGCCCTTGAAGATAATAACGAATATAAATAAAGAGAAATATTACACCAAAAAAGGGGACACAGATTTACGTGGTTCGGTCAAACCAATTGGGTGGGAGAGAAATACTCTTACATACATCAAACCAATGTGGGACAAAACAAAAGATACAAAGCATACTCAACAATCATATCATACAACTAACTTTTTTTAAAACAATACTTATATATCGTTAATCATATTTACCTATCATCCAACTTATTAATCATATCAATAATATTAAATAACTAACTCTTTTTAAAAATAATAGTTATCTATGGATTAATTTTAAAATTTTTAAACTGCAGAACGTATCGTCTAGCTTATTGCATCTTACAACTTTCTTTTTTGGAAACCATTGTTATCTATCAAAATAAATTTTGAACAATAATTCCTATCAGCTCACTATTTTTCAAATAACAACGTACTATTTTGTAGAAGACATAGACGCAGCTTTCCAGTTTTTCTTCAGATTCATTACAAGAACTGCTATTACAACTACTTTGACTACTCTTGCTGTTTTCTTCCCTTTTGTGGTATATAACTATGTAACCGTGTTTTATTTTTGGTTTAATTTAATTGTATGCCTGAAGACTACAATTATGAAGTTGTTAACAAAAGTATGCAGTAACTTAATAGTGAACTTTGTTTCATAAAATTTGTTGTATGTTTATCCAACTAGTCATGATAATTGGTGCATGTTTACAAATTGAATTGCTAAAGGTATTATAGTACCTTTATCAGTGGGTTACCTTTGCATTGTTGTAGATTTTGTGAATTTGAATTGTTTTTGCTTAGTGTTCAACATTTGAATAAAATAAGTTCAAGAATGTTTGCATGACTTTTCTTTTCCTTTTTGTAAATATTTTAAAATCATTTTAGATGAATGTTGATGTTGCAAGTCCATTGTTTGTGAATTTTTTAGAAGACAGGAATTATGTTTTCAAATATGTGATTTGGATATTTATCTTCCTCATGGTCAGGTCCTATACTTTTACTTTTTCTTTTTCTACTTGATTTTAAAGTGATAATTTATCTATTGATCTTTTTAAATATGATTACTTGGAATATTAAATCAATTATAATTTTGTATTTGTGCATAATTTGCTTCGAAAAGTTTCATCTCCCAATAATATGTGTATTTTTATAGGTTATTCAAGTATTCTCTTAACATGCAATTCAATGCACTCAAAAACTATCAAAGACAACTACATTATAAAATTGTAAGATTGAAAGGAAAACAGAAATAATGCAGAGAAGGGTAAAAAACAATCCCCCAACTAGGAAACATGTAAGTAAAAAGGTAACATCGTCATTAATATATTATTTTTGTTTTCACATTTTTGTAATCCATCTCAAGCAACATTTTCAGTAACAAATGTCATTTCATATATTTATTGCTTGAAACCACTACTTTTGAAGGAGATATGAAGCATCAAAATAATATTTCCAGATACAATCTTGACTAACGCACTCACAAACATCAGGTTGAGTTACACTATGGTATGTTCAAACATGTTTGTTTTACTGATTCATGTAGTAAAATTTTGTCTTATATTTTTTACTTTTAGTTTATTAACTTCATGTTCCATTTTACTTATTATTGCTTTATTTTCTCATATATATATATATGTGTGCGCGCGTGTGTGGAGGTAAATTTTGTCATTAAACCATTTCCCCCTTACTGTGGTGGAATTTCTTATCGAAGTTTGTTAATTAAAATTTGCAACTTTGAAGGTCAAGTATAATGAGTTCAAAAACTTTGTGGTAATGATACAACCGATAAAAACATGTAAAATGCTCAATATTTCATAGAGATGCCAATTATGGAATTAATGTGTCAATCATTATGGTATGCACTTAATTATCTTTCTTATTCTTTTTCCTTATAAAAAATAAATAATAATGTTGTCTTTCATCATTTCTTTTTCATAAAAACTGAATAATGCTATAAGTGTTTACATATGACATAAACATGCATACCTGGAAAAAAATGTTCAACAAATAAAAATTCTAAGACTAAGGAGGTGTTTGGTTTATGGGTATGAGAGGGGGAATGGGAATCAAAGTTAATGATACCCATAGATGGTGTTTGGTTGAACACTATGGGAATCATTCCATGGGAATGAAAGTGTTAGAAAATACCTATTTTCATTTCCTACTTGTGACATGGGTTTCAAGTTGAGTAACTTATTAACATAATGACACCCATTCCTATGTTAAACCAAACAAGTAAGGGGGAATGATATAAACCCATACCAATAGTGGGGTTTATGATTCCCATTCCGATTCCGATTCCCGAATGTGAACCAAACACCTCCTAAGTTCCATCCAGACAAACTTTTCATCATCAAGTTGTCTGTGATTGTTGTAGGCACATTCATCTACGATGCCTTAATATATAATCAGCATGTAATTTACTTTATCAACATTACTTTTAGATTCAAAGCAATAGCATAAATTTAGATTTCAGTTTTTACTATTTGGTTTATTATTGACCGAATTATACCATCAATGCATTGATAATATTCCTCCATCCGTGTGAGCGTGTGTTCTACAGACTATTTTTTTTTTTTTTTTTTGTTCCAGCTAATCAACTTTTGTATTAATGCATCAAAAAATAGTTGAAACTGGTGTCAGCTCATAAAAAATTAAACTCTATAGTCTTTATTTATTTATTTATTTATTTTTATTTTTATTTTTGCGTCGAACCTTTCCTTTTAGTCGAGTCATTTCATCCCTCTAACCGCATTTCAATCAAAAATCATATCATTATCATAGCGAACGTACTCTATCAATGCAAACCTGAATCTGCCCGTTCTTCTTGGTCACTGAGGCAATGTTTGCCAACCAATCATTCCCTTTCTCTTTCTGTTTTCAAGAGCTTCTTCGTGAACAACATATACAACATATTCGAGGGGATCTATACCTGGTCTTCTACGCTCCTCTTCCTCATCTTTGGAGATGTCCAATCGGTCCTCTAGTATCCTAGTTCCCCCAGTATGGCGTCGCCTTCTTCACCCCCGCATGCTTACTTCCTTGAGCCATATAGTTGCCCAAGGGGAGAGTTACCCCCGGAACTCCCCAAGCTATAAACTAAGTTTCGGGAGCTACCCGACTTCTTCAGCTATCGATGTCAATTTAGTCGCCTTCTGTACTAATGTTTGTTGCCAGCATTGGAGCTAGAGGACTGACTACCGGAGATATTCGTGTTACTTCGTTTGTACTGGTTTGTACACGAATGCGTGAGTTATACCCAGTACTCAGTAAATTGTAGACTACTTCAAATATGCGTTTTCGAGAGCGATAGTCAACTCCACAAATATCGATCGAAACTTGAACTCTTGTATAGGTATGCAATTTTTTTTAAAAAAAAAATCACCTCATTCCCCTATCCTTTAGTGACTCGAATTCATAATCAATGGGTCATAGCGGAAGAGTTTGAACACTTAAGTTGCGCTCCCCTGTCTTTACATCAAAGAGATCTAAAACAAAAAGAAAAACTAACTACATAACTGCAGGTTCAAAATTGTCTAGCTAAAATCCAATCCATACTGAAATTCAAAAATCTTCTGGCTAAAATCCCAATCCATACATAAATTCTGCTGGAACAGCCCTCCAATCATCCCCCGTGTTTTTTTACTTCCTTTGTGATTTTTCTTGAAAACAATGTTTGCTGGTTTCACCCAACCCCTGAATCACCTTGCATTCTTTTCCTTCTAGATAGCATATACTAAAGTTCCAAGTGCAAGTTTCTACCTAAATAGTTCAAGTTATATTTGGTCTACCTAAATTTTTATTGGGAACAAATGAATGAATCTCCTACACTTTCTTTTTTTCCCTTTTTACTGAATCCAGAAAGCAAACACAAGCAAGAATCATTAAAGCTAAAAATTATCATGTCCTTTTAATGACAAATAATTAACGAGGATACAGGACAGGTAAACAAGAAAAGGAGACCACCGGAATATGACACAGAGTATAGTAAACTAAGACCATGAGTACTTCTATGTCTGATGACTTTCCTAAATCTTCAAAAGAGATCTTTTATGTCTGATGACCCTCCTAAATCTTCAGAAGAGATCAATGATCTTTAATGTAGTACTAAGAAGATAAAAAATTCATCTATTTGTCAGGTGAACCCTAAACTGACTATATCCTCCCACTTTTTCAAGGATAAACTAGTTTAAATTAAAATCTTTGTACGCATGATATATAAGCCTCCTTCTTGTCTAACTCAGTAGATGAGCTTTCAGATTCTAATGAGTTTATGGATTAGACAACCATTTTTCCAAACTATTATTGCGAAAGTTATTCGTATGAATGTTGGATTCAAATATTTTGACTTCAAGGTTAGAGAACTGTGGAAAACTAATGGGAATATTAACATTGTGGATCTTGGTAAAGATTTTTTGATCTCAAGTTTTCGAATGAACAAGATTTTGTTAAGGTAATCTCTGGAGGTTCTTGGTTCATCAATAGGCACTATCTTTCCATAAGATTATGGGAACCCGATTTTTACCCTCCAATGCAAATTTCTTCTATACTGCTATATGTGGTCAACTAGGAGAGTTACCCTTGGAGTACTGTGATTCATAAATAGTTGCTCTGGTAGGGAACTTACAGGGCAACTGCTAAAGATTGATGCACAAACTGCAAATTCTAGGAGGGTCTCAGAGATATTCAAGGTTATATATCCAACTTGATATGCAAAACCCTTGCTCCCAGAAGTAAGAATAGGAAAACATTTGCAAAAAATTCAATATGAAGACATCTGTTTTTGTTTCAAGTGTGGTTTAAGTTGTCATGATGAATCTCTTTGTAATTCTTCAAAGTCAAATCCGAAAATAGGAAAGAGTAAAGAAGTTATTGCTTCATAGATGAATGGTGAAGAATAACACACCAAGGAAAAATTGAAAAGAAGGATCATTTTGGACAGTGGATAGTGGCTAACACTAGTCGAAGATCGAAATCTAAACCTTCGACACCACAGCTGGTACAAAAGAATAGATACATTGATCTAGATGATCTACAACCCGAGGTCAAACCCTTGCTAAAAAAGGTTTGGAAAAGAAAAGGTAAAGAAAAAGTGATTTAAGGAAATATGACTATAATTGTTGATTTGGCAAATCAGTCTGATAAGTCAATCAGCAAGCAAAATGTTGTTGATAGTCAGACAAGAGGAGCACAATTATAGTATTTCTTGCTCCCAAAACCAGTGAGTTTAGAACTTTATCATCAAGAGGGTAAGAACTCTTCTGCTGGCTTCATCAGTGGGTTGTAGCACCTTCAAGGAGGCAGCTAGAGATTGTCCTTGTTTCTTCACAATCTAGAGAACGTGAAGGTTCTTTTGAGGTTGGTTAGAAGCAATCTACTAAACAGATTGGTCTTACTACCAAAGGAGTAAATCTAACTTGTACTACCAGCTCTAGAGAAAAGAATTCTAAGTCTTAATGACCAGATGATCTCAAACCAACCAATTCTGAACACCAACCATTGGGAGCATCTTGCTTCAATCCCCATAGTAAAGGCCAACTAGAGGATCCCTCTTGCCCAGAAACAGATGAACCAGTCCTATCTAAATTTGGGAACGATTTATCTCTGGACAAGGGACAATACCATTAACTTCAAGATGGAAATGTTTCCTTAGGACTCTTCAATGGTAACCCCCTTGGATATCACTCAGATGTAAAGAGAACCAGGTGAACCTGTTTTGCAGTCTGAGGCTATGGCCTTTCTACTCAAATATATTGGCAAACCAAATGGACAACAATCTGAGCCTCACTACAACAAACATTCCTACATCTCCAAAGGTAGACATAACAGAAAAAAGGTTGTCTACCTCACTACTAACACAAAATATACAAGGATCTCAAAACAAAATCATTCTATTGTATCCAAGCTTAGATGTAATAGGGAGCAGATGATCAAGATCGAGGTGGACGACACAAGGCTATCAAATATTTATATGCTAGTCTGCTATCCAAGCATGAGGGATTTGTGGGAACTAGGGGTGACAATTTTGGACACGACACAACACGACAACCCAACACGAGCACAACATAAAATTAACGGGTCTACTACTCGAATTTAATTGGGTTGCTATCAAGTTGACCCGTCAATGATCCGAAGTTAAACAGGTCATATCGTGTCAACCCAGAGGTTGACCTGATAACTCGTTACCTTTTCGGGAAACTCACAATCTAGTCCGACATGACTCATTTTATTCGTTAGCATATTGGATAACCCGAACGACCTATTAATTAATTGGAGCATTTATGAAAATTTGATAGAACAATACACCCTTCAATGGCATATCATATTAGTTGGGTAGATAGGTTAATTCTAACTTATTGTGTCATTCGGGATAAATTAAGTAATTTTTGTATTAGTATAAAAAGTTTAACATGTTGCATGGGTCGTGACGAGTCAACTCGTTAACAAACGGGTCATGACCCAACAGGACATGAATGCTTAATAGGTCGCTTTAGTTCAGGATTTTTGACATGATCCTGATAAGAATTCAATACGATAAGGACCCAACATGACTCATTGCCACCCTAGTGGGAACCTTTGAGCTCTATGTAGAGGACACTAAGTTCATCGAATCTAGTGTCAATACAGGAACCAACTTCTCATACATCTCTTTTAATGAAGATCTTAATGTGGAATGTCCGGGGATTGATAGTCGAAAAGTAGGTTTGTTTAAAAGTATGAGTGGATTGATGACTGTCAACTGGTTGATCTTGGTTTCTCTGGTCCGAAATTTACTTGGTGGGGGAAAACTAGGAATGGTGTTGTAGAGCATGAGAGATTGGATAGGGCTTTATGCAATACTAGTAGGTTTGACCTTTTCAGGGAAGCAGTTGTTAATCATCTCCTGCGTTCTAGGTCTGACCATGAACCTTTTTCGTTGACCACTATTTCTGATTCTTAGATTAGCAGCAAACCTTTTTGTCTTGAGAAATTATGGCTTGATCATGTTGAGTTTCCAGTCCTTGTCGCTAATTCTTGGTCTGATCCCCATAAGTCTTTTTCTAAATGTGCTACGGTTAATTTTCTACTCTTGCTAAAACTTGAAGCAAAAATTGTTAGAAACTATTTTTTTAAAAAGAGAAAGCTTATCAAAAGATTGTTGGGTATTCAAAAATCTATTGAGGCCAAATTTTCTATTTGCTTTGTTGATCTTCAACAATGTTTGCTTAAAGAGTTTGAGGACATTCTATCTTTTAAAACAAAGAAAAAGATTTGTGGGTCCTTAAAGTTCGTACTGATCATATTTTATGGCATGAAGCTAATACTAAGTTTTTTTAGAGCTACTACTATTCTCATAAGGAAACATAATAAGATTTTGGCCCTTAAAAATAATGTTGGGGATTGGATCTCTAGTGATAGTAATCTCAAAAGTCATATCTTCTCCTATTTCTCCAATCTATTTCCTACTTCAAAATATGTTAGTTTCTGGAATCATACATTTTTTATTTTCAGAAGATCATGGATGTTGATGAGAAACTCAAATTGGAAGCACTTTTTACTTCGAAAGAAATTAGAGAGGCCTACTTTACTTTAAAGTTGGAAACTCATTTTGTTTTTCTGCAAAAGTTTTGGATTGTAATTAATCCTTCTATTCTCTCTTTTGTGTCTGTAGCCTTCAATAATGAGTCTGTGGGTGACTTTGCTAATGATACTCTTCTCTCTTTAATTCCCAAAGGTAATTTCCCCGAGACTATATAAGATAGTATAAACCTATTGCTTTGTGTAATTCTGTCTATAAAATTCCTACTAAACTGATTGTTAATAGGATGAGGCCTATTATAATCAAGATTATCTCTCCCCATCAAACTAATTTTATTCCTGGTAGAAGAAGTACTGATAATGTGGTTCTTGTGTAAGAACTTATGTTCAAATTAAAGACATTTCAGGGTGCTAGAGATACTTGTGCTATTAAGCTGGATCTTCTGAAAGTTGTTAGAGTCATTATGGTCTGTATTTCATCTTCTAGAGTTGTTATTTTGCATAATGGTTCCGTTACAGATTGGTTCTACCCCTTCTAGAGGGATTAGGCAAGGTGATCCCATGTCCCCTTACATGTTTGTTATGTGCATAGAATTCCTTTCTCTTAAAATCTCTTAGGCTTATGAAAACAATACTTGGCATCCTATAAAAGTCTACAATGAAGTCCTCTTATGTCACATTACTTGTTTGCTGATGATACTATTTTGTTCTTTAAAATGCTATTTTGATATTTCTATTAGTTCTGTGAAGGCAATTTTGGATGATTTCAATAAGGTTTTTGGTTTTACCATTAATCTTGATAAATCTAGAATGCTGTCTTCAAAGAACACTTCTGATGACACAAAAAGTACGATATGCAGCTTTCTTAACATTTCTAAAACTGATGATTTGGGGAAGTATTTTGATTTTCCCTTAAAAAAATTCCAAACTCTCCTCTAGGAATGTGAGATTTATCCTTGATAAAGTTAAGTCCAAACTTGCTGGCTGGCTGGCAAGCTAGTATGATTTCTTCAGCTAGAAGGAAAATCATTATGCAACAAGTCACTTCAGTCACGCCTTCATATTACATGGAATGCTGTGCCTTGTCACTTCCTTTGTGTGATGATATTCATGAAGTTAATAGATAGTTTTTATGGAGTACTAATGATAATCATAAAAAAATCAATTTGGTGAACTTGAATGAAGTCACTTGTTCTAAATCTTTTGGGATTAGGATTAAGAAATAAGTCATCAGAACTGCTAATGAAGTTGCTTTGGCAAAAATGAACTGAAGGATGATTACTGAGGATAGTAAAGATTGTTCTAAGGCAATTTCTTGAAAATATGTCACTATTGACTCCAGTTCAAAAGAAATTAGATTGAAAAAGGGTTCTGGATCAATGAACAAGGAGGTTATTAAAGAGGCTTGAATTTACTTAATTTTGGTTTAAGATGGATGGTGACGAATGGAAATAAAATAAAGTTCTGACTAGGTAATTGGACTGCTCAGAGGCCTTTAAGAAATTTTATTTATGGACATTTTTAGAATGGAGAGGAGCGTATCATTGTTAATCAGTTGTTTGCTGATAGCCACTCTTGGAATTTTTTTGTAATCTTGTTCAGAAGATTACTGCTATTGCTAGACAAATTTGTGGGAATGAGGATGCTAATGTGTGGCTGGTATATTTGACACAAAAAAGGCTTACACTCTCTTCTTGCAATTAAAAGAGAAGATACCTTGTAGTCAAATTACTAACTACTAATTGGATTTGGAAAGCTAAAACCTCAGCCATAATGAAACACTTTTTGTGATTATGTGCAAAAGACACGTTGGCTACTAAGGATCTACTTTCCCAGAAGAATATTTTGGATAATGCTGAGTGTCTATTTTTGCCATAATAGGATGGGAAATTCTGAGCATGTTATTAGAAGGTACCCTAAGGCTAAAAGTTTTTGGGCATATTGTCGTATGCCTCGAGCGAACTCTGTTTTAGAATTACAGGACTGGCTTAAATTTGAGTGTCAAAACTTCTCTTCTTCTTCTCCTTACGCTCAAATTCCTTTGTGTGTCTCGTTTCCTGTTCTTTGTTATGGTTTATGGCTGGATAGAAACAAAGCTATTTTTGAACCACATAACAAACCCTCTGATCTTCTTCAATTCTGTATAAATGTTGTAGCAGAATTCTTCTTTATTGGGCCTGTCTACTCTAAACATAAGAGATATGGTGAGAAGGTAATAGAACGAGAACCTCTTCGTCAAATCTACACACTTTAAACTTAACACAGATGGTTCTTCCTTTGATAATCCAGGAATGGCTGGTGCAGGTAGGCTGATTAGGAATAGTCTAGGAGAATGGATTGTTGGTTTAGTAGACACTTAGGTTATGCTTCTAATAAACTTGCTGAAGTTTGGGTGCTTAGGGATGGATAACAATTGGCTCTTGATAGTAATTGCACTCATCTAATTGTGGAGATTGATTCCCAGAGCATTATTCAACTATTTCTTGTGAGCAAAATGTTAATCATCACTTTTCTCCTGTTATCAATGACTGTAGAATATTGCTGCAGCAATTCCACCAAGTGAGGATTCAGTATGCATTTCGCGATGCAAATCGGGTGGAAGACTACCTTGCCAAAGAAGGAGCCAAACAACATGAAGTTTTTTTTAAATATATTTTGTAACTCCTTATGCTGTTACAAGTACTTTTGATGATAGCAGAGGAGTTTCTTTTCCTCGGATGATTGTTAAGGAAAGTTATATGTACTGTTTTTGCTAGTATCTTTAATTACCAAAAGAAAGTTATATGGAGGCTTTATGGATGTTATTTTTAGTCTTTGTAGTACTACAGCCTTCGAAGTTTTCAGTACAAGAAATTCTTTTCCTTCTATTACCATCATCTTTCTTTGTTTTTGATTAATTTGATTTTTAATTTGGGTCCGACAAAGTAGTATCAAAGTTATAATAATTCATAAATATGGTACTCACAATTGGTTGTTCAGCTGTAAAACTTTAAATCAAATCTGAGTATATCTTTTGATAAAAAAAAAAAAAGAAATAGACTCATCAGAAGGCACATGGTTTCAGATGGCTTCAAGGCATATATTCATGAAAAATGAGTACAGATCATAGATGAAATGACCAAGAAGAAAGATAATCAGCGTTGTCATATATTCATCAGTTAATTGATATCTCAATTTTTAGGAAATTGTTGCTGTAGTTGCGGCAAAAGAAGCTTGGATATTTTGGAGAAGAAGTATTGAGAAGTAGCCGCATTGGGTATAAAAGAATAATTTAATAATGTTAAAGAGGAAATTTGAATTTTTGATAATGAAAAAATCTAAATCAATTGAATAATATTTTTCCAGTTTGTAGAGATTAAGAAAGAGGTGACGCTCAACAACTATGAACTCACTAATGAGTTACTAGATGGAAAAATCCTGAATACAACTAATGAAATTTGACCAAGTAGATATAGCAATCTAGCAGACAAAAAATGTCAAATTTAAGCATCGAAAATGAAATTTGACCATATAGTAATAGCAATCTAGCAGACCAAAAATGTCAAATTTAAATATCGAAAATGAAATTTGACTATGTAGTAATAGCAATTTAGCAGACCAAAAATGTCAATTTAATTATAAAAAATTTTCAAGGCGCATTTTATTCTACATGAATAAAGAATTAATGGGAAGATGGAAGAGACTACAGGGAAAGATACGGTACAGAAGGTGTTGTAGACAGTTGAATTTGAAAGACAAAAATGAATTTAAAGAGATAAGAAGAATGCAGTTAGAGAAAGTAGGCCTACAACAATAGAGACATGACTACAACAACAACAACAACAACATAGGATTCTCCGGTCAAAGAAATCAGGCCTCTGCAATCAGAGAAATTAGGCCTACAACAACAGAGATCATAGTCACAACAACAATATAGGTCGAGGCATATGAAGCCCCAAACACGATAGAGAAAATAATTTTAATTTGGATATAGTCCACTTTGTACTAGGAACTTTTTTTTATCACTTTGCACCCCTAGTATTTTATTTTTTTGCCACTTCAACTCAATCATTAAAAAAATTCTGTCAAATATATGGCTTCCGTTAATGGTTGTATAGAAGTGGTAATAAAAAAACAAGTAGCATACAAGGTACTTAAGAAAGTTCAGGATGTAATGTGAGAATTTGTAACAAGTCAATATTAATTAAAGAAAAAGAGTCAAAATTCCAATGATTATACAGCCCACTTCGCTCCGCTGCTCTACTCGCTCCGACGATTCTACATTTTACCGGCCAGAAAGAGAGAGAGCAGTGTGATTGGCTCTATCTCGGTTGAGTAGCAGGAGCAACTTTTAATTTATTATGAGCCCAAACGATGGATTCAATAAGTTCTTGCCAATAACCACGTCCACTTCCATGAAATAGCTGACATTCAGAATATTAATCAAGACCAAGAGCAATCGCAGCTGAGTCAACTCTATCCATTCTTGTTTCAAGCTAAAAGTTTGAGGAAGACTTGTCTTCTTCAACTCGAGTTCGCCACAGAACCCCTCTCTGGAACCGAAGCCAAGGCCTTTGGCATAATTTTTTGAAATTTTTTTACTTGTTTCTTTATTTTGACCATCAATTATACATGTAATACTAGAAACAATATCATAATCATAAAATAAACATTTTATCTCATCCAAGAGGCTTATACAACACATTCAACCTACATAGTGCGAGATTGAAATTCATTTTCGAGAAGATCATTCATGTGCATAACTACTTTACGAAATTCATATTTTTCTATATTCTTCTAGCCATCAAATTCAGTTAGAGTAAGTCTTATTTCTTCATTTATCTCAATGAAGAATACCTAAGATCGTCCATATCCAATCCATTTATTTCTCCAAATTGGTCTTCTATTTTTTGTTTCGGTTAATTCCTCTTTGAACCTAAACTTGTTGCCATTTGTCACAATGCACCCAAATTTTTTTGAGCACTTTACACCCTGATGCTTTCTTTTTTTGCTACTTTAGTTGAACCATTAATAGAAGCCACTAAATTGACAAAATCTTTTAATAATTTGTCTGAAATGACAAGAAAAGAAAGTACTGGGTTCAAAGTGATCAAAAACAAAATGCGGGTTGCAATATAAAAAATGGTTATAAGTTAAGAGGTGAAAAGTAAATGATACTCATAAAAGTAGAGGCGATTTGGTAGGAATAATAATTTCTTTAGGAAATAATTTTAATCAAACCCAAGACAATCACAGATTTCAGTGTTATAATTATGCAAAATACAACAGAAAAAGTTTGATATGTATGTGGAAAAATATAACATAAATTTTTTGGCTAACATTGTCGAAAATCAAGTTTAGACTAATAATCAAAATATGAAAACTTTATTATTGGCATGTGATGCAGTTGATATTATTGAAAGAATAAATGGTTTTTAGACACGGACGGGAGTAATCAAATGTGTGGATAAAAGAATTATTTTATGTATTTGATGAATTTGTTCATGGTGAAGTAAATTTTGGGAATAATGTTACATTACCTATATTTAAAATGAGAAAAATCCTTGCCTAAAAAATGGATCTAATAGTTTTATCTATTGTGTTTTATATTTTAGAACTACATCTTAATTTGTTGAGTATGGGTCAATTGTTAGAGAAAATTTATGATACCTATATCGTACTTGGCATTGTACTATTTTTGATGATACGACTTGGTATTTGTACTATTTTTGATGAAAATAATGGGATTATTGCAAAAGTGATGATAACTTTTAACTACATAGTGTAGATTTTTCTTATGATTGAATACTATGATTCATGACAACAATCGGTTGTGACATTATGCGATTTGAACATTTGAATTTGACAGTTTGAATTTTTTTGGCAAATAAAAAGATGGTGACCTCATTTATTTGGTTATTAATAAATTTGGATTATAAAATTTCTTACTATTTTAAATAGCCGTATAGGGGCTTTATGGATGTCAGTAGCTACAGCTCTGCTTTTAATCTTTGTAGCGCTACAGTCAAAGTCATTAAAGTTTTCAGTTGAAGAAATTTCTTTTCCTTCCATTACCATCATATTTCTTTGTTTTTGATTAATGTAATTTTGTGATTAGGGTCCATCAAGGAACATATATGCAAGGAAAGATTCATTAGTTGACAGTAAAACCTATGAACTTCATATTCCAAATAGCATAGAGAAAAGGAAAAAGTTGACATAAGTGAAACGAAATGCGTTCTAAATGGTGTTATCTTTAGTGGTCTGTGTAAGGGGTGCTCTGTCGGCATTCACTAATTTGGTGCCCGAGGTGTTATTTTTTGCAATCTTAAAGTTAAATAGAAGGACATAGATGCAAATGAATAGTATAAATGTGATTTCGTGCGTGTAGAAGGTAAATTGTTTGTATTAACGAATATACAGCCCCGAATGTTAGAATTTTAACTAACCCACGTGGGTTTTGTGGGTGTTATTTTAAATTTCAAATATTTGAATTCTAATAACTTTCAAGATTTAGATAATCATTGCATTTGTGATAATTACCATGTTATGATAATTATCATGTTTGTGGTAACCACTGATAACTGCTTAAGTTTTTTTTATGGGAACATATAGATGTGTGTGTGCGCACGTGTATATATATTGAGAGAGTGTTTTGGGTTCTTAAGGCTGACAATCTATCAGAAACTACAACATCGTATTTGTTTGTCTAAGATTTAGAAGTACCCAAAATTATTTTTCTTTTTCATTCTGTTGAGACCCAATTTCATCAATGTCTGGAGGTATGAATCATTCATTTTATTCAGCCTGATTTGATCTTCTGTGATATTGTTTTTGCAAAGAATAAAATTTGTTTTACAGATATAAAATATCTAACATTTGGTAGTAGAGCTTGCTTGTGCCTCTGCCTTGATTTATGTACGTATTTTTTGCGATTATGTTTGAATATATATATTTGATTTACACATATGTATATGTTAATTTGGATTTATTGTTGATATGTTGTTGAGAAAATCTAGAATTATAATCATTTAGAAATTGATTCTATGATTTTTTTTTCCTTAATTAAAACATCTATTTTGGTGCTATTTGGTACTGATTCATGGCTGTAAATTTTATATTCATGTGTATAAATTATGAACAATGTCATGAGTTTATGATATTGATGTTTTATTAAAAACTAAGGATAGAAAACATTTGGAAATGAGATTTCCATGTTTTCTTTGATTAAAAATATAATTTTTGTTGCCCAAGTACCTGGAACTGTGTGCGGGTTGCATTTGAGTCGCAACCGGATCACACAGACCCATCTGGCGTTGAAACCAAGTGAAGAAGGCAAAAAAAAAGGGAAAAAAAGCTACCAGAAAGGGTCATCTCATGAAAGGTTTGAACTCGCAATCTTATGGTTTGAAATTGCAATCTTAGTAAACGTGTCCTAACCAACGAACCTGACCATCAGGTTAAGTGAATGCATTCTTACCAGCTAAACTGCTTCAATAGATTGTTTATTTTAGAACATAATTATCTTATAAACAATTTAAATTTAAATTTTGGTAAAAAATATTTCACAGTCATTGTAGGAAAGGTTTGAACCCACGACCTTGTGATTAAGGATCAGATGTTCCACCCAGTTGAGCTATTTCAACGGCAATTTAGTTTTGGAATGTATTTTTATATAAACAACTTGCAGTTTAATTTTACTGGTTTGCAAATATGTATGTGTATATATATGTATATATATGTGTGTGTGTGTGCGCGTGTGTGTTTATACTGAAATTGTTATAGAAATTTTAATATCTTGTGATTTGTATAATTTTTTATTTTTTTATAATTACAAAGTAGCCAGAGCATCTTTAATTAAAAAAATTATACATTAATTCTTTTGGTATAGGATCATTTTTAATAAAAGACATCAATTGTAATTATATAGCATTTAATCTAATAAATTTCATCGCACATGAATTTTTATTATATTATGTGATTAATTGGGTTAAATGTTAAATTATATTCGTTAATTTACCCAAAGGAATTAAGGAAATGAGCATGATTTAATAGCTCCATCATTTTGATTGTATGAATTTATTTGAATTATAAATTTAGCCCGCAGGCAATTTTTATGTCATGTAATTCATATTTCCTAGTATGTTTTGCATCGGTAAAACATAATAAATGTTAATTTGCCACAAATATTTGACATAAACATGTATATAATTTATTTTGTGCAGTTTTTTAACCTGTAAATTTTTTTGATATGAAATGTGACATTCCTAAGCTCAAGGGTGACAATTATAAGTTGTGGAAAGAGAGGATTCTTCTTCATTTGGGGTGGTAGATGGACATTGATTATGCTATCAGGAAAGACGAACCACCTCTGATTACTGAGAACAACTAACCTAATGATGTTATAAAACGTGGGGCGATCTAATTACCTCAGTGTGATGTTCATAAAGACTAACATCTTAAATGGTAGTCGGGGTTCTGTTGATTAGTTTGGTAATGTCTGAAAGCTATTGAAGGCTATTGATGAGCAATTTGATTCTTCAGATAAGGCTTTAGCAAGCACCCTAATCATCAAGTTCTCCACTATGAAGCTCACCGATATCAAAGGAATGCGTGAACATATCATGCACATAAGGGACATAGCTGGTCAACTAAAAAATCTGAAGGTTACAATGTCTGAGTCTTTTCTTGTGCACTACATTCTGAACTCTCTACCACAGCAATATGGACCCTTCAAGATCTCTTACAACACATACAAGGACAAATGGTCCATCAATGAGTTGATGACCATGTGTGTGCAAGAGGAAGGATGGATGCTTATGGAAAATGGAAAGTGTATATGACACATGCATCTGGCAACTCAAGGAAAGAACAATAACAACCAAGCCAAAAAGAAGAGAAAGGAAAAGATGTATTCTCAAGGAGATATTAAGAAGGAATCAAAGTTCTTATTTTGTAAGAAGAAGGGACACATGAAGAAGGATTTCCCCATATCCCAGAGCTGGCTTGAGAAGAAAGGTAACCTAGTCTCACTTGTATGTTTGAATCTAATATGATAGATGTTAATCATAACGCATAGTGGATTGATTTTATTTCTACATTCCATGTTACGAATTCCTTACAGGGATTGCGAAACCTAAAGAAGCCACTGGAAAGTGAGGAATACATCTATTCAGGAAATAAGATGCGGTCTCACGTGAAAGCAATTGGGACATGTAGTTTAGTTCTCAGTAGTGGCTTTGTTTTAGATTTGGAAAGAACATTTTATATTCCAAATTTCTCTAGAAATTTAATTTCAGTGTCAACCTTGGTTCGAAAGATGCCATTTGTACATATTAAACGACGTTATGCAAATTTAACGAACGTTCCATTTCAAGTATGTGGTGTATATAGTTGGAACAATAGTTAATTTTGATAAAGCTATTAAAAATTACATAAAATTGTGATGAATTTAAGAGTTAAGAATATCATGTGTTTAAAATTAAAATATAATGTGTAAAGTGAAAATAATAAACAAATTAAGAGTTACACAGTAGAGTATGTCCTATATTAATTTTTTACAAATCTTTGGTGTACAATCCAGTTTCTAAAGTAATCAATGCTGGAGACTCGGTATGATATCCACTTCCTTGATATCAAGTCCATTCATGTCTCCATCTGTTTCTCGCCGACTCATAATGCTAGATGGTCTAACTATTCTGATGATGACATAAAAAAAATAAAAAATAAAAATAAAAAATAAAAAATTATTAACCGACCACAAGTGAAGTATTGGCTATTGGAGTGACTCCACTTGTCTGCCGTTATACAATACAAACACAGAAAATTCTCTTCAATAAATACATATTTAATCAAATAGAAGGATAAATATATAAAAAATATATATATATCTATGCAAGTTGTTAATAATCCCAAGTCCACCAAGGATATTTGAATGACAAGGAAGTTAAGAGAAATGAAAAAGAGAAAAAAAACAAAGTAGTTACTCACTTACCCTTTCCTTTGTGTATGTTTGTTTTGTAGAAAGGTGGTTTAATTTTCTTCACTTCGGACATTTTTGCATTATAGAAATGGTGTTTAACTATATATATATAGTTATATGTATTCCGTGTATCACAATTTTTTTTAGCCAGTAGCGGATGAAGGAGTTAATCTATGAGAGAAAAAATATATTGACATTTTTCTGAGACACTGTACTATAATTTTTGTAAATTTTTATTGGAGTAAAGTCTAAATTGTGTGAAGGTGTAGGTAAAATTTAAAAATTTTCAAGGTAAGTAATATAATATTGAAACTCTTGGGACATGACTATATAAAAATATAGTTAAAGGTTTTTTTTTTTTTTTTTTATAGTTTTGTAAAGTTTTAGGCGGTGGAAAAGTTAAAATCTATAAGAATTAAATAAAAATTTTAAAAAATTTCAAGAGAACAAAATGCAATCCGCCCATGCTGCTAGTCAATTCCCATATGTACCTTTCTTTTACATTTTTCCCCAAAATTTAGAAAGGAAATGTTTACTGTATACAAAAAATCCAGAATTGTATCTTTATCCTGAAGAATTTATAAGAACAGCATAATTCCGCATAAGTGTAATCTTCCTAATTCCCACGGGCAAAAATAGTTAAACTACTGTACATTGACTGCAAATATCCTTGTCCTACCCGTTATTGTTTACACATCTAATCCCTGATAATTAGTATTTTGAACTGAACAACAATAAATCCATTTACATATTGTCTTCTTAATACTTCTTTATCATAAATTTCAAATCAACCAATCTCAATCAGCTAGAAGAAACTTTGGGCCCGACAAGCCTAAGTTCGCAATCGACCTACTTTTCATTTTCTTCTCACGCAGAAGCCACAACAACGTGTTGGACTATAAGCACAGGTTAAGTCGCGCGCTTTATGAAACGCCTCAAAATTCTTTCCATTTGTTGGTACATTTTAAATCCTCCCCAAATTTCTCAACGGTTGATATATACATTTGAGATCCAATACCAACCAAATTAGTCAATCCAAATGGATCTAAATATGATTTGTACAATACTAGCAATATTGTATATGCCGTCTTAATTCTACATGTACAATAGTTCTATATTCAATATATCAATATGCATGTTATATATTTTTGGAATATTCTGCGGACTCTTTAAGATCCATCTATAATTATACTTTAAAGAGATATATATCATACAGTATTTTATGCTTTAAAAATTTATACTTTATAAGTCTTTAAAACGCTACTATGGTTCATAAACGGGAAGGTAGAAATTCCATTATAAACCATTAAATACTGTGAAAATGCATCTATTATTTGCTTATAATATACTGCAATTATATCATGCTCTTTATCTCACTTGCATGCTTCTTGTGATCTAGGGTGTTAGATAAGGGAACTCAAAAAATAAAAAATAAAAAAATGAATTGCAGTGTCCAAACCAGCCTATTGTAGCACAGTGGTCACATTAAAATGCATCTATGATTTGCTTATGCATATTGTAGAAATAGATAGATAATCAGAATCAGTAAACATGGTCTTTAAGTATTGACTATGAAGTTTCATTAATACTATATCATGTAACGTGCAATTTCAGGCTTTATATTTAAAAGGAGGTTTTTCATCTATCAAATAGTAATTCCTTCAAAGTTTATTTAATAAATCTGGTTGTGACTAAGCCAAATCCCCATCACATGGTGGTTTTATTTAAAAAAAAAAAAAAAAAAATGGCCAAACTAAAGCAAAGATGTACAAGAGGAATAAAAAACAACAAACAAAGTTTGTTATACATTGAAGAAAGCTGATAATAAATGACTTCCTCTACCCCATTTGGATGAAGGCATGGAGCAAATGATTTTTATGTTCGTGCGGAAACATGGACTTCAAGCTTCTGCCCCATACTTTGCTCCAAATATAAGACAATCTTGAAAGTATGATATGAAATAGAAACACCCAGTAGTATTGAGAGGGAAAGAGGTATTTCCAGAAAGCTGAATATCTGCAGAGTATCCTCGAGCTTGATCGCAGTCTATAAAGCCAATCAGATCAACTACAAATACAGCGCTGACAAATCGAGTGTACTGGAAACTGCACCAAGATTCAAGAAAAGAATTAAGGTTAAAACATTATACTTTTTTGAAGTCGGTAAGTAATAAACACAAATTGGAACGAAGAAATTTAATTAAGTTAAACTTGATTACGAAGAATGTCGCCAACGTAAAATCTTTCCAAGAGTATATGTTGCGAGATCGACGCTTACTTTCCATGGAACTATGTATGTTATGGCCAAACTTGGGATGGCCAGACCTAGAACAAGGACTGCACAAATAAGTTGGGTGAGCTTCCTATTTACATTCCCTACTAAACAAGTATGCCGTTTGAGTTGATGCAAAAAGATAGTAGGAGTTGGGAAGAATCGGGCCAAGATGTCTTATATAGATGAAAGAGGGCCTAAATTGGAAATTTCTGAAATGTGCTTGAAAGATTTTATGATTTTATTTATGTGTATTTACAATAATAAATACTAGTCTACTTATAAATTTGGACACAAATTACTATTATCTAGGATCAATATGTGTCAGGATACATAAGCTAAGAAATATTTAATTTCATATCCATAGATATGCACGATAATTATCTAAAATTCTAACACTCCCCACAAGTTGAAATATGGATATTTTAAATATCCAACTTGCCAACCAAGTGCTGAAAAATATCATATTCAAGCACTTTTGTTGACACATTAAACTCAAGCACTTTAGTAAATATATTGAGACAAAATAAGGACCTTGATCGTCTTATAATGATCATGGAGGGAGCGTGGCTTGAATTCTCATCACAAGTTCTAACTAATGATAAAAAATTAAACCGCTTGAATTATTACCGTAAATATGACCGGATCTTTTAAATTAATTACTAATTGAATTTTTAGCGTAAACAAAATAATAACCGGATTTAAAGTATTAAACAACTTGAATTCTTATTGTAAACATGACTGGATCGCCATAAACATGACCTAATCTAAAAATTTAAATGCCTTAAATTCTCGGCATAAATAAGATAATGACTGGATCAAAAGTATTAAATGGCTAGCATTTTCGTCGTAAATATGACTGTATCGCCAAAACATGACCTGATATAAAAAATTAAACGCCTTAAATTTTCTGTGTAAACAAATAAACAAATGTGGCAATGGGTCGGGCTAGCTTGTCTACCGGCCCGGCCCACCCCATCAATTAAACGACTCGGCCCAACATGTTACTGAACGGGTTGGGTTAGGCCCGTAGCCATACATTGGGCTGGGTCATATCCAGCTTTACCCAACTCGTGGTATGACCCGGCCCGGGCCCGTGAAAAATACCCACACTGGCACGCTTCATCAACTCGTGGGTTCACCCATCAGGCCATTCACCGGTCAACATTTTTTTAATTAATTTTTTCATTTTTTTCAACATTTTAACTGACTTTTTCTCTAATAACATATATGTATTTTTCCCTCTTGGACTAATATATAATAATTTGTAATAATAAATAATGAAAAATGAAGTACTAATTAATAAAAACTTCAAATAATAAGTAACAATTTGGATTAGTTAGTAGTAATTTAGAATAAAGAAGTAATAATTACAACTACAAAATACGACTTCAAGTAAAAGAAGTTATAATTTGTAATAATAACTTGGAATATTATGCAATGACTTGGTTTAATAACTAACAATTTGTTTCCTTTTTTTCATAGTTATATATAACTTATACTAATAAGTAATGACAAATGATGCACTAATTAATAATAACTTGAAATAATAGGTAATAATTTGGACCATTAAATACTATCTATGAGTAATAAATAATAATTCAGTGTATTAAGTACTAATTTGAAATAAAATAAATAATAATTTGGTCTAATTTGAATTAATTGAAAGTGGGCTAATCCACTAGAGGGTCAAGCAAGGAGTTAGCTTTTGGGCCAACCCGAACCCAGCACGCCCTGCCCTGTCGTGGGCTTGGCACGGGGGCAGAGCCTAGACCCAATATTTCAAATTCCTAACCCGGCACGGCACGCCTCGTCTGGAGAGGTAGCCCCGCATGGCACGCTTCGTTAGAGGGCCCAACCCGCCAAGTTTTTAGCCCGACACGCCCCATCACGGCCCATTGCCATCCCCGTCAATGCATTGCGCAAATTTCGTTCCTTCATATCAGTGATTTTTGTCACTTTGTAATTTTTGTACACTTAATTAGGAGCTAAAATAATAGAATTAATTTCATTTTACATCATTCAACTTATACTCAATTTTCACTTTACATTTTCAATTTCATTTTTGGATATTTTGCACCCTGAATCCTAAATAAATCCCACTTTGTACAAATTTTAATATTGTCGCCAAAATTAACAAAATTATTTCGTTTGTAAAATAGATGCAACAGAATTTAAAATAATGTTGCCATAGAATAATATCTGTGAATGCACTAGAAAAGATTCCGTTTAAGTTTGATAATTGTATTAAAAATTGGACTAAATAAAACGGATTTGAGAGTTGGGATGGAAAATATCCAAAACTAATTAGGAGTGCAAAATAATAATTTGATACAAGTTGAGGGGTGTAAAATAAAATTAGTCCAAAATAATAATTCAGTCTTGCAAAACCAAGAAACCAAAAAGCAAATTAAGCTACAAGGCTTTAAGGTGTATTTGCAAAACGACACATTGTGTAGCTTCTGATGTGTTTGCTGAAGCCTGGGCGATTAGGGATGGGATAAAACTTTCTGTGAAGAGAAAGTTTAATCATTCACTTAGTGAATATGACTCTCAAATCATTTTATATTATAGCTTATCAAAATTGTGCAACTAATTGTCATCTATTTTCCCCTCTGATTTGTAACTGGAGTGTCAATCAGACAGTTTCCTCAAGTGACTCTTAAGACAGGTTAATCAAGCAGCTAATGTAATGGCAAGAAAACATTGAGTAAGTAGACGAGATCCTCTTTTTTAATATCAGAATTCTCCTTGTTTTGTTAGTAGTTTATTTGTAGAAGATATTATGGATCGATGAATTTATAAATGATTTGAAATCGATACATTTCTTGGAAGGATTTGTAAAGTTGAAATGGATGAATTTCATATTCACTTAAATTAAAAGTGTGAAATAAAGAATTTCAAATAATTTTCTAATTTAGGTGGATTTAAAATTTATCCATTTTAATCTTATAAATCACTCCAATAAATAGATATATTACAAATTTTTCCTAAATCCATTGAACTAAATACAACGTTAAGAGAATTTGTTTCTTTAGGATGATTGTTGTACTGAACCATGACTAGTTTTTATTAATGCACATTGTTCTTACCCAAAAAAAAAAAAAAAAAAAAGATTCGGGTTTCAAGTTGAAATTGAGCACGAAGAAAAGGATTAAATGTTTTCACTAAACTAAAATTGACTACAACGATATCGGACTAAAAACTGTTATTTCCCTTTTTAAGTTTTGTTCATACTCAAAGCTACAATGACGTTGCAAACTAAATCAAGCACACTATGATGCTAAAAACAAGAACATCCTCGATCGGTAGGGTTTGGCGGGGACCTAGGCGAGCCTTGGATTGGATTTAGAGAAAATGAATTTTTTTTTTCATAGATTGGATTCGAATTCTTTAATTTATGTCGAGTCATTTGAATAATATTGTGTGATGTAGTTCACAATGAACTAAAGAATTCATGACAATAGTCATATATTAAGTCTATGTAAGAATTTTTCACTGTAAAAAATAAGTTGGGTACGTATTCATTAAGGATATTCTGTCTCACACCCTATCTATTTTCTATCACACTGCTAAATGAACTGTCAAAATTACTCCACTAAAATTACTCCACACAATTTTAACAATTCATTTAACAATATGACAAAAAATAAAATAGAATATGAGACAGAAGATCCTGTAACATTTGCGTCCCGTAATCTCCATGCTCAAGTGTCAATACTTGTACTCACGTTTAAGTATTAAAAAAGTGAGTAATACATGGAGTATTTAACTAATGTAAAACGTTCTAATCACAAATTAACCTTACACCTTGGCTATTTATATTTTTTCGTGGAAAATAAATGAGTTTCATGTTAAGTGGGCCTTGGTAATTTTTCATGCTTCTTGGTCCTATATTTTTGCTTTGTTCAAGCATCTTGGCCTTATATTATGCCTGAAACTATCCTCGTACGATCATTTAGGATTATAATACGTTTATCTTCTCGTTTATATGTTTTGATGCATGGTTCAATCATTCAATTTGATCCTGTGGTACTGATAAATGTATTGGTTTCTCGAATTTCAAAAAGAACAAGAGCAAGTAGGTATATTTCTCTATTTTTCAAAAATATGGACCCTCTACTTCAAATAACGGACGCCTAATAATTGTGGAATAATTACTAGATATATTCAATAATTACTCCTGACTAAAATAAAATTTCTCATATTCACATAGAAGTCAGTAGAAATACTCTGTATAATTGATTTTTGATTTTACTTCTAAACACTATTGGCGTGAGATTTGGATCTCTCCATTTATTATCCATTTACTTATATCTAAATAATTAAAATTTAAAAAATAATTTAAATATACTATTAGTTTTATCTTGTAGAATAGATCATCATATCCAAAAATTAATTCATTTAAAACAAATTTCATCGTTGAATTATACGTCATATTTGCATGGTACATAAATTTTAAAATTCTAATAAAATATAAAGTAATTTAATCAAGTGATAAAACATCATTAGTTTTCTTATTTTTTGCAAGACATTTATATAAAACATGATTTAAATTATGAACAGTTTTTATTTTAAAAATATTTTTGAAAACTTATTTTCTAAGGGTAAATGGATGAGCCTCCATTTACTTCTAAATGGAGAGGATCTTAGTCCATTAGTGTGAATTAAATAAAATTAAATAAATGACATGAATTGATATAAGAAAAATTCTATAATATTTAATTTATTATGACTCCAAAAGTTTACAAATGGGGTCCAAAAACACGTCTGACTAAATATTTTCAAATGCATATACAACAGTTTTATAAGGATTAATTAAATTTTTACCCTCTTAAATTTTACCATTGCTAACTTTTTAATCCTTAATGTTATTCTTTCAGTATTAAAGTCTTTCTGTTATGCTAGCTAAATATTGTGAGTACTCTTATTCTATTATAATCTTGTTTTTGTTTATTTTTGTTCGATGAATCAAATTTTCATAAAGAGAATATTTGATTCATATAGAATTTGATTTGGAAAAATGCCTAGAGGTTGAATACGACATTTTAGTAGGCCTTTTTTTTGTTGGAATTAATTAAAAAAGATGACAAAATCTTACTAACTATATTCTTTAGGTACAAATCATCATAACTAACTATCAATTACAACAGTTTAACCTCTCTTAATTAGAATGATTCCTTTAACTTAAATTTTTGGCTGAATAGAAAGATTATAATAATGAAAAATACTAACAAAATAAACCCGATTTTGGACCCCATCTATAAGCATTGTGGCTAGAATTAAATCTTACAAAATCTTAGTTAATTCGCATCATAAAGTCTATAAGTAGGGTCAAAAATCAGGTTTACCTAAATATTTCTCATAATCATGAGTTTAATAAAATATTTTGAATGACGAATTTTATTCTTTCAATTTTTTGGACAAATATAATGAAAAAAAAAAAATAAATAAGGAAAAAGAATGTGTACTATTTTTTGTTGGTGGTAGAGATGGTGGAAATTGTTACTAGAAGGATTGAAAGCAAATGGATGTAAAGAATAAATTAAAATAGAAATATAATGGTCAAAATAATGAGATGACATAATGGATGGGTTAAAATATTTAAAACATAACGTTAGAATTAAAAGTGTTAGTGATAATAAAGTTTGAGGAGGTAAAGTGTAATTAAGCAAGATGTATATTTGTTTATGCAATCAAAAGTTTGATGCCGTTAGAGTTGACCTTCAATCCATAGATTTTATACAGCTGCAAAGATATCCTAACGAACTAAAATATTAGTAATGCTAAAGTGTATAGGATAAAGTGTAATTAATGTTATTTTGTTAAAGCAATATTTAAATGAGTGATCGTATAATTACATTGCGCTGCAGATAGGCGGGAAAAAAAAAAAAAGGTTAGATAAAAGTAGGGTAAATGATTGCAATAGTCCTTGAACTTTTACCATTATTTATTTTTAATTTCCTAACTTTTAAAAGTGTCTATTACTCTTTAAACTTTTAAATTTAATTCTAAATAGTCTCTCCATGTCAAATTCAAGTTTGATAACTTTTACTTTGTCCCCTAAAAGTTTGTTCGAATGTCTATTTGCCTCTCTAAGTTTATAAAAGACATTGACCTTACTCCACTTTGCACCCCTAACTTATACCCAATTCTCACTTTTTATCCTATACTTATTTTTTTGACATATTACACCCTGAACTATTAGATTTACCCTATTTTAGTCCAATATTTAATACATTTATAAAAGTTAATAGAAAATGCTAAGTAAGTGCGTAACACACGATTGGATAGGAGTATATTTCACCAATAGAAGTAATCATCACTAATTTTACTTTGTACCCTCTAACCCTAACTAATGATCAATTATCACTTTGCATAAGCAATTCTAAATTTTAGACACAATGCACCTCTAATTCTTAGATTCGTCCTATTTTGGTCTAATTTTTAATAGTGTTAAAAAAATTGACTAATATTCCACTTTAGGTGCATGGTGTACATGGTTATTAGAACATCTGTTAAATTTAGTAACAGTGATAAAATTAGACTGAAATGGATAAATCTAAAAGTTCGGGGTGCAATATGTCCAAAAATGAGAATTGAATATAATTTAGAGGGTGCGGACAAAGGTTATGATGGTCATTGAGCGAATAATAATATCTTAAAAGTTGTTCAATAACCAATGGAATGAATCCATTTGAATTGGTTGACCCGCTTTACTAAAAATTGAGGACAATATTCTTCAAATGGGAGTCTCCTATTGTGTTGTTCTTGAACAACTACTAGAATACCTAGTAGTTGGCTAATGATCAATATAAATTTTACCCGTACAAAATGGAATAAGCCCAAATACATTTTACTCAAATTTTTATTCAAGTGATTTAGAAGATCTTGAGCAGATTCTAGCAATTCTTTTATTTCCTCGTGCAATTTTTTTCGGAAAAAAGAAGGTAAAACAAGTTTGGTACCAAGAAAGAATGGCTGCTGGGCTTGCCTTCAAACATACGATACGATACGATACTAATTCCGTGCACCTTATGCCTCACCTGATGGCTAAAATGCCTAGTTTATCAAATTTTGAATATTCATCTTATTGCCGAATTACTGCATGTCCAAAACCAACTTCTGATCCTTTTTAGTGTTTTACATATAACTAAAAAGGGTTCAGTGTATTTAAAGCATAAAAGTCATCCATTTTCCACAAATAACGGATGGCGCCATTTTGAATATTCAGCGGCACAACAAATCTCTGCTTTGTGGCAGGGGATTATCTTGCGATTAACCTTTCATCATCTTCTTACATACAAATATGGGGACACGCTATATCTACACATTTTATTTTAGCCGCCCTATTTTACATCTAATTAATTCGATTGTAGAAGATAAACACGACAAAATTTTCAACATGTGGTTGTGATTTGTTTGCAGAAGATCACCACTACTTTAAATTCTGTTATTGTGTAAAAGCATCTTTTTCTCATCACCAATATCCAAATCCCTAATCTAACCGTACAAGTAGTACTTTATAGCTAGTGTATCCTTCGCCTTGCCTATTTGGGATAATTTCACTTTACATCCCTAAATTTATATAAATTTCTCATTATGCATCATTAGTTTCAATTTTTAACATTTTGCATTCTTAACTCTAAAATTCTTTCAACTATAGTCCAATTTTTAAAACCATCATCAAAATTAACGGAATTTCTATACGTGTACAACAAGTTCAATAAGATGTATAATAATATGTTACCATAGTTTAGGTGTACACACAAAAATTTATTTCATTAATTTTGGTGTTAGTATTAAAAAAATTGAATTGAAGTAAAACGACTTGAAGATTTTAGGGACGCATATTGTCTATAAATGAAGTTGGGTACGTAAAGTATTAATATAATATAAATTGAGGGATGTAATGTGAAACTAGTCATGCATAAATAAATTTATGTGGCTAGTCTGCGGCAATGGACAAAAAGGATGCCTAGAGTTGACAAAATGGATAAATAGTTGATAATTGATTTTATTTGAATGGATAGCAAATGAAATTCTTTCAATTCATTTAAAATCATCTAGTAGATGGATCTAAATGGATTTACATATATATATATATATATATATATATATATATATATATGTAAATCCACATCTTAGGGGTGTTCATAGTTTGGTTTAATTAAATAAATTGATTGAACCAATTAGTTTGGTTTTCAGTTTTCAAATAATCAGTATTCACATAAACCGAATAACAAAGATTGATTATATAGTTCAGATTTGGTTATTGAAAAAGGAAGAGGCATCAATAAACGAATAACCAAATAACCGAATTTTTAGTTTGATTAGTTTTAGCTTTTTGTTTTTTAGTAACCCAATTCCATTTTCTATTCATTCAACACTTTGATGTTATTTTTCTTTGTAATTTTTTAGTTTTTGGTCTTAATTTTAGTAGTTTTTGGTTTTTGTTTATTAGTTTGATTAGTTTTGTATTTAATTATTAAATTAAATAGTGAATTTTGGTAATCTAATAAACCGAAAAATTTTTGGTTAACCAACCAACCGAAGAAAAGTTTGGTTCTAATTTGGTTTTGATTTTCTTACACCATAAAATGAAAAACCGAATTTTTTACTAAATTATCGAAATATCGGCCAATGAACAGCCCTACCACCTTTCCTCTTATCCTCTAGTAAATTAAACTTTTGACTAATAGATCATAAGGGAAACATTTTATTACTTAACCTACACTCACCCATATATAAACCATTTAAGCATTTAGTTAGTAAATTTTCCCCAACTCCCATTTCCATCCAACACACAGTCAAACACAATTACACACATTTACTCTTACAGATTGACATACATTCACACATTTACACATATTCACTCTTACACATTGACATACATTCACACATTCTCTTATACACATACACATTTTTGCACATTCTTACATACTATCTTGCGCACAAGACATATAAACATTCTTAAAATCGATTTTCTATGCTAGATGTATTTCTTTGTTCGACTTTGATAAGGAACACAATTAAGTCTCATCTTAAACTTTCCTTTTGTAGTAAGAATTTCCCGAAGGTCCTCACTGGCCTGTTACCTTTCTTTTACTCTTCACACGTATATTGTCAATGTAGGCCTCCCTATTGCTCCCAAATGGTTTGCGTAAATTTTATTCATCGTCCTTTTGTAGTCTCACTACATTTTTGAGATCAAAGGACATGACCGTAGTTATCGGAAATTCTCCCCACCCCTAGAGCTATGTATTAATTCATGCATATTGAAACACTTATTTGTATTCAGGTACTTGAAACGTGGCGATTCACGTTTCGGAACGTCAAAGGTAACGAATCGTTATTTATTTAAAAAGTGAGAAAATATTTTCTAAATTTACCTAATTAGAACTATTTAGTATTGGATTGAGGATAATAAATTTTGAAAGTTGAAGATTTTCTTTTCTCTAGTCAATAAAAATACAACATTTCTTAGAAATTTAATACTATATATTACCAACTACCTTTTTATCCCTACAATATTTGCTATAATGTAACAACTTTTTCTAAGAAGTGGCATACTGCGACATATCGACTAAACCTACCTCTATGTATCCGATACTTTAAAAAGTGATAAATCGTGTCCCCGTACTCGTACCGCATTTCTTAATGTACCACATTTCTGGTAACTATGGACATTATGCGAAAGCAATAAGTACTAGAGAGTGAAACAAATGCGATCTTAACCTTGTGTTAAGGATTCAAGAGAATCAGATAGTATCTGTTGTACGCATCAAGCAACGTGAGAAATTCAAACCCTAGAGGTTGAATCACCACTTGGTCAATACAAAGTAGCAGATAGCAATCATGCTTGAAAAATCCACGCACATGCACCGGTTTGATCCTGGCTTAGGCATCGTTACTGTATTGGATAATACCTCAGGATAATTTAATACCTCTATTTCCTTAGCCTCAAAGAGTCCCTGAAATTCAAATTCAATCGTATTACCATGCTCACTTCCAAGGTTTATTTTCTTCTGAACCAAGGCCTTGAACTGTAGATCCACGTCAAGGGAAATACATTGCCACTTCGGGATCAATAACCGACATATCTAAGGTACTCTAAACATGGTTCAAAGACTCGGCCGAGTCTGAGTTGACTCGGCCGAGTCGGAACCGGAACGGAGGCTACCGCTCTGAGTCGGAACCGAGTCGACTCGGCAATTGCTCAACAATCAGCATCATGCATTTCTCAACCACTATTATCCTTGACTCTTATAGCCTCTAGCTTTGGTCACTGGCGCCGGTTGACATACGAAAAAGGCAGTAGCAATATTCTGTTAAAAAAGAAATATTTCTTTCATTTCTTGATTGTTGATTTTATGCATTTCTCTATGAATCTCATACTTCGCCTGCCATTCTATTTAAATTCTCTCTTTAGGTGACAATATATTTGGAGCAAGCGCAAGTGATGCAGCAGAATCTATGTATGAATATCATTGGCCCCAAAGATGGAATCTGGAGTTCCATGGGCTAATCCATGAGAATCATGACCAACATCAGTTCGTGACTAAGACGAATATAATGGGATTTCATCTCACTCATGGATTATTCCTTGTCAAAAACATTTCCATCTGCTGGGGATAATGAAATATGTATATTGCCCGATACACGACTGATACACCGAAACCGATGTGGAACGATACGTTCCGCGACTGTTACCGCGACCGCGACTTTGAACCATGACTCTAAATGATCTTTGAAGTCACTAGGGTGACAAACAAGCTTTTCCTTTAGTTGCTATAAAGCTTTCTCTCCTTTATTATACGGGTTGGAAGTCATTTTCATTCAAGAATATTTTCTCAAGTTCTTTAGCCAGATCTCCTTCTTGGATGACTTCATTTGCGTTTTCTACAGTAGCTTCCTTTCCCTTCAATTTGAGTGAGGCAACATAACATTGCTTCACAGCCATTTGGTCTCCTCTAATTTGCTGCATCCAATTTTCAGTTCGAAAATTTACCTTCATATGGTGGGAGGAAGAAAAAACACCAAGTGCCCCACTGAAAGGTGTGCCAATTATAGCATTATAACAGAAAGATGCCTTGGCACGGCAAAGCCCACAAAGACTTGAGCATCTCTTGCAAATCATCACAATAAAGGTGACATGCATGCCCTAGTGAAGTAACCACTTCACAACAAACCTAGTCCAAAGGGGTAGACACCGGCTTGAGGTATTTATCCTCCATTGTGATCTTCTTAAAAGCTTTGCATAAAAGGATATCAGTTGAACTTTCATTGTCTACCAATGTTCTCATCACACCTATCCATTGTCTATGGGACTTCCAATTATGAGGTTGCATAAATAGCTCAGCCTCTTCCTTGGTGAATATAATGTCTTGGCATTATGTTGGTTTCTAATTTAGATTGTACAAATTTCAATTGACAAGCATAGATCTTGCAAGATTATACTGTTGGAAGTTTGCCTCCAAAATACATTTTCAATAAATTTGAAATTCCTTCCAATTGTGTTCCCTTATTTTGTGAAATTTTTAGTCCCCTATTGGAACTTTGTGTTGGATGTTTTCATGTTATCTGTGTTTGGTGTTTTGCCATTGTGCAATACTAGTTGGGACCCTAGACTATGCATGTTGATGGTTTGGGGATTTTCCTTAAACATGCGCGCATCCGCGCGGCACAGTGTGGTGCGTGCGTGTGAATCATTAGAGTTTTACTTCCGTCACGTTTTTCCTTTCTATATTTTTGGTTACCTATTCCATGTGCTAATTCATATTTGGTGTGAACTTGACTTGCGTGTGGTTCCTACCTTTTCTCTCAAGACATATGGATAAATTTCCTTTCTTTTTTTCCAAGTCACCTACCTTTTGTCTCGAACTAGTGTTATAACTTCCAAATTCTGGCCAAATTTATCACTATAAATAAAGGCCTTGAGGTCCTCTTCAATGCAACCGAAAAACTCTTTTCTTCTGTTCTCCTCGAGCACTGAGTAATCCAGTAATGAGTTCGAAGCCTTGCTTGCGAGTGCACATGACGAAGGCTTCTGTTCAATCTTGGAGAGTGACTGCCCAGTGTTCCCATTTGCATCAGTGGATTACGATCCCGTGGTGGCGAAATCACTTTCAAGGACATTGATCACACGCCTCGGCAATTTCTGTTCTATTTTAATTATCTTTCTGTCCAGGTTTTCTAACAATCTTGAAAGTGAATTTTTTCTCTCTGTTGCTGTGATGGCCAACGCTAGTATTCCTGACATGTCAAAACTGCAACTGTTTGGCTGTAAGAAGTACAAACGCTTGTCTGTGAAGGTTCTATTTTACCCACAAACCCTCAAAGTGGATTACGTCCTACTCGAAGATATTGTCCCTTCCTAATCTACTAGGGTTTATCTGATGATAACCGAACTGCTAGAGGTCACACACTGAATTTCATGACTGATGCCCTATTTGATCTATACCGCACATATAAGTCTGCCAAGGAAATATGTGTACAACTCTGAAGATGCTGGAAAGAAAAAGTACGTGGTCACGAAGTTCCTGGATTTCAAGATGGTTGACAAAAAACCTGTCACTGACCAAATTCATGCATACCAGAATATTATTCTAGACATACCCAGGAAGGCATGAAAATTGATGATGTTTTCCAGGCTATTACTCTGATTGAGAAATTGCCACCGTCTTGGAAAGAGTACAGGAATACACTGAAATATGACAAAACTACCATGACGCTTAATGAGGTGATATCTCTCATCCAAATTGAGGAAAGCAATATTCCAAAGGATAAGTCTGATTTGGCCTATGAGTTTGCAAACAAGGTGAATCTGGTGGATAGCAAGACCAAAGGAGCTCCTCAAAGGTTCAAAAGGCAAATGTCATGTACTTAAAAAGGGTTGGAACAACAACGGCCAGAGTTAGGATAGCAAGCAATCTGGTACGTTTAAGAAGTTTGGAAAGATTAATAAAAAGTTCAAAGGACCTTGTTTGTCTGTGGAGTTATAGGTCACAAACCAAACAAATGCAAGTTTTGCAAGTGACAAGAGCAACAACTAGCCAATCAGGTGAACCTTGCTGAAGGCAATGATGAGGCAATTGTTGCTGTTGTTTCTGAAGCAAACTTGGCCCATAATGTGACCGAATGGATTGCGAACACTGGAACCACGAAGCATATCGCTGTTGACAAATGTCACTTCCTTGAGTATGAAGGAGTGAGCAATGGAGAACAAGTCCTCTTTGGAGATGCTAGTGCTGCTCCAGTTCTAGGCAAGGGAAAAGTCTTTTTGACTCTTACCTCTGGAAAGACTATTACTTTGACCAATATGCTACATGTTCCATCCATGAGAAAAAATTTAATTTCTGGTTCATTAGTTAATTCAAATCTACTATTAAACTTGTTTTTGAAGGTGATAGGTTAGTTTTGACTAGAATAGGGATTTTTTAGGAAAGGGTTCTTGCTGTGGGGGTTTATTTGTACTTGATGCTACTAGCAATAGAATGAATAAAAATGTTACTTTTGCTTATATTGTTGATTCTATTGATATGTGCATGCTAGATTAGGACATGTGAATGCTGACTCTATAAGGAAAATAAAAAATTCAAATTTGATTCCTAATCTGATTAATCATAAGCTCACAAAATGTGAAATTTGTGTAGAAACTAAAAATCATAAGAAACCCTTTATGTCCATTGAAAGGACTAGTAGTTTTTTATCTTCATAGTGATCTTAGAGATTTTAAGAATAATATGAGTAGAGGTGGGAAGAAATATTATATCACCTTCATTGATGGCTACTCAAGACATACTAAATTATATCTCCTAAGTCAGAAAGATGAAGGTGAAGAAATGTTCATTAAATTAAAAACTGAAGTTGAGAAAGTCAGTTACAGAAAAAAATTAAAAGACTTAGGTTTGATAGAGGAGGTGAATATGATTCTAATCTGCTCACGAAGTTTGTGAACAAAATGGAATAATTCATGAGACAACTTCACCTTACTTACCTCAATCTAATGGGGTTACAGAAAGGAAAAATAAGACTCTTAAAGAAATGATGAATGCAATGTTAATAAGTTATGGGTTACCTACTAACATGTAGGGGGAGGCGGCTATTTTATCTGCTTGTCATATTCTTAATAGAATACCTCACAAGAAAACTTTTAAGACACCTTATGAACTTTGGAAAGGTTATTCTCCTAACCTTGGGTATCTCAAAGTATGGAGGTATTTAGCTAAGGTAGGGATACCAGACTTTAAAAGGAATAAAATTAGGCCTAAAACTATTGATAGTGTCTTTATTGGGTATGCATATCATAGTACTGCCTATAGGTTCTTGTTTTTGAAGTCTAATCATGTTGTGGAAACTAAAGATGTTGAATTTTTTAAGAAGGCAGTACTATGATAATGTTTTTCCTATGAATAAATATTCTGTAAAAACGTTGTCTCAAGAAATTCAAGATTCAGAAGAACATGATAATGAAGGAGTTCAAGAATTGAGAAGAAGTAAAAGGGCAAGAGTGGAAACTAATTTTGGGCCTGATTTTATAACTACTTTCATAACTGAAGAAGATCCAAAAACTTATAAAGAGACAATGAATTTAATTGATACTAGTTGTTGGAAAGATGGAGTTAAAAATGAGATTGAGTCCATAATGTATAATCACACCTAGGAATTGGTGGATTTGCCCAGAGGGTGTAAGCCTATTCGGTGTACGTGGGCATTTAGAAAGAAATTATTACCTAATGGTTCTATTGATAAATTCAAGGTACGTTTAGTGGCCAAAGGTTTTACACAAAATGAAGGCATTGATTTCTTTGACACTTATTCACCTGTTGCTAGAATCACTACCATTAGAGTGCTTATTGCTATTGCTTCCATATTTAATTTGATTGTGCACCAAATGGATTGTGAAAACTGCTTTTTGAATGGTCAGTTAGATAAGGAAATATACATGCATCAACCTAAGGGCTTTGTTGTTGAAGGACAAGAACATAAAGTGTGTAAACTTGTTAAATCCTTGTATGGCATTGAACAAGCTCCTAAACAATGGCATAAAAAATTTGATAAGACTCTTATTTCTAATGGTTTTAAAGTAAATGAATCTGATAGATGTGTCTATAGCAGATTTCATGAAAATGTTGGAGTTTTGATTTACTTGTATGTTGATAACATGCTTACTTTTAGAACTGATGTAACTATTGTTAAACAAACCAAGTTTTTCCTTGTTTGTAATTTTGATATGAAAGACATGGGTGAGGTTGATGTTATTTTGGGTCTTAAGTTGATTAGGTTTAACAATTATTTCATACTTTCTCAGTCACACTACATTGAAAAAATCCTTAAGTGTTTAATCACTTTGATTTGGGTTTTGTGAGTACACCTTATGATCCTAGTTTGCACTTTAGAAAGACAGATAAAGGTAATAGTGTCTCACAAACTGAATATGCTAAGATTTTTGGGAGCGTGATGTATTTGATGAATTGTACTTGTCTCGATATTGCATATACTGTTGGTAGATTGAGTAGATACACGCATAATCCTGATAAATGTCATTGGACTGCATTATCGAGATTGCTTAGATATTTAATAGACACTATGCATTTAGGACTTTATTTTTCTGGTAGTCTTTCTGTACTAGAAGCTTACTGTGATGCTAATTGGGTGTATGATAATGATGAGACTAACTCCTCAAGTGGTTATGTTTGTTCTCTCTCTGGAGGTGCTGTTTCTTAAAAATCATCTAAGCAAACATGTAATGCTAAATCTACCATGGAATCTGAATTTGTTGCTTTAGAGTTGGCATGTTCAGAAGCAGAATGACTTCGTAATTTATTGACTGACATTCCTTTGTGACCAAAGCCTATATCTTCTGTTTCTTTGCATTGTGATTAGCCGGCATATCCATTTGAGACACAATATAGGCCATGTAAGACAGCTCATGAGTAATGGGGTCATTGCCATGGATGTGGTCTGAAAAGAATTTGGCTAATCTTTTAACTAAGGGACTGAATCGAAAGTTAGTCCAAGATACATCGAGGGGAATGGGACGTAGACCCGTTGATGGGAATTGAATGTGATGGCAACCCAACCTACATTAGTGGAGATCCATAAAGTAGGTTCAATGGGTAATAACAAGTCACAAAGATATTCCAATTGCACTATCAAATGTGGTCTTTTAATGCGGTATAGATAGTGCTTACTGTCTATAATTTGTGAGGGTTGAGTCAGGAACTCTTAATGCGCTTATATCCTTTATAGGTGGTGTGTGGCAGTACACACTTGATAAGCTCACCTATATGAGTGTGGAAGTGGGTGCCGCTTCCTATGAGACTAACGAGTTCGTCTCTAGGGCACTGATGAATATCCAGGTAGGTGCATGACGCGGAAAGGCACCAAACCGAGAGCTTATTATGGATCGAAGTCTAACTTATATTGGATGTGCTCAGTTGTAGAAGTGTACTTCAAGGAGGAAGGTTCAAGACTTTTGTCACCTATCTTTCGTATACTTCTCTGTTGAATGCACTAAGTGTGTTTCAAGTCCAAAAGACATCGTCATTTATGTGTTAGATTTTTTTACTCAATACCACTTTGTATTTTCGAGTCATGTGGGGATTGTTAGAAGTTTTCCTCCAAAATACATTTTCAATAAATTTGAAATTCCTCCAATTGTGTTCCCTTCTTTTGTGAAATTTTTAGTCCCACATTGAAACATTGTGTTGGATATTTTTATGTTATATGTTTTTGGTGTTTTGCTATTGTGCAACACTAGTTGAGAGCCTAGACTATGCATGGTTGATGGTTTGGAGATTTCCTCAAACACACACATGCCCACCCGGTCCGGTGCGACGCAGTGTGGTGCGTGCATATGAATCATTAGAGTTTTACTTCTGTCACGTTTTTCTTTTCTATATTTTTGGTTACCTATTCCGTGTGCTAATTACCACTATTTTGTGTGAACTTGACTTGCGTGTGGTTCCTACCTTTTCTCTCAAGACAGACAGATTTCCTTTCTTTCTTCCCAAATCACCTACATTTTCTCTTTAGGCAGTGCTATATCTTTCAAATTCTGGCTGAATTTATCACTATAAATAAAGGTCTTGAGGTCCTCTTCAATGCAACCGAAAAACTCTTTTCTTTTGTTCTCCTTGGGTACTGAATAATCCAGTATTGAACTCGAAGCCTTGCTTGTGAGTGTACGCGATCGAGGCTTCCGTTGAATCCTAGAGAGTGACTGCCTAGTGTTCCCATTTGCATCACTGTATTACGATCCCGTGGGGGGCGAAATCACTTTCAAGGACAGTGATCACACGCCTTGGCAATTTTGTTTTGTTTTAATTATCTTTCTATCCAAATTTTCTAAGAAAATATCATCACTTGGTCGAGGAGCCAAAGAAATACCAATATATAATTAAACACAAAAACGGACCAAGAAATAAAGGCTCACTGCTCTAATCTCGAGAACTAAGCCAAACAGATTTTGCACATAAAGAATGAAGCAAGCCAATAATATTTTGATCAATCAATTTGGTAATAACGGCAAACAACTTCTTTCGGCTATAATAAAATCAATGAAACGGGATGACGAAATATTGGAATATCGGAGGAGAAAATTTTAATAACAAACTTTTAATTCCATTTTTCTCAATTAAAATAATTAGGCACAAGGTCTTTAAATATATATTAATTTAATCTAAATCCATAATGGATTCAACCAATATAATTTCCTAACACCAAATAAATTAGGGATTAAATCCCTTACAAATTCAATTACTAAAATCTAAATTAATTAAAACTTCTAAATTTAATGGGTTTGGTTTACATGCTAACACTTGCTATCGTACTCAGGTGGTATACATAACTGTTCTATAGTCAAAGGTAATCATATTGTACATTGCTTTCCACTACTAAGAAAACATAAAATAGCGACAAAAATTGTTAACCGATTTTATTACCTGTCAATATGGTAGCTATTAGTAACGGAATTAGCGACTGAATTCTTTATGTTTTCCATAATATTTTAAGGAATACCAACGGATTTATCCGTTGCAACATTTTTGAATTTTTTTTTTATCTGTTGGTGAAGTAACTCAAATTAAAAAAAAAAAAAAAAAAACTATAGCAACAGATTTATCCGTTGCTAAGAAAATCGGTCGAAAATAATTGATCTCTTAAATATCCATTGGTAAGAGACAACCCCCAAAAAAACTCCAACTCTCCTCAGTTCTATTCATATCGATTAGAAAGCCTCATTCCAATCTCTAGCAACCACCTCCAATTTTTGATGAAGCATGGGTGACCGAACAGCACATAACAGTCCCTGTTGGGCTAAGAAAGCAAGAAATCTGATATATCCCTCGTCTCAAAACTCTCTTATGGCTTTCGTAGGAAGTTTTTAGCTAATCTGAAATTATCAATTTTTGACGAAGTTCGGAACTAAGCTTTCTATCCTCCTTATCGCGATACCATTTGCCATCATTGCTCACTGCTGCAACTTTGGAAGGTAATTTAATGATATTATTATTATTATTATTATTCTTGATCAACAAGAATTTAGGGAGATTCTAGTAGTTTCGGAGTATGATGAAAATGTTGTACATTCTGTTCTGGATCTGGATCTGCTGCTAGTCCTCATCTCTATTGATGTCTTGAAGTTTTTATCGATTAGATTTTAGAGTTTGTTTTTGCAAATTAACTTCTGATTACTGTTTAGGAGTAAGGTGATTAGTTAGGATGATTAGAATAGTTTCCATAGTCAAGGTCAATAATGCTGAAACTGCCTGATTTGATGGTTCAATTACCAATGTCTTGTTCATTACAGGATTATAATTGATGCTCTTTTTGGCGAAGTATCATGGGCAACAGAAGATGAGCTAAACTAAAAATACTGTGTAAGTAAGTGAACATGGTTTAAGATTCTCCTTTTTTCCATAGTTTTCCATTTCAGTTATTTGAGTTGTGGTTTCATGCTTTTTGAAGCTAATTGATAGGAACTACGCAAATTCTTTTGCTTTAAATCTTACATAATAATCAGCAAAATCTAGAAGGTATGCTGCTTCTACATTTCACTCTACATATTTCATTTGTTATGGCTGTTTAGATGATTCATAGATATCACAATTTGTTTCTGGATGGGCACTGTAGCATAAAAATGCAGGCAAGATAATCAGGAAAAGTGAAGATGGGGAAGAACCTATAATATATAGCAGGCCAGAGGATGAAATTTTTCATCAGGTACAAATTGTTTTCTTTCTCGGCTTGTTCTGTTTTTTGAACTTATGCCCTCGACTCTGTCTCCAAATGAATCTTCAGCTTAGCTCCTGGTCCTTCAGTTTCCAGCTGCATACCCAACAGGTTACAGCTTCTCCTTCACTTTCCCTTGCCCCGACGTTCCCTCACCTCTATCTCTTTCTACGACCCACAACCATATCTCGCAACACCAAGCCCCCCCGATAAAGATACAAGCCAAAAAGGGTAAATTACAAGGAAGTTACCTTGTGGTTTGTCTAATTTTCATGTTATCCCCATTGATTTTCAAACTTAGAATCTATCCCTTTGTAGTTTGAGTTAAGGTGGAACTATAAAATATTTCGTTAAGTGACCTTTAAGGGGCTGAAATTTTTTTATTTAAAATGGTTATTTTAGTCATTTAAATCCTCTAACCAAGGTTAGTTATGTATTTTAATATAAAATACAATTCATTCCTTCTAGCGAAGGAGTTTTTCGGGCGATACATGGGTATTAGACATGGGTATAATTTGGACTTTTCGTACAAATTAATTAACTTTTTAACTTTTCAACCATTTTACAAAAAAAGTCAAATCACAAAGGGGCAGATTGTAAGTTTGAAAATCATAGGAGGCAACGTAAATGGTAATCAAAGCATAAGGGGGTTCAGTGTAATTTACCCAAAAAATGATTAATGTGAAAGTGAAACCATGATTGTTTTCCATATATATATATATATATATATGTATGTATGTGTATATGATTTTTAGAGAATATTTAGTTACTGTAACTCTTTAAATCAAAGTTTTATTTCTATTTGATATGGATATGAAGTAGATTGACAAGTTCTTTGAGAAAAAATTGCTGTTCTTGGTGGCTGGCAATTTGGATAAGTGCATATCACAGAAGAAGAAGAAAAAAAGAGATTTTCCATGTTTACCCAAGATTTTGTTGTAGTTTTGCTTTGATCTCAATTTTGACCAATACGTCATTATTAGTCCAACGCCAGATATATTTTAGTCTCTATCGATAGGTCTATATTGAAGTTTTCTGATATCTATGATACAATTGGAGTACATAGTGATGGGAAACTGCCAAAGTTTACTCTTAGTTTCACATTTTGTGATTTGAGAGCATAATTTTTTCTTGTGAATTTTAATTTGATGCCTTAAACTTTTTTCTTAATTTTATATATATATCCTGATTATCATCCATTGTCATCATTGTTTCATTTTTCCTATTGTGTAAGCTTTTCTTATGTTTCTTCTTATTTTTTCAATCTGACTATGTTTGTAGCCATTGGTGATGCTATTCATTATTTGAGGTATATGATATCCCTATCCTATTTGTATTGTATTGTAGGTTCTTGATTTACTCTGTTTTGGGAGTTGAGCTATAGATTTCTTGTTGATGGTAAATTTGTACAAATTCTTGAGGTGAATAGAATATATAAAATTCTGCTTAATTTGCTTGGATTTCAAAGAGAAGATTTTTAAATTTTGGATCTTCGATTTGATAATTTGGTGAAGACTGGAGAGTTCTCTGCTTTTTGATGTTTCTTGAATTTAATTTTTGCTTTAATTGTCAAAGAACTCTTTTTTATTGCCTTTGAGATCTCATTTAATTGTCTTACTTGGTTTATTTCAGTTTTGTTATAATGTGGTTTCTTTCCTTATGTTTATTTTAGTTTTTAATTGCATTTGAGAACTCTATCATAATATAGTAAGTCTACAATTTACACCGAATTTTAGTTTCTTGATTTCTATTTATACTTAGCAACGGGGCATTATATGTGTTCTTGTGTAATTTTTGACTTTTTTCTGGATACAAATTGCCATGATATCAAAGTAAAAAGCATTTCTGTTACTTTGTTATGTTCTAGCTACATTTTGGATGATTTGTATGCATGTGTATGTAGGCCTATTTGTAATCTTAGATCCATTCAACTGGTTACTTTTGTTGTGGCTATTTGAATATAAAATTATTGCATACGCCCAACTTAGACTTTGTTTAACAGATAAGTACGTGTGTAAACTAAATTAGGAAATAAATTAATTTTTCAATTAGCTTTTCTTGTTTAATTAGCTTTGTTGTTTAAATTGTAAAAGTTTACACAGCTCATTAATTATGCATAACAAATCATTTTAAGAGTAGTAACATGGAGTATTAAGGTATTCCAAGTAGTATGTACTTTATTGCCGTTAGTTCTTATCTTGAATACGAATACTATACTTTTCACAAATTAACTAAACTTGTAAGAGAAATATTTTATTATAGAATTTACTAATCTAGTAAGTATAGCAGAAGCATAGAAACAAACAAACCAAACCTTAATCCCACTAAATAGAGTCAGCTACATGAATCTTGCTATGCCATTGCGTTCTGTCGTGGACCATATCCTTCTCAATTCTTAGATGGGTCATATCTTTCCTGCAAGTTACCCATCAAGTCTTTTTCAGTATTCCTCTACCTTCTTATGTTGACTACTATCTCTAAAATCTACTCGCCTGACAAGCGCTTCTACTGGTCATCTTAACACATGACCTAACCACCTTAAGCGTATTTCCCTCATCTTCTCATCAATAGATGCTACTCCAATCTTCTCACGAATATGCTCATTCCCTATCTTGTCCATCCTAGTGTACCCACACATCCATCTAAACATTCGCATTTCTACCACTCTTATCTTTTGCTCATGTGTGTGATTCACTGCCCAACACTTAGACCCATAGAGTATCGCTGGCCTAATTGCCGTTCTATAAAATTTACCCTTAAGTTGTAAGAGAATTTTGCGGTTACATAATATTCCTGATGCCGCGTAATGGGGTATTCTCCATTTAGTCCATCTCCCTTGTATCCGATGTGTAACATCTCGATCTATACCACCATTACTCTTAAAAACTCCTAAATATTTAAAATTTTCACTTATAGGTATCTCTTGATCTTCGATACAAACCCTTATTCTATTACTACGTGCACCATTGCTAAATTTAAATTCCATATATTATGTTTTTGATCTACTAATTTTAATCCCTTTTGCCTCAAGTGTCTCTCTCCCTCGAGTTCAGCCTTAATCCCACCTTATGTTTCATCTACTAACACAATGTCATCTGTAAATAACATATGCCGTGGTATTTCCTCCTGTATGTGCCTTGTAAATTCATCTATGACCAACGTGAATAGATAAGGATTTCGAGTTGAACCTGGGTGTAAACCTATATTTATAGGGAACTCTCGTGTCAACCCTCCTGGTATTCTCACACTTGTAATCACATCCTTATACAACTCCTTTATTGATTCTATATATGCTACTCTAACAGTTCTTTTTTCTAATAACAACTCTCCACATAACTTTTCTAGTGACTCTATCGTATGCCTTTTCAAGATCAATAAAAATCATATGTGAATTCTTTCTTTTTTATCTCGGTATCTCTTGGTAAGTCTCCTTAAGAGGTGTATAGTTTCAATAGTCATTCTTCCCGGTTTAAAACCAAACTGATTATTTGAAACGTTGTCTCATTTCTTAACCTTCTTTCTATCACCCTTTGTCAAAGTTTCATCGTATGGATCATTAACTTAATATTTCTGTAATTTGCACATTTTGTATACCCCATTATTTTTGAATATGGGTATGAGAGTACTCTTCTTCCACTGGTCAGGCATTTTCTTACTCTTCAATATTTCATTGAAAAGATTGGTATGCCAACGTATGCCCTTCTTTCTTATGCATTTCCTTACCTCCAATGGTATATCATAGGGGCCAACTGCTTTTCCTTTCTTCATCTTTTTCAAAGCCTCATCCATATCTGATTCTTGAATCCTTCGATAATACATTACATTTCAAGGTACTCTTCAGACTTAGCTAACTCTCCTAGAATGATATCATCTCCATTACCTTAATTAAATAGTTGATGGAAGTATCTCTCCCATCTTTCCTTAATTTCCTCATCTCTTACTAGCACTTTATTATTTTCATCCTTGATACACTTGATTTGGGTTAAATCCTTCATCCTATAGGCTCTTACATTAGCAATTTTATAAATATCTCGCTCCTCCTCCTTAGATTCTAATTTTTGGTAAAAATGTTCAAAAGCCCTATCCCTCCCTTTAGTTACAACCTTTTTTGCCTCCTTTTTAGCAAGTTTATATTTTTCAATATTTTCGCCATTTCTACAACTATAAAGAGCCTTATAGTTAGCCCTCTTAACTTTAGTTTTATCTTATATACCTTCATCCCACCACCAAGATTCTCTGTTCATGGGGGCAAAACCTCTTGACTCTTCAAATATCTTCTTAGCTACTGTTTTCACTCTAGTTGCCATGTTATTCCGTAAAGTGCCAGATTCTCCTTGTAAGTCCCAAGTACTTTGCCCTAACAAATCTTTTTTGAAAATTTCTTCTTTTTCATTCTTTAAATTCCTCCATTTAATTCTAGCTGATCTAAGTAGGTTCTTTCGCCTAATGTGATGTTTAAACCTAAACTCCACTACCAAATGCCTATGTTGTGAGGTTAAACTTTCTCCAGGTATAATTTTACAATCTCTACAAACCCTTCTATCTCTCTTTCTTGTGAGGAGAAAGTCAATCTGTGACTTTGTTGAACCACTTTTAAAGGTAACTAAATGTTCCTTCCTCTTCTTGAAAAAGTATTGATAATACAAAGGTCGAATGCCATTCCAAACTCCAAGATTGATTTCCCTTCTTCATTTCTTCCACCATAACCATATCCACCATGCACTTCTTCATAATCCTCATTATCTCTTCCCACATGTCCATTTAGATCACCTTATAAAAATTTGCTTTCCTTGGGGGACACTACCTATCAACTCAGCTAAATCCTCCCAAAACTTAGATCTAGTAGCCTTAATGGACTCATCTAGACCTACTTGAGGCGCATAGACACTAAATATATTAATAGTTTCACATCCTAAAATTAGTTTAAGGGCCATAATCCTATCTCCTTTCCTAGTCACCTGCGCTACATCATCATTCATTGACCCATCTATAATAATACCTACCCCATTTTTAGTCCTGTTTACTCTTGAGTACCAAAGTTTAAAATCTGAATTATTTAATAGTTTAGCTTTTTCTCCTACCCATTTTGTCTCTTGTAGACACAAAATATTAATTCTTCTCCAAATTATTTACCACCTCCATTGATTTACCAGTAAGAGTTTCAATATTTCAAATTTCTATTCTAATCCTATTCTCCAGAACATTTTTCTTCCCCACTACCCTCCCCTATTATTTGAGGAGTCTTGCATATTTTTCACTACACCCGGACCCCCATGGAGATGTAGCGACCCTTGCCCACTATTTGCCACACTCAGGCAATACGACGCGTCGCTTACGGGGAATGCCCTAGCAATGCTTAGCACAGTATCATAGTGGATTCATCTCATAAGATTGACAAAGTTTACGTTAGCTGTCGACCTAATGCAACCCTCATTCTTTACTTGGGTTTGGGATCGACTATGCTAAGAAAAACTCTACACAAGCAAAGTTGAATTTACTAATTTAGTACGTATTGAAGATAAATTTAAGAGTCGTAACATATGTATTATTAGATTATGGAATATTTTAGTATTTTGTTCTAAATACACAATTTATAAATTTATAAATGTAAAGATAATCTTGTAAGTAGAAGTTTACATGAATATTCAATGATTTTGATTCATTAAAAAAGTTGAATGGAGTGTCAAAATATATTGTTATTTATGTTGCTTTGTGTATTTTGCTCAATTAATATGAAATTTGAAAGTTTAGTTATTACCATATAATATCTTCAGTTTTTGTGAATGTTTGATTTGACCCTTGTTGGGTCATCATGACTGTTTGAATTGGTTTGTGAATATGGCAATGTACAAAATTAGGCTTGAAAATTATGTCAAAATTTTTATCACAATATATGTTAAGAATGACCAAGTAATTGAACTATTTCTTTTGCTTTGCATGTATGGATTAAGTAATATGAAATTTGAAAGTATAGTTAGTACCATAAGTACAATATTTTCAATTTTTGTGACTGTTTGAATCAACCCTTCCCGAGTCATCATGACTGTTTGGATTGGTTTGTGAATAAGAGAATGTGCAAAATTAGGTAAAATTATGTCAAAATTTTTATGAGAATATATGTTAAGAATGACCAACTAATTGAACAATTGTTTCTTTTGCTTTGCACGTGTGGGATAGGTAATATGAAATTTCAAACTTTAGTTAGTACCATACAATATCTTCAGTTTTTATGATTGTTTGACTCGACCCTTGCCGGGTCATTATGATAGTTTGAACTGGTTTGTGAATTGGGGAATGTTCAAAATTAAGGGAAACTATGTTAAAATTTTTATGAGAATATATGTTAAGAATAGCCAAATAATTGACAAACTAACTAATGTTTCTTTTGCATTGCATGTGTGAGTTAGGTAATATGAAGTTTCAAAATTTAGTTACTACCATACAATATCTTCATTTTTTGTGATTGTTTGAATTGACCCTTGTCGGGTCATCATGACTATTTGAACTGATTTGTGAATAGGGGAATGTGCAAAATTAAGGAAAACTATGTCAAAATTTTTATGAGAATATATGTTAAGAATGGCCATGTAATTTAACTAATGTTTCTTTTGCTTTGCATGTGTGGGTTAGGTAATATAATATTTAAAGGTTCAGTTAGTACCATACAATATTATAAATTTTTGTGAATGTTAGAATATATGCTAAGAATGTTTTGAGAACTAAACATTTGAATATTTACTACTCACAGATTATGAATTTTCGGTCTTGTCGTTATTGGATGTATGATAGGTTATTACTTGATCACACTGGTTACATACCGCATTTCTTAGAGGGGGTTAGAGAGTTTGTTCAGTTTGCCTACAAACAACCATAACTATGCTAATGATAAAGAAATTAGGTGGCCTTGTTCTAAAGATCAAAATAAGAAACTAATGATTCCAGATCATGTGGTTGAGCACATTTTAAAATATGGTTTCATGGTAGATTATTGGTATTGGACTGCACATAGTGAGTCTAAACCAGTAGAGGTTGATGATCATTAGACAGGTTCACGTATTTCTAAATTTTTGTATAATGAACATCAGAATAGGTACCAGCATATGGTGTTTGATGCAGTTGGTCGAAATAATTTTGGATGAATACCGTCAGGAAGAATAGAGTAGAGTAAATGTTAAGGAGCCTCCTAATACTAAAACTGCTCACTTCTATGATATGTTATGTTCTGCTCAACAACAAATGTACCCTGGTTGTGATACATTTACTGAGTTGTCCATGGTTGTTCAACTGATGAGTTTAAAATCAGACTATAATTGTCACAGGGTTATGTTGACAGAATGTGTCACATTGTGAAATAGGCAACTCTTCCAGGTAATTGTGTAACCAGTAAAATTTTGACGAGACAGAGAAGTTAGTGAAGAAACTGGGTTTATCTATTATTATGTATGATTGTTGTATAAATGGTTGCATGCTTTATTACAAAAGTTGTAGAATTGATTGCGAGCATTGCAAGCATTCTTCGTATAAACCACCCAAAAAATGGGGTGGAAGGAGTAAACAAGTTCCTTACAAGAGGATGCACTATTTGCCGCTCATACCAAGACTTAAGAGGTTATATGCATCTCCTCAATCAACTGAACACATGAGATGGCACACTGAGAATAGGAGAGAGCCCGATGTCTTATGCTATCTCTTGGATGGTGAAGCATGGAAACACTTTGATTGAAAATACCCAGATTTTGCCTTAGAACCAAGAAATGTTAGACTTGGTTTGTATGCAGATGGTTTAAATCCTTTCAACAGCAGTATACCTTACTCATGTTGGCTTGTTATTGTAATTCCATATAATCTTCCACCTGAAATGTGCTTGTATGCTCCTTATATATTTTTAAAAATCTTGCTTGATTCCCGTTTCATATAACTCAAAAATCCGAATTGATGTATACTTGCAACCTTTAATTGACGAGTTGAAATAATTATGGCTAGAGGGAATCCCTACATATGGCATATCTATGAAACAAAATTTTAAAATGAGGGCAGCATTGATGTGAATGATTAATGATTATCTTGCATATGGCAGGCTATCAGGGTGGAGTACATCTGGGAAATTGGCGTGCTCCATTTGCATAGAGCAAACCAAAGCATTCAGGTTAAAATTTGGGGAAAATAATTCTTGGTTTGATTGTCATCGCCAATTGTTGCCCGAGGATCATGCCTTTAGGAGGTATAAAGATGTTTTTTACAAGAATCGTATTGAGAGTTCACTTCCTACTCGTAGATTAAGTGGTGAAGAATTGTGGAAGCGAGTGGAAAACCTACCAAAAATAAAAGATTTGAAAGTTCAACACCAAAAGTTTGATGGTTATGGGGTGACACACAACTAGTCTAAGCAGAGTATCTTTCGAGGGAGTTGCCTTATTGGAAGGGCAATTTAATTCGTCACAACTTAGATGTCATGCATATTGAGAAAAATATTTTTGATAATGTGTTTTATACTGTAATAGATAATAAAGACAAGACCAAAGACAATGCAAAGGCGCGAAGGGATTTGAGTGTTTATTATAAGCAACGTGAATTGGACATGAAAACCTTAAATAATGGGAAATTTGCAAAATCAAAGGCTAACTTCACATTCTCATGGGACCAGCGACAAGAAATTTATAGCTAGGTTGAAAGGTTAAAGATGCAAGGTGGATATACTTCAATTTGGCTAGATGCGTGGATCGGGATGGAGGCAAGTTACTTGGGATGAAAAGTCATGATTGTCATGTGTTTGTGGAACGATTACTTCCTATTACCTTGAGTGGATTGCCTGAATCAATATGGAAGGCTCTTACTGAATTGAGCCTTTTTTTTTAGATTTGTGTTGCACTAAGTTGCGGGAAGATTTTGCTTATTCAAATAGGAACAAAATATTCCTGTAATCTTGTGCAAATTAGAATGAATATTTTCACCTGGATTTTTTGACGTTATGGAGCATCTACCCATACACCTGCCACATGAGACACTAGTTGGAGGACCTGTTCATTATTAGTGGATGTATCAGTTTGAGAGGTAATAACTGAACTTGTAATGCATGGTTAAGAACATTGTTGACAAGCAACTTTTAATATGTACAATTAACATTCAGGTTTTTACATGACTTGAAAGGCATGGTAAAAAATAGAGCCTGTCCAGAAGGCTTGATATGTGAGGCGCATTTGTCTCTAGAAACCTTCTAATTTTGTTCTTACTATTTTGAATCCCATGTTCAATGTAAGTCCACAAGAATTGGACACAATAAAGATGATGGATTTGATGCAACCATACCACCTACCTTGTTAGTTTTCAATCAATTGGGTCGGCCTACAGGAAAGTGTAAACGGAGATTTTTGACAGATCAAGAGATGGCTACAGCTGCATTGCATGTACTCTTGAATTATTAGATGATGAAGTGAAGCCTTTCTTGACTTAAGTATAATATTTTTAGTTAATTATGATATTTTAACATAATCTTTAGTGTCTTTAAAATAATTAAAAATTGTAGGATGTATGAGCAAGTTGTATGAACATATTATCCTCATATTAGTGACAAAGAAGTTGAACTATCCATAGAGGAAAATTTTGTGAAGTGGATCTATCAATATATAAGTAATAATACTAGCTAGTATCATTTAATTTTAAATAAAGTAAAATTATCTAAAGTTTTTTTATTTTTATGCTAGGTTCGTAATCCACAGAACATGGTACGTAATGAGTATTTGCATAATCTTGCATGGGGGCCTAGTAGAGAGGTTGTAACATAGCCAAAAGTCTTTGTCAATGGATATAAATTTCACACGAATGAGTGAGCAAATGGTAGAAAAAAGTGGAGTGTGTGTCAAAGGTGAAGGTTCAAGTGACTATTATGGTATACTTAACGAGGTGGTTCAGTTACAATATCCAGGATTAAAAAAATATAGTTTTGTTCAATTGTGATTGGTATGATTCGGTGAGTAGTCAAGGCATTAGAGTTCATAATCAATATGGAACTGGTGAAGTTAGAAAAACAAAAAGGTATCCAAAATTTGATCCCTTTATACTTGCACAATATGCATCTCAAGCGTGTTATGTTCCATATCCATGACGAATTAGAGACCAATTGGATTGGCTTGTTGTGATAAAAACAAGGCCTAGGTGTAGAATTGACCGACATCATACCATTGAAAATCCTTACAAGGATACACATCTTCCTGTTGCTACAGTTATGGACAATGACCTTATTGAGCTTCTTGTAGACAGTAATGAGGAATTTTAAGAAATTGATGATCGTGATTTGGGTAGGTCTGCAATGATTCGTATAGTAGAAGACGAAGACGAAAAGGAATAGGAAGAAGAACAAGAACAAGAAGCGGAAGATGAAGATGAATACGACGATCAATAGAAATTTGTGAATATTCTAATTACATGGATTATCACATTAAATGAATTTGTATTTTCTCTTTATTTGTGTTAGTTGTGGTATTTGTTTACTAGTATTGTATTTTCCTTTTGTTATTTTGATTTGTGAACTCAGTCTATATTTTATTTGTTTGTAATATTAGTATATTTAACAACTATTATTTAGTATAGTAGCAATACAGTAGTATTAGTATTTTCATTTAATAAGTAATGGGAGCAATAAGAAATACTAACTATTAATTGTTAACTTTTTTGGGAGCATGCATTTATAATGTAGTTGAAACTTGTTATTAATATTTGTTTTGTACAATATTAATAGATGGCTGATATATAGAAACGAAAAGGTAAGAATGCAAGCGCAAGTAAGAAGAAGTCTAACATTAGTACTTCATCATTCATGCCTCCTCCTTTAAATACTATAGGACTAACACCTACATCTCTACTATTTAGGATGCTTCATCCTACTAGGTAGTTACCTACACTTGTGCTATCTAATATGTCGCCCCCTACGAGCCATCTCCCTTAATTTACTATGCCTCTTCCCGTAGGTCAGCCACCTATATTTGGACACTCTATTATACCTCATCCTCTAAGCCAGCCACATATTTCACTTAGTATGCCTTCTCTGAGCCAGCCACATGTGTCGTCTAGTATGCCTTCTCCTCTTAGCCAGCCACATGTGTCATTTAGTGTGTCTCCTTTGAGCCAACCACCTACATATGTGTTGTCTAGTATGCTTCCTCCCATGAGTCAGCCACCTCACTTTATCCCATCACATGCCAGTCCAAGCACATCTACAGCTTTCATCCCAACACTTGGCATGCAAGAAAACCCCAACAATTATTTTGTACAGGGAAACACTGGTGTGGTTGGGGGTCAAAATCTTTTACCACAGTCATCAAGTGCTTCAAATAGAGCATCTGTAGCAACTACAAATGGTGGTTCAACTGGCATTCCAAATGAGAGCAATACTAAAAAGAAATTTTTACGGCCATGTGGTCTTGAGTAATGATATCAAACTAAAAATATTAAATATTTTACTTAAATTTTATTTATTGATAATAAAGTTTTTTTCAATGTTATGATTGTTCATATTCATATGCTTATGAATCACATTTTTTTTTAACAAGTTTTGAACATTATCAGCATGAGGTTGCTTCTCGTATCACCCATATGATCAAATCTAATTTCAATGGCCCTTACTTTTCTTGGAAGAAGATGCCAAAAGAGCTGCGAGACATGATATCTAGAGAATTTGGAGTAACCTACATTTTTGTTTCTTCTACTTTAATATTTTTTACTTATAATTTTAATATTACACTTTATTGGTATTTTGTCTTTGTATGCAGAACACATATTGTTGGCTTCCAAAGGACGTGAAGGATGTTCACAAGATATTTGAACATCGTGGCTCAAAACGGAATGAAGAATTTGATGCATAACATGCGTGCATGAATTCGCAAAAGTGAGACTCAACCATCATGGATTGGAGATTCCACATGGGCTCAATTATTGCAATTATGGGATGGAAAAAAGTTTTATGGGGCAAGTCCTTAAATGAAACAAATAAGAAGAGTCGCGCATTCACTTGCGATCGTAAAGGCTATCTTCATCATACTGGTGGCATCATCACCTATTTGGAACATCAACATAAATTGGTATACTTATATAAATTATGTTTTACTTTTGTTCATCCACTTAAGTGTTATTTTTTCTACCTTTTGATATTTTATTATGTCATATTTTCTAAAATTGTTAGACAAAAGAAAATAATGGACGTAATGTTGGTCTTGCTGCCACTTTCCTACACACCCATACAACAAAGGCAGACAAGGATGGCATTAGACAATGGATAACCCCACGAGCAGAAAATATATTCATGTAAGTAAGAAGACCTTTAGAATCCAGCTATTGTTCTTCCATTTGTTTAATGATGGTTCCAAATTCTTCTAAAATTACCTTGGATTTACTTAAACTCAATGTATGGAGATCTGATAGCATTTCTAGCATTACCTATTTCAAGTGTTTATGAATTTTTATAATTACTTATTCATGTTTCATTGAAAAGTTACTTTTGGAATGATTGATGCATGAATAAGAAAATTTGGTTGCTAAGTGGTCTGAGGTGTAGTCGAGTAAGAGTTCTATTGGTAAAGGTTGCCAATCACAACAATCATCCTTACCTAGTGAAATTGAAGTATGGACAGAAATTGTTGGTGGGATGAAGAAATAATGAGTGCTTGGGTTGTTGTGTGCTGGTAGATCAGATTATAGTGGATCCTCTTCGAGCACATCTAGGATGCCTGACTACTAGGAAAATACGATTCAAGAACATAACAAGCATATCCATAGCCTCTAGAGCACAATTGTATTATTGCAAACAAGCAATAACGAACTCAAGGATATAGTAGGCAGCTTGAAGTCTAAAATACAATCATTTGAAAGAATGATGTCTCTAGGGGTGAGGTCTATGACCTTTTAGCATCCTAGTCAAATTTTGACCAATTTCTCACCACATTATTTGCTTACAGGGTTTGCTCAATTTACTACGATGCCTTATGTACCTTATGATGGTAGAAATGGTGGAAATGGTGTGAAAAAACTAAAAAAGCCACTACGTCCTATACATGAAGATGAAGATGAGGATAAAGATGAAGATGGTGGTGGGGATTATGAAAAGGAAGAGAGTGAGGATGAGTGACCTCTACATTTTACTATTGGATACTATTTCATAAAATTTGTACTTATTTACTTGTATTTTGCTACTTTTACTTTGGTTATAGAGATTTTGCTTTATGGCACATATATATATATATGTAGTTGATTTATGTCGATTGTAGACATATTTGAACGCATATTTGGTTGTTGGAATATTTAGATGCTATTTCATTTGTATTTGGTTGTTGTTTGCAAGTTTAGAATGTAATGGTATTAATATTTTTATTTTATAATAATTTGAAATTAGCGACAAATTTTTTTGTCACTAAAATTTTTATTTTTAAAATGCGGATTTATCCGTTACCAAGTGCCAAATTAGCAACTAATTTTTCAGTTGCTAAAACCCCATAGGAACCGCAAAATTCGTCGCTAAACTGGAATTAGCAACCGTTTTTTCAGTCGCTGAAATTAGCGACAGAATTTTCGGTCACTAACTGCTTGAAGTTGGTATTCCTGTACCAAATTTAGTGACAAATTTGCCAACGAAAATTTTCATCGCTAAATTTCCATTGGTAAATCGGTCACTAAATTTTACCAACGAGCAATATTTTGTCGGATTTTTGTCGTTGGAAAATTCGTCGCTAAATCGGTCACTAAAGTCTGTTTTTCTTGTAGTGTTCATTCAAAATATTCACAAATGTTGATGCCAAAATTTAATATGCCCTAAGTTAATGACAGTAATGGCTAGGTTAGTTATACACCTAGGCAAATGGCTTGGATTATCTCAATTGAATGTTTTCAAGTACCTGGATAAAATAACATCACTTGTATATCTGAGGAATCCTCCAATATCTAATTTAGTACTTGGACTTTAAAGGTTGATAATGAAATGCATTTTAAGTTGCACTACTTCTTTTATTATTTATTAGTATAGGAGTGAGGTAGTTTTTTTTTAGTTTTTTTTTTTTTAAGTAAAGAGCAAAGTTGTATGAAGAAAGTAACAATGGCTTTGTAAGATGATACGGCCAACCTCCCCCGTTAGCCACCTATACTAAGGCTAATGGGTCTTTTCCTCACTAGGCTTCAATACATATTTAAGGGCCTAATTAAGCCACTACTAGTCATTTTGACGAGCTGAGTTCGTTCATAGTCTCATGTGTCGAGTCATATTGTGATACTATATTGGCTATATATTTTTTAAATTATCACTAAGCTGTTCATAAATTGGACACTCGATTCAGTAAAACAATATTCAACTTTCCCTAATTGCACAGAGTCAGAAAAATTGACTAGGTATCCTGTCCATATATCGGGTACATAGTCATCCAAATACTTGCTAAAAGTAGGTAGGATAATTAATTAGTTGATCCGGTCTATTTATGATTTTTTTTTTTACACATTTAGAAACTTTTAAAAATTACACAAATATCCCCCAGCATAAATGGGGAGGGGAAGGGAAATACCAATTAATATTATGCCATAATGAGTACAAATTACAAATTTACCCTGTATGTAGATTGAGTGTTGTAACACCTCGGGTCTTAGGCTATCCTAACAACTTTTGAGCAGAAATAACAGGGTCAAAATGTTTAAACCAAGTTGTTAATAGTCAATGACTCAAGGTGTTATAAACAATATAATATTTCCTTCCACTTTCGATGTGGGATGAAGCATCACATTCATCCCTCATTTAGGATTTGCGTTCTTGCAAAGCTTAAGTCGGACCCAATAACATCAATAACATGTTACATGCACCATGTAGTACGACCCAATACTGCTGGCCCATTCTCATCCTTTGCAGGGACCACACGAGTTCACTCTGATACCAATTGTAATACTCTGAGTCCTAGGCTGGTCCAATAACTTTTGAACAAAAACTATAGGTCCAAAATGTTCAAGGCAAGTTGTTAGCATTCCATAATCTAAGATGTTAAAACAATACAGACATATCCCTCACACTTCTAATGTGGGACGGGGCATCACGGGTAGAGTATCAACTGGTTTGTAGATCCTCAACCTGCCGACTCAATTATTTTATTACCCTACTTGCTTTCCGACCCTATAATACTACTAATTCGGATACCCTATTTTTACATATCAAAATAAATTGATTAAGATGAATACCCTAATCATCATTTAGGATTGGCATTTGGCAAGTTCCTCACCCAAACCCATACCTAGAAAATGGAATTGAAAAATGAAAAGAGAAAGATACATCTTGAAAAAATGAATGTACAATCAGGGAAAAAAAAAGAAAAGATAGAAAAAATTACTCCAAATATGTGTGGGTATTAGGCCAAGAAAGTGAGAATAGTTTTTGGAGTTAAGTAATATTTTTCATTCATATGTCTTCTTCACTACTTCATTGTAACATGGGAGCTGAATTTATATTTGAAAATTACATAGAACAATGAGGTAGAATTCTGAAAAATATTCCCAAGACTCATAAAAGTTATAGTCTTACCTATATTTAAAAGACATTTGACTCATTAAATACTAAGAGTCATAAAGCTACACATTACTCAACATATTCCCCCCTTAATATTCAATTCTTGAACTTCAAGAATCTCTCTAAAGTAAAAGAACTTGTCTCTCGGGAGTGGCTTTGTAGAGATGTCTACAACTTGGTCTTCACTCTTGCAAAATTTCAGCTCAACTTTACCTTTTTCGATTGCTTTTCTAATGAAATGATGCTTGGTTGCAATGTGTCGAGTTCTTGAATGATGAACTAGATTTTTGGCATTCTCAATGGCTGATTTGTTGTCACAAAAAATCACCGTAGCTTCCTTTTGCTTCTCACCAATATCTTCAAGACTTCTTCTTTGACAAATGACTTGTCAAGTTGCCATACTAGCTAAAACATACTCATGTTCGACTAATGATTATGCCACACTTTGTTGCTTCTTTGAAGCCCAAGAAAACACTACTAAACCAAGTGAAAAACAATAACCAGAAGTGCTCCTCATATCATCTCAAGGCATCCACCCCAATCTCTATCACAAAAACCAAACAATGTTGTACCAGCTCCCTTTCTGAATTTTAAACCAAAGTTAGTCATTCCTTCGATATATTTAAGTATCCACTTTGCTTCTCCAAGATGTAATTGACTTGGATTGTGCATAAATCTTGATAATTATCTTGAAGCAAACATAATATCCGGTCTTGTAGCTATAAGATATAACAAATTTTCAACCAAACTTCTATACAAAGTAGAATCAACTTTCTTTTCTCCATAATCTTTAACAAGTTTCTCATTCACAACAAGAGGTGTAGGCATAAGTTTACAATCAAACATGCCAAAGTTAACAAGAATATTTTCAACATACTTCTTTTGACAAGTAAACACTCCATCATCTTGTTGATTAATTTCCATGCCAAGAAAATGACATAGTAGCCCCATATCATTCATTTCATATTTTTCCATCATGTCTTTCTTAAATTTAGCAATCATGTTCTCATTGTTACCGGTATAAATGTTTGCAAATCTTCAACATATAAAGCAACAATAAGAATGCTTGATGTACCTTGTGTCCTCACATAAAAAGTTGGCTCACTTTTACTATTTTTAAATCCTTGCTCCATGAAGTAAGAATCAATTTGGCTGTACTAAGGCCTTAATGCTTGCTTCAACCTATACAAAGCTTTCTTCAACTTGTACACTTTGTCTTCCTGCCTTTCTTTGACAAAGTCTTGAGGTTGATGAACATAAACTTCTTCCTTCAATTGTCTATTCAAAAATGTAGATTTTACATCAAGTTGGTAAAGATTTCATCCTTTGTGAGCTTCCATATATGTAAGAGTTTGAATGGTATCAAATCTTACAACCAGTGCAAAGATTTTATTGTAGTCAATTCCAGGCTGTTAAGAAAATCCTTTTGCAACAAGTCTTGGTTTCTTCGTCTGAATTGAGCCATCCAGATTCATATTTACTTTCTAAATCAATTTCACTCCAATGATCTCCTTATTTTGTGGTTTATCTACAAGCTTCTAAGTCTTGTTCTTCTCAATTGCATGAATCTCATCCTCAATGGCTTTCCTCCAACTGGTTCAAGAATATAAAAGTTGCACCATGCATAGACATCAGTCAGACTCCTCATCTTCTTTGGTGTTGAGATTGGAGAAGTTAAATTTTAGCTTGGTGAAAGAGGTGGGCTGCTTGGAGTGGCTGAAATTTCCTCCTCATTTTGTTCATCATCAAGCCAAACAATTACTTTTTCTACTTTTTCTTCATTCCAATTTCATGAAGCTTTTTCATCAAATGAAACATCTTAAATAATTATTTTGTAGTTTGCAAATTATATAAATAGTAATCTTTAGACTTTGAATTATATCCCACAAAAATACATTTTTCACTTACTTCATCAAGCTTGTACATTTTCTCCATGGGAATATGTGCATAGCAAACATTTCCAAAAAATGTCAAGTGATTCACTGATGGCTTCCTTCCACTCCATGCTTCAGTTGGTGTTTGATTCCACACTGCTTACAGATAGCTGTCTATTGTGGGACTTCTATACAACAAATGCATGGCTGTATAAACTGCTTGAGCCCAAAAAGCTTTTGGAAATCCTTTGTCATGCAACATAGATTTTGCCATTTCCATCATAGTTTGATTCTTCTTTTGGGATATTCCATTTTGTTGAGGTGTATAGCCAACCGTGGGTTGTCTTTGTACTCTTTCACCTTCAAAAAATTCCTAAAAAGCATTTGAAGTATACTCCTTCCCCCTATCACTTCTCAAATGCAGAAAACACTTCTAATTTTTCTTTCATGAAATAAACCCAAGTCATTCTTGAAAAGTCATCAATGAAAAGAATAGAGTACCTGTTAACTCCATGAGATGTTGTTCTCATTGGTCACAAACATCTGTATTCCAAAATTTTCTTGGCTTACCATGCAACTCCTTTAGGAAATGGTTGCCGGTTGTTGTTTACCAAGTACACATCCTTCACAAACTTACTGCTTCTCCTCAATTCTTGGCAGTCCATAAATCATCCCTTTTTGTCTGAAGTAATTTAAGACTGTGAATTCAAGTGTCCAAGCCTTTTGTGCCATAACTATGAGCTTTCAATCACATATGCCTTTATAGTTTTAGCTCCACCATAGCTAAAATTTATTTGAAAACTTCTATCCTTTTCCATTTGAATTTTCACAAGAAGTTGTCTACCATCTTTCTTGTCATAGATTGAGCACTCACCATCATCAAAATTAAGGGCATATCTATGCTCAAGAAGCTGCCCAAGACTAAACAAATTTTGATCTAAATCAGGTACAAATAAAACATCATGGATCAACTTTTTACCTCTCTTGGTTTGAACACCAATGGTTCCAAATCCTTGTGCTTGAACACTACTCCATTTCCCATCTTTACTTGAGTTTTTATGGACTCATCCAAGTTAACAAATATGGATTTATCCCTTGTCACGTGATTGCTACAACCACTATCAAGAAATCAAACATCTTTTTTGCTTTCGGTTGTCATGTGATAAGCATAAAACAAGTTACTTTACTTCTTGCTTCTCTTCTAAAAATTGTGCTTGTTGGTTGATTTTGAATCTACAATCCTTCACAATATGACCAAAGTGCTTGCAATTGTAGCATTGTGGTTTGTCTTACAGATTGTTCTTCCCACAAATGTTCCAAGATTGTGAATTTTCAACATTATTGGCCCTTTAAAAGTTGTTTCTTACTCTTCCATGACCTTGTCCTCTTCCACGACCACATCTTCCACCTCTTTTTGCTTCTCCTCATCTTTGATAGTTACTAGAGGGCTGCTCTCCTTTATTGTTTTTTTGGCTAAAATTTAACTTTGATTGAAAGGCACTTTCAATAGATTTTTCAGCATGTCTATCTATTCTTCTCTCATGAGCCTTCAAGTATTCCATCAACTCTTGAACACTTAGTGAGGAAATATCTTTTGTCTCTTCAATTATGGACACCATAGGATCAAATTTTAGGGATAAACTTACAAGTATCTTCTCAACAATTTTGCCATCATTAATTTGCTCGATGGAAATGTCTTCATCTCATTGACAATCTTGGTGATCTTTGTGTAATAGTCTTGGACACTTTCAGCTTCATTCATCTTCACAAACTCTTTTCTAATAGTTTGGAGTGTGACATTTTTCACCTTGACATTTCCTTGGAGCTCTTTTTGTAAAATCTCCCATGCTTCTTTGGCATGATCCACTCTTATGATTCTTGAGAAAATATCGAGGCTTACACCTTGTTGAATATATGAGAGTGCTTTGGCATCTTTTCTTCTGTGCTCCTTGAGAGTTCTTAATTGTTGATCACTAAAGTCGGTTGTTGATTCTGGTTCATCATATCCATCTTCTATATAATCCCACAACTCTTTTGATTTGAAATATATCTTCATCTTTACACACCAATGATCATATTGTTCACCAAAAATACAGGAACTGAAGTACCATCATTATTTTGATTTGCCATCTCATTTTCTTCTATTTTTAGATAAATAATAAGTTTGTATTTTTATGAACTCCAGCTCTGATATCTTACCAATTTTGTTAGGCATTAGACTAAGAAAGTGAGAAGAGTTTTTGCAGCTAAGTAATATTTTTCATTCATATGTCTCTCTTCACTACTTCATTTTACATAGGAGCTGAATTTATAGCTGAAAAATTACATAGAATAATGAGTTAGAATTCTAGAAAATATTCCCTAGACTTATAGAACATCTAAAAGACATTTGACTCATAAAATACTAAGAGTCATCAAACTACACATTACTCAACAATCATGTTAATAACTGGGTACACCTTAGCTTAATTACTTAGTTTTCAATACAACAAAAACATAAAAAACATTTAAAAACATTACATAAAAATCGAAAAAGAAACCTAATTCTTATGTATTGAGAAAGTACTCTGCCACTTCTACATTGTCAATTCTTTATTCAAGATCTCTCATCAGCTCACTTTTGAAAGTTTCTAATTCTAGGCAGAAGTCCACAGTGTTAGTGTATGCCCTAAAACCAATTTGTTTTAGGGATAAATTACACTAATTTATATTTACACATATTTTGTAATATGCCATTTTTTGAATAAAATATATATGTAAAATCATAAATAGTTGTGATGTAATTATTTTACTCGTGAATATCCCCAATCATTGTGTTTGACACGGGTAGATTAGCACACACACACATATATATATATATATATATGTGGATGTTTATTGTGAATAAGTACATCGGATTGACCCCCTAAAACTATTCCACACAGATTTTAGTCAAATGGCAGTGGATTAATCTTTTTTTGATAGTAGTGTAATGATCCTTTGATTTGAGGTCATGTGTTTATCTTGACTGTGGATTACTACACTTTGCCTCTATTAGTCGTTACTCTTAATAAGTCACATATACTGTAGAGTTCGGGTATAATATAAATCATGATAAGAAAAGATATGACCAATAGAGGATTTCATCACTCCTTATAATAGGAGAGTATATTCCAGTATGGCCACTTCTTGAAATACGATTGAAAAAATTTGCGCATAATAGATATAGAATCTCTAAGAATGTCTTAACTTTTATATCAAGTGAGTTGTATTTTGAAAAGATGTAAATTGATTAATTTGACAAGAGTTAACATTATATCTGTACTCTTGAATTAATCAGGATATAGGTTGGTGAAAATATAATAATTATACAAGAACTAAATGAAGGATGGGTGATGTCAAACCACTTGACATATCTCAACACTTGGGTAGTCATGATGCTTTGGTAGATGCCAATCTTGATCTATAAGTATGAATTAATTAATTGGAGAATTAATAATAAATTATAGGTGTTTAATTTATCTAATCGTTTTTAATTAAGAATCATAATTGATACTTATTATCAACGTGATTGAAAACATAAAGGGTCACACACTTAAGGATAATTAATTCGAGATTAAATTGATTTTGATAAGTATGAGATACTTATGGGATAATTTATGACATAAATTAACTTCTTGAGCTTAATTATAATAAGTTATAGTTAGAAGTCCTAATGATTGTGTACTTATTCATAATCTTATCTACCCTTAATCCAAACTTATTAGTATTATTGTAATTCTCTAAATTCAAATTGATTGGGATACTATAACTACTACAAATATATATATATATATAAAATATGTAATATGATATACATATATATATATATATTATATATGAGAATGGTACTAGTAGTATGACTATCAAGAATTGAAAACAAATGCTGTGAATTAAACTCAATAATCAAACGTAAGCGTCACGTTTGAAAAATTAAGAAACTAGCATTCCGTGGTTTGGGTCAATCAATCTTCTGAATATTCCTTATTTGATTATCTGTGTGGATATCATTAGAGGTCGGGCATTTGTGTGGCTTGTGGATTGACATCTTAGACATATTGGAGATTTTACCGTGATTTTAAAGTATAATCTTTATACTTTTCTTGTACTACACATAAATCAATCAAGGTGATCTGTGATAGGAAAGTAAAAATTTTAAATTTTGTTGAATTACTGGTTATTTCCTTTCTTATAGTAGTATCAGAGTTCTAGAATCACCCTTAATTAATTTATAATGTATGTATATTTAGTTATCATGAATATTGAATTGTTCAAACTATATGAATTTTTGAATTTTCTTTATGAAAAATATTAGAGAAATTAAAAAAACTGATCACTGTGAATTTGATTCACGGTTTTAGCATATCAAGATGATGTCATCTTGATTGCATATTATTTTAATTAATTGTCACTTAGAGTGACACTTATGTTTGTCGCGAAAATATATAATGAGTTAAATTATTTTTAGTGACGCTTATTTTACATTTTCAAATTAAAGGTTTTTCTAAATTTTGGTTTTGAAATCACCAATTAATTTTTATTGTTTAAATTAATTGTTAATATTTAGAAAATTTCTTTATTTTTATTTGATTAAAATTTAGAAAGTACGAAACCTTTGAAAATATTTATTTAATTCTAATGATTTTAGAATTAGTTAATTTGTTTAAATTTTAGAAATTTATTATGTTTCAATGAGATTGAAATGTAATAAAAGTTCAAATTGAAAAAAATTTAGAAATTGTTTCTAGTATAATTTATGAAATCTATTATTTAAAGGATTATTTTCTAATGAGAAGAAAATAATAATTTTCCTCCATAAAATATTTTCATAAATAATTCAAAAATTAATAATTTCAATGAGATTGGAATTATGATGTATAGTGATTCATGATTAAATACTAAATACGGATTTATGTTTTTATTTAATTATTGAATTATATAATAGCGTGATAGATGATTATGAACTTAAGACCAATGTGATTGTATTTGATTTATTTGGTTCAAATTCAATGGTTGTAAAATTTTGAATAGGGCCTGCGCATCCCACATTTCTTTATTATTTTGAATGTAATTCTTTTCTCATACCAATCCCCTCGAATGTAATTCAAGGTTTCTTAAACAATCATGTAATATATATAGAGGTAGGTTAGGGTTAGGATTGAATATTTAAATTATTTAAAGAGAATTACATTTATAATATACGAGATAATGGAGATGGCAAAAGGTGTCAACCATGAAGGAAATTTTCAAGAGTTGAATATTACCCTTAGGATTTGATCACCTAGTTTCCTTTGTGACTCAAAAAAACTAATTTAATAAAAGTCCAAATCATCCATGGTTTTATGCATGTTTTATTTATTATATGTTGATATGATAATATTGCATGCATTTAGATGAGACCTAATAAATTATTGAAAGAAAATTTCTCAAATTAATATTAAGTCAATAAATAAGTTGTCTTTCATTTTTTAGCATTATACAAGAGTTCTTCTTAAATTTAACTTATTGAATCAATCCAAAATTACTCTACGTTGAACATATTTGAGCTATGATATGAAATCTCTAAATAATGGGTATGATTTAATAGAGGCATATAATTTGTTGGGCATACTCAAGATTATATGTCTTTGAGGCAAAGGTTATGAATCACATAAGATGTGCTATTAAATAATTGATACCTAACTATCTAGAAATTAAAAAGTGTTGTAATTGGTAAGTGTTACCTACCTCATATAATATTCAAAATTATTTTGGTTTGTTGGGTACACCTAAGATTAAAATAATTAGATGGAATCCTGACCCACTAGGGTTCTGTTAGAGGTCCTGAATTAATATGTGAGGGTTATTGATTTGAATTAAAATAGTGGGAGCAAAACCAAATTAAAAAAAAAAATCCATATTATATTTTGATTTTGTTTATGCATAAATAACAAATTCTCATCCTATCTTTATTTATATGTTGTAGAAAATGAGTAACAATGTCAATTTACATCTCATTTTATATGATAACAATCTCATTAGGCCAAATTTTTTTGGACTGGCATTGTAACTTGAGAATTGTTCTCAAGCACAAGAAAATTGGCTATATCCTTAATCAACTTATTCCTGATGTCCCAGCAAATGATGCTGATGAAGCAGTTCAGAATACTTGTCGTAAGCACATAGAGGACAGTGATACTACCATTTGTATCATGTTGGTAGCTATGAGTTCTGAATTGCAGAAATAATAGGGTGACATAGATGCTCATTCTTCTATGATTTTTCATCTTAAGAAGTTGTTTCATGAAGAGTCAAGGAATGAGAGGTATGAGACCTCTAACGAGTTATTCTGTTGTAAAATGGTAGAGGGTACTTCAGTAGCGATTCATGTACTAAAGATGATTGGACTAATTGAAAAATTAAAACAATTGGGATTTAAGCAAAATCATAAGTTAAATGTTGATCTGATTTTGCAATCTTTGCCTGATAGTTTTTTGTAGTTTGTTATAATCTATAACATGGTTAAGTTGTCTACAACTCTTTCTAAACTGTTGAATATGCTAAAAACTGCTGAAACAACTATCAAAAAGGAAAGGAAACAAGTGATAGTTGTTGATTCTTCTAATAAAAAGAAAAAGAAATCAATGGTTGGTTTTGTGAAAGCCAAGTCTAGATTGAAATCAACACCTGATCAAGAAGGTCAAGGCCAATGGTATTTGTTACTGTTGTGGAAAGGAAAGGGCATTGGAAAGGGAATTGGAAGGCCTACATAGATACCATTGGAGCAGAACAGGTTAATGAATCTTCTACTTCAGGTATATTTATAATTGTAATCAATATTTCCATTTCTAAATAAGATTCTTGGGTATTAGATGTCACATCAGCATCTCATATTTGTAAAAATATGCTGGGAGTAAAGAGAAGTAGATTGTTGGATAAGGAAGAAGTGGACCTGTGCGCGGGAAATGGAGCAAATGTTGTTGTATTAGTCGTAGGGACTTATTATTTTTCTTTGCCTAGTGGTCTTGGTTTAGAATTTAAAAACTGTTATTATGTTTCACCTCTTATTAGAAATATTGTTTCTATTTTGTGTTTAGACACTGATGATTTTGTCATTATGTAAAAGAATAAATGTTGCTCTCTTTATGTGATGGCATTGTGTATAAACTGCTACTTTGAATAATGGTTTTATATTCTAGAGATGAAAAATTCAGTTCTTAACATAAATTCAAAAAGACATAAAATTGATAATTTGAAATAATCTTTCCTTTGGAATTATAGACTTGTCGTCATATGAATAAGAATCGCATTTTCAAATTACATAACAATGGTTATTTGAGATCATTTGATTATGAATCATATGATATATGTGAATCTTGTTTACTTGGAAAAATGACCAAATCATCTTTTACAGAAAAAGGTAATACATGTAGTGAATTGCTGGGACTAATGTTTACTAATGTTTGTAGTCCTATGTTAATTCATGCTAAAGGTGGTTCATCATACTTCATTACTTTCATGGATCACCACGCTAGATATGGTTATGTATACATGATGAAATATAAGCCTGAAACCTTTGAAAAGTTCAAGGAATTCAAGAATGAAGTTAAAAAATAGTTTGGTAAAAGTATTAAAATATTTCAATCTGATCGAGATGGAGAATAATTGAACCAAGAGTTTCAAGATTATCTTAAGGAGCATGAGATTCCACCTCAATGAACTCTTTCTTATACACCACAACTAAATGGTGTCTCTGAGAGACGTAATTTAACTTATTGGATTGGTTCGGTTCCAATGATGAGTCTTGTAGACCTCCCAAAATCATTCTGGGACTATACTCTTAATTTGCTTCCTATTTACTAAACCTTGTTCTATCAAAAATTGTTGATTCCACTTCGTGAAGATATAATTTGGAAAAAACCTAAACTTTCATACTTGAAGGTTTTGGGTTGCCTTGCTTATGTCCAGAGGGTAGAAACCTACAAAATTGAAACTAAATCAAATAAATGCCTATTTGTGGGGTATCCAAAGGAGATGTTTGGATACTATTTCTATAATTCCATTAAGAAAAAGGTGTTTGTCTAAAATTATGACATCTTTCTAGGAAAAGAATTTACTCTTGAAAGGTCAAGTGGGAGAAAAATAGATCTTGAAGAAATTCAAAAAACACAATATGGTATTGATCAACAAGTAGAACAAGAGTTTCAATCACATTATGATGTGATAGAGGATGAACCTAATGATACACAAGTTTTTCATAGGACTACTAGGATATATCGTGTTCCAAAGAGATATCTTCAAGGAGTTTCTTGTAAGTGGGCACAATGATGTATTAGACATTACGAATGATGAACCTACATTTACAAAAAAATACTATCTAGTAAAAACTCTCAGAAGTGGTTACAAGCGATGAAATCTGAGATGAATTCCATGTATAATAATAAGGTTTGGACCTCAGTTGATCCACCTGAAGGGATTAAACTCATACGGTGCAAGTGGGTCTCTAAGATAAAGACTTACATAGATGGTAATGTGATTACCTATAAGACGCGATTGGTGGCAAAGGGTTATAAACAAAGACAAGGAGTTGACTTTATTGAAACTTTCTCATTAGTTGCAATACTGAAATCTATTCGGATTTTACTTACTATAGCTACATATTATGATTATGAGATTTGGCAAATGGATGTAAAAAATACATTTTTTAATAGAAATTTCCAGGAAGAGGTGTAAATGATACAATTTGAAGCATTTATATTTACAGATTCTAATAAAGTATGCAAGTTTTAAAGGTTTAATTATGGACTTAAAGCAAGATTCGAGGAGTTAGAACATCCGTTTTGATGAGACAATCAAAGAGTTGATTTTATCAAAAATGAGAATGAACCTTGTGTATACAAGAAGGATACTGGGAGCACTATTATTTTCTTGATACTTTATGTGGATGACATATTGTTGATATGAAACGGCATACTTATACTTCAAAGTGTAAAGGTATGGTTATCTGGGAAGTTTCCTATGAAAGATTTAGGAGAGGTAACCAATGTTTTGGGAATGAAGATCTATAGAGATAGATCAAAGAGGTTGCTTGGTCTTACTCAATCAACATACATAGACAACATGCTATAATAGGTTTAGCATGAATTAGTCAAAAAAGGGTTACTTACCAATGTCTCATACTGTGTACCTTTCTAAAGACATGTGTCCTAAGATAGATGTCAAAAGAGATAGCATGAAAAAGATCCCATATGCTTTGGCAATAGATTCTATAATGTATGCTATGCTATGTACTAGACCTGATATCTCCTATAAACATATCTAAATGTTACGAGCATGTTTCAATCTAACCCAAGGAGTGGTCATTGGATAGCAATCAAAAATATTCTTTTATACTTAAGAAGGACTAATGATTTATTCTTGATCTATGGTGGGAATGAATTGATAGTTTGCGAATACACAAACGCTAGCTTTTAATCAAATAACGATGATAGCAAGTCACAATTTGGATATGTATTTACTCTTAATAGTAGTGTAGTTAGTTGGAAAAGTTCTAAACAAGACATCACAGCTGATTTTACAACAGAAACTGAATACATTGCAGTTTCTGAAGCAGCAAAAGAAGCAGTTTAGATCAAGAAGTTTGCAGCTGAACTTGGAATGGTGCCTTATATTAGTGATGCTATACTCTTGCATTGTGATAACATTGGAGCTATTGCCAAAGTAAAATAACCTAAGTTTCATCAGCGATCTAAACATGTGTTATGGCGCTATCATTTGATTAGAGAGATCATTGATAGAAATGGAGTAAAGATAAAAAGGATTCCCAGGGATGATAATATTGTTGATCTTTTCACTAAAGCCTTGTCCCAGAAGAAACATATGATTCATGTTAACTCATTTGGTCTTAAACAGATTGGCTTTAGTGCAAGTGGGAATTTATCAGTGTAGGTTCTAAATCCAATTTGTTTTAGGGATAAATTATACTTTTATTTTTATTTATATTTTGTAATATGACATTTTTTGAATAAAAAATATATATGTGAAATCATAAGTAGCTGTTATGTAATTATATTTTATTCGTGAATATCCCTAATCGTAGTGTTTGACACGGGTAGATAGCACATAAATGTATGTGGATGTTTATTGAGAATAAATACAACGAATGGACCCACTAAGAGTATTCTACACGAATTATTAATCGAAGCTAGTAGATTAATCTCTTTATGATAGTAGTGTAATGATCATTTGTGGTGAAATGCTGAGTTGAAATGCTGTCGTAGGTACTCAAAATTAACAACTCTCAATAATTATAATGTAGTAGTGGTGGAGTCAAGTTCATCCCACATAGAACGGAGTTTATTCTTGTGCTCAAAAGACAGGGGGGTTTTTGAATTCTTTTGAACTAAAAACTAAAACAATAAAATAACTAAAGAGAATTCGATGTAAGGAAATTCTTGGTTTCGATCATATACACCATTACAATTTCACTAGTCGATCCTTGACACACAACATAATTCAATTCTATATCAAGCACTAATTGAAAAATTAACCCGAATTTCAATTCAAAGTTGATTCTTGTTTCTTTCTAAAGTTGGCTAATTTTCAACACGCGATCCAGTTAACCCGAACTATTAATGTAACCTAGACACGTGCCAAAGATTAATTAATAGAAGTATTAAAATCATCAAGAACAGTTAGACTAATTAAACACAAACACACGCTGTTATGCCAATTAGTTGATTAATATTCCTAAATTCAATAACACTAATCGACTAATTATCAAATTCAGTTGTTTCGCGGATTGAATTAAGCACACGTGGTTAAAACAATCCAGCAGTAGAGTAATTCTAATAACTTAATATTCTACAGCAATAATAAGTTAAAAAGAACAATCATGAAATTAATTGCAGAAAAATAATCAATACTTGACATATAATTGAATAAATTCAAGAACAAAGAGTCTCACAACATAGTAGAATTGACCATGGCTTCAAATCCCTCAACCAAGAAAAGGGTTTAGGCACTAAATGCTATAGAAGAATGAACAATAAATTTTTACTGCTAAAAACCCTAGATAAAACTAGAAAATGAAGTGTCGATAATTTTATTCTCACCCTACATGGAGTATTTGTAATGAGCACTTTGGGTTACAATTAAGGCCTATAGATAAGTACATGAAATCGACTGAAAAAGAGTCCAACCAGGCGAAAAAATCTGTCAAAAATCCAAAAATATGCAATACTGCTGTTTCGGGCGCCATGCGCTGCCTATTTTGGGTGCATGTGCGACCAAGGCAGAGCTGGAATTCCTCCTCTGGTCACAGCGCACATGCTCGCACCTGCACCTCCCTAGCGCATGTGCGCTGGATTATCACTTTCGACTTCAATTTTAACCTTGATGCAGATCGAAATTGGCAAAATTCAAAACATTAAAGTTGTAGCTCTATATCTTAGCTTTTGAAAAAATCTTCAATCACCTCAATTAGAGTTCAGATAAGAAAGTCATGCTCAAACTACCAAACTGTATCAAAATCGCTCCTTGTCGGTGCACATTTTCTAATTTTTGCAATTTTGAATAAGATGCCTATATAATCGTAGAAAACTCAAAACATGAAAGTTGTAGAAATCTTCAATATCTTTCCAAATAATCTCAAACCATCTCAATTAGAGTTTGGACTCGAAAGTTATGCTTGAAATACGAAACAACATCCAAAATAACTTCATACTCATGCATGTTCCACCCTTAGCATTTTTTCATCTTTACCATCGATTTTAGTTCTTTTTCACTTTAACCCTACAAAAACTAAGAATAACCAAATTAAACTCAATAATAACTCAAATCATTGATTGCAACACATAAAACGTGGTAAACGACATATAAAATATAGCATAATTAAGAACTTATGAATTTGATTTGAGGGCATGATTTTATTTTGACAGTAAATTACTATACTTTGGCTATATTAGCCGTTACTCTTAATGAATCACACATACTGTAAAGTTTGAGCATAAAATAAATCATGATAAGATAGGATATAACCAATAGATGATTCACCACTCCTTATAATAGGAGAGTGTATCTCTCAGTATGGCCATTTCTTGAAATACGATTCGAAAATGTTTGCACAAAGTGGAAATAAAATTAAGAATGTCTTAAATTCTATTTCAAATGAGTTGTATTTGGAAAGAAATAAATTGATTAATTCGAAAAGAGTTAGCATTATATTTGTACTCTTGAATTAATCGGGATATAGGTTGGTGAAAAGATAATAATTATACGGGAACTAAATCATGGATGGGTAATATCGAATCAATTAACATATCTCAACACTTGGCTGGTCATGACTGATGCTTTGCTAGAAGTCAATATTGATCTATAAGTGTAAATTAATTACTTGGACAATTAATGATAAATTAAAGTGTTTAATTTATCTAATTTTATTTAATTTAGAATTGTAATTTATTCTTATTGCCAACGTGATTGAGAGTCTAAAGGGTTACACACTTAAGGATATTTAATTCGGGATTAAATTGATTTTGTTAAGTATGAGATACTTTTGGGTTAATTTATAAAATAAATTAATTTTTTGGGTTTAATTATAATAAGTTATAATCTTAGGAACTATTGTGTAATATATGTTAGAAGTACTAATAATTTTATACTTAATTCATACACCTTTAACCCAAATTGATTAGAATTATTGTAATTCACTAAATCCAAAATGATTGGAATATCATAAGTACTACATACATATCTGTCTTTATACATATATATATATATATATATATATATATATATATATATATATTCACACAAACACAAGAATAGTTCTACTGGTATGGCTATCAAAGAATTGAAAACAAATGCCATGAATAAAATTCAATAATCGAATAAAACTCAATAATCAAACATGAGAGTCGCGTTTGAAAATTTAATGAGTTAGCGCTGACTAGTTTGGATCAACTGATCTTGTGAAAATTTCTTATTTAATTATCTGTGTGGATACCATTAGAGGTCGGGTACTTGTACGGCTTGTGGATCGACGTCCTTGATATATTGGAGATTTTACGCGATTTTAAGGTATAATCGTTATATTTTTCTTGAACTACGCATAAATCAATCAAGGTGATCCATCGTAGGAAAGTAAAAGTTTTAAATTTCATTGCGTTACTAAATGTTTACTTTCTTACAATATAGAAAAGTATTTCCAATTTTCTCTTAAAAGTCAAACTTATTTTTTCCTCCTCTATTTCTTTCCTAATCTCGTCGGGGTATTCTTTCTATTTTTCTTTTTAATTCTTTTACCCGCGAAAGCCCTTTTTAAAAAATAAGAGTTTTCGATATACCATACCAGTCTTTGCTGTGGAGAACCTACATGTAAAAAATGAACCGATAGACGAAGTCCTGCGAACGTTTCGCCTAACCCATCAATCCTTCAAGCTTTTCCAAATTCCACAATCCGACGAAGAACTCCAGAACATCGGCATAGTCATTGGCAGTATAAACCCCAGTCTTTGAGCCATGGCTTCAAAGTGTTCAAACAGATATGGATCCTGACCATCATACAAGAGATGGCTGGCATTGTGATTTTCTTTCTCATCATCTCTGATATGGCCGACATGGCTCTATTGGGGTCCATTTCCAGTAGCTTTTCAACAATCCTACTGTAGGCCATCTCCTGGCGCCTTTCGTAGGATGCAATAGTCCCGCACGGCGAGCAAGCACCGGATCACCTGCTTCCTTGGTTAACCTAGCTGTATTGCCGTGTGACAAAAAATGTGGTCTTTCTTGAAATGATGTGTACGCGAATCCTAAATAAGGGTTATTGTCAGACTGAACATCGTGTGAATTCACACGAAAAATTTTACAAAAAAAAAAAAAAGTAATAAAATGACTCAGCAGCGACGACCTCGACTCTCTTCTCGTATTATTTGTCTCAAAAAGTGAATTTAACTAGCCTTTTTACAAGTATTCGATTAATTAAACAACATTACATTGAATATATCTAGTTTAAGGTGATATACGAGGACAAAAAAAATTATTGGCTCTACTAATATATTAGTTCTCTTGGTTGACCAACTAGCTAATTATTAAATAAGCACATGCCAAAATGCATTTATAGAGAAATTAGGTACTTTTTAAGTTGGTTCGGCCATGATAGTAGTAATTCTGTAAGTTTAGATTAATTGCTTATTTTTCAGCTAAGAAACTGAAAACCAAGTTGAAATATTAGTGAGAGTCTAGGATAGACTATGGTAGTGGTCAATGAAGAACTACTGGGGAAAAAACAGAAAAGTACTTAAATGCCCAAATAAGGATTTTTGGAGGATATTTCTAAAAGTTGTTGAGGTTGTTACCAAAGGATAGAATTAAAATATTGTAAAGAGGCTTTAAGGTTTTGGGACTCCGTTGGGATTTACCTGCTAGAACAATTACATTCAAATTTTCTTTCTTTTTTATTTTTTTATTTTTATTTTTATTTATTTATTTTTTTGTATCTGCATATTTTAGAAGTTTAAAATCTTCAGTTACACTTTCTATATTAATTTCTTGTCTTAATTTGTGAATGCTTCTCACCTGTGTTTTGTTTTAAAAATGTTATTATACAGAGTACACATTCAAACATTTAAAATATAAGATAAAAAAATAGTACAGAAAGTATGCCAGAATATCTTTTGCCAATTTTAGCTGTCATTTTCTCTCGTATTTTGGCAAAAAAAGTGACACATTTTTTAGTTAACAAATCAAAGCACCATATATTTTGGCGGTTGCCAGAATTGGCTTTGGGGGCCAAAATACATTGGAAAGAGCAATTTGGTGCACAAAAATATTTCCATATCAAGAGGTTTTCACGACTCGAGGTCATACGATAAAGCAAATACTGTACCGAAGTAATATGATTACACAATATGACGTCTACAGAGTGACATAATTTTTAATCTTAAACAAAATATATTAAAGAGTTACTTTTAAAAAGAATCAATTATTTTGGGACATTTTTCACTTAATTAATGAATGCCTTAAAAGTTAATGAATATGACATTTATACAGATTTAAAGCCATTAAGTAAAACCTCGCACTCATTATTAAATATTCTCTCTGTCCCATTTTATTAGTTACTCTTTTTATTTTTATTTGTTCTAAATTATTTGTCGCTCCTTAAAAAGACAATTAAACAAAGATTAATTTACATATTTTATCTTTTATACAAATCCCTAAAAAGGACATTAAAGTCATGTCAAAGTATTAATTACTTTCACAAACTATTTCAAATTTTGAAACTCTAACACCAACTAACAAATTTTGAATTTGAATATAAGGATAATAATGAAAAAAAATATGTTATTAGTTGGTCAAATATCAAATTTTCTTAAACTATATGTCAGATTGATCATGCCATTGAATAAAATGAGACTGAGAGAGTATATATTTTGGAAAGAAACGTGCAACAAAATTCAAACTAAAAATAAATACGTATTACTTAGAAGCCAGTAGAATATTTCAAAAAACCAAAGTTCAACTTGTAAGAATCCGATTGTTGTTTTTATGTGCGTCTCTTTGTGAATTAACGATGAGAACTCACCATTCCAGAACCAATCAAGTACTGCAAAGTCTTCTCAATCATCAGCATATCAACTCTACCAGAAAGGTATAATTCTTAAGCAAATCACCATGCCTTTTCTCTTCAGCGGTCCAGGCCCGGGTCCCAATGGCCTATGGGCTTGGACCCGTCCCAGACTGATCACGAATCCCTTCATGCTGTTTATCCCTGACTGGTAAGTAGGCAGTGCTTCCTCTGTGATCATGTCACCAACCAGCACCCCAGAATATTCGTCTGGAAGCCCGACCGTCCTTTCTTGTATGGCCCGCACTTGTTCGGGATATTCGTCAGCCGAAAGCTTTTGGATACTTGTAGATGGATCCGGGAGGAATTGAATGGGTTGCCAGCATTTCTCGACAGGCTTCAAGAGTGGGAGGACTCTTTCGGTGGCCCAAGGTTCTAGTGATTTGAACACTTCGGCTTTTTCTGGTGCCACTGAGTAGATAGTTTGCGATGCCGTGGCAGAGACCGGTGGAGGCCGCCAAAATGTGGGAGTTGTGGGGTGGTTTTTGGTGGTGGTGATGGTGATGGGGCCAACTGGAGTCCTGAAATGGTGCTGGTGATGATGCTACGGGGGAGTGCCAAGGTCTGCATGGCTAAAGGGGTAATAAGATGAAGGGGTTGATGAAATGAATAGTTATACTTTTGACAAGCATCGAGCGTCCAATACATTTATATAGAGAAGTAATAGCAAGTGATTTTCAAAAGACGCAAACACTAAACACTTGTTCTGGTAGCATATTTTAATAAGAAAAATAGGATGATTACTAAGTGTAATCTTATAAAAAATTACATATTCTTTTCAAAATTTATTTTTCATTCTTAAATTTTAGATTAACCTTATACCCTAGTTTTTATACATTCATTCATTAAAATAAAACTTTTCTCGTAAGGCGAAGTAGTGCTTGTAATTTCAAAAATTACAATATTTGTGACATTACTACTAATCATATTAAGAAAAATAAAAATGGGAAGATTATAAATTCTAACTTTTTAACAAGTGATGAACTCTTTTAAATACATCTCTTATTCCTAAATTTTTGGTAGTTACCCCAACCCTTAATTTTTAAACAAGTACTTAACTGTTAAAAAAAACTCTTTCATTAAACTTATAAGTAGTGCCTATAATTTTAAAAATTATAATATTTGTGAAGCTATTATTTTTCGTAATAAAAAATAAAAATTTTGAAGAATACTTAATAACGTTTCAATTTCAATATGTCAACATAATTTGGGAGTTAAAATTTGTAACGGTCATAACAGACATTTTAATATTATTTCGACTGTTATACGTTGAGCACAGACAATATAATTTTGTATACTAAAAATTGTGTATTGATAGATTTTAAAGTGAATTTTGTAAGTCCTATTTTTAATACTATTAATTAACAGGTAAACCAACATTTCTTACAATCATCTATTTACAAGTTTTCCTAACAACTTGTATTTTTCACAATTATAATTTTTGAACAAAAGTAAGATGTATGTGGAAGATTCTACTTCTCTTAGTTGTGCAGATCAAATAGAATCAACACCTTGAGTTGGGTTGTTATATTCTAGAGACGACGCGCTATAACCTTCTCCTTCAGAGTAAAGATCTGTAAGGATGTAAATCGCCTTAAAGTGATCAAATGCACACTTCAGCTATTACTTCTTGGTAGCTATTAGTTGGTACTTCATCCTATATCGTACTGCATAAATGGTGCAAAATGGTACTAACATTTTATATTTTTCATGTGACATCTAAGTAAGAATTATTTTGTGAATTTTTTGGAGTTTAATATATTTGATATGTTAATTTTAATTAACATATATTATTTGGTCATAGAACTAGCAATCTCCATTAGAAGAGTTTTTATTTTAAGGAAAATAGGAAGGTTAAAGTCTATTAGGCTTATCAGCAGTGTTTACTTATATATTTCTAATTTAAAAACTACAGTCTTTGATGCTATTGTTATCTTATTTTAATGTACGAGTGTGAGCATCTAAACATTAGGGGTGGGATCATAACTAAAATTTAAGAATGAGAGATAAACATTTGAAAAAGTGTAACTTGTTGGAAGGTTAGCGTTAGTGGTCTTCCTAATTTCTATTTATATATATTTCGTAAGTATCTTTATGTAAAAGGAAATTTGATTTATAATTCTTTGTAACTCTAATTTATATACAATTCTCACTTTTTATAACATATTTTAAATTTGGACATATATCATTCTTTAACTTTGAGATTTTTCTTACTTCGATCCAATTTCTATCCTAGTTAATAGAATTGTTAGATACTAGGTATATGACATACTTGTTTGGAGGTTGATCCTATCGAAGACAGGCAGCAATGATTAATTCTTCTTTTACATTTTCTGATGCACAAACAAACTTAAGACGGATTAGTTTGCGATACTGGATAAAAAGTCTTAAGGATTGAGACACGCGTGCCTAGAGCTGAGAAAATAGATCAATAGTTGAAATCTAATTTTATTTAAGTAGATATTGGATGAAAGTCACACTAGAAAAATAGTATTTAGCAATGGATTTAGCGATCGATTTTGGCCAAAAATAAGTTGCTAAGAGGTTTAGCAACGGATTTTTTGATGGAAATCATTCGTCAGAGAATTGCTCTTCGATAAAATATAGCAAAAGAATTACTGATGAAAATTCAGCAACGGATATTTTTGTCTAAAAATTGGTTGTTACATTTAGGTTTGAGAGTTTCCAGGAACCTACACTAGTGACGGATTTTTCAGTTGCTAAATTTAGCGACTGAAAATTCAACGCTAATTATAACGTTAGCAACAAAAAATTTAGTTGCTGAATTTAGTGACCGCAAAATTCATTGCTAAGGATGCCAATAGCAACGAAAAAATCGGTCGGTAACTAAATTTTGAAAATTAAAAAAAAAAATGTTAGTGACAGAAAAATCGGTTGTTAATTTTAAAAAAATATAAAAAATAAATTAATAAAATACTATTCAATTCCAAACCTGCCAACAACAATAAAATCATCAATACCATCAAATACCAAATTTACTAATAACTAAATATGCATATTATGCATTCAATATACAATCACTACAAATCAACAATGGCGATAAGAACTTTGATGTTAAATCAAATCCCAATAGTAAAAGGAAAATAAAAGTAACAACATATAAGTAAATAAATACAAAGTTTATCAACTAGTATCCAATCATAATGTGTAAAAGTGCCTCATCATCACTCTCCTCCTCTCGATCATCATCTTTAACTTCATGTATGGGCGTGACTTTGGTCATTTTTTCACACTTCCACTAGCATAAGAATCCCAAGGCATTGTTGCAAAATGAGCAAACCCTGGTAGTGGAACACCTAATATGGTAAGAAATAGGTTGGAGCTTGACTAAGATGCTAAAAAGCTATAGAATCACTCATTGAGATATCATTCTTTCAAATGCCTCTATTTTGGACTTTAAGCTGCCAACTATATCTATAAGTTCATTATTAGTTGTCTATAAGGACACAATTGTGTTTTGAATGCTATAAATATGCTTGTTTTGTTCCTGAACCGTGATATCCAATTCGGTAGGTGTCCCACATGTGTCAGAAGAGGTACCGGCATAATCAAATCTACCGGAACCTGCCAACCCAATAACCCGTCCATTTTCCATTCCACCAACAATTTCTATCAATACTTTAATTTCACTAGGCAAGGATTGTAGTGATTGATCACTCTCAATATTATAGCTTTGACTAGAATCTTAGACCACTTAGTAATGAAAGTTCTCTGTTCATGCATCAATCAATCATTAAATAGGTGAATTTTTCATGAAAGTAATTATAAAAATTCATGAAGAACAAAAAATAGCACTTACATAAATATCTTGTGCTCGCTGGCTTATCCATGGCCTATGACCTGCCTTGTCTATCTTCTTTTTATGGGTATGTAGAAAAGTTGTAGTTACACCAGGATCATGACCATTATTTTCTTTAATTTAGAAATTTTAAAACATGTAAGATAATGTATTAGCAAAATTCAAAACAAATATAACCTAAGTTATAATATATATCAATTTATCCGGATAACCCAAACCAAAGAATAATTTATAAATATATTCCAATCTATCTTGATGTGTCAAGTGAGTAATATTGTTACTTGTATGAAGCGGGAAAGCCTTTACCATTGCAAGTGGATGCACGATTCTACTTATTTGTTTCACTTAAGGACTTAAACTTATCTCCATCCCATATTTGTGGTAATTGAGGCCATATGAGCTCTCCAATCCAATCTGGCCGATGTGTATTTTCCTAACACCTTCACAAACATTGTGAATCAGATTCTTCACGCATTCTGAGCTGGGATTCTCAAATGCCTTGTGGACTGTATCTATTTTCGGTATACAGAGGCCAACGGAAAAAGTTCTACATACCAAGACAACAACACAAATAAATTATAATATTAAAATTATAAGTAAACAAAATGTAAAATTGAATAAAAAAAATAGTAGTTCACTTCAAATTCTCTATACATCAGGTCTCGTAACTCTTCTGATATTTGTTCCAAGTATGGTAAGGACTAGTTAAATAATTTTGATAAAGTGAGTAATACGTGAAGTGCACTCGTCTGATGAAATTCAAACCTAATCAATGAAAAGTTCGAATCATAAATATATGAACCTTAAATAATCATAACATTACAATTAAATTGTGTTATCAATTAATGAAATTAAATAAGATATAATATAATCTCATTACTCAAGACAATGTGGCTATATAAATTTTTCTGTAGTATTCCTTCCATTTTGAGCATCGGTTGAACCATAATTTGAAGCACATGATGACTAGTAAAGGGTTTACACCCCCAACCGTTCCAGCCGCTCCAATATTTCCTAAGCTAATCCAAATAATTGAAGGATTCTTGCATGCCTTGTGAAGAAGGCTGGCTCATAGGATGATAAGTGACTTGCTAGTACGAGAATGCATGCTAAAAAGCATATATGTAAAAGACTGGTTTGTAGGAAAAGGCATACAAAAAGGCATGGATGTAGGTGGCTGGCTCATAGGAAGAGGCATTTTGAAAGGCATAGATGTTGGCGGCTAGTAACTAGGAAGAGGTATGCTATAAAGCATAAATGTAGGTGGCTAGCTCCTAGGAAGAGGCATGCTAAAAAGAACATGAGTACATGACTGACTTGTAGGATGAGGCATATTAAAAGGTATAGCTCTAGGTGGCGGTCCTACATTATTTATAGAAGGAGGCATGAACGATGAGGCCAATGTGTTCATACAGCTTACTCATACATCCTACAAGCCCATTTTTTATTTTAAAGTCATTAAAGCTATGTTAAAGTATCATAATTAATTAAATATATTATACTTATGTCAAGAAAGGTTTCACATCTTCATCACAAATTAATAGCACGTGAAATGCATTTGTAGCTATCTCCTGATCCATCAAAAATCTCCATTTACAGTTTCCCGTCGGCTGGCCTAGTTGATTGAAAACCGATGGCATGGTTGCATTGAATCCACTATTTTCATTGTGTCCAAATCTTGTAGGCTTACATTGAACATGAGATTCAAAATAATAAGAACAAAAGTAGAAAGTCTCTAGAGACAAGTATGCCTTATATATGGATACTTTTAGACGATCTATTTTTTTAACCATGCCTTTCAAGTCATTTAAAATACTGAATGTTATTTAAACATACATATCAGAAGTTGCTGCACAATAATAGGTTATTAGCCATGAATCATGAATTTGGTATAAATTTATTTTTATGCCATATTTTAAGTTTTATTATTACCTCTCAAATGGATACATCCATCTATATTGAATAGGTTTTCTAGCTAGTGATTCATATGGTAGATGTATGGGTGGACGCCCCATCACGTCAAAAAATCCCAGGAGACTGGAAATATTTGTTCCAATTTACACGAGATTATATGAATTTTTTTTTCATTACAAGGAGCACATCTACTTGCAGTTTAGTGCAATACAAATCCTAAAAATTTATATATATATATATAACTCAACTTAGTGAGAGTCTTCCAAATTGATTCAGAAATCCACTAAATGCAATAGAAAGCAATCATTCCATAAACACATGACAATTATGACTTTTCATCCCAGTAACTTACCTCCATCCCGATCCACAACTCTAGCCAAATTTAAAGCATATCTATCTGGCATCTTTCATCTTTCAACCCAACCACAGATTTCTCATCGCTGGTCCAATGAGAACATGAAATTAGTTTTGGTTTTGGAAGTTTCCATTATTTAAGGTTCTCAACTCCAATTCATGTTGCTTACAATAAATGCTCAAATCCTTTTGTGCCTTTGCATTGTGATCGTGTTTTACCTAAGGGTTGATTAGTTTCACGACTATAAAACCAAACAAGTTAAATTTTTAATCACCCTAATGACTAACCAATACCTACACGTCTACAAGTATACGGGATAGGTTTGTAGGTTAGTGGTGAGAAGGAATAGGTTTGTAGGCTAGTGGTGAGAAGGTATCATTCCCTTGAGGATTGATAGGTGATTACTATTTTAAAGGGGAAACAATAAGTAGGTTATTAATTAGCAAGAACAACCAAATTAACACTATTAAAGAAATAAAAAGGCATGTTACGAACCATGGAAATTTGAGGTAAACTAAACACAAATAAACAATTAAAAACGAACATTGATTAACAAAATTTAGATTTAAAATTACTACTAAAATGCTTTACTAACTAAAACACACTTCAAACAAGGGCAAGTAATTGGATAAGAAAATCTACACTAAATGGTAATTTAAAACTAGCAAGTAATTTGATTAAGGCTTAAGTAGAACTAAATTACTTTACTACAATAAGATAAGAGAAGATCTACACACTAGGAAAACTAAACATTAAATAGCTTAAAAGAAAAAGAACTGTATGACAAAGAAAAGCTACATTAAACATTAACATAATAAACATATAAGTGCTACTATGAAATGATTGAATTATGATTGGAAAATGAAGGAATTGGCCACAAAAGAAAACTTCTACACTCTAACCTATGAATGTTCTAAAAATTTGCTATTTTGGGTAAGTGATGAAATGCAAGATCTAGAAGTATAGATTAAAGATTATGTTAAGAAAATGAGATTAAATGAAATCTCACTACTAAATGATGCTTACTCATAAAGAAAACACTAAATTAAATACAAGATTAGTCACTAAAATGAAGGATTACACTAAATTTTGGAAACTAAAAAAACTACAATGGAGATGCAAGAAAACTTGGATGAAAACAAGTAAAATGGATATCATTTGTAGAGAAAAGAAAACCCAATAAATTAAATCTAGAAGATTTGGTTTTTACAACTAAGATTAAGCTAAAATTAGAGTTGAAGTTGAAAATGTAAAAAGGGTTCTTGACAAGACTTGACTACAATTTCCGTATCTAAAACTATCTATACCTACTACTATGTATTGGTAGGTGTATTTTAGGCTAATTTCAAAATTTTCAATTAGCTCAAAGTGCTAGCTTTTTCTCTAGAACCGCAGTTTCCTTTCTACCTGTACTAATCGGGAGACTGGGGTTTATAAGTGTCCACGTTCTAGTTTGGATACCACGGTTTACAAATTTGCATTTACAAACACTGGACCGTGGTCTTGAAGCAGTTGACTGACTTTGGCTCTTTCAACTATCTACATTCTAGTCCTTATCTTCTTCCACTTCTTCACAGAGCTTTCAAAAATTGAAATTACCCACAAAACAAACATTCCTTCATAAATTAAGATGCACCTATCATAATACGTAGCAATTATGTCCAAATTTGTGCATATTTCTACCAAAAATTCTAATATATATCTAAATTCCTAATAAACATGAATAAACATAAAATCTAACCAAAAACACATAAAACCAGTCTGAATAGAACATAATCAAAATTGCATAGAAAACTTAAGGGCAAAATAATTCTATGTAATAAAGTTATTACATTGTCTTTGGTCCTATATTCGTTATCCATCACGGTATGGAATACATTGTCAAAAACATTTTCTCAATATGCATGACATCCAAGTTGTAACAAATTATGTTGTCCTTCCAATAAAGCAACTTCCAAAAAATACTCTGTTTGGACCAGTTGTGTGTCACCCCATATCCATCCAATTTTTGGTGTTGAACCTTGAAATCCTTTATTTATTTATTTTTTTTTGTAGGTTGCTCACGTGTTCCCACAATTCTTCACCACTCAACCTACGTGAAGGAAGTGATCTCCCTACAACAATTCTTGTAAAAAGTATCTCTATTCCTCCTAATGACATGATCCTTGGGCAAGAATTAGCAATAACAATCAAACCAAAAATTCTTCCTCCAAAATTCAACCTGAATGCTTTGATTAACTCCATGCAAATGGAGCATTATAATTTTCTAGCTGTACTCCATCCTAATAGCATGTCATATGGGCTACATGATAATCATTAATAGCCCACATCATTGCTTCTCTCATCTTAAAGTTTTGTTTCATAGAAATGTCATATGTAGGGACTTCCTCTAATCATACCTATTTCAACTTGTCAATCGAAGGTTGCAAGTATACATCAATTCGGCTTTTCAGGTTATGTAGACTAGGAATCAAGTAAGTTAAAAACATATAAAGAGCAGACATGCATAGGTGGAAGATTATATAGAGTTACGATAACAAGCCAACATGAGTAAGGCTTGCCATTATTGTTGGAAGGATTAAAATCATCTGTTCACAAACTAAGTCTTACATTTCTTGGGTCTAATGCAAAATCTATGTCTTTTCGATCAAAGCGTTTCCATCTTTTGTCATCCGAGGGGTGGTATAAGACATCGGGATCTCTCCTATTCTCAGGTTGCTATCTCATATGTTCAGCTGATCTAGTAGAGACATATAGCCTCTTAAGTCATGGTATAAGCGGCAAATAATGCAATCTCTTGTAAGATGCTGAACAGGTTTACTCCTTCCATCCTTTTTGGCTGGTTTATATCAAGGATGCTCACAATCCTTGCAATAAGTTTGGTACTTTTGTAATAAAAGATGCACCTATTTATACAATAGTCATACTTAATAACAGATAAACCAAGTTTTTTCACTAACTTCTCTGTCTCATCAAAATTACTGGTAACACAATTACCAGGAAGAGTTGCCCATTTCACAATGTCATACATTTTGTCAACACAACCCTATGACAAATTATAGTCTGATTTCAATTTCATCAATTGAATAACCATGGACAACTCAGTAAATGTTTCACAACTATGGTACAATTGTTGTTGAGCATATTGTAACATATCATAGAATTGAACAACTTCAGTATTAAGAGGCTTCTCAATATTTAATCTACTTTGTTCCTCTTAACGGTATCCAGATCTAAAATTACTTGAAGCAACCACATCAAACACTATACTTTGGTATCTATTTGATGTTTATTAGACAGGAATTTAGAATTATTGTTGAACCCTTCCCATGAGCATCAAACTTTACAGGTTTAGACTCACCGTGTGAAATCCAATACCAATAATCTTCCCTGAAACCATATTTATAAATATGTTCAACATGATCCAGAACCATCAGTTTCCTATTCTGGTCTTTAGAACAAGGACACCTAATTTCTTTATCATTAGCATATAGTGGTTATTTGCACGCAAATTTGACAAACTCTCTACCCCTCTAAAAAAGGTGGTGTTATACTAGCGCGATTAGGTAAGAGCCTATCATATATCAAATAATGATAAAACCGAATATCCATAATCTGCAATAAACAAATATTCAACGTTTAGGGGATGATTGTAATAGCACAACATTGTATACTAGTTGGAATTATAAGTTCTTGCATCTCTAGTTGCAAAACAACAAAACTAGTATTTTATTAGTATTATTATTACTTTGTAATATGTTCTTTGTAAATATTCTTCTAAAATTTCTAGCAGAGTTCACTCAATTTGGGCAGTTACCTACTGTATACAAACCAATCAATTTAATCAATAATGTGAAAAAAAGTAAATACTAATGCATACTTATACTTAGTAAATATACTACTAATATATATATGTATGTGTGTGTGTGTGTGTGTATATATATAAAATACTGACATTTATTCTTTGTAGTACTACCAATATGAGTATTTTGTGGTATTCCTAATATTAATACTCGTTGGTGCCATCACTTGAGCATTCTTAGTACACATTGTTGCAGAAATTTTGATATAGTTTCCCTTAATTTTGAACATTACCTTAATTGCAATACAAATAAAATAAATAGGCATAAATGAAAAAAGTTCAACTTGGTCCAACAAAGGTCGATATAGATAACCAATCATAACCCGACAAGGGTTAATACAAATAATGAATCATGATCCGATAAGACGGGTCGACCTATCAAGGGTCTATATAAATAATCAACCATGACCCGGCAAGGATCGATACAAATAATCAATTAAGACCTGACAAGGGTCGACACAAAAGATAAGCGCAATTAAAAAATATATAATAATATGCTTATTTGCTGTTTGAAAAAAAAATATACGACAACTAAAAATAATAAGAAAAGGTAGTTGGAAAAAAGGAAATATATATTACAAAAACATACATACCTTTCCCTAATAGTGTTACTTACTTTGATGTCAATGTAGGAAACCAAGCCTGTATGTGAGGGAAAAAATGAAGATGAGAGTAAAGGAAAACATATAAAAAAAATAAAAGAACAAGTCCACAATTAAAAGCAAAGGACTCAATCTAAGGCATGCAATCTGATCAAAACATTGTTTTTCATGCTGGAAAATATGTTAACGAAAAGAGTTGAAAAGTGCATAAATAAAACGTGAGACACCATCCTAAAGTCAAGACTAAAGAAATACTACTAAGCGTCTGGTTTGCAATCTTTGGGTAATTTTTTATGTCTTACTAACTTTTACAATAAGCTGTAGCCATCTAGGAAGAAAGCAAACCAACAATATCTCACAAAAATTGCGGTGGATGATTATGTAAGTACTTTTACGGGAAGTACTGTTACTTGTATCTCTTTAGGGTGTATGGAATCATGTAAATCAAGTTCATGACTAGAATACTACAATTCTCTTCTTAAAATCTTGTAAATAAGTTGTATTATTACTTGGATAAGTGTAAAACAAACTGGATAAATTATGTGAATCCTGCAGACAACAGCGAATGAAACAATCTGTATCTACTTTTTTATAACTAAACACATTAAACTTTCAATCCAGAATATTATTTCTTTGAACTTAAGAATACTAGACCAAAGTGGGTGTTAATGATTTTTTTTCTAGTACTGATACAATTGAAAGAATTACTTGACCTACTAAAACCAAGGTCAAGTTCACTATCATCATGCTTCATCAAATTGGAACAGTCATATAAGTTTCTGCTAAAACTGTAATTGCTTTTTCGTGCTTCATCAAATTGGAATAGTCATATAAATATGATTACCTTTTTCAAAAGGAATTTTTCAACTAAGGCAGAAAGCACCATGCACATGTGATTTTTGTTAAACAAATCAGGAAAGAAAATTAGGGACAATTAAATCCAATGATCAAGAGATGAGTCTTAATGTTGATAATCTCAAAGATGAGTTGTATGTTGAGAAAGTTGTCAATGGTGTACACATGAAATTTGATCATGCAATGACACTGATTCAAGAATTATTTATCAACTTTGACCAGTAAATGATGTAAAAGGTTATAACATGCAAAGAAGGTCACATATGCAAGGTAAATTAAAACGTTAGTAGAAGATAAGAAGAGGAAGAGAACATTGAAGGCGATTAAATTTCAAAGACCAATAATAGCAAGCGAAATTAGGAGTAGAAAAATGTAATTCTCGCAAACTTAATATTGACTATCATAATATTTAGAAGTTGGGTCATTAATATGGTGAAGGTTGTTCTAATAAGTCTCACACGTTGATTTTCATTTTGGTCAAGATCTTGCACCCTTTTATGATATTATCTACACATTTTGACTAAATAAGGACAAACTTTTCTTGACGAGTCATTCACTTATAGTTCCTTTACAATGAAAAACAATATCATAAAGTTGAAGGAGAAAATAGAAATCTAGTGAATATAAATAAGTTTGATCTGTAACTATACTGGATTGCATATTAGTGAAAACAATAGCATCATTAATATTGTAGGCCGCACATAATCTGATAAGCTTATTTTAGGGGTCAAAGGTTTTACGTGTAGTGTCGATCAAAAAAATGAACTAGAATAATATTGTCAAAATTGGCCTACTCTACTGGTAAATGATCTCCACCTTCGTAAACATAATTCTTAAAAAAAGGTATTAATTGCCAAAGATCATGAGAAACTGAAAAAAGGGGTTAATTGCATTTTGCACCCCTAAACAATATGTACTTAACAACTTGCACCCCAAACTATTAATTGTACCACTATACTACCTCTAACGTCTGAATTTTTACAACTTTGTTCAATAGGTTGGCTTCGATCAAAAGTAGCCTAATCTAGTCATCTTTTCAAGTATGAAATAAGACAACACCCTTTCCACCCTTAAATTTAAAGAGCCCAAACTACCCTTTAATAGATTTAAATGATTCTTGGTTTCCCTTCCCCAGTCTTCAACAAAATTGCAACTAAATATTTCTTTATGCCAAAAACTTTTCACAATCTTCTTTGTATACCTTTGACCTACCTTAGTGCACACATATATTGCCTTTTTAAATATCTCATTCTTCTAAAAAAACAATGGCTTTTTCAAGCAGCAACAACAATTTTCACTAGGTAGGAAATTTTTCATAGGTTTCGTTTATACCAAAATTCAATTACAAAAAAATATATTAAAAACCTAAATTGCAGGTTTATGTGGTGTAAGTTTTTTTTCTTTGAATTGATGACCTAGCTTGTGCAAGAGGAAGGGAATTTGGAATATTGGCAAATGATGAGATTACTTATGTCAAGTGGATAAAGGAAAAATTGTGTGAAATTGAAGAAAAGATGAAAAGATTGATGCTTTAAACTATTTTTAACCATTTCCAAGTAGCTGATATTCATCAAAGTAGTAACTTAATTTTTTTAAAAACTTTCTCTAGCATCTCATACTTATGTGATTAAATATAAAGGTATCACAAAGAAGATTATAGATCCAAACCTGTAAAATTTAAAAAGGTTTATTCTTGATCCTTCAGTTCTACCCTTTCCTTCTCCTATGCCTGAATCTTGCTAAAGTTGTGATCTTCAAAAAATCTACAAATCAACGCAATTAAATCTAAAAATAATAAAACTTACGAAAATCTTAACACTTACTAACAACCGAAGTTTTTATGGTGAAGGATGGTGGTGGCAAACAATGGTAGAGGACGATAGCGGTGGATGGTAGTAGTAGTCGATGTGGTGGTGGATTGATTGAGAGGGAGAAAGAAAATAGGAAAAGATAGGGAGAGAATGGGATACAGAGAATCGATAGTGGAAGGGTTGATTATGGCTAAGTGTGGAAGGAGGAACGGTATCCATTTGATTCAACTACCAAGTGATTTTAAATAGATTGTATTACAGGTATAGAAGAGAAGGTGAAGGTGAAGGTGAAGGAAGAAAAAGGAAGAAGGCTTTCTGATTTGCAAGAAAGGGATTTTGATCGATAATCTCCTTCCCGTTCACTTCTTGGCAACGGATATTTCCATTGCTAAGAGGCTAGTTATTATTTTAAAAAATAATTTAGCAAATTATCTACTTTCTAACCGATTTATCCATTGCAAGAAGATCTTCTTTTTTTTTTAATTTTAATTACTTTATCAACGGATTTATCCGTCGAGAATGATTACCCAAAAAAACTTTTTTAAAAATATTGGAAGAGATAAATCTATTGGTAAATTCATTTAAATGTTATAAAAATAAAGAATTCGGTTGGTAATTTCATTGCTAATAGCTATCGATAAAATCGGTTGCTAATTTCCGTCACTATTTCGTGTTTTCCTAATAGTGTTAATCAATCTATTTAAAATCACTTGGTAGTTGAATCAAATCAATACTACATAAAATGTTATCCATATATAACCTTACCATTTAAGTATTTGTGTTCGTAGTAAATTTTTGCCATCTCCCATTCTTTCCCAAGAGACAGTCACACACACAATTACACACATTCACTCTTACATGTTGACACACATCCACACACCCTCTCATACACATACATATTTCACACAATCTTACACACACTATCTTACACATATAAAAATACACAAATATCCTTAAAATCAATTTTCTATAGTGGAAGATGTAATTCGTTGTCTAGTTTTAATAAAAGACACAATTAAGTCACATCTTAAAGCTTTCTTTTAGTAGTAAGGATTTTCTAGAGGTCCTTGTTAGTACTTTCTTTTGCTCTTCACAAGCATATCATCAACATAGTCCTCCATATTGCTCCCAAAGGGTTTGCAAAAATTTTATCGACCTTCCTTCGTTAACTCGCCTGATATTTTTGAGACCAAAAGGCTTGATATGGAAGGACTAAGTATAAGAGTTGGTAAGAAAGATGTCTTGGCCTTGTGTTTAGGATTCATTTATGTCACAAGAGAATTAAATAGTACCCTTCGTATGCCTCATGAAAAGTGAGGACTTCAAACCTAGAGGTTAAATCTACCACTGGGTCAAACAAGGTAGCAGGTAACAATCCTTAAGATAAGTTGTGTTTAAGCCTGAAAAATCGACGCACATTCGGAGTTTGATCCTAGCTTCGGCACCATTGGTATATTGGACAACCACTCAGGATACTTGATTACCTCTATGTTTTCAGCCTCCAAGAGATTCTGAACTTCAAATTCAATCACCTTATCATGCTCCCTTCCAATGTTGTTTTTCTTCTAAACCAAGGGATGAACTTTGGATGCACGTCAAGGGAGTTTTTCGGTTAGCTCCCACATAAGAGACTTTCCTTCCTTGATTGTATTAATTGGTTGGGTTATTCTAATTCAAGAGTATTTCTTCAAATTCTTTAGTGGGTTCACATTTGCTGCTAATTTCATCTTCCTTCTCTATGGCATAGAAAATCGAAATCGAGATTTAAGTGAGGAAGACATAACGTTGTTTCCCGGCCATTTGGTCTCTTCTAATTTTTCCACCCCATTTTTGGTTGAAAATTCATCTTTGTGTAGTAGGAGGAATAAGAGACACCAAGTATTCAGTCTGGTAGGTGTGCCAATTATAGCATTATAAGGGAAAGTGGCCTTAGTCACTAGAAAGTCCACATGACTTGAGCATCTCTTGGGAGTATGCCAAACATCCCAATAAGCATGATGTACCCTATTTGGGTAACCACTTAACCACAAAACTCGACCAATATGGTAGTCACTAGCTTGAGGTCTTTTAAATATATAGTATAAAAAGCCACTTGGGGTGTTTGAGTTTGGTAGTCCTATCACGTGTTATTCATGTGATAGCTTCTCAGTTATTTTGTAATTATGGATACTTTTGAGGGTTTTTTAGTTCTAGCTATTATCCATTGGTTTTACAAACACTCCCTCTAATCTCCTTTACCCCATCAGTCTTCTCTCTTCTTCTCTTCAAATCGACACCTCAGCTCTCCCTTTCTTCTCTCTTCTCTTACAATCCTTTAACCAGTTTCTTTTCTTCTCTTCTTCTCTTCTTTGTTTCCTTTCTTCCTTGGACGAAAATACCATGGAGAAATTACATCCCATTAGTATGGATTTTTTTTTTCCTGTTGTGGTTTTTTTTTTATGGATCTTCCTCGCTTCTCTTTACTAGAATACCAAAGGCAAATTAGAGTAATCAGAGGCCATTTGTGGTGGATTTGTATCTCATTTCCCAAGGCCACTAATGGATTTTCTTCATGAATCAAGGTTCAAAAAATCTTCTGCTAGGAAGCCATTTGCAGAAAATAACAACAGAAGCATAAAAGGCTCATTTATGTTCAACGACGACTTTAGGGACAAAAGCATAGATTTGTATGGTTAAACTTTATATTATAGGGTATTTTTTGTGATAAATTGTCTGACCAATTTTTTTTTATTTTTTATTTTTTTGTGTGATTATTTTTTCCTTCCTTTTTAGGTACAAGAAGTCATCTAGGGGTTCGGATTCTTCAGAATCGACAAAAATAATATTGAAATTGTTAAGTTTTACACTCCTACTCTCCCATTTCATCTCCTTATTCTGTACATTTTTTTTAACCTTTGCCATCGAAAGTATATTTTTCTATGTTATAGGAGAAAATACTCAATCTAGTCAATGAATGCAGTGACTTTTCTTCATTTCAGCCTTATATAGATTTTATCTTTGATGTATTTTATACTACTTTGTTTAAATTATTTTTTACACTTTTGTAAATTTTGTTTTTTTGGTTTAAAATCTATGTTTTATATTCTTCTCAAAAAATTGATATTCTCTTTTCATATTAATAATGAGAATGTTTATTGAATGGAAGGAAAAACAAGCAAAAATAGTTACAGTATTTAAGAACAAATGGAGCTTGTTCCCCCTATATCTCTTCTGTAAAGATAATCACATCGTTGCCCTTACATTCTAAAAAATGTTCCAAATAAACAATTAGGGATGTGCTTCACTTAATAAAATACTTTATAGAATATCTTCATGAACCAAAAGTAGTAGATTATGTCTAATTAACAAATTTTATAGACCAAAGGAAGTATAATTATTTAGAAAATTATTTAGGGGCCTTTAATGTGGTAACATCAAATTGCATGCTTTTCTTCTTGGTTTATAGTATTATTTATGAAGTTAAAGCCTGCAAATTACATAATGGACCGAACTAGCATATCTGGGCCTGCAATTGACATTGCTTGTTTGAGCGATAAAAGTTTTTTTGAAAACTGATTTAACTTTTATAATTAACGCTTCAGAACAAGTCACATAAATAAATTGCAATCTAGAATGAATAATATAAGTTGTGATTTGATTTAAGATGCAAATTGCTACACGTAGAGGTGGAACTACAAATAGTCTTATATTACCGAAATGTGCAACCATATGTGAAATATTTAACTCTTTTTATATCTTGGACTACAAATAACACTATATTTGAATGCATATTAGTATCTATATTATTGAGTTTCATCTAGAATGAAAAAATTTCTTACAAATGATGACTCTTTCATAAGAATGAAAAAGTAAATGAAGACAATGAAAGGAAAAGAAAAGAAATAAATGATTTAAAGGACATGTCTTTATCTTTTTGAAGATTTTTTAGTAATTTTCATTTGATAGAAATATTAACATTTTACTCATTGTCTTCTTAGTGAAGTTTTCATGAGAAGAGATCTTACATTTGTCTTTGATTGAAAACTATGTTGATTTACTTTGTGATTAGAAATGTCCTAGGGATTTATAGGTGGAAACCTCTGGTATAGGGAGGGATAGTCAGTCAATGAGTTTCAAGAAATTAAAGTTAAGTTGCTATTCCACTTCTATTTTGTTAAAAGAAGGTTTGTTTTGATATAGTCATTAATTTTCCTCGATTTGGTAATTCGATTTGGAATAATTCTGTGCTTCGAAGAATGAAAGAAAATGAAGTATAAAGTGAGAATGGGAAGTTAGGTGATATAGAAATGAAAATTATAATATCTTATTATATCAGGTTATACCTCTATTCCAAGCCTCAAATTATTGTAATTAATACACGTAACTTGATAGGTAGTAAAGCTATATATCAGTGACAAAGATTTGTTTTCCAAAATTTTATTGTTGAGTTATTTGGTTATTCAGTTGATTGGTTTATTTTGACTTACTAGAAATGCACCAGCTCCCTAAGATGACTTCTTGGTGTAATAATTGCTGGCAGGAAAAAGCTTGCGATGGATGATATGATCAAAGGTCCCATGATGAACATGAAAGAAGTGTTCTGAGAAAGTTGAAGCTGTAGTGTGATGGTAAGTGCACTTCAAAGATGAAGTAATGGTACAACCTAGCTGTATGTATGATATATTCTCAGTCAAAGATTGTCCGTCTTTATATCACTTAGATTCATTTTTTGTTTTCTTCCTTTTCTAAGAATGATTAGTTAGTGTACTCATTTTGAAGGTTCTGATTGAAAGATTGAAGAAAGAGAATCATTATTCTCCATCTTATCAGGAAGAGCCGGTGAGGTAACCAATTTTTTGTTTGTTACTCTTTAGTTTTTAACAGATTAGAGAAGTTAACCAAGAACTTGAGTAACTTACAAAGTTCTTCATTTCTGTTTTTTTTTTTTTTTTTCTTCTAGTATCTTCTTTTTGAATAGTAGAGATGGAAAACGGAGTGTTTATGCTGTTCAATTAGATGTGAGTGAATGGATTCTTGAGTATTAATAGACCTCTATAATGCAGAGTGCAATATTAATTTCAGCAGCATTACATTTCCTGAAATTTAGACTGATCAAAAAGAATTGAAAAGTCTTTCATTTTTAATAACAGTATAATTTCTTCCTTCTGTAATCAAATAAGAAATTTAATTATTTTTCTTTTCTACATTATCTTTTAAGATATTTGTTTTCTTTTACTTCATTTTCAATATGTTATATCAATTTGAATGAATTTTTTACGGTATAGGTCAGAAATCTAATGATTGAACGAATTTTTTATGGTGTAGGTCAGAAATCTAATGAAGAGATATGGACAAAGTAGAGACTGCCGTTGACACGAAGATCAAGATTCCTTTAGTTCAAGTAAAGGTAATTTCCATATTGGTATGGTGATTAGGCAGTTTTTATTATTTATACATTTCTTATTTATCTGCTCTTCCAATTTGCAATAGTTTAGTTTCATTTAACAGTTTGATTACCCAAGATTATAATGATAAATCCTCGAAGGTTTTGATTGAAGTACATGAGAAAAGTACTTTCTTCCATTCATTATTAGATTGACAAAGGAAATGATATTATTTTCCTGTTATTGAACTGTTGGATCATATAGAAGGATCCCTCTTCTCTTTAAAATATTGGTTATAAGATCTTGTCGACGTACTGTTAGCTTATTAAAATTGTTGGCTTCCATGCTTATAGTAGCACATCATTTAGAACTGTTTGCTTTGTTAACAATATAGTATAAAGAGGCAACAATATTTTCCAAAATCTTCGTCATTTGGTAAGAGACAGATCGTTCTCCCAAGTGCTAGACACATGAGCTACTGTAGAAGCAGTTGTTCCTAAAACTTGAGGACAGAAATGAAATTTGACTCTCCACTTCTTTTTTGGTGATAGACTCGAGATGTTTAGATCTCTTTTTCTCTCCCCGACCTTTTCTCTCTCTTTCTCTCTCTCTCGCCTCCTTTTTGCTTCTATTCTCTTCTTTGAAGAACAATAATATGAATAGATCAGAGTCCAATTTTTGTGGATCTTCATCTCTTATACTCTTTTCTTCTTTCAAATTTTGATACCGAAGACAAATCAAAGGCCATTTATGATAGATCTCCCAACCATCTAACAAGATAATTTTTTATGTTTTTTTTTTTTTTAACTTTTTTAGTTCCTAATTGCTTCTTTTTCTTTTCTCGATAAAAAATTACCCTAATGATGTACTGGATCAGATCAGGGTTATGGTAGATCTTCATCCCTGTACAGTATTTTGTCTGTACCTGTTCTTTCTAGATCCCACCTCTTATACTCAAAAAGATTTTTCTTTGTTTCTCTCTTTGTTTAACTGAAATGAGTTCAAATATTGATATTGTTACAGGAACAAGGATGAAGGTTTGTAGAAGTTTTCCCTTCAACAACTTATTGTCGATTTTAATTTAAAGATACTATTTTGTTAAAAAAAAATCAGTATTTTTTTAGATTCTTTATTGTACTATTATGCAGATTCCTAAAATTATTGGTTGATTCCCAAAAATCTGATGTTTGTCTTTTTTTTCCAGCCTCTTTATTTTAGATAAATTATGATTTCAAGCTATATCTCACCCAGGTCCTGCACTTGTTGGTAATAACTTGAAAATTTTTTACTTCACAATTTTAACAACTTTGCTTCACTCTTTTTGGGTTTTCAATGAGAAATGGGTAAATTCTTAAGTACTATGATTCATAAAAAATTTTGAAAAAAATCTGTAGTTTTCAAATTCCAAGGAAAGGTGCCTATTTTTTGTATTTTTTTATGCATGGGTGGTTACAAAACCAAAGATAGGACTTCTATATTTTATTGTCATGAATATAAATTGTGCTGGTGATATTTGTTTGGCCTCGTTTTCTTTGAAAATTTTTTTTTTCTTGGAAGAAATTTATGGTCAATGCTGCCAGTGATTACCTTCAAGATAAGAATTTTGTATTTATTGTCTACAGTTCACAACTTAACAATGGAATTTTTGTTTTAGTTCAAATTAAGGGGCTATGGGTATCCGATTAAGGAAAAGGTTAGTTCTGGGTTTTTTTTTTTTTTTTTTTTTTTTGGGCATTATCAGCTTCTAAAAGTCAGGATAAGATTCAATTTTCTATGGTTGTGCCCTACCTACTAACTTAATACGTTTTAGTTTGTTTTTGAATTGGTGTTTAATTAATGAACAAGAGCATTGTGTCTTTGGTTAATTTTTCCCTTTCATTGTGGAATTTTTTAAGAGAGAGACATTATATTACATGTGATCACTCTCTATGGCTTATCCCTTTAGGGATTGGATTTTATTTTGCCAAAACATATGGCTAGTCAGTTTTTACTTCTTCCCACTATAGATTGGTTTTAAGATGTGCAATTATTTCTGTATGAATCTAACTAATTTGGTGTTGTACATTTCTTCATTTAAATTGAAAATATGATCCTCGTGATGCCATTAAACCAAGTACCAACGGTGGAATTTGCTAGAGTTATTTATGTGCTCATTCAATTCTCATTTGGTTTGCAATTACTATGGTCTTGTGACATTATTTAGTGCTCACTGTTATGCACCGTTCACTTCTGCCACCTGCAATGTTTCCTCCTTATCTCTTTTATCAAAGGTGTTCTTCAAGGCTTAGATCTCTGGTTGACGTGGGATTTTTACTGTATATATACTTGTGTGATGTCTATGTGTGTTTAGATACATGCTTGTGTATGTGTATATTTGAGTAATGACTTATTTGGATTATAATTGTGGGAATTAAATTAGATGAAGAGCTGATCAAAGGAAATTGAAAAAGAACATGCAGGTGTCCTTGAGATGCAAATTGAAGTTCAGAAAGAGTTGTGCACTATTCAAGCTCAATAGTTCATTCCTTTTATTTTTCTTGATTACTTCTTATTTTAAAAATAAGTATTCTAGGTTCTAGGATTATTGACTTTTGATACTTTTTATATCCGGTTATTATTTTAAAAACTCTGAATTGCCTAGAGCTTTCAAGAAGAGCTTTTCTATGAAAGTAAAGTTCTGTCTTTTATGTATTTGTATAAATTTATAGTCAATGACTCAATAAAGTTTTTGTATTATTTGTTGGGAAATTTAATCTATAAGCTATGAAATTACTGATATTATATGCAAACTTTGATTGATCTCGAGGCATTTTCGTATTATGGTTTTCATGAGCTGGATGATATCTTTCTGAAAATTCCAATGTCATTGATTAGTTTTGATTTTGGATGATAAATTTTTTTTTTCTTTCATTTGAGTAGTTGGATCTAATGATGTTTATAGTTCAAATTATTAATTTGCCTAAAATTTTGAATCCCATGTTATCTTCTAACATTATTTTCCAACTAATACTCTTTAAGAACTTAGTACTTAAATAAAAGAGGCACTATTAGTACCTACATCCAACCTTAGGGTGGAGTCCTAAGTACATCTCTAATGTTAGGCTGATTTGTTCTATATTTATGAATTTCAGATTTGTGAGTGGACTTGAGCGTAATGGTGAAGTAATTGGAGAAGTTAGGGAATTTATAGTAGAAACTGAAAAAGGGTTTAAGATTTATCCACTTTTGAGGTTAAGCTTTTTAGCTTTGATATTTTTTGATTGTCATCTTCCATTTCATTAGACTTTTATAGATATAAAATTAGTCGATACATCCATCTGTTTGAGCTGGTATGAGTTAAACAAGGACGAGTTGTATTTACGCTTTAAGTTTTGAGTTCTCTTACTGACTATTAATGTACTAATTCTGTAAATAATACAAATACAAATTGTGTTTTTGTTTGTCAAAATGTAGAACATTTTACTAGATCCTAAACCCAGATAACTTCAACACATATGAAGAGTTTTAATGGAATTCCTTACCTACTTCTTATATTATATCTACATCCATAATTTTGTGATTAATGCCTATTCAAATAATATGATTGCTATTCCATATAGAAAATGTATCATTTTGTACACTAATATTTCTAATTACTCTATTAAGGGTCATACACAAGTTTCTTCATAGTAGTTGTGTAGTTTTATGCTCTCTTTTTCTGAACTCTACAAATCATTACAAAATACTTGAACACAATGATGTAGTTTATGATATTAATATTTAAAAGAATGAATTTATGATTGTGCAGAATATGATTATTATTAGCAACATTTGATCTCATGTTCGAAAGTGTATGCTATGTGAATATAATAAGCATATTTATATAAGATAAGCAAATAAAATATAAAAGTATTATCAAATACATACACTCAATACCCATGACATAGTAAAAATACTAGCTTCATTTTCTTTGTAGTCATACAAATGAAAACTTAAAATTTATATTTGTTTCCCATAAACATCAAAATGGATATATAAACTATTATTACAAGTTAACAAAACCCTTTCTCTGTTTGATCGTTACTCGTGTTAATTACTTACAGAATAAGTTAATTACTCACACTATATTCAAGTATTTTAACCTATGCAAAAATTTACTTCCCCATAAACAGAGTAATTTTTTTTGGGCATTTAGATCTCATATTTTTTCTATTCTCCAATGAGATTCTCCTAATTAAAAGTTTTGTAGAAAAGAAAATCAATTAATGTCCATTGTCTATCAATGTTCTCATCACATCGCATTCATTACCTACTGGTCATATTGAGGTTGGGTGAATTGTTCAACCTCATCCATCGTGAATCTAATGTCTTGGAACAACATGAGTTTCTTTAAATCAGATTGTACCAAATTGAATTAACGAGTATAGATCTTGCAAGATGAAATTGTTCTATCCTAAGCCTTAACTCTTACTATACTTCTTTCTCAAGACAGATCTTGATCTCTCTCGTCAGGACTCCTTACTTGGCGGGAGTAACTTTCCCCTTATAAAGTTAGAAAAATTGCTTCAAGAATCCCCTTCTAAAATATTCTTCAATCATAATTTTAAGAGGGATAACAATAATTAGTTTCACGACATGGTATTTATGAAAATAGCTTAATTTATTCTTGTTCCTCTGTGATAGATCACTCTTCATTGGACCAAGTCAATTTACAAAGGGTTAGAAGGAAGGAGGCTAGTCCCCGAAAATGCTCCGGTTTTTTCTTAGGATTGATACGTGGGTTTAGTTACACTTGTCCCCTAATTGCCTTAATTTTGTTTCTATCACCTCTCTCTATCCTCTTCTGCTTTCTTGATAATCCGTCTACGCATACTTCTCCGCCTTTCGAAAGAGGTCATTAAGAGTGGTAAGGGGATAAAGTGTAAATGAAAGAAAAAAATTTCCTAGCTTAACTTCAAATTGGAAACTCATCGTTTACATGTATCCCATAACTCCTACAAGTCCAATGTTATTTTCTTAACCTGTTCACATAATCTAGAAAGGACTCATGTGGCCTATGTTTTAGGATCAATTAATTTATCCTCGCCACATTGGGTATGTATTTTTAATTTCCAAACGTACTTTAAAAAAAGTTATATCAAGCGATCAAATATCCTTATGTTCCCTTTCTTAATCCTCAATACCATTCCAAGGCCGCATGTTTGAGAGTTCTGGGGACCTTCTAGAAAGATGGCATCTGAGGCACCATAAAGCTACATGTTAATTAGAAAGGTATTAAGGTTATCCATCTAAGTCATGGCTTCTATTATGAAATTCAACTGTGAAGTTTTCCAACATCTTAAGAAGGGCTCTTGCACTATTTCCTTAGTGAATGGAATGAAGTAGCTGTAATTTCCTCCTTTCTTATCACTCCTATCCACAAGAGCTTGCAATTCATTCAAACTCCTTCTCAGATCTTCTTTCTCATTTTACATCTCTAAGGCATGCTCTCTTTCATGATGCCATCCTCTATGGCTGGCTATGGAGGATCGCTTGATCTCTTGTTCGACATTGCAGATGCTCTTGAAGAGGCCATTCTTCATGATTTTTGCTAGGTAGACTGGGCTGTCTGTCAAAGTCAGGCAGACCTGACTAGATAGGCTAGTGTTTACTATCCTCTTCCCCGTTGATGGCATGGGATAGCAACTCTTCATAGGTTCCCTCTCCCTTGTGCTAATGTTTTCCTGTGGCTGTTGGATATCTCTTTTCCCATGTAGCTTTTGGCAAATGTGTTGGCTAATAAGTAAGCCTGTCTATAACACTAGCCTATGGATTCCACATCATTTTTCTTGGTCATGGTGACGAGGTAATTGTCCCTGAGATGAAAAATTCTTATATGGACTGGATGCCATACACTACAAAATAATACGCGATTAGCGAAGAATTTAGCGACTAAAATTTAATGCATTTTTCGTCGCTAACTGTCTGAGCTACAGATTAGCGACGAAAAATGGAACATCGCTTTTTTGGCTATCGCAAATCACTTAGCGACCAAAAAAGGACACCGTCGCTAATTTAGCGACGACAATAGCGACAAAATTTGCATGCAGTTTGCGACAATATTTGCTCCACGACGAATTTAGCAACACAACATTAGCAACGAGTTTTGTGACGAAAACTTAATAATTTTTTTATGAATAAAAAGTAAGCGAAGGTTTTAGCGACGAATTTTGATATTTGATTTTTTTTTTTAAATATGTTTAGCAACGAATTTAGCGACGAATTTGTTTTTTATTTTTTATTTTTAAAAAAAAACTAGCAACAAATGAAAGAAATAAAATTAAAAATTAAAATACATAACAAATTAAATGCAATTATAATATACAAAAGATTGTTCATAGTACATGAAATATGAAAACAAAAAAATCTAAATCTAGAAATCCGTTGCACGAACCGAATAATTAGACTAATTTTGACTTTGTAATTTGGTGATCTTTTCCCAAAAAGCGTGATCTCCTCCCGAAGAGCATCAAATGCATCGATGAGTCCATCTAGCCTCTAGGTCATGATATGCATCATTTCTTCCTTGACATAGAGCTTTTTCCAGAGTTGATGCACCTCAGCATCTCGGTCCTTGTCTGCCAGTAGTAGATACCAGAGGATGTATTAGTTGTTTATGTTATAGTACACTAATAAAACCACTAAGATTAATGTAAATAATCTGTAAAATGGTACTCACACCTCATAAAAATGAAACTACACAAGGCAAATAGCAATAAAGTAGTATAAAACTAGTGCCTTTAAAATTATATTACTAAAAAAAAGTACAAAAAATATAACATCAATATAATTCTCTTGAAAAATAGCACTACACTGGACGGATGTTATAAATTATTACTACTGGTTTTAAAAATAGTAGTACAATATTAGTAATATTTTTTTATGTACTGAAGCTTTAAAAAATAGTAAAAATATTTACTGAAAAAGTTTAATAGACATAATATTTATTAAAGTGTTAAGAATAAAATTAATACTAAAAGTGTCTACTAAAGCTAATAAATTACAAACTTATTTAATCTTTACCTTAATTAAACCTTAATATAAACTTATTTATTAATGCCAAATATTTATAAAAAATTCGGCAGAGTGCTCCCCTATATTTTGACCTTTTTCCCAAATTTTTAGAACTAACCAACAATCAAAATATTCAACCATATGAACCAAACAAATATCATAAAAAACATTACACCAAATAGTACTACTTTTCATAAACTAATTTAAACAAAAGTCACTAAATTGTACTTAGTTAACACATAATTACTTGCATCGAATGCATAAACTGGTATTAGCTAAAGTTGGAAAAGCAATTCTCCAATTAACTTACATAAAATTGAACTTAATTAAACTTTCTTATTGTAGTTTATATGGTTCGTTCATTATTTACAATACACCATACAACCATTGTGCAATGTACAATTGTCTTGTAGGTCACAAGTTTTTAACACTTAAAACATTAAAAAGGCGAGACATACTTAGATAACAAAGTCTAACAATTAGAAGTGAACTAATACCGGATGTAAAAAGAAAAATGAGTAGCACCTAAATATTCGTTTGATTAAACACTAAATTACCTTTTAACTCCTAGATGTTAATGTCATTTCAATAATCCTAATATAGTTAAATAGTTAGAGTTATTATCAATATATATTTTCAAACAATTAGAACAATATCTCAATATATAAACATTTCTTGATTTTTCTCTTGTAAGACTATTATATTGAGTCTATTAATATTGTCTTATTTTATTGTTTCATTTAAAATGTCTTATAGTATAAGTTAAATGGATTTTTTTTTAATTATACTAAACCAAAAAAAATATATTACATGTATGAAAAATAAATAACCCTAAAATTACACTTAAAATTAACTTTTCATAAGAGCTAAATTACACATAAATTTAATCCTAAAACTAAAATTCCATATATAATTAAATAACCCTAAACCCAAACATATAAATGCAACAAACATTAAAATCATTAAAATTTATGGAGTTTAGAACCAATATTACAAGTATGAAAAATAAATAAACCCTAAAATTACACTTAAAATTAACTTTTCATAAGAGCTAAATTACACATATATTTAATCCTATAACTAAAATTCCATATATAATTAAATAACCCTAAACCCAAAAATACAAAGGCAACAAACATTAAAATCATAAAAATGTATGGAATTTAGAACCAATATTACAAGTATGAAAAATAAATAAACCCTAAAATTACTCTTAAAATTAACTTTTCATAAGAGCTAAATTACACATATATTTAATCCTAAAACTAAAATTCCATATATAATTAAATAACCCTAAACCCAAAAATATAAAGGCAACAAATATTAAAATCATAAAAATTTATGGAATTTAGAACCCTAATTTACATTATAATTGAAATTAAATAAGAATGAAATAAATAAAATTTACTTAGAGCCATGAGAGAGAGGTGATTGAAGGTGGCTCACAGTGGTGACGAGGGCTGAGGGTTGTGCTAATAGTGGTGGGTGGTCCTAGTGGTGGTGGAGGTGAAATGGAGTAAGAGTAGGTGAATTTGTGTGTGAGAGGAAAGAAAAAGATAGAGGAGGGAGTGAGATTTTGACAAAGCGAGCAGAGTATATAGCTAGCTAGGAAGGAAAATGGTAGAGAGATGTGAGATTATGCTGTTAAAGATGGAGAGAAAAAGAATGAGTGAAATGAGAAGAAGAAGAAGAAATGGCAGAAGATTAAAAGGTCAAAAAATAGCGACGGTTTTAGCGACGAGACGAATTAGCGACATCTTTAGCGACAAACAAACTATTGCATGCCAGTTGTATGCCATTATGTACAGTTGTTAGCAACGAATTCAGCGACGAAAATTTTTAACTTTCCTGCTCAATAATTGTTTAGGCGGGATAAAGGTTAGAGACGAATTTAGCAACACACACTATTCCAACCATAGCAACGTAGTTAGCGACGAGGTTTTTTCGTTGCTAATTTAGCGACGATATCCCGTTGCTAAAGTTCGCACCCTTGCGCGCTATAACTTGTGATGAAATTTACAACGAAAACTGTGTCAAAAATTTTTGTTAGTAGTTAGCAACAAATTCAGTGACAATTAGTAGCGACAAATAGTAAATTGTGTAATAAACATTGCTAAACTCGTCACTAATTAGCGACGAATTTTGTCCGTTGCTAAATTTTCTTCGCTAATCGAGTATTATTTTGTAGTGATAGATCCCTTGATTCATGTTCTGCCACATCACTCCACATCACATTCAATAGGTGATGTGGCAGAACATGGACCAAGGGATCTATGGCACTGTGCTATAGACCCGATCCATGTAAGAATTTCCCTCTAAAACAATCTATAACTAATACTCATTGTTTGGGTACTTGCCTCGTAAGACAATTTATAACCAACACTGATAATTTCAGATAGTGTTAGGACACTACTTCTTTACCCTATTTGCATGTTTCAATGCATATTCTATGAACGAGGTACTATTATACTTTGCTTTCATTCAAAATTTCCTTAGACAATTCCAAATGTTGGTCCTAAAATTTAATTAAGATGTCCTAGGGTAATAGATAGTAACGACCAGGTTTGTCGCATAACTAGGCAAATGGCTTGGATTACTTCAATTGAATGCTTCTCCAAGTAGCCGGATAAACTGGCGTAGCTTGTATATCTAGGGAAGCCCTCTAACACTTAAGTTAGAACTTGAACTTCTTGCTGAAAACTAAGAGCAAAGAAGTGGAAAGAAAGTAACAATGACTTACATGATGAAGTGACTAACCTTCGCATTAGGTATTTATACTAAGGCTAATGGGCCTTTTTCTTAGGGGAATTCAATATGTATCTAAAGGCCTAATTAAGCCATGAAATAGTCATTTGACTATTTGGGTGTTTATATTCTCATGACCTAGTCACATATGGTGACACTGGATTGGCTGTATATTTTTCGTATTATTTTTGCGGATATGTAATTCCCTCTTCCCAAACGGACAAAGGATTTTTTATCTCACTCCTTAAAATTATCTTTATCCCACTATCAAATAATTGATTAAAATTCTTCTACTAAAACTCATAATTATATTTAAAATGAATCTCGACAATTCATTAAATAGTAAAATAGAGAGTGAGATATAAAACGGGAGCTAGAAGATTTTTAGTACCCAAACCCCTACCTAGAAGCAAAAAATAAAAAGAGAAAAAGAGACAAGCATCTTGAACTAACTGAGAGGCAAGAAAAAATTAGAAAATATTGAAACTTTACTCCTAATATCTCATTAACTAGGTACACCTTAACTTACTTGGTTTTGGATGCAACAAATACGTCAAAAAACACTTGGAAAAACATTACATAAAGAAATGGAAAGAATCTTCATTCTTATGTAATGAGAGAGTACTCCGCCACTTCTATATAGTCAGTTCTTTATTAAAGATCCAGCTAAAGTTCACCCTACGGGGCTGCAATTTCCTGGCACGATCATCAGCTCGCTCTTGAAACTTTCTAATCCTACGCGGTAGTCCGCACACAAAATCCTGTGAACGCCTCGCCTCACCCGTCAATCCTTGAAGCTTCTCCAAATTCCACAATCCAATAAAGAACTCCAAAATATCAGCATAATCATTGGCAGTATATACCCCAATCTTTTGTGCTTATTAAGACATTGCTGCAAAGCGTTCAAAAAGATTTGGATCTAGCCCATCATACATTAAATGAGCTGGCATTGTGATTTTCTTTCTCATCATCTCTGATATCGCCATCATTGCTCCGTTTGGGTCCACTTCAAGTAGCTTTTCAACAATCCTACTGTAGGCAATCTCGTGACGCCTCTCGTCGGATGCAATTGTCCCGCAAATGCGCGCAAGCACCGGATCACCTCCTTCCTTGGCTAATTTAGCTGTATTGCCATGGGACACGAATGTGGCTCTCTCTTGAAATGATGTGTATACAAATCCAAAATAAGGGTCATTGGCTGTCCCAACATCCTGTGAATTTACAAACAAATACTACTCAAATTAAATGATGGAAAATTAATTGTAGGATTATTTTTTGTATTATAGTATGTCACAGAAATATTATATTTTGCCTAATTTAACTTGTAGTGAAGAAATAAAAAATACTTCAAAATAATATGTCTCTAACTTAAGGAAATAAATATGGATTTGGTTCAAAAAATATTCATCTCACATGTTAATTCTTTTAGTTGACGAATTGGGAATTATGAAGTAACCATATAACAAATAGCGTTTAGTGGACAATGGCACGTGCTTCTCAATTTGCGTTAAGTGTGTAGATAGACAATCACTCCAACCTTTCTTCTTTCGTTTGGCTAACAATGAAGTAAATCTGTAAATTTTAATTTCTTCTTTTTGTGCTAAGAAACTAATTTTTAAAAAAAAATAAAATTAAACTACATTATTTTTTAATAAACCAGGTTTAAACATTAATGAGAGGCTAGGATAGACTATAGTAGTGGTAAATAGAGAACCATTGCAAAAGGAACAAGAAAAACTTCTTAAACCAATGATCGATTTAGTGTTTTTGAAGGATAATTCTAAAGTTGTTGAAAAACATACTAAGAGGTATAATTATATATATTGTTAAGGTTTTGGAAGCCCGGGTCCGTTTGGTTCACAGATAAGATAACTTATTTTCAGATGATAGTTTTGAGATAATGTGTAATCCTTGGATTATAATCTTGTATTTGGATTGTTTAGGCTAGTGACATAATAGTTTGATAATAATATCATTTTATATTTTTATTGAAAATGATAGACAGAAAAACTGTAACTATTGAAATATTCTCTTATTATTACCCACTATTCTTAATTACTTTAAAATTTTCACACATAAAATTGTTTTTAAATCATGTAATGTCATGTTTAAAAATAAATAAACTAATAAATTATTGAAATATATACATAAATTAGCAATGAGTGACAAAATTTGTAATAGTAGTACTATGTTGAATCAATCTTGAAAATTACTAATACTTACTAATACTTACTTCAAGAATTAGAAAGAATATAGAGCCTTGATACAACTACAATTTTCTAATTAGTTAATAATATTTTACTGCACTTGAAAATATATTTGTTAGACAAAAACATTTAAATAAAATAAAATAAAAATAAGGCATGCTGCTTTGTACAATAAAAAATAAAATAAAATAAAAGTAGGAACAAGTGTGCATCATGAAATAAAATAACTATTTTTCAGCTAAAATAAAAATGATATAATGATAGCTTTTTTGTATTAAAAAAAATAACTATTACAAGAAAATATTAATTTAAAAAGTAATTTTGGCATTTCACGCTTTATCCAACTTGGAGAGATGATTAATATCAAAATTTCCCATGGGATGCGTACCCCATATAGTCCATGGAAAAGAGATTAAATTAGTTAAGTGCGATAATAATTTTATATTTAAAATTCAACCAAACATGGGCTGACATGAGATTAATTATCCATCCCATGTCATCCCATGAACCTAATAGATCTTAGGGTAAAGTTCATGTTTATGCTAAAAACAACATTGACATTTCAGTTTCATTTGGCGAACATTTTTCTGCATCTAAGAATTTTTAGTCATGCAATTCTTTTTTTTTTGCAACAAAAATGACACATTTTTTTGCAACAAAAATGACACATTTTTTTGCAACAAATATGACACATTTTTTTGATAACAAAATCAAATGCATAATATAATTTAGGGCACAGTGTGTCAGTTGTAACTGAACTTTTCTTTAAAAAAAAAAAAAAATTCTCATTTTGCCGATAATAAAATATTCGTACCATTTTGCCTATCAAATTTTAGAAGCATAATGTTTTGAATATTCCACCAATTTGGAGCGTTATTGAGACAAAATTTTATGTCATGTGCCATGTACACTTCACCAACCGTGGCATTTTCGCCATCACTCTCAAACCCCACCAATTAACTGTTTAACGAAATGACCGAATATCAAAATGTCAATGGAGGAAAATTGATAAAAATAGAAAGTTCAGCGTGAAAACTAATATTTTTCATCATTATTGTTATTATTGTTGTGGTTGTGGTTGTTATTATTATTATTATTAAAATTTGACTATTATTATTAGTACTACTACTACTGTCACTATTATTGCATGTTGGCTAGACTAATGTAGTTTTGTTTTAGAAACTTACGAGCCTTGAAAGTAAACATATGAAAACTAATGGCAGATATATGAGTTTCTATATTTATATAAAAATGTATTTAAAAGAAAAAAATTAAGAATATTGAATTTGGACGATAAAAGTATTATTACTACTACTTTAAAGCAAATAAAGAGCTATTGTATGTATCACGGAAAATAAATTTCGTTATTCATTTCATGGCACTGATTAACTAGAACAATGTGGATACTATATCAACTTTTTCAGCCAAAATTTATTTGTTTAGATTTTTCTTAACAATTTGACTAATATGAAATCAAATAATTTCATATTGGAAGACTTGAATTAAGTAAAATTTGTTCACTTAATTTTTTGTTACGAATGTTAAATGATTTAATTTCATTCTTAACCAAATAAATAAAAAGCCCTAATCTTAGCATATAGAATTTAATTTTATCTTTGGTTAAAATTACATTTATGTTTGACAATTATATTAATCAAAAGGCCAATTATATTAATTTTTGTCTTAAAATTCAACCTCCCTAACCGTAAAAACAATTCAACTTAAGTAGCAACACTATAATCAACCCAACATGTTATAATAACATATAAAAACAAAAACAACAACAAGAATATTAGTAGTAGTAGTAGTAGTTTAATTTGCACATTAAACTAAATTCACTCATTGAACTTCTAAAAGGGTACTCTTTTGGTCATTCCGCTAATAAGCTATTTCATGGTGGAGTGAAATGGTAAAATGCCCTTGTTGGTGAAGTGTACATGGTACCTGACATAAATCTGCCCAAAATTGATTGAATAGTCAAAACATTACACTTTCAGAAATCGAATATAAAAAAAATAGTGTTGAACCCCAATTATGTTAATCATGTTTTGATGATAACCAAATCATACTAAAGGTTTGAAAATAAGTGTGCAGAAAAATAGGTTGGTTCGGACGCAAATGATTGTCCGAACAAAACAACCAGAAGACTCCATGGACACAAATGACTGTCCAAAAGGCAGAGTTTCGGACGATGGTAATCGTCCGACACAAAGAACCTGAAGGAGATTAGTCTCGGACGAATAACAGCGTCCGATCATATTTTCAGAAGACATTGCCTCGATCGGACGCAGGTTCGGACGCATTCTCGGACGTCCGAACGAATATCCTCAAAGAACGGACGCAACGTCGGACGCTGGGTTAGCAGCGGCCGTCAGAACAGTCCAACGACTAGTTCGTTCGGATGCACACTTGCTGCATTGGCCGTCCGAAAGGTCCAACTACTAGTTTTCCAGTAAACAGAAAATAGCCGTTGAAAAGTTGTTTGAAGCAGATTTTGGGCAACTATAAATACCCTAAGTCTGAATTAAATTAGGAGAGACTTCTACATTGATTACTAATAATTTTTGAGTTATTTGGGAGAAATAGTGGGTACAAGTGTTGTAATAGTGTAGGTAGTTTTGCGAAAAGAGTTTAGAAGTGTAAGAGTTTAGAAGTGTAAGAGTTCTTCAAGTGTAAGAGTGGAGAGATAACAATTGTAACAAAGGGAGGTTGTGAGTGTAAAACTCTTCGCTCAGCTTATATCCACTAAAGGAAATTAGTGTGAGCAAGAGTGATCCTCATTTGTGTACAAGAGGTTATTGTGTCACCTATTTTGAAGAGACTTTTAGTGGCTAAACTTCAAGTTGTGAACTTGGTAGTTGCCTTGAAAGAAGCTCTTTGTAGTTGTGAGCTCCAAGCTTGAGAAGTTTGGGAGTTTGGTTTGATTGTCTGAATCTCAATATTCTTATTTGTTCTTTAAGCTTAAATTGTTGAATATCTATTGTATTCATTTGTGCTTAAGTTTTTATTTGGTGCATAAATTTTGCATTTTTATTAAGCACATAAAAAGGTTTGTTTTAGATACAACCTAATTCACCCCCTCTTAGGTTACTTTTTGGGCCAACAATTGGTATCAGAGCATTGGTCTCTTTATTTTTGCTTAAATTGCATTAGAGTAAAGATCATGGCAACCAATAATGCCTTATTTTTAGAGGGGCATTCTATTTCTAAAACTCCCATATTTAATGGAATTAATTTTGTTTATTGGAACATAAATCTGATAGAATGAAAATTTTGTTCAATCTATTAATATTGAATCATGGTATATTATTTATGAAGGTCCTTTTGAGGCAAATATTCTTGATGAAAATGCTCATACATTAAAGCCTAAAACTAGATATGAGTTAAATGCACAAGATAAAATAAATTTATCTTTAAATGCTAAAGCCATTAATATTTTGTATAATGCTTTGGATGCAAATGAGTTTTCTAAAGTAAAAGGTTGCATACCGGCCAAGGAGATATGGGACAAATTGAAAGAAATCCATGAAGGAAGTGAAGATATAAGAGAGCAAAAGAAGTCACTTCTTGTGGCTAAATATGAATACTTCAAAATGGAACCTCATGAGAACATTGACAAGATGTATTGTAGGTTCAATGATATGGTAAAGGATTCAAGGTCTGGGTAAAATATTCCTCGAGGTGAAAAGAATAGAAAAATTTTCAATGCTTTACCTAAGGAATGGGAACCTAAATCCATTGCCATAGAAGAGTCTAAATGAAATTTAAATTCTATGTCTATTGATTCATTGATCAATTCTCTAACCTCCTTTGAATTGAAGTTGAAATACAAGGTACAAGATGAGGATGCAAAGGGAAAAAGAAGCATAGCATTTAAAACTTCATCAAAAAGGATAAAAGACTCAAGGAAGCCTCACTTCAACAACTTCCAAATCACTTGGGATGATTGCAATTCGGATGGAGAGGTTGAAGAAAAATATGAGGAGGCTCAAATGGCTTTTATGGCACTTGAAAATAATGAGATAACCACTAGTTGTGATTCTTGTGATGATTCATGTGATAATGATGATGATGATGATGATGCTGAATCATTTATTTTTAAAATGCATGAATATTTGAAAGAATCATATGCTAAGAACAAAGAGTTAAAAATTAAATTTAATACTTTACTGAGTGCCAACTCAAAACTTGTGCATGAAAATAATTCTTTGACAAAAGAGAATGATGTTTTGAAGGAAAAATTTGTTGAAAAACCAAGATAGGAGAAGCATGGAAGAACAAGCTTCATTGAAGAAGAAATTAAATGATCTTGATGATATTTTGAAAAAGAAGAAAGAAAATGTTTTTGAAAAGAAAAGAACTAGAAATATGTTTTTAAACAAAAATTTTATCACCTTTAAAAAGGATGATTTATGCTTTGTAAAATCTAAATCTTCTTTTTATGGCAATAAGAATATTATTTGTAATTATTGTCATCAACATGGCCATATAAAGAAAAATTATTATGTTAAAAGAAATGAAATATTTGAAATAAATTCTATTTGGGTGATTAAGCATGTTACTAATCCAATTGGACCCAAGAAAGTTTGGGTACCAAAAGTTGTTGCTTAACTTTGCATGTAGGTATGCTTGGAAGAACACCAAGGAATTCAAGATAAATTATCAATGGAGGGTGTTCAAGGCATATGAGCTAAGATGATATTGAATGGGTAACATCTAAAATTTTGTGTGCTTTCATTTATCAAGTTGAACTATGTTCTCTTGAATATTTATACTCATCTATGTGTTTGAATTTGTTTAGAATACTAGGAAATATGTATCTCCAATTTTTTTGTGTCTATAATAAGTCACATCTTGTAAAAGAAAAGGGGAGCATTCAAATTTTTTTAATGGATTATTTTGCAAAAAATTGCATCACACATGCTTCATTGTTTTGATGATATTTTTTGGTGGGGAATGAGCGAAAATTATTTTGATCCTAATTTTTTGCATGAATTCCCTCATATCTACTTGAATATATATTCTTGAAGGGAAGAAATGTTTTGCATAACTTGACATATTTCTCCATGTACTCATATTGAATTATATACACTTTTCAAGGGGGAGAACAAACTAAGGGGGAGCTTAAATTGCATTATCTTTCTTATGCTTTGATGATGTCAAAAGGGGGAGAAAATATTGGACAAAATTTTTTAACTTATGCTTCATACTTTTTGGTTGTGTTTTAAAATTGTCCAATTGATTTGTCATCATCAAAAAGAGGAAGATTGTTGAACTCCAATTAAGCATGTTAATCATGTTTTGATGATGATCAAATCACACTAATGGTTTGAAAACAAGTGTGCAGAAAAATAGGTAGGTCCGGACGCAAATGATAGTCCGAACAAAACAACCAGAAGACTCCATGGACACAAATGACTGTCCAAAAGATAGAGTTTCGGACGATGGTAATCGTCCGACACAAAGAACCTGAATCAGTCTCGGACGAAGAACAGCGTCCGATCATATTTCCAGAAGACATTGTTTCGAACGAATATCCTCAGAGAACGGACACAACGTCAGACGCAAAGTTTAGCAGCGGCACAGTGAACAGTCCAACGGCTAGTTCGTTCGGACGCACACTTGCTGCATCGGCTGTTCGAAAGGTCCAACGGCTAGTTTTTCAGTAAACAGAAAATAGCCGTTGAAAAATTGTTGGAAGCAAATTTTGAGCAACTATAAATACTCCTAAATCTGAATTAAATTAGGAGAGACTTCTACATTGATTACAAATAATTTTTGAGTTATTTGGGAGACAATACTGGGTACAAGTGTTGTAATAGTGTAGGTAATTTTGTGAAAAGAGTTTAGAAGTGTAAGAGTTCTTTAAGTGTAAGAGTAGAAAGATAACAATTGTAACAAAGGGAGGTTGTGAGTGTAAAACTTTTGGCTCAACTAAAGGAAATTAGTGTGAGCAAGAGTGATCCTCATTTGTGTACATAGAGGTTATTGTGTCACCTACTTTGAAGAGACTTTTAGTGACTAAACTTCAAGTTGTGAACTTGGTAGTTGTCTTGTAAGAATCTCTTTGTAGTTGTAAGCTCCAAACTTGAGAAGTTTGGGAATTTGATTTGATTGTCTGAATCTCAATATTCTTATTTGTTCTTTACGTTTAAATTGTTGCATATCTATTGTATTTATTTGTGCTTAAGTTTTTATTTGGTGCATAAATTTTGCATTTTTATTAAGCACATAAAAAGGTTTATTTTAGATACAACCTAATTCACCCCCCCTCTTAGGTTGAAAATTTGTTTTGAAATTGAAATAAAAAGAAAAGCAAAAAATTGTAGTATAAAAATATAAGAAGAAATTTGCACGACAAATTTTTCATTTGGCAAAATGAGGCTTTGGAAAAGTTTGATGATTTCTACGGAAATTTTTTTTTTGCTATTTACTTTTCATTATGAGTGAATATTACATATTGTTGAATAATTAAAAAGTGGTGAGAAATTTACTTTACACACTTTGCACTGATGAAGGTTTATGGTGGTTATTGAGCAACTAGTGGCATTCCAGTAGTTGCTCAATAGCTACTAATAGGGAGCCATTTGTACAGAGTAGCCCACTTTATTACAAATTGGAGGGCCATATTTTGTCCAAATGAAATTCATTGATTTTTAAACAACTACTAAAATGTCAAGTAATTATTCAATAAGCACAATAAATTTTTCGCATGGAGGATTAGATGCCCACCCACTTACTCCTCTACCACACTTTGCTCTATAAAAAATTTACGCATCACATGCGCATGCACATGTAAGGCAATGCAAAAATCACAAATGTTAAAAATGTAACTTCCCACTCGATAAATATATTTGGGAAAGAAACGTGCCACAAAGAAGTAAAGCCAGAATAATCACTTGGGTGTGTTCGTTTGCATTGAAAATATTTTTAGAAAAATATTTTTCAGAAATTTTGTTGGTGTTTTCCTTCCTCTGGTTGAAAATAACTTACGAAATTTTAGAGCGTAAGTTATTTTTTCGAATAATTTAAGAGTGACATTAAATTTCAAATACTTACTTTTATAATTTTATTTGCTAAATTTATTTCCGTTTTCAATTCCTTTCCATCGTTTTTCTCTTAATTATGAATCCTACACTAATATAACTATCATTATGCATATTTTACTACTACATTGTACTATCATTTAATTTTGAACAAAATCAATCTTTTATTAACCACAATTAATTGTAAGGTATTTATTACCATCGTTATAAGTTTTTTAATTTGTATTCATAAAATTAAAGATGAAACCGTTAAAAAAATTTATTTCAAAATATTTTGTTGCTTATTTTGTCAACCGAACATCGAAATTTTTTTTATAAAAAATAAACTTTTTCATGTATATGTTTTCCAAAAAAAATATTTTCAAATACAAATGAAGACACCCAATACTTGCAACTTGTAAGAATCCAATTGCTATGTTTATATGTGTGCCTATGTGGGAATTAATGATTGGTACTCACCGCTCCCGCACCAATCAAGTACTGCACTGTCTTCTCAATCATTAGCATATCAACTCTACCGGACAGGTACAAGTAATTCTTAAGCAAATCACCATGTCTATTCTCTTCAGCGGTCCAGCCCCTGGTCCAAACAGCCCATGGGCTTGGACTCGCCCCAGTCTCATCACGAACCCCTTCATGAGTGTTCATCCATGATTGGTAAGTAGGCAATGCATCCTCAGTGATCATGTCACCAACAAGCACCACAAAATACTCATCTGGAAGCCCGGCCGTCCTTTCTTGTAAGGCCCGCACTTGGTCGGTGAATTCGTCGGCCGAAAGCTTTGGAAACATGGGTCTGGAAGGAATTCAATGGGTTGCCAGCATTTCTCCACGGGCTTGAGGAGTGGGAGGACTCTTTGGGTGGCCCAATGTTCTAGTGATTTGAACACTTCTGCTTTTTCTGGCGCCACTGAGTAGGTAGTTTGTGTGTGTAGAGGTTGAAGTGGTGTTGCTGCCGAGGCAGAGACCGCCGGTGGCCGCTGGAATGTAGGGGTTGTGAGGTGGTTTTGGGTGGTGGTGGTGCTGATGCTGCGAGGGAGTGCAAAGGTCTGCATGGGTGAAGGTAATGCACTGGGGGTTGATGAAATTAATAGTTATACTTTTGTCGTCCATCCAACCTCCACAACATTTATATATATAGTTGCCAAAATGTCTTTAAGAATTGAATATGGCACATGGGATGAAGACGTGCAGTAATATTAAACGTGATCACATGGGGTAAGTACTTTCCCACCTGCAATTAGAGGACAATGATAAGTTGTACACTTTCTGTCTTATTTTATATGTCATGAATTTTGTATTTTAATTTATTTTAAATTATTTATCACATGTCATTTTTGTATTTTAATTTATTTTAAATTATTTATCACTCTTTAAAATGACAAAATTTTAATAGTTATTTTATCTATTTTATCCTTTATACAAGTCTCAACGACATAACATTCAATTCATACTTCAATATTAATTGCTCTCACAAACCATTTCAAAATTTGAAATTTCAAAATCAACTAATAAATTTTGTATCTTAATTGAAGGTCAATTATGGAAAAAAAAATCTTAGTAGTGGGTCAAATACTAATTTTGCTTAAACTATGTATAAGTTTGCTATGCCAAATAAAAAATGATGGAGGGAGTATTAAATAGACAGAAATTATGACTAATCCCATTTTGCATTCTTTGACTAATACTCAATTTTTATTTTACATTCTGCATTTTAGTTTTGGATATTGTTCACCCCAACTCTCAAATTTGTACCACTTTAGTATCTTTTTTAACACTATCAAAAAAAATTAATAGCAGAATCTTTATTTTTGCATCCAAAAATATTGTTGTACATCTTATTAAATTTGTCGTATATTTGAAAAAAATTCGTTAATTTTTTCGACGATGTTAAAATAAAAAAGAATCGAAGTGAGATGAATTTGAGAGTTTGGTGTGCAAAGTGTCCAAAACTAAAGTTGGGGGTGCAAAGTGAGAAACGAGTATAAGTTAAAGGATGCAAAATCGAATTAGTCCAAGAAATTATTTTCTTCTAAAATTTAATAGAAATTAAATTACATGTGTCGTTAAATTTCCACTTGTTGCTTTTGCCAATTTAAAATCCACACAGCCTAAGCTCGTTCTCAATAAAAAAAATTATGTAAATCTACCAATATTTGCGATTCATGCGATTTCCTAAAGGATCTTCTTCTGCAAGTTGAGTTGTACATACCATGTTAGTCAACAATAGACATATTATTTTTAACATAATGGTGCTTTCTTGTTTCAATTAAAGGAAAAAAGAATACAAGTGGGGCTTTCTCCGTTTAAATTGCGGACAACCAGACATTTCCCGTGATTGCTTGCATCTTAGATTTTTTTTGTTTGTTTTTTTCCTTCTTTTTTCGCATGACTTCCACTTTTCTTGGATTTAACTATTGGTATAAAATCTTCAGAGTGATTCCGTTTCTTGGATTTATTTCCGTCCTTCCAGTATGATGACCCACAGGGAATAAGCTCCTTGCCATCCGCTTGAAATCCTGCGTCCCCAAATAAGCATGTCCCTATACGTCCCTTTACCCACCGACTGCCACGTATTTGTGTATTGAAAAGGTCAAGTGTGCATTTTTTTCTTTTCAAAAAATAAAGAAATTAGATATTCATCATTTAGGGTTATAACAAGCGGGAAGAAAACCAACGGGAGCCATGCTGGATTCCTCCATTCATTACTCTTTTACAATGAGTGAAGCAAAACTTCAAATAGCCCATGATCCTGTTTTGTTCTTAATTAAGTGTGATAATTAGTAGGAAGACCATAATAAAATTTACAATATTTTATGTTATCAAATAAAAAAAGTTTTGCTTTTTTTCAAATTTTCCTTAATCTTTTAGCATCTGAATGAGAAACCAAAAGTATTGTTGTAATTAACAAAAGCTTTTGAATGTCACGCCCCCATACCGAGAACATAACACGCCGCACTCTCAGGGTAAAATCCCGAAAATGTAAGGCAGAATATCATGAACAAACTAAACATCCATAAAAACAAAACAAAGTAAAATATCCAAATCACATTTGCACTATAGCGTAAATGTCGTCAACTTTTATAGCACTAAAATAAAATATCCAACAAATTTAGAACTAACAATGTCCATGCGAAACTAAATGATTAATTGAATAAATCCTAACATCTAACTCCAATCTATCCTTTTTGAACTTCACTGTCCTCAATAATCCACTTGATTATCGAACCCAGATTCAAGACTATTTATTTCACCTACAAAAATAAATGTATATAATGGGGTAAGCATACACGTTATTCAGCAAGAGATCCGTATTCCCTTCCAACATGATTAGAACGAGTATGTTATATTATATATATATATTTCCAAACTTACTATAAACATCATAATCATGCATACGTATATATAAATTTACAATTGATTCATAGCACATGAGGTTTACGTACAAATATAAGTAAGTGACATTATCAAGTGTGCAAATAATTGCAATACAATAACAAAAAGAAGGTCAATAGCAAAAGAACCATCACAATACAATAATCAATAAGAGACTCATGGATTCTCTATAGTTTTGTTGGCAAACTGCATATCCAGTCCTAACTACTATAACCCGATAGGAAAAGGACATAACAAAGTGCAACTATTATAACTCGTTGGAAAAAAAGCCATAACAAAGACTCATATAGAGTATTGGGAACTATCTTCCACCAACTCTACCAAAGATAACCAGGAGCCAAAACAACATAATAATATTCAAGTATATTAGACATGAATCACACAAGTCATTAATCGTGTCAAATTGCCACTTACAATAATTTTATATGATCAAACAGATACACGATAAAGTAAACTATACTCGGTCCGATTTAATACATAAATAAAATTTTCAAACAAAAATTTTAGGGAGAATTTAAAAAATATATATGGAAGAGAATTAGAATCACTTACCTTAACAACTAATCGAAATGCTATGTTTAACTCAAATATTCAAGTTCCAAATAATCCTTGCCACATATAACACAATTACGACAAAATTTAATCCGCGATCAACTACTACCTAAAATATTATTGAAACAAACATTAAAATCAAATAAAATTTCTCAAATATATATATATATATATATATATATATATACACACACATATTTTAAAACACTAATATGATTTGGCAACAATCTCGATTCCTTGGACAAAATGGCTGCTACCAAGCAGCCTAGACTTTATTCAATTTTTTTTTTTTTTTAAATCGAATCAATACATCTCGACAGGATGCTTCCAGCCAAACCCAATTCCAAAAAGAATGGCTGCCAACACGTAGCCATGTTTCCAATTTTATGTTTTTTTTAAAAGACTCAAAAACTTGATTTGGCAATGAATTCACTATCAAATCGATGCATCAAGCCATCACAGGAGTATTGCTTCGGCCATAACGCTTTGGCACTTTCTTTTTTTTTCAATTACCAATATAATTCCACCAAGTCTTCATGTCAAGTTTTTCGAATACGAACCCTAACTCCATGAACACCATTGAATTAAACTCTAACCCTATGAACACCGTTAAATTAATTCCATAATTTCATCCATAAACATATAGGAAATCATCCAATAACAAGGTTTAACATAAAAACCTCCGAATTCTTGCGAATTATCGAAAAATTATTCACCACTTGTCGGCTCTTGGTGACCCTCTTGTTTTCTCGACAACCCTAAACTCCACGGAACGTTTATCTTTTTATTAGATAGGAGGAATCATTACTTATAAAATATATAAATAACTAAACTCTTATAATTATTCTTAAGTCTTTCCTTTTTGTCTAAATTAAATTTTTAAACCCAAATATCTTATTATGGGCCTAAAAAAAAAAATAACGGATCATGGCCACAAAACTTGGGTTTTACATTCTACCCCGCTTAAAAAAAAAGTTTCGCCCTCAAAACTTCACGTACCTTGTTCCTCAAGCTCCCATGTTGCCTCACGTACTGTATGTTTAGACCATTGTATCTTCACATAAGGAATAGTCCTACGACGTAAAACTGATCCTTCTGATCCACAATACGTAAAGGGAACTCTTCATAAGAAAATCCTTCACATCCCAGCAAGGGTTCATAGCTAAGCACATGACTAGAATTTGGAACAAATTTTTGAAGTTGCAACACATGAAAGGTGTTGTGTACCCTAGACAACTCCGGTGGCAATGCAACTTGATAGCCAAGTCCCCAACACGTCTTAAATATCAAATGGCCCCACATACCTTGGGCTCAATTTACCACCCTTCCGAAAATGCATAATTCCTTTCGTTGGTGATACCCTGAGATACACCTTATCATCGACTTGGAACTCCATCGGCTTGCATTTCATATCAGCCCAGCAACTTTTCTGCTTGTCTTGAGCTATCTTCAATCTTTCCTTAACAATGACGATCTTATCCACAGTTGCTTGAATCAATTCTGGTCCAGTGATTCTCTTTTCAGCCACTTCATCCCAATATAACAAAGATCGACACTTCCTTCCATATAATGCCTCATAAGGTGCCATCCCAATACTACTATGATAGCTATTATTGTAAGAGAACTCCATAAGTAATATATGATCATCCCAACTCCCCTAGAAATCAATGGCACATGATCTAAGCATATCCTCCAAAGTTTGTATGGTACGCTCTGATTGCCCATCAGTTTGAGAGTGATACGTTGTGCTCAATCTCACGTTGGTTCCCATAGCTTGTTGATAAGTCTCCCAAAATCTTGACACAAATCTTGGATCCCGATCCGAGACAATGCTCATTGGTACCCCATGTAATCGTACTATCTCTCTTGCATACAGCTTTGTCAACTCTTCCATACTTGTGGTAGTTTTTATAGGGAGCAAATGTGACCGATTTTGTGAGTCAATCTACAATCCCCTATATACTATCATTTTCATGCCTTGTCCGGGGTAACACATGATAAAAGTCCATAGTGATGTGCTCCAATTTTCACTCAGGTATTTCCAGCGACATGAGCAAACCACTAGACTTCTGATGCTCAGCTTTCACCTGTTGACATACTAGGCATTTTGATACGAACTCCGCCACACTTCGCTTCATGCCACTCCACCAAAATTTTTCTTTCAAATCCTGATACATTTTGGTGCTCCCGGGATGGATAGAGAATTGAGACTGGTGTGCTTCTTTCAAAATACCAGTCCTTAGATTTGGATCATTCGGCATACATAAGCAGCCTTGCATCCAAAGACTGCCATCATCATTGACTTGGTAGTCTCATTTTTCACCATTCTTGACCCTATTTCTAAGTCTTTCTAATTCAGCATCCAAATCTTAAGCCACTTTGATACGATCCAGGAGTGTAGGTTGAATTGACAATGCAGTTAAAACACTCTAGATTAGACGTAGAATCCACCATTTCCAAATTCAAGTATTCAAACTGCTTCACCAACATAGTTGCTATTGACCTAGAAAATTTTCTACTTAAGGCATCCGCTGCTTTGTTGACTTTCCCGGGGTGATAGCTAATCTTCACATCATAATCCTTCAAAAGTTCAAGCCACCTTCTCTGCCTCATATTAAGTTCCTTTTGAGTGAACAAATACTTCAAACTTGGATGATCTGTAAAGATCTCACACTGTTCACCATAAAGGTAGTACCTCCATATCTTTAAAGCGAACACTATTGCAGCTAACTCCAAATCATGAGTTGGATAATTCTTCTAATATGGTTTCAACTGTCTTGATGCATAACCTATCACTTTATCATTCTGCATCAACACAACCAAGGCCGTTCTTTGAGGCATCACTATAAATCATGAATCCTCCTATTCCCGATGGCAAGGTCAAAACCGGAGCCGAAACAAGTTTCTTCTTCAATTATTGAAATTTTTCTCACATTCATCCGTTAGCTCCGCTCAAATTTAGATCTTTCATGAGTGAGCCTGATTAGAGGAACTGCCAATAAAGAAAACTCTTCAATAAACTTTCTATAATAACATGCTAAGCCCAAGAAACTCTTAATCTTCGTAACATTGGTTGGTCTGGGCCAATCCACTATTGCTTCAATCTTCTTTGGGTCAACTGATACCCCATCTTCAGAAACAACATGTCCCAAGAATGTCACACTTTTTAGCCAAAACTCACATATACTGAATTTGGCATATAGTTTATCATTCCTCAAAGTCTGCAATACCAATCTAAGATGTCCCTCATGCTCCTTTGCATTGGCGGAGTACACCAAAATATCATCAATGAAGACCACCACAAACTTGTCTAGGTAAGGTATAAATACCCTGTTAATCAGATCCATAAAAACTGCAGGAGCGTTAGTCAAACCAAATGTCATAACTATAAATTCATAATGGCCATACCTGGTTCGAAATGCACTTTTAAGAATATCATCATCTTTGATCCTTATACCTCCGCTAGTGATATCCTGATCTGAGGTCTATTTTAGAAAAGACCTTTACACCTTTTAACTGATCAAACAAGTCATCTATCATTGGTAGCAGATATTTGTTCTTCACAGTGATCTTATTAAACTCTGTGTAGTCAATGCAGAGTCTCATTAACCTATCTTTCTTCTTTACAAATAGCACAGGAGCTCCCCATGGCGATACACTTAGGCGTATAAACTTCTTGTCAAGAAAATCTTGTAACTGGACCTTTAACTCTTTTAATTCAGCTGGAGCCATTCTATATGGAGTCTTTGAGATAGGTGTTGATCCAGGCACTAGATTTATCTCAAATTCTATCTCCCGATATGGAGGTAGCCCCGGTAGCTCATCTATAAAAACGTCTAAAAATTCTCGTACTACGGGTATATCTTCCAGCTTCATACCTACCACCTCTGTGTCTATCACACAAGCTAAGTAGGCTTCACAACCCTTCCTAATTGCTTTGTGAGCTTGCATAACTGACAGGATAGGGCTGCAGATATTTCTTAGCTTAACTCTCTTCTCTTTATATCCCTGAAAAACTACCTCTTCTTTTCCAGTAAGACAAAATCGTACCCTATTTCTCTACAATCAATATGTGCATAATTTTGTCTTAACCAGTCCATGCCAAGGATGACATCAAAATCTGACATAGTTATTTGAACTAGGTTAGCTTTAAAGTCTCTATTACATAATTCAATTTTACAACCATCGAATCTAAGTCTCGACTCCAGGACTCTATCCCCAGCTGTACCCACCCTAAAAGGTCTATCAAGCCATGCTGGTTTATAGACAAACGTTTAGTAAATTTTCTTGGTATAAAAGAATGGGATGCTCCACAATCAAAAAGAGCAAAAGATGGCACAGAATTTACAAGTATAGTACCTATTACAACGTTATCAGATCCATCAGCTTCCTCCTTAGTCATGGCGTAAACACGAGCATTCATCTTTTTCTTCTGATCCCTACTCTTATCTGGCTAACCACTAGATTGCACCTTGCTGGCTTTACTTTCGGGGCAATCCTTGACTTGGTGACCAAATTTATCACACTCAAAGCAAGCTCCAGATTTCCAGTAGCATTCCCCAAAATGTCTCTTGTGGCAGTGACTACATTTTGGAATTTGTTTAGGTGCATTGGCTGGTTGGGGTACTTTTCTCTTCTCCACAAAATGAGAAGGAACGACTGATTTGAGTTGCTGACCAAGCCTAAAAGTTGTGCTATGTTGCTTTACTTGACCCTATGGTGATGAAAACCTCATCTTCCTGTTATTTTCCTTGCCGGCCTTGTGTTTGATGTCGGCCTCATTCTCCACTGCAACATCATACATATCCTTGTAGGTTTTAGCTCGTGTAGGACAATCGCAGACTAGAGGTCACTTTGAAGATCTTTTTTGAAATTATAGGCCTTAAGTTTGTCATCCTTCCTTATGGTGGGCACAAATCTACCAAGAGTTTGAAATTTGTAGGCATATTCAACCACTGATATTCCACTTGTCTAAGTTAGGTTATGGAACCAGTCAGTAATCTTTTGAGAGTGTAGGGATGTAGAAAAATAGTTTTCCAAGAAGGTCTCTTTGAACTTATTTTGTACAACTGGTTGCTCTCCCTCCTTAAAAACAGGCTCTAAGCCTTCCCAGCAGTTGACTGCTTCACCAACCAAGAATGGTTGAAGAATATCTGTCCTCACTTCTTCTGGTACCTCTAATAGCGTAAAATTTTGCTCCACCTCACCAAGCCATTTTTCTACTTGTAATAGATCTGGTCCACCCTCAAAAGTTGGGACATCGGCATCTTTCATGGCCTTATAGTGGATTTTAGTCCTCGAAGGTACTGGTTGTTGACGGGGTGGATCTGGTCCACCCTCAAAAGTTGGGACATTGGCATTTTCATGCCCTTATAGTGGATTTTTGTCCTCGAAGGTGCTAGTTATTGACGGGGTGAAACTTCTTGCTGCTGCTCACCTTTCCGAAAGACCATCGCTACTGCTGCTATTATCGTCCTATAGTCAACGGGTGGCATATGAACATTGAATCTAGGCTGCCTTTGGCGACGCCTAGCACCATTTCGTAACTCTCCAATAGGCAGATTCATGTCATCATCACTTAAGCTCTCATTTTCCACGTATGCTTCTTCCTCCTCCTCTCGAACCTGATTAACCAGAGTTCTCTATCTTTTAGGAGCCATCCTAAAATACACAAACCGTGGTCAATCACTTATCCAATCAACTTCAGTCGTACTAATGTAAGCGCAGAAATCAAACATAGACTAGTTAAAAGATTACAAACTTTAAGCTCTGATACCACTGAATGTCATGCCCCCATACCGAGGACCTAACAGGCTGCACTCCCAGGGTAAAACCCCAAAAATGCAAGGTACAATATCATGAACAAACTAAACATCCATAAAAATAAAACAAAGTAAAATATCCAAATCACATTTGCACTATAACTTAAATGTCATCAACCTTCATAGCATTAAAATAAAATATCCAACAAATTTAGAACTAACAATGTCCATGCGAAACTAAATGATTATATACTCCGATTCAATAAATCCTAACATCTAACTCCAAGCTACCCTTTTTGAACTTCACCGTCCTCAATAATCCACTTGATTATCGAACCCAGATTCAAGACTATTTATTTCACCTACAAAAATAAATGTATATAATGGGGTAAGCATACACGTTATTCAGCAAGAGATCCAAATTCCCTTCCATTAGAACAAGTATGTTATATTATATATATATATATTTCCAAACTTACTATAAACATCATAATCATGCATACATGTGTATAAATTTACAATTGATTCACAGCACATGAGGTTTACGACTAATATAAGTAAGTGGCATTATCAAGTGTGCAAATAATTGCAATACAATAACAAAAAGAAGGTCAATAACAAAAGTACCATCACAATAAAATAATCGATAAGAGGCTCATGAATTCTCTATAGTTTTGTTGGCAAACTGCATATCCAGTCCTAACTACTATAACTCGATAGGAAAAGGACATAACAAAGTGCAACTATTATAACCCGTTACAGTAATGGGAAAAAAAGCCATAACAAAGACTCCTATAGTATTGGGAACTATCTTCCACCAACTCTACCAAAGATAACCAGGAGCCAAAAAAATATAATAATATTCAAGTATATTAGACATGAATCACACAAGTCATTAATTGTGTCAAATTGCCACTTACAATAATTTTATATAATCAAATAATAAAGTAAACTATACTCGATCCGATTTAATACATAAATAAAATTTTCAAACAAAAATTTTATGGAGAATTTAAAAAAAAAATATATGGAAGAGAATTATAACCCTTTCTTTAACAACTAATCGAAATGCTATGCTTAACTCAAATATTTGGGTTTCAAATAAGCCTTGCCACATATAACACAATTACGACGAAATTTAATCCACGATCAACTACTACCTAAAATCATATTGAAACAAACATCAAAATCCTATAAAATTTCTGAAATATATATATATATATATCAAAACACTAATATCATTTGGTAGCAAGCTTGTTGCCAAATCTCGATTACCCTCGGACAATAGCAGCCTAGACTTCATTCAATTTATTTTTTTAAAAAAAAATTGAATCAATACATCTCGGTATGATGCTTCCTGCCAAACCCAATTCCAAAAAGAATGGCTGCCAACATGCAGCCATGTTTCCAATTTTATTTTTTTTTGTTTTTTTTAAATCAAAAATTTGATTTGGCAGTGAATTCACTACCAAATCAATGAATTAAGCCTTCAAAGGAGTATGGCTTCGGCCATAATGCTTCGGCTCTTTTTTTTTTTCAATTACCAATATAATTCCACCAATTCTTAAATTGAAAGTGTTAGTACAATTCTCATGTCAAGCGTTTCGAATTTGTATAATTCTCATGTCAAGAGTTTTGAATATGAACCCTAACTCCATGAGCACCATTGAATTAAACTCTAACCCTATGAACACCATTAAATTAATTCCATAATTTCATCCATAAACATATAGGAAATCATCCAATAACAAGGTTTAACGTAATAACCTCTGAATTTTTGCGAATTATCATAAAAAATTCTTCACCACTTGTCGGCTTTTGGTGACCCTTTTGTTCTCTCGACAACCCTAAACTCCAAGAAACGATTATCTTTTTATCAGATGAGAGGAATCGTTACTTATAAAAATAAATAAATAAATAAACTCTTATAATTATTCTCAAGCCTTCACAGGAGTATGGCTTCAGCCATAACGCTTCGGCTCTTTTTTTTTCAATTACCAATATAATTCCACCAATTCTTAAATTGAAAGTGTTAGTACAATTCTCATGTCAAGCGTTTCGAATTAGTATAATTCTCATGTCAAGAGTTTTGAATATGAACCCTAACTCCATGAGCACCATTGAATTAAACTCTAACCCTATGAACACCATTAAATTAATTCCATAATTTCATCCATAAACATATAGGAAATCATCCAATAACAAGGTTTAACGTAATAACCTCTGAATTTTTGCGAATTATCAAAAAATTCTTCACCACTTGTCGGCTTTTGGTGACCCTTTGTTCTCTCGACAACTACCTAAACTCCAAGAAACGATTATCTTTTTATCAGATAGGAGGAATCGTTACTTATAAAAATAAATAAATAAATAAACTCTTATAATTATTCTTAAGTCTTCCCTTTTTGTCTAAATTAAATTTTTAACCCCAAATATCTTATTTTGGACCCAAAAAAAAATTTTAACGGATCATGGCCACAAAACTTGGGTTTTACATTTGATATTAAATGAATATGGTTTTTTTTTTTTTTTGGTTAATTCCACTTTATCACAAAAAAGCCCCAAAACAATTTCCATAAACGCTTAATCCATAAATAAATCTGACAAATTGAAACAAATATTAGAAGAAAAGATTCAGAAGTATACTTTAATGAGTTTCAATCATCTTTCTTGTATCTCCATGGAACTGTAAAGTGTTGACATTTGAGAACTATAATTTAAATTAGGGTTAATAACATTTTACCCCTAAATTAGATAATTAAACTATGCTCCCCTAAACTAAAAAATTACACTTTGCCCCACATTCACAAAATAATTCATCCTTTAAAAATTTTATAATATCAAGATAATCTAGTTAAAAGACTAAAATACCCTTAGTATTATATTTTGATTTTTCATATATTTAATTTTGATGTTCGATAATTATAAAAGAATTACAAAAAATTAAAATATAATAACATTTAATTATTATTATAATTAAATATAATAACAATGAATTAGGGAGTAAAAATGTGAAAAATGTTGAATTATGTTATATTTGACATTGCAATTTGCATTGGTTATACCATCTAGTTAAAATTGTAAAACGATAAGAGACATAAAAAAAAATCACAAAAAATTATAAAAAAATATATTCTCACACAATGTCTTTAAAGAATAATTTTTAATATAAAATAAGGCCATTGGGAATTGTTCTACCATTACAATTAAACATTTAAATTAGAAATAATATAAAATAAAATAAAACATTTAAAAATATGACTAATAAATATATTGATATGGATTATATTGAAATATTATAGAATATTTTTTTACTATTTTCGATTAAATAATTATCACATCACTACAAAAATTTAAATACATAAAAAATCAAAATATGGCGCCAAGGGTATTTAAATTATTTAATTAGCTTATCTTGTTGATTTTAAAATTTTAAAAAATGAATAATGTGAATGAGGGACAAAATATATTTTGTATAGTTCAGAAGGCAAAATATAATTAATCACCTAATTCAGAGGAATAAAGTGTTATTAACTCTTTAAATTATGATGACGACCATAAGGCATAAGCGATGAGTGTAGATTTACAATAAATACATAATACAGAATAAATTTTTTATAAAATTTTTTATTAAAAAAAAAAAAAAAAAACAACCAAATCACGCGATTCCTTTAGAGAATAAGCAACGTGGCCGGCAATGCTTTACGGGACATGGGGGACACACACTAATTTGGGGGACAGAAAATTTGAAGTGCTTTCCATTTCCCCTTCCCTCCGATTTCCCTCCATACATTTTTAAGATTTTGTTTTAATTAGTTATCAAAAGCTAAGATTATGACTTCCAGTCACCATAGTTGTTTAATTAAGCTCATCCGACTAACGTTATCCAGCATGAAAAGTCCTAACTGTCCTACTAAATTGTTTGTAGTTATCATATTGGGAATTCAAATATCTTTGCCTGCAGTTTAAAAAGAAAAGCGTAAGCACAATAAGTAAAACAAAATTAAAGTATTCTTGAGATTTTTTTTTTTTTTTTAAATATAACGGCAACACTAACCAAGAAGGGTGGGGATTATTGATATCTTTTGTATCATATAAGAAGATAAAACTAACTAAATGCTCGGATAGGTGGTGTACATAATATTATTTGCAAAAAATGTCCTATGTAACGAAATAATAGAAAAAAATAATATTACATCATTAATTAATTATATATATACACATACATAAATACATATGCATACATACATACATATATATATATATATATTACATCATTAATTAATTATATATATACACATATATATAAATACATATACATACATATATATATACACTACACATATAAATACATACATATACATACATACATACATACATACATACATATATATATATATATGTATGTACGTATGTATCTGTATATATATGTGTGTTTATATATAACTATATATATATATATATATATACACACATATATATATACATATAACACAAACATAAGTAACCTAAGAGGGGGTGAATTGGGTTTATCTAAAAACAAACCTTTTTATGTGCTTAATAGAAATTCAAACTTTATGCACCAAATGAAAACTTAGGCACAAATGAATACAATAGATATTCAACAATTTAAGCTTAAGGAACAAATAAGAATATTGAGATTAAGAGAATCATAAGACCAAACTCCCTAGCTTATCAAACTTGGAGTTTGCAACTACAAACAGCTTCTTACAAGGCAACTACCAAGTTCACAACTTGAAGTTCAGCCACTAAAAGTCTCTTCAAAGTAGGTGAGACAATAACCACTTGTACACAAATGAGGATCACTCTTGCTCACACTAATTTCCTTTAGTTGAGCCAAGAGTTTTACACTCACAACCTCCCTTTGTTACAATTGTTATCTCTCCACTCTTACACTTGAAGAGTAAGATGTGTATATACTCTTTTCACACTACCTACACTATTACAACACTTGTACCCACTATTTCTCTCAAATAGCTCAAGAATTGTTTGTAATCAATGTAGAAGTCCCTCTTTTACTTAAATCAGACCTAGGGGTATTTATAGTTGTCAAATATCTGCTTCCAACAACTTCCCAACGGCTATTTTCTGTTTACTGGAAAACTAGCAGTTGGACCTTTCGGACGGCCGATGCAGCAAGAGTGTGTCCGAACAAACTAGCCGTTGGACCGTTCGGACGGCCTCTGCTAAATGTGCGTCCGTTCTCTGAGGGTATTCGTTCGGACATCCGAGGATGCATCCGATCGAAGCGAAGTCTTCTGGAAAATGATCGGACGCAAGTTCTTCGTCCGAGACTTGCTTCAAATTCTTTGTGTCGGACGATTACCATCGTCCGAAGCTCTGTCATTCGGACAGTCATATGCGTCCGTGAAGTCTTGTGGTTGTTTTGTTCGGACGATCATATGTGTCCGAACCTTCCTGTTTTTCTGCACTTTTTGCACACTTGTCATCAAACCATTAGTACGATTTGGTCATCATCAAAACATGATTAACATAACTGGGGTTCAACATATATATATATATATATATATTACATCATTAATTAATTATATATATACACATATATATAAATACATATACATACATACATATATACACACACATATAAATACATACATATACATACAGACATACATACATATATATATGTATGTACGTATGTATCTGTATATATATGTGTGTTTATATATAACTATGTATATATATATACACACATATATAAATACATAACACAAACATACATATATGTATACGTATACATATGTGTGTATATATAACTGTGTATATATATACATATATACACACGCATATATAAATACATATACATACATACAGTACATATATTTATGTTTGTATGTATGTATGTGTATATATAACTGTGTGAGTGTGTGTGTGTGTATATATATATATACACACACACCCACACATATATATATGTGTGTATTTATATATATTTATATATATACACACACATATATATACATACCTACATATATATATATATATATATGCATATGTATATACATATATACACACACACATATATACATAATATATGCATATGTATATACATATATATACACACATATATATATACATACCTACATATATATATATATATATATGCATATGTATATACATATATATATAATATATATTTGTGTGTATATCTATATGTACATATGCATACATATATAGGTTATAACAATTTGCCCTCCTGAACTATAAAAAAGTATACTTTGTCCCCGATTCACAATATTCATCTTTTAAAAATTTTAGGATATCAAATAAAATTATTTAGATAACTATAATATCTTGGTACTATATTTTGATTTTTATATTTTGTATTTTTAAATGGGTTTGTTTTCTGTGAAAAAATTTTCTGTAAAGGTATTTTATGAAAATATAATTTCTATGATACTTTTGTAATTTTTTTAATATATCTTAGTATTATATAATTTTAATATTTGACTTAATCTATGCAAATTGCGATATCGGATATAATATAATTCAATAATTTCTCGCATTTTCATTCCTTAATGTCCAAGATATCAATGTTGTATGTATTTTATTTTTCTTAATTATTTTATAACTGTGAAATATTAATTAAATATATGAAAAATTAATATATAATACGAAGGGTATTTTAGTCATCTAGATATTTTTTGATATTTTAAATTTTCTAAAAGATGAATAATACAATGGGGGTAAAGTGTGTATTTCTATAATTTTTATGAGGGTAAAGTATAATTGCCCACGTAGTTCAGCAGACAAAGTGTTATTATACCTACATATATATTCACACACGCACACATATATATATGTGTGTGTATGTATATACACACATATAGTATGTATTTGTGTATACATATATGTGTATATACACACACACACATATATATATATGTATGTATATATACACACATATATATGTATGTATATGTGTATATTATATATATATATATATGTATGTACATGTATGTACGTATATATCCATATACAAACATGCATACGTATATATGCACATACATTTACATACATATATATACATGTATATATGTATATATACATATATACATGTATGTATGTAAACGTATGTACATATATGTATATATACATATACATACATGCATACATACATATACACATACGTTTACATACATACATATATATATACATATATATGTATTATATGTGTATGTGTATATATATACATATATATGAATATGTATATATATATATGTACACATATATACATATATATGAATATGTATATATATATATGTACACATATTCATATATATATATATATATATATATATGTGTACATATATATGTTATATATATATATATGTGTATATATGTACATATATATGTGTACATATTTATATATATATATATATACATATTTATATATATATTTATAAATATATATATATACATATTTATATATATATTTATATATATATATATATATACATACGTACGTGCATATATATATATATGTGTGTGTGTTTGTGTGTGCTCGTAACTTTTTATTTAATACTTTTCCTTTCCTGTTATATATGAGATGATATTATAAATTATGCTTATGGGATAATTAACTATTCTAAGGAAATTTGGATTATGCTTTTTTAAAATAATATTTACTGTTAAGACTCTCACACAATCTAGAACTCTAAAGAATTAAATTTATCTGCATTATAAGGGCTTAATTTATTCCTAGTGCTAAAACCAAGACATACCCGCATATATAGCAGCTTGTTTTAGGAGATTGGGTTTGCTTTTGATGGTCCAATTCTTTTATCAGACGGCAACTTTTATATGGCCAACTGAAGGTAATAATTGTGGTCAGGAGGAGAAAATGCCATCCGTTAATTATTGCCATTTATAGCAGACGTCTCTTTTCTATGGATATATTGAGGGGAATTGAAGGGAAGGGTTACCGAGGAGGAACTTGGTCCGACCCATAGCTACGAAAAATTTTATTGTTTTTCAAGTGATATATGAAATAGTATTTTTAAACTAATACTATTAGAATTAAAGAAGACGCATCTGAATTAAAGAAGACGCATCTTTATATATATTAAGATCAAAGTGGATCCTACACAAACAGTAATTTCACTATTAATAATTTGAATAAAAATGTTTTAATGGAACTTATAAAAATCAGAATATTTACAGTAAAAATCACTGTATAAATAGTAATGACTGTAGAAACAGTATATTCACTGTTCGGATTTTAAAAATCCTACTGTACATAATTTAATTTCATTTGAAATCCGAAAGTTCGCCTATATAACCTCCAATTGTATAGCCGAGGAAGGCAGAAGCTTTCAATTAAGTTTTTAAGTTTTCCTTTTATTGTTTCTCCCCTTCTATTGTACATCTCTACAACTCTTGTATAAATATTTTAGTTTAATAAAAGAAGAAGACCACCGAGGTATTCCTCTGCAGCCTCTTCTGAGGTACCTTCTTCCCTTTCCCTTTTAATTTTGTTTGGTCCTGACATAATATGTCAGGCTAATTATCATATGTGGATTGTTATCTTATCTTAAATATTTGAACTATGCATAGACTATTTTGAACTCTTTCTTTCAAAACCTTTTAATAAGAAGTTCTCTTTGATTCGGTTCTTAAAAATTTTCAGTCGTGGTGTTATTTAATTTATTTTGTTGGCCTGGAAAAGTACCCGCTTAGCCGTTGAGTGAAAGGCGTTTAGGGGAAAATTGGCAACATAGCAAAATAAATTAAATAGTTTTCATTGACAGAAAATTTTAAAGGTAAATTATCCAAAAATCGGAAGACTACTGATTATTAAAAATAATTTTATAAAGAAAGAATTTGACTTTAGTTTATGTGTTTTGTGGTTTAATTACCACAGTGTGGCGGACGGTCTTGGGCTAACCGCCTTCGATCTAAATTTTGGACTTAGTTTTAATACATAATGCAAACCAATACGGATTTTCAATACGGTGATAAGCCAATACGGGATTCCAATACGATTTGGGCTTTGTATTAAGGCTACGGTTCGGTACCATTTTCACTAAACCCCGAACCGTAGCCTTAATAGGTTCGATGTAAACAAGGGAAATGATCTGTGGTATAACCAAATTCAGGTTCCCATTTATAAATTCAAGGGATAGAAAATTCGAGAAAGAAATAAATGGTAGCTATTTCTGTGGGTAAAGGAATATTATCCTGGGAATATAATTTTTTGAGGATAGGAGAAATTTTTATCCATGAATGGTATAACTGAAGAAATGGTTCAGGTAAAATTTTTACTGAGTGTCCATGAGTAGTCTACCAATGGATAAACCAATTGGGATTATTCTGAGATAGAATATTTGAACATAGTTTGATGAACCAAGTGTGCTTGTGTCTAGAATTTTCTGTAATAAAAAGTTTTATGAAAACTTTGTATATAATCCCAATAAGTATAAGAAAGTGGTTATTTTTCAACAAAACATTATTTTTCTGTAAGTGTTGAAATACCCCATTCTTCAGAATAAATAACTTTCTTAATGATAATTTTTGAAAAATTATAAATAATAGTAGAAGCCATATTAGGCTGATAATGCTGAATATCAGCTGATTCACTATTAGTAAAAATTTTTTCATAGTAAGTCCGGGTCTTATATGATTCTCCGGGAAACATAACTTTATCAGTCAAATACCTTTGAAGTATTTTCCAAGGTTGATCTTGTCATTGACAATCTTTTTCATCTAAAAGAAATATAATTTCTTTTTCTGGTCTCAAAAAATAAGACTTAGAATCTGATTCAGATTCTTCTTCAGTAAGCATAGGTATTACCTTTATGCTGTTGTAGCAAATATTTTTGCAATTGTCCATATAATGGATGATCTTTTGGGATATTACCCAAATCAATATTGGATGAGGATGAATATAGATCCATATCCTGATAATCCAGATATATCTGAATTATATAATATTTTTCCTCCCCTAGATATTACTGGGGATTTTCCAGTACGACCTCGTCCCCTATAAGGAGACTAAAAACCTCCTCGGTTCATAAATCCTGCAAAAATTCTCAAGAATTTATTAGATTGCTAATTCATATAATTGTTTTATTTTTGAATGATATACTGTTTTACAGAAATTTATTTCTGCTTGTTCTATATTATATTCTTGTTGCAATAAAGCATATATCCATGAAGGATCTTGTTCTTTTGAATATTCAAAAGTTATTAATTTCTTTTTTATTTTTTCTAATCTATTATTGGCTAAAATAATTCTAGATTGAAAATAATTTTTACTTCTTATTAAATCAAGTTTATAATTTTTATAATTTTGATTATAAAAATTTCTAATAGGGAATTCCATATTCGTATAATCTATGGAAGGAATATTTTCTAAATATTTTAATTTCAATGCTCTTCCTTGCGAAGAATGAGAAACGAACTGGCTTTATCAGTCATTCTTTATTTTGAAAATTTTTTCTGCAAAACTTAATAAAGTTTTGTAATAAGGAATTTAATATATCATTAATAGAAATATTATAAATTTCTGAAGTTAATGAAGATAAATGTGAATATTTTAATTCAATAAGAGAATTTATATTTTGAGTAATAGGATCAGTTATAAACTGAAAAGAAATATTCTGATTTTTATAAGTTCCAATAAAATCATTTTTATTCAAATTTTTAATAGGATATAAAATATTTATAAAAGGGGTTCCTAATATTATAGGAGGATTCATCAAATTTTTAACAAGTAAAAATGTTTGAGGGATGCAAACATTATCTTGACAAATATAAGCAGATGGAATTTTATAATCTATTTCTAGTTTATCACCAGAAGCAGAACGTAAAGTATGAACTGTTTTTCTATAATATTTAGTAGGTATTAAACCTTCTTGAATACAACAAAGATCAGCACCACTATCAATCATGGCAACTGATTCAGCTAACAAAAAATCATTGTCAATTAAAAATTTTATTTTTATATACCATCTTTGAGATGTCACAATTTGCATTATATTTAAAAAATTATTTTTATTATTAGAATAAATGTCAGTAGAAGAAATTTCAACAGGCTGAATAATTTCTTTGCCTTTATGAACTGATTTTTCAACTAAAGAAAGTCGATTATCAATAAAAATATGATTTTGTTTTATCAAACAAATTTCATTTTTAAAATTTTTTATTTCTTCATGCAAATTTGCTAAAGTAATTCCATTTTCTTGTGATTGATTTAATTTACTAATTCTATTTTTAACTTCTAACATTGTATATGGCTCATTATGAATTTTAGCCAAATGCGATTTATGCATTAATGATGATGAGGCAGATGATGCAGATGCCCAATTTAAAATTTTTGATCGAATATCATTATCTTGAATTTGTTTAAGTAAATCAAGAATATTATCATTTGTAATCATATTAATTTGAAAATCTTGAAATTGAGAAAGAATGTTATAATATTCTTTATTTTTATCATCATGTATAGTATTACAAGAATTACAGCAATTTTGAATATTATCAGATGTGTATAATTATGACCTGCATATGAATATATATCATGAATCATATTCATCATAAGAATAATACTAATATTACTATCAGTACTATTATTACTTTCTGTATTTGCATCTATAATTTTGCAAATTTCATTTTTAATTTCATCGTCTAAATCTAATTGTTTAATTTTATCTTTTTTATTTTCATGACAATTTGGGGCTATATGACCTTGTTTGCCACATTTATAACATTTAATTGGTTTTTTTTCTAAACTTTTTAGGTTGAGATTCTCTCTGTTTTTGACGAAATTCTCGCTTCTCTCTTTGTTTGTCTTTTGATCTAACAGGTTTTAACCTTTTACCTTTATTCCATGGAGGTCGTTGATATGATTTTTTCTGAGTAGAAGATATGTCTTCTAAACCAAATTGGCTACAAAATTGACCTAATTGTCTTTTTTCAAATGTAGGCAGTTAATTGTTGTCTTTTTAACTGTTGATTTAATCTAATTTCATTACACAAAGCTATACCTTCTTGGACACAGGTATTGACCAATTTGCCATAAGTATAATAATCATAGGGAATTGAAATATTATCTTTCCTAAGAGCTTTTTTAATTCTTTCAGCAAATAAAGGAGGTAAGCCATCTATAAACTTGGCTTTCCAGTAAGTACTATTACTTTCCGGAAGATCAAATACTCTAGATAAAAAAGTATCTTTATACCATCGAAAAGAAGTAAGTGTTTTACATCTTAAACCATTTAATAAAGTACGAATATTTTCATGATTAGTTGTATAACGTCCTGTAAAATGATCTAAAATATTAACCATGAGTGTATAAACTGCATCTTCAGAAACATGAGATGTATTAGGTTCTGTTTTAACAGAATTCAAAATATCATCACGATTTTGTTGAGTGAAATAATTATCCCACCAACCTTTAAGTTGACCAGTAAAACCAGCAACTATCATTGAAAGCAACACGTTTGTCACTATTATTATTTGCTTTTGCTACTGTAGAATACATTAGCATGCGATGAATTAAATTACTAATTTGTCTATCAGTATAACCATCTAAATTCCATTCATAAATTTCTTTTCCAGAATAACTATTATTAATAATATGTTGTTGTTCCTCATACAAAATATCCTGAGGAGTGGGTCGAGGATAATAATAATGATACATAGTTGGTTTATCACCAAATATTTTAAATAATATTTTATTAATTTAATTTATTTTTAAATTCACCATATTAAATAATAGAATTTCATTAATTTGAAGACATTACTTAATATATTACTTAATAGAAATTTTTCATAATAAAGTTTCTTCATAACTATCCTTCATTTTTTTATTTTTTTTTTTCTTGTTTCCCGGTATTGCGATTGTCAAATCCATGATTGGTTAGAAGCTCTTAATTGGTTCTTGAAGCTTATGTTTCCCAACGGACACACATAAACAATATCGTAATTCGTAAAACCAGCCTGTATCATGATCATATCTCCATCACAAGTTAGGAATAACATTACCATGATTCAATTATTTAAACAAGATTCACTGGGTAAATATACGACTTCCCTATATATGTAATTAAGTTAACCAAAAATGGTTATGAACGTATCATACATTCAATCTTGACAGTACTATTATGCCTGTACAAAAGAAAATTTCACGCTTCGTTGATAGAACCAAATCAAATAGACAAACAAAAAGAAAAGGAAGAAGACAGTGAAAGAGGGCACATAAAATTTTATAGATCCTTATTATTTGAAATATTATTTTGACGTATTATTTGAGTCATTAATTTGAGTAATAAAATATTGAAATAACTATTAGGATAGTGAATAATATTAATATATATATATATATATATATATATTGTAAATAAACATTTGAATAGTATTTTTTATTCTAAAAGACAAAACAAATATGTAGAAGTCAAATGGAGTTACGTGTATGCAAAACATATATTTTCTTAATAAAAAATAAATATAATTTTAAATTAGAAAATAAAAAATAATAGAATTATGGATTGCTTGCATGTAACGGCACGTCAAATTTTACAAATTTTACAAATTTTATTGTTACCACTGTAAGAAAGTAAATAAGCATCCACATACACTTATATATTATACTGGCAATAATGTATATTACACATTAACTCCTAAGATTTATATCTTATTACAATTGAGTCAAAAAATTAATTTATCTCATAAATTAACCCATAAGCACCTCATACTTATCAATTTAATCCTGAATTATCCTTAAGTGTGTGACCCTTTAGATTTCCAATCACGTTGGCAATAAGTATAAATTATAATTCTAAATTAATTAGGATTAGATAAATTAAACACTTTAATTTATCATTAATTCTCCAATTAATTAATTTACACTTATAGATCAAGATTGGCTTCTAACAAAGCATCATGACCACCCAAGTGTTGAGATATGTCAAAGTGGTTCGACATCACCCATCTGTGATTTCCAAATAGTTCCCGTGTAATATTATCCTTTCACCAACCTATATCTTGATTAATTCAAGAGTACAGATATAATGCCAACTCTTATAAAATTAATCAAATTTACTTCATTCCAAAATACAACGCACTTGAACTAGAATTTAAGACACTCTTAATTATATTTTCACTTTGCGCAAAAATTTTCAAATCGTATTTTAAGAAGTGGCAATACTAGGATATGCTTTCCTATTATAAGAAGTGGTGAATTTTTTTATTGGTCATATCTTATCTTATCATGATTCATAATATATCTGAATTCTACAGTATGTATGACTCATTAAGAATAATGACTGATAGAGTCAAAATATAATAATTCATAGTCAAGATAAACTCATGACTCCAAGTTAAAAGATCATTACACTACTATCACAACGAGATTAATCCACTGGCACTTAAATAATAATCCGTGTGGAATACTGTTAGCGGGTCAATTGATGCACATATTCTCAATAAGCATCCATATACACTTATGTGCTACTAATCTACCAGTGTCAAACACAACGATTAGGTATACTCACGAATAAAATACAATTACATCATAACTATTTATGATTTCACATATATATATTTTATTCAAAAATGCAATATTACAAAATATATATAATTATAAAAGTGTAATTTATCCCTAAATAAATTGGCTTTAAGGCATATACTATCAGACTCATCATATTTTATCCATTAGAGACAATTCAAACTTCTGATCCTCCACGTGTGCTTCTGAATCCATTGGTCCGAACTAAGACTAGCGCTTCTAGATATGGTTCAGACCCATGGCATTAGATGATTCATCATATTCCGAAGTCCAAAATCTATAATCATTTTTAGCTGGCATCGCTGTTGCAAGTATCTAAAATTAATCAAATTCTCTATATTTAATGCAGCCGTGAGAGAGGGGTTTGGAATAATTTAACACTGAAAACTATTGAAAGACTTAAAACTGAAGGGAATTTAATAGAAGAAGGATCTTGATTTTAGTCACATCCACCCATAGAAATTCTACTAGTCAATCATGGTTATTCAAGATAATTCAATTTTTATATCAAGTACTAATTGAAGAATTAACTCGAATTCTAATTCAAAATTGATTCTTATATCTTTTTCTTAAATTGGTTAATTTTTAACACGTGATCCAGTTAATCTAACTTTTAAATGAATCCAGACATGCGCCAAAAACTAATTAATAGTAGCATTAAAACCAGCATCATCAATTAAGCTAATGTAAAATAAACACACGCAATTATATCAATTAGTTGATTATTTTTTCCTAGATTTAATAAAGCTAATCGAGTAATTATTAACTATAGTTACTCATAAATTGAATTGAACAAAGTAGTCAATAATAATTTAGTTATAGATTTATTCAAATAATTCACTATTCTGCAGCCATAGCAATTACAAAGAAACAATCATAAAATTTATGCAGAAAAATAATTAATACATGATATAAAAAGTGCATAAATTAAAGTGCAAAAGTCTTACAACATAATGAATTAGAATCAACCATAGTTTCAGTTTTCTCGACCAAGAAAGAGGGTTTAGGCACTAAGTGCCATGAAAGAATGCACAAGAATTGCTACTGAAAAACTAACAATGAAAAAGAGAAAAAGTCTCCTCTATTCACTTTACAAGAGATATTTATAGGGAATACTAGAGTTATAATCCCTGTCTAAGGATAAGAATGTGAAAATGTTTGAAAAAGAATCTAGCCGAACGAAGAAATCTGTTAAAAAATAAAAATTCGTAACCCTACTACTACACGTGCACATGCACGCCTTGAACCTCGTGCAGGTGCGCGATAACCCTAACTCAGAATGTGCTCTCTGGAAACTACGCACGTGCGTTGTTTTACAGAAACTGTGCTTCATCTTCGGCTTCAATTTTGATCTCAACGCTAATGAAATTTGGAAAAACTCAAAACATGAAAGTTATAGCACTTCCTTTTAACTTTCCAATGCATCTTGAATCAACTACGGAGCTCAAACAAGAAAGTCGTGTTCAATCATTAGAATACAAAAAAATGTCCAAATTTGCTCCCATGCTCATGCACAGTTTATCCTTGCAAATTTCTTCATCTTTTTCATCCTTTTCAATCCTTTTTCTCTTCAACCCTACAAAAACTAAGAATAACCAAATCAAGCCCATTATTGACTCAAATCTTGCCTACAATACATAAAAATGCGGTAAATGACACAAAATTTAAGACATTTATGAGCTTATCGTTAGATCTACTTTTCTACTCGTAGTTCGGACTCACGAAATCGGACTATTCGTCAAATTTAGATTTTCAAACCTATAACCATTTTAAACTCTACTTTCTGTCCCATTGTAGTATGGCCATTTGATTCGTAGCCCCCATATGTTTTGGAAATATATCTTAAACACCCATGTGGTTCGTATTAAAAAGTAAAATGAATGGAAATAATCCAGTTAATGGTGATTGTAGTATAAATGCCCCAAGTTTGAGTATTTATCAAAAAACACCATTTTCCTGAAAAAATTCAATGTGTTATGAAATTTACCAAAATACCTTTATTTTGCAAAAAAAATTACTTCAACGCTACCCTAATTTTATAAATAAAAAGAAAAATCAATTCACAACCCTTACAGTATCTCCCATCACCCACTTCCATCTTTCTCCTCCCATTAACACCCATTCTCCCAGCACAATGCTCTCCTCCTTCCTAATCCCTTTTCTCTCCTTACCATCACCTACCCCACATCTCCCTTCTTGTTCCCCGATCCCCTCACTCTCTTCACCTTCCCCTCTTCCTTTCCCAGCAGCTTCTCCTTCCTTCTCGTTACCCACACCACCTCACCCTCCTTTCCCATTACCCTCTGCCTTCTTCCTATCACCTATCCTCTTTCTCTTCACTATCTCATTTTCCTTCTCCCACAACTCCTCGCTCACCCTTTTTCCTAGCAGATCCCTAACCCTTCCTTCTCTTTCCTACAAAACTCTTCTTTGTTATCTCATAGCCATCTTCCCCGCCTTCATCCTTATAGCCCAATTTCTCCCCCTCCCTGGGATTAATCCCCTTTCCCTCCCCTTTCTCACATAAATTGCTAGATATTTTTTAGGGATTGGAAAGGGGGAAATCAATGATCTTGGGTTGAAAATGTAGTTAGTCCTATGTTCTTGTATTTTTAGCCTTTTATGGTGAATTTTTATTGCAATGGGCTGTTGATGGAAAAGGGATGTGATGGAAGTGAGGGGCTGGGAACACTGGTTATAAGCGGTGGCTATTGATGCAGCTGGTGGTAGTGGTGGTAGGTCAAGAGTCAAGAGTCGAGAGATAAATATAAAATGGATAGAGGATACACAAGTAATTTAAGCAAACTCCATTACTTTGGAAGATTTTTATCTATATCACTTTTCACTCTAAAATACTTAGGGGTTAAGATATATTTCCAAAACATATAGGGTCTATGGATTGAAGGGTTATACCACATTAGGCTTTATGGCAATTTACCCTAAAATCTATAACCTTTTTAAACTCTACTTTTTGATTTATCCAAAATAGTTTAGGAAATTAGACCTAGATATTTCTATTTTGCCTGGCCAAAAAAAACTTCAGACCGATAAATAGTGATCATACCAAAAAAATTAATACATAACATCTGAATAATAAAATACGTGAATTGATTAATATTGTATATAATAGTATATAGTTGAATAACAGTATAATCAGTTGGAATAATACTGATGAATAGTAAAAGACAAAAACTTTGGCCACAAAATATAGAGCTGACAAAGAAGCTATGTCCTATAAAAAAAATGCGAATAGTTAATGAAATAATTGGCAAAAATGGTCAATAAATGCCATCCATATATTTGTTAAAGAAAAGGTAATGTTGCATCCACACTAATGAAGAATGAAAGAGGGGCAATTGATAACCACAAGTGTTTATACTTAATTCATTAAATGATTTTTGTATTAAGTTTGTTTAATAATAAAACTTTTCTACTTTCAAGTATATTAAAACCCACTTAATTGTATGAAAATTTTTAAATGAAAAGTTTATTATTTAATTTGAAGAATAGTAAAATGATTCATTTTTATTTCACGTTCACTCACAGTTTCATGTATACACACACTCACAAACACATATACTCTCTCACTGTGGTGGAGCCATATGTAGTCTAGTGAGGCACGTGCCCCTACTGGACTAATAACAACAACATAGTTGAATAGAAAATTTTTGCAAAATGTAGTCACCAACTCAATTGGTGCCCCACTTATCAAAAAATACACTTTTATATTTGAATTATATGTAGTTGAAAAGTGAAAGTGTAAAATATTTGATTATAAAATGACAGTTGTTTGCTCATTGATTAAAATTTCATTATTATCATTGGGGCTTATGTTTTAAAATTGAAAGTTTTATCTTAATTATTTGATCTTTTGAAAAAAAAAATTAACATAGAAAATTGTGTATAGATAAAGATAAAAGAAATACATGCCTTACTGAAGAATGTACTATAATTATTTTACACCCAGTGAAAAATATTTCTAGATATGCCTCCGATCTCTCACACATACAAAAAACACATTTAGATGATCTTCTTTTACACAGACAAAAATAAACTTTCATACATAATTACTCTCTATCACATAACAAACACACACACTTCTTTTCTCATACATACTTTCACATGCTATACTCTTTGTCTCTCAAAACACACACTTACACATAGTACATCTCTGTCACTCACACACGCATACACAATATATTAGTAAGCTATTTGCATTAAAAATATGTTTAAAAATTAAATTAATATAAAAAATAATATATAATATTATTATTGAACTATATAATATACACAAGATTAAATATTTCATTTCAATACTCAAGTTCAATTAATTATCAAATATATATAACTTTATAAATTCAACAAATTAAAATTTCAATAATTACATTTTCAGTGTTTATATTTCATATTATAGTTTTCAATTTTATAAATGCTAGAACATTTATAAATCCAAAGCAGAGAATAAACTACTTAAATCTCTATGGATGCTGCATCAAAAACTATGTTCGAAAACTATTCCAGCATAGCAACACATGGAATTATCCAATGCACTCAACAATAAATAAAAAAAAAAACTTATACAACCTATTCTCATAGACAATACAAGTTTGCCGCATTACCCACCAACACTAAATTAACTAAATAAAACAATAAAGAATAATTTAAATGAATTCAGAGACACTTCATAGTCTTAAATTGCCGCATAATAAGCTTTTTACGGTGATTGTTAAAACATAATTTTTTCAACAGCTTCCATGCATGTTTTGATTTTAAAAAAAAATAGAGTTTTAACATACCTTTATATGAGTATGGACTAGATAATTAAAAAAATTTCAGAACCTCTTAGCACTAGATATGGCAGTAGGCCAAGTTGGGGCATGCCAGTCTGCCACCCAAGATGCGGTGAGCTCAGCTTGGAAGTAGAAATTCTAGTCCAAACACATTTCCCAGGCTTGGCCCCCTATAGGACAAGGAAAGCTCAGGTTGGCCCTACGGTCTAACCTACAGGTTAAGCTACTTTTAATTAATTAGAATTAAATTTTATTTTATTTCAAATAAATAATTAATAGTCTAAGTTAATAATTATTATTCATATATAATACTAGTAGTCCAAGTTAATACTTATCATTTGAACTCATTACTTATTATTACTTCATTTTTCAATATTTAAGAGAAACAAGTTATCGGTTACAAGAACAAGTTATTACTTAATACTCAAATTTATTTTTTTCAAGTTATTTACTTAATAATTAAAATTATTACCCATTATTTCAAGTTATTTACTTATTTCAAAATTGTTACTTATTATTTCAAAACTAATAACTCAAATTTATCATTTATTTCAAAATTGTTTACTTATTATTCATTAGTACTTCATTATTTATAAGTTATAATTTAGTAATTACAGTTATTCGTTATTAGTATTTCATTATTACAAGTTAGTGCTTATTAGGCCACGTTATTACTTGTTAGTATAAGTTAATACTTATAAATGATAATTTATTATTTGTTAATCATACAACAGAAGTATATTATCAGAAAACTAGATGTATTTAGCATAGACCCCTACCATGTATATTAATTTTTGCAAAATAAGTACAAGGAGGGAAACATGGAACTTACCTCTAAAAAGACAAGTTACAAGAGTAATCTAAAAAATTAAAAACATAAATGAACTATTCACTACATATACAAAGAAGGGGAAATAGAACCTTACCTCTAAACAATTTGTAAACATAAAAATTCTATCTATATATCAATTTGATGAACTACTACCTTCATCGTCGTCCAAATCTTGCATCAATCTTTGTTTTTTCTTCGGTTTCTAGCCAATCCTTTATGCACACCACCATCTTCAAAGTCTTAAGTTTATTCAAGCCTTTTTTTATCTAAAATTATTTCACCTACACATACTAAAAGCACTTTCCGATGAAACTGTTGACACTAGAGTAGATAGCAAATCACAAGTAATTAGAGATAAAATAAGATATTCATGTCTTTCATTTTGCCACCAAACAAGAATGTCAAAACCTTGTTTTGCTCTAAAATTCTTCCATTGTTCCTACACTAAAAGTACTTTCTAATGGAACTCTTGACACCGAAGTGGTTAGCAATTTAGAAGTAATTTGAGATAAAATAGGATACTTACATATTTTACTTCGCCACCAAACAGAACGTCAAAACATTGTTCGATTCTAGTGGTAGGTACTTCAAATATAAAAAAACTTCATCAAATTGGTATTGATATTTATAATTTCTTAGTCTTTTTATAGTTAAAAGTTAATGAGGATCAAAATTTGCGCTAACATTTATGTTAGGAAGTGTAAATTGTGATTGTGGTGTCGAAGAACTAGAAGGTGCACTGTGTTGTGTAATTGAATTTTGCTTGTAAATTAAATATATCTTATGAAAATTTTTTCAGTTGATGCTACAAGGATTTCTTAATTTGTCTATGATTATTAGAAAGATCTATGAAATCTTTAAACCCACTAATATAATTGTGTGGATCTAAAACACAAGCCAAACAATGTAATAATGGAATATGTTCAAAATACTTGTCAAATTTTGTTCTCCACTTGTGCTATTCATTTCATCAAAATAAATATCATGTTTATGAGAAAAAAAAACAACTTTAATAATACTTAGTTGAGGGATAAAAAAGATGAGAGGAATGTCTATAAGTAGTGAATAAAATTTCGTTAGCATACTTAGTGCTTTTAAAATTTCAATCATTGTTTTATCTCTTGTGAAATCGTCATCGACTAAAAAAGTATCATTACTCGAAATAATATGATTTAAAATGCAAGAAGTAATTTTTCATAACTAAACATATTTGATAACATTTGACAAGTAAGAATTTTATCTACTGGATACATCTAACCTAAACATTTAAAATTTTAATCGATTTTCAAAAAAAAAAAAAAAAGGCCTTTCATACTCTAGTTGACATGACGAAGAAGAATTTATAAAGCTAATGGTATTTTTATTTAGAGTAATAATTTCTTCAAACAATTTAAAACCATTTTGAATACAAATATTAAACATATGATATACACATCTATTATGAAATAATAATTTCATCACTTAAATTAGGTTTAATAGTCTTTTAATAAAGGCACACTTGTGATATTATTTGAAGCATTATCAAAAGAAATGGAAAGAATTTTGTCGTACAAGTTATATTCACTTGCAACAACTAAAATTATCCTAACAATTTGAGTGGCATTGTGAGGGTGTTCAAATTTTTGAAAGCTAATAATTCGTTTTGTTAGATGTCAATCTACATCTATCTAATAAGCAATGATATAAGAAAAATTTTAATTTGTAATTATTTTCCATACATCAGAAGTAAGACTAACTTAAAAATTAGTCGATGCAAAAGTAGCTATCATTTCATCTTTCTTTTCCTTATATATTCTTTTCACATCACTTTTCAACATACTTATAGGATTCCTTTTAAATTGTTGGCTCTTGGCATTGTGCATATAGTGTCCTAAATTTGAACTTTCACTCCTAACAAAAGGTATTTCATCTTTAATTATCCATTTAGACATTTATTTTCTTTCTTTTCATTAAATAACATTTAAAATTACTAATTAGTTGACCTTGTGTAGTGTGAATTTTTGTTTGCACTATTTTGAATGCCCTTAAACATTCGTATGTTTCTTATTCATGTGTCTATTCAGTATTCTGGTTTCCCCTATTTTGTGTTTCAATGATATTGGAGGATTATATAATTTAGAAGTAGCTATATTGTTTACTTTATCTTTTTCAAAACCAAAAAAAAAAAAATCCAAACGGTATTTTTCATTTTAGCAGTAGATTGTTTAGTAATATCTATGGTAGATATCTCGTTTTGGTTATTAGTATCATTTAAATCAACAATTAAACGTAGACCTTGTGATGTGTGGGAACTTCCTACACTATCCATTTTGTGCTAAATTAAAAATGTTATAAACAAAGAAGCTAATAAAGTAGTCTAAACAAACTAATAATGCAATTTAAGAAAAGAACAAATAAAGTTAGTTGGGAATTGAAAAATATACTAATTTGTCAAAAAAAACAATATTCCCTCAATCCCAATTTGGACTTTGTCACTTTTTGAGATTCTAACTTTTAAACAGTAGTACTTTGATTGTGATATTAGTATTTTATTTTCCAATTTTGCCTTCCAAAATTCAAATCTTAAATTTAAATGACATTATTACAGAAGTAATGGGAGGGACAATATTAGAAAAAATGTAGAAAGATTCCTTTGATTTTGTAAACATGACAAATATTTTGGGACATTATAAAATAAAAAGTATGATACTTCTAATAGAAATAAGGGAGTACTAATTTTACAATAAACAAATTACTAACTACTAAGTTGCCAAAAATAGACAATAATAGGAAAAAAAAAACTAAATAGGCAACTAACTAAACTAAATATCAAATAAAGAAAGATATAATTAAAGTAAATAACCACAATCAAATTGAAGTATTGAATTCAATTTGTACACTTGAGTACTTGCACTCTACTTAAGTACGTTAACACTTGAATTTTGGATAAACCTCCAAATCCCTATCGTATTCCACTAGATCTCCACATTAAATAATTCAAGTAAATATTAATTCATAAATAATAGGCAAATATTAGAATTTATGCAGTATAATGATAATTTAAAGAGTATGGTTGGCCCGTAGGCTAACAATGGTCGGCTCGTAGGCTTGAACTAATGATTGGTTTGCTATGCTGGATTGTTGACTGGCTAGATTATTGACCAGCAACCCAATCACGAACCAACCAGGAGGCGAGCGGATCCCGTGTTTGAAAAATTTGGCCCGACATCGACCTTATACATGGTTACAAGCTTAGACCGGTTTGCTACAGTAGCTTGGCAGGCCGATTAAACAATGGGATGGGCCAGGCAAGTCAACCCTGCCCACTACCATGTATACGTTGACTCATATTCAACCATTATGTTAGCAAATTTATATCTATAATATGTGTAAGAACATTTCATCCTCATTAAATGCTAACTTAAATATTACACCCAAACAAATAAAAGAATGTATTTAATAGTCAAACAATAACAATTAAATAGACAATGGTATATAACAACTAATCAAATAAAAGAGCAAAAATACTTAAATAACCAGTAATATAGCCCACCAAGATTATGAAGTTTCAAAACACATATTTTGAATTAGTTTAATATTAATCCAAATAGTAAATTCAAACCTTCCTAGGTTAGAGGTTAGCAAACATACATGGCATTTATTTCCTTTAACAATAAGAATAGTAACTAAAAAAGACAAATTGCAGAAATAATTTATGCCCTAATTTTATGAATTAATTGGAAACTTAATGTGGATGTCATCTTCTCTTTATTAATCACTCGACAATATGTGATGAATAAATATAAAATCAATTTTAAACAATATACTTAAAATGCTATGTCCTCTATTAAGTAGATAAGAGGATGGAAAAATCTATTCATACTCATAAGTCAACTAACTAATATGTATATATGTTGACTAAAAGTTTAAATTTTATCATCAGACTATGTGCGATGAAATGTCTTTATACGTTAAGTAGATTTGATATGTTGTGGCTTTACACTCTTAAATATGTGATGTAAAAAATTTTATTAGTCGCATCTTTTAACTTAATTTTCAATTCTTTTAATGTTGTTTAAAAATTCTTATTTCCTTTTTTTTATTCTATTTATTCAAATCACTAGACTTTATGTCATTAGAATAATTTCTACAACAAATATTTGAGATTTGACAACTCTCAAATATTTGATGCAAGTGCACTGACAAAATTATGCATGTATCTACTGTTTCAAGAATCAAGATTTAGGAAACCAATAAAATAAATTATATAGAATATTTATAGTTAATCATGGTAATGTTATAACGTGCATAAATACATAAAAGATAATTTCAACTATATAAAATCACATTGTGAATTATTTTCAACCTTGATTAACAGACACATAGTTTTGTTAAAATAAAAATCATATAGGCAACTTATTACAACTATGATATTTAAATGCGACAATAGCACTTGCACTAACATAAGCCAAAGGCTTGTAATAGGTGAAATACAAAATGAGTTTGACGTTTCCCATAATTTATTATCATTTTTCAAAATATAAGGCAATAAGACTCATATTGAATTGCTTAGTACAAATCAAGCTTAATGCATATACGGTTATATGGGACAACCAATTGACCACTTATAAAGGTCTAAAAGTACAATCAACACATCCTACTTCAAAATGGGTTTTGAAAAGGGAATAACAACATCCAATATGAAGCTTATAGCCCATAGTTTTCTATTATTGAGGAAACAGTACTACAGAGCTCATGACAAATCACTCAAGACTTTTAGTGGCTTTTAAAGGACAACCAATGTCCCTTAATGCCGCAAGTAAACATGGGATAGTAGACCAGATTCGTAATGAAATCTTTTCAATCACATTTGTGTTAGATTTGTAAACAAAAAATTTGTAGTAGGTAGTGGAAAGATAATAAGTACTAGATATGATCATTTAAACAAACTGAATCCTCTTTTATGCTTGTTTCACAATTGCATGTATGTCTTATGAAATGCAAACAAATTAATAGTAATAAAGTATAAAGTGTATTTAGTGTACGAAACTTCTAACCTATGTTAGGAAATTGGCTAATTTTTTTTTGGTAATTTCTTTTGTGTGGGAAGTAAGTAGTTTCCTAATAGTTTACTTACTTGGAGTAGTTACCAAGTAATTTCTCATTTGTTTAGGGTTTAGGTTGTAAGACAAGTTATTTTCTATTATTACTTGGAGTGGTAACCAAGTAATGTTTCCTATACATAGGTAGGTTGGCTAACTACAAAGACATAATACAAGAAGGAAAAATACAAATTAGGAATCATGTAGTCCTATACTTATGGTGAGAGTGTTCTTGGGGGTAAGAGAGGTTATACAAGGGTTGGGCTTGATATTCAAGTTGTATTCTTGTATGGGTATTTTATCTCAAAATAAAGAACAAGTTTTCTCTCCATGGATGTAGACTTGGTAATTAAGCCGAACCACGTTAAATCTTGTGTGTCACTCATATTTCATGTTGTGGCTTGTTGAATTTTCATTAAATTGTTGTGTTTTTTATTTCTCATTAGTTGTGTTTATTCCGCATTTGATCCCAACAAATTGGTATCAGAGTTTAGTTGGGTTCTGGTTAACTATTGAGATCAAGTGGGTTGGTTGCAATTTCTAATTCAACAATTTAGTAGGTGTACACGATTTACTCTTTGGGATTGGAGAGTGAAGAACATACTTGTTTAACAAGACTTGATAAAAGGTATTGAAGGGAAAGGATGGGAAGCCAACAAGCATAAAGGAAGATGAGAGGGAAGAGTTTGAATCGATGTGCATAAATTCGATTTGACTATTTGTTACGAACACAACAGGATTTTGGATTATTTTCAAAAGTTTGTACTGAAATTGAGAAGAAAGATTAGGCATTTTTACTTCTTACCTCAGGATCCCTGATTCCTACTAAAGTGTGGTGACCTCCTTGATATATGGGAAAGACACTTCGGTGCTAGAGAATGTGCAATAATCTAATATCTCAAAATAAGGCAAAAACATACCGTGAGATACAAGAAGTTACGTTAATTGCTCCAGGAGAGAATCAGAAAGGGATGATACTTGATGGTGAATCTAAGGCAGGTGATTCAAGGGTTAAGGAAAAAGGTGAAATCCAATGTTGATTTTGAACATAATAAATCAAGTGGAGATGTTCTCACAATCTCCAAAGGTTTAGATACTTCTTCCGTATTAGATTTTAGATTCTAGTTGTGTTTTAAATGTTTTCTCCTATTTAGAATATTTTGATGTACTTCAAATAAAGAAGACAAGTTTTTGTCTTTGGATGACGGTATACATTTGAAGTCACGGGTATTGGAGCAGTGAAAATCAAAATATTAAATGGAGTGGTTCATTTTTGGGTGGTGTGACATGTCCCAAAGATACGAAAGAATCTCATTTTCTAATTTTCTTTGAGCCAATTAGACTCCAAGGCTACAAGTTTTTCATTGAAGGTGGAGTCTTAGAACCACACATGGCCGAATAGTCCTGTTGAAAGAGAAGAAGTATTGTTATGTGTACCATTTGGTTACTTCAATGGGTTGGGAATTGGGGATCCAAGATTGCTTTCAAATTGCAAATGGTGGTGAGAAGGAAAATCCTGCTAAAGGGGCGGGTAAATTGAGGCCCCTCTTGCTAGTCGACTAGAGATTGGATTCGGTTAGTTACACATGTTCATTTGCCTGTTGAATCAATTGGAGACAAGACTGTATTAATTCGGTGTATGTAGCTAGTCACCATGTGATTTGGTGGTAAAAGGCAAATGGTTATATTTTTGGTTGGTTTACGTTTGGTAAAAGAAATATTCACCAAGGTGGAGTTTTGTTAGGAAATTGGTTAATTTTCTTTTAGGTAATTTCTTTTGTGTGGAGAGTAATTACAGGTTCCTAATAGTTTACTTACTTAGAGTAGTTGCCAAGTAATTTCCTATTTGTATAGGGTTTAAGTTGTAAGACAAGTAATTTCCTATTATTACTTGGAGTAGTGACTAATTAATGTTTCCTATAAAAATAAATGGCCTGGCTAATCACAAAGACTTTGGGATTCAAGTTGTATTCTTGTATGGGTATTTTATCTTATAATAAAGAACAAGTTTTCTCTCTGTAGACGTAAGCTTGGTAATTAAGTCGAACTACGTTAAATTGTGTGTTACTCATATTTCATGTTGTGGGTTTTTTTTCATTAAATTGTTGTATTCTTGATTTATCATTAATTGTGTTTATTCCGCGTTTGATCCCAACAACCTATGCATACTAAAAAAATAAAATAAAATAGATGAAGTATCATAGGCTTATTTATATGTTTGGCTAGGGACCCTTACTTTCAAAATAAGAAATTTCTAGGGTTTCCATCCATCATTAAATTACCTTGAACACACAAATGAGAATATTTACTGAAATTGGGAGATATTAATTAATTAAGTAAAAATATCATTTAATTATGTGGTCAAGTCTTAAAATTTGCTATGCATGTAGGATAAATTTGAAATATTAATGGCTTTATACACAAAATCATATGTGTACAAAGGATTGGCAATTTCTTACATCCATGGTGTAGTTCAAATTTTTCAACTCTCTTGTGACATGCTGTCGGCCATAATGAACATAGAATTAGAGAAAATTTTGTAATTGTGCTTATTTTGAAAATTATTATTTTTGTGTGTTGATTTGAAATTGAGTTTCTGTCAAGGTGGAACTCGCATTTAACAAATGCGAGCTCTATGACCTCGCATTTATTGAATGCGAGGTCATACGAAATTGAATTTTTAAAAAAATAATAATTTGCATGACCTCTATGACCTCGCATTTATTGAATGCGAGGTCATACGAAATTGATTTTTAAAAAAAAAAAAAATTTTGCATGACCTCGCATTTGTTAAATGCGAGGTCTGAGTAATTTTTTTGCGCCAACTATAATCGCATTTTTTGAACATGAACATATGTGTCTCTGCAAACTTGTACTAGCCAAGTCATATTTCTTCCTCTTGGGTCCCACCTTTTTAGACCAAAACATCAAACCAAAAAGTTCATGTTTTTATGGGTAATTTTTTTTAAAAAAAAAATTCAGCTTCGCGACTTCTACCAATTATAATGGCACTGTAAAAAAAAAAAAAAAAAAATTCTCCAGACCTCGCATTCAACGAATGCGAGGTCATGGAATTTTTTTTTTTAGAAGGTCAAAAAAAATTTCTCAGACCTTACATTCAATAGAATGCGAGGTCTGGAGAATTTTTTTTTTTAGAAGGTCAAAAAAAATTTCTCAGACCTTACATTCAATAGATGCAAGATCATAGAACTCGCATTTAACAAATGCGAGTTTCACCTTGACAGAAACGCAATTTCAAATCAACACCCAATAAGAATAATTTTCAAAACAAGCACAACTTTAGAATTTTTTCCATAGAATTAGGTTAATTTTCCCTTAGCTAATACTTTGATAAGTTTTTCATTATATATATATATATATATATATATATATATATATATATATATAATTTTCTTCGTTGCTTGAATCTGAAACGTCAGTCAGAGGATGCAATTTTCTTCGTTGCTTGAATCTAAAACGTCAGTCAGAGGATGCAATTTTAGTTTTGCAAGTTTCTTGTACCGAATAATTTTAACGTCGTAGTTGCCAAAATATGAATCATAAGCGATGATGATAAGAGACAGGTATACTTGATTAATTAGCTGAATTTAATATAGAATTAAATGTCTCTTTCACACATGGGAAGATAAAATAAACAAAATAGGATCTCAACATTTGTCCCCATAATTCTATTTACAATTCATGACGAAGATTTGATCATCTCCTCATCCTATGAATTTCAATGACCAAAATTCATCATACACTACAAACGTCTAGAAAAAATCTATATTTTTAGAATGAATATTTGCTATTGATTTTTTTGCAAAATTTTGATATTTTAGTGTGAGAGAGTGGCCAAATAATGATCATGAATTATTCGTATACAGTTGCTGAGGCCAATTTTGTTTAGCTTTTCTTGATGAACATTAAATACCAAAGAAAAACAAGGAAGAGTACACATGCTACACTAACAATTGCACCTCCACAATTAGCATTTGATGAAGTTCTCCAAAATTTGATCGCTTGACCGGAGTGTTGCTGCTAATTTCTGATCCCGACAATCAAAGTGTTCAGCATGTACTTAACATTAAGGCTTGATATGATAGCAAATTTCATAACATTTTTTTAAAATAAAATAAAATAATTTGAGACAGTGACCAAATTAAAGGTAAACAGTATAATATAAGGTTTTTTTTTTTTTTGGGCAACTTATCTAAGGGGAAGGGGAAAGGCCCATGGGCCATAGAAACTAGAAAAATTAACCTCTATTCTAATAAGGGGCAAACCCTAGTGTCGAATGTGACCGGGGGGGGGGGCATATAAAGACAATATTTGAATTTTAGCAAAATTTTACAGGTAAAGTCTAAATTTTGTAAAGGGTGTTAATGATATTTTAAAAAATGTATCAAGAAAAATATATATATTTTTGAAACTTTTGAGAAATAAGACTATAAAAATATATATTTAGGGAACAATTTTTTTATATTTTTAAAAATAGATGTTTTTAAGGAGGCAAAGTTTAATTTTTATAATAAAGTAATAATAATTCAAAGAATTTTATGGGGAGAAAAGCATGACTTCAAAAATCTTTGTGTGGGAAGGGATGGTTGCCCCTTCCCATCCCCTGATTGTTCGCTAGTGATCCTAACGATGTAAGATCATGGACTTAAACCCTGACCTCACACCTAGACAAAAGCCTGGTGAATTATAAACACAAGTATATGCATTTATATGGTGAATTGTGAGAAAATTCTTAGATAGATCGAATCTATAGTATAGTATCATGAACCCTTTAATTTAAAAAGATACATATCACTCAATTGGGTGATATAACTTGATGTTGGGTGATGCGTTTCTTTCTGAATCAAAGTGTTCATGTCATTATACCATAAATCGAATTCATATAAATTTTTTTTGTGAATTATGTTTATTAGCAAGTATCACACTCAATAAAATAATAATAATAATAATAACAACAACAATAACCTGTGATGTAAATCAAATCAAATTAATAATCAAAGTATTAATGTTGCAGGAGGAACCTGTGATGTAAAATCAAATCACTGACCAAAGTATATGATGGAGGAATCAACGAGGAGAACCAGGTTAATTGTCTCCAACCTTTTCTTGACTTAATTGTCACATTGGTTGTGGAGAAATCTCTTACAAGGGAAAGCGTACGACCCATTGTCACCTCATCTCTCCCGTTCTCTCATTGCTCTCCAAGGAAAAAAGGGTTAATTAACTGACTTTTTTAAAGTAATATTTCTTCTATAATGCAATTTCTACACTGTGAAATTCTTTAAGCACACCATACATGTTCATTGTGCTAAAGTTCTTCGAACATAATGTAATGTTTCCAGACGGTAAATGCAAGAAGTTGAGGTAGCCTAATTCCATTCCCTGTTTCATAATAAAGGAAAAAAAATTGTACATATTTGTGAAGTATCATTGTGAACAGGTAGAAAAAATGAGGAAAACAAAATGAACAATTTACATCCTCTATAACTAACAGTAAACAGTTTATAGCTCAATTGAGAAATTTATCTCACTAATTTTAAAAATTTATACTGTATATATTTTAAATATATATAATGTTGCATAATATAAACTTTTTAAATGCAATTGAATGTTTTCTAAAGTAATTATAGAATTTTTCAAAACTATAGATGGCAGTGGATTGCTGGCCCAAAACTCAGTGGGTATGACATCTTGGCGTGCCGGACTAGGAGTGAGGCCTTGCCGAGCCAGAAAAGAGAAATGCTAGACCCATGTCCAGCCCCGCTCCTGGCCCACTATGGGGTAAGGTGGATGGACTCGGGCTGGCCTACATACTTGTCTTCTTTTGATTAATTGAAATTATATCAGGTTATTACTTATTGGATTTTAATTTACTAATCTAAGTTATTACTTATTATTTAGAGATAGTACTTAGTAGTCCAAGTTATTGCCTATTATTTGACATTAATAGTAATTTTATTTCATTCTTTAAACTTATTAATATAAGTTAGAACTAAGAGACTCCAACAACAAGTTAGTATTAGTTATTGGATCATGTTATTACTTAATATTTCAATCTATTACTTATGATTCTAAATTATTACTTATTATTTAAAGTTATTATTAATTAACATTTTATTTTTCATTACTTAATGGTACAAGTAATTACATATTATTTCAAATTACTGGTTAATAGATCAAATAATTCTTTATTTTATTATAAGTTATTACTTATTAATGCAAGACATTACTCTTTTTATTTAAAGTTATTACTTATTAGTTCAATTTAGTATTTATTACTCAAAGAAGAAAAGTGCATAAATTTTATTACCTACTACTAGAATTTAGTAGAATTATTACTTGTTACTATAAATTATAGTATTTTTATTAGTCCAATTATTCATTAGTCCAAGAAGAAATATGCATAAATATTAGAAAAAATTCATTTAAAATGCTGAAAAATGAATAAATAAATAATAAATATAAATAAATATATATATATAATATATATAAATAATTGTTGGCTCTCTAGTCCATAGCTTGGCTAGTTAAATCGTTGACTGGTAGGTTAAAACGGACTTTTGTATGTGTCAAAAGGTTTATAGTTAAGAAAACCAAGTCTACCTCAACCCCTTAGCAGTAGTGTAGCAAGCCAATTCCAGCTCGCGACAATAACTCTCAGCCCGACTAGGCCTATTGAGAATACTAGTCGAGCCGTTCAGGTCACAAGGTAGCCCGCCCAATACCATCTTTATTAATCTGGCTACAACTAAGTCTAATGTAGACAAAATTTTTATATGGATTTAATTCATGGTATAGTGATGGACCTTTGGTCTTTAAAACTCCTCATCACCCACCTAAAATGATGTGGGCAAATGTGGGGCAATGTGAAGTTTTAAGAACTAAGAAGACCGGTCTATGGTACTATGCCATGAATCAGATCTGTTAAGAATTTTTCGTCTAATGTATTACTGGTTCCGTTTCAAAATAATTGTCATGTTTGATTAGTGTGCACAGATTAAGAAACTTAGAGTTAAATTGTATCAATTTTTAAAAAAAATAATTTAAAGTGACTAAATTATTCTTTTATCATATATTTCAATTACATAATTTTCTCTTCACTAATATGATACTAAAGGTAAAAATTAAAAATAATATCATTAGTGGCATATAATTTGAAATAATATAAATTATTTGAAATGATAGTTATTTTAAAATAAATGTACTGTAAATCAATATCAGAAAACTTCAAAAAACCCATTCTTTTTCTTGTCCAAAAATGTCAGTAACAGCTTTCTTGTGAAAGTGCGGTGGATTTTGTTTTTTGTCGAGGAACGAAACGGAATCCACAGGTTCATTTAGCGGAAAAGAAGAAGAAACCTTTTTCTCATCTAGTGTGCTTTGCTGAATTTATTTGACTTCATTGACTGCGTTTATTAATGCTATTGCTGACCTTAAAAGATGCCAATTAGTCATTGCATCTAAACACCATTAATAAGCATAACCATACGAGTCATTACATTCATTAGTACAAAATTTATAATTTTTTTAGATGGATTGGATTTATAATAAGTGGTATAATTTTTTTTCTTTAAATTCATCCACATTATTCATGAAAATGACGATTTTAATAGAATAGAGTGATGCGAATAAATTTAAACTAAAAAATTTATGCCACCTACATAGATCGGATTCAGCTAAAATTTTTCCCATAAATACTCCTACTCACTACACTACCACTACAACAAAAGCGCCATGGGATTTTCTAGGCATTAGATACTCTGTAATACTTTTCAATGATAGACTCATATTACGTCATTCAATGGGATGGCATGTATATTTTAAAATTATTTAATGGGATGATATGTATATTTTGAATATAAATAAATATTAAATGAAAGACAAGTATTATATCATCACATATCATAAATATAACACTAAATAATATAATAGAAGATCTAAAGTTGATTTTTATCCTACTTCTGGTACTATTTTTCAGTCTCACACTTAATCGTCATGTGTACTTTAATATACTTTCTCCGTTTCTTTTAAGAATAAATGTTATTTTAACTTTTAGAGCAAAAATTAAAATTACTATTAAATAGCCTAAATTTTATGCAAAGTTCATTTTTGATTAGTAATAAATTAAAAGAGTTCTAACATTAATTAGAAGTTGAGTAATTAATGAAGTTAGAGAGATATAAAGATAAAATTGATAAAAAATAATTAATATTTTCTTAAATTTTTAAAATGATATTTAAAATAAAATAAAAGTTTTTTATTAAAATAACACTTAAAAAAAATATAAATAATAATTTAGATATTTATAAGATAGAATATACATAACAAATATTCAAATAAAGAACAACAATCTGTATACACAGTGGGATAGACACATCGGAGAAATGAAAAGCTTGCTACTTTTAACTCCCATTATCTCACATTTATTACACCGATACATGCACAATTTTTGTCATAGACAATGTTTCACAAATGCTTATCAATTTTGTCATTGCTATATTATTTAGATCTTGAGGGACATCCCTTTTCGTTAAAGATATCCCTAGAATTCACGTGGCTCTTTCTCCTTTTCAACATTGGCTTGCATAATCTGAAATCATTAATTCTTGACATCTCACGTTTTCTTTTCTTTCCTTTTCTTTGAAGTTGTGGGATTTTTTGTTTGAAGCATAGGAGAGAAATTTTGTACTCTGTTAGGTTGGAAAGATGGGAATGGAGTGGTGGTGGGTTTGGGAATTGGTGGTGATAGTGGGGCTTATGGTTGGTGGGAATGTATATCCAGAGGAGGATTTTGTTAAAGTTTTGCACGGACAGCCTAAAGTTGGGTTCAAGCAATATGCAGGGTATATTGATGTTGATGTAAAGGCTGGGAGAAGCTTGTTTTATTACTTTGTTGAAGCTGAAAAGGACCCTGATCAGAAACCTCTAGCTCTCTGGCTCAATGGAGGTTAGTACTAATTACTATTCTGCTGCATTTAATTTCATTGTTCTTTTTGCTTTTCTTGATTGTTAATTCAATGCAAAATGAAGTGAGTTGGAACATGTTTACTCTCTTGTGTGCTAATTGGCTAATCATTTGGATGTTTAGTTGTTTATATAGTTTTGTTTCTGTTGGGGACAGGTTACTGTACTTTCTTGGAAATTTTGGGTGAATAAAAATCCATTCTTGCAATTCTTGTTTAACAAAAAGAGAAAGTGATTTCTCCTCCTTGTGCCAGTTCCAGTTGCAGGGACAACTCCATATACCTGAATTGAAATCATACCAATGGAAATTTAGACGGTTCTGCTTCAATTTTTTCGAAACTTTGAAAGAACTTTAGCTAAAGTCGAAATGTTCAAAACGTAAAATTCTTGAAATGTTTGACTATTGCCATGACTTGGCTCCTGGTGCAACAAATTCCTGATGTAGATTTCTGTCTCTTACTGATTTCTGAGGTCTAAATCAATTTATTTGAATGGGATTCGTGGTCACTCTCTCTTTCCGGTCCTTATAGGTACCTCAGCTTCTAGGATGAATAAAATACATGTTGATCTATTCACAGGGTATTTAATTTTAAATAATATTTTTTTTTCCAAACGAAAACAGTTTATTTTATTACTATGAATCATATTAACATGTATACAAAAGGAGCGACTGCTCAATTGAGTTCCTGTGCTAGGTTAATCGGCCACATGGGATAGATGATTTCCACTTCATCACATTTTTCAATCTAACTGCAAAAATAGGTACAAACTAGCTAATATGTATATTTTTTTGGCAAGACCATTGAAAATAGATCACTTGCACCATTGCTATAATGTCTTCCACCAGTATACAGCCAGTTGCACATCTTTAGCATCCTTCTCTTTGATGATTCGGACTAACTTCTTGTTGGTAGAGCACATTGTTATTAAATACAGTTTTGCAATTGTCAAGAAATTTCAGTGTGGTTTGTTTTATTATTTTTTAATTATTGTTATTTTTAAAGAATGGCTAAAAACGGAGGTTTCATTTGTACATTCTCTTCTTAGGCCCTGGTTGCTCATCAATTGGTGGGGGTGCCTTCACAGAGGTTGGTAGTTCCTAAGCCATTCTTTCCCAGAGGTGATGGCCGAGGCCTTCGAAGAAATAAGATGTCCTGGAATAGAGGTATGCAATTCAAGTTAAGTTACTAGATATTGTTTACCGCATTTTTTATATTAGTCCAGGAAGCCTAAAAAGGTCCTTATTTGTTGTTCTGTTTCCTGACAATTTGTTTTAGCATCAAATCCCCTTTTGTTGAGTCCCCAGCAGGAGTTGGATGGTCATATTCAAATACAAGTTCAGATTACAACACTGATGATGCCTCTACAGGTAAGAGAGGCCATTTGGCCATGAACTAATCTTGGACTGAAGATCTCAAGGGGTACACAATTAACCTAAAATTTCACTCAAGAACTTCCTCATAGAACTGAAATGTTTTGTTTCTGGCAGCACAGGATATGCACACATTTATGGTAGAATGGTTCAAGAAGTTTCCCTCATTCAGATCCAGGGATTTGTTTCTCACTGGAGAAAGCTATGCAGGTAAGCTACTTCACAAGTTGAGATACAGTGTCAGTCAGAGTGTCGTTTGCTTTCTATTGAGTGATTGAATTTTTAAAAGTACCTAAATTGTGCTTTTGTTGCAAGTCTGGACAGTTTCGTTAAGATTGGAAAAAGATTATGCAAATTTGGATTAAGTGGAAAGTATAAATGACCCGTCTTACCATATTTCTCACAAAGGAAAAAAGGAGCTATCTTGGTGAATGACCATTACTAAATGCTATCAACTTTTATTTCTCTAATTATGTACTCCATGATAATCTTTTGTGGTTCTCAATGAGCCGCCTCATTAGATTCGAATCCTCTTACCATTCTTGGTACACATAGGCATGATGGAGCCTGCACCAGTAAAACCTCATGCTATGCTTGAATGATAAATCTGCCATTTAGTTATCTTTTCATTTTTAGCTGCTATAAATAACGAAGATTGGAACCACGATATGCCTGATTTGAACTAAGTATCATATTATAATATATAATGCATACCAGGGTCACAAAATTTTAAGATTGTAGAGGTTATTGCCTGTCTGCCTTTTTCTACATTCATATCTAGGTTTTACGTTAACTGTAAAGTTAAATTCTAAAAGTAATGTCTATCATCAGGTGAATTTATCTTTTCCCTCTGCGAGATGTAACAATGTAGAGTAATGATGCTTCTGTACTTGTCAAAATACAGGTCATTATATTCCCCAATTTGCCATTGTGCTTCTGGACCACAATGCATATTCTAAAGATTTCAAGTTCAATATCAAAGGAGTTGCGGTAAGGCAAAATGATTCTTGGTTATGATTCCTAGAACAAATACACCTTTCATATTGTCCTTCCAGGCTTTATTTGAAGAAAGATTGTTCATATATAGATGTACTTATGATTTGTTCATGCAGTTCTTTGAACTTCATATCGTTGTATTTGGTCAGATAGGAAATCCACTTCTCAAACCTGATTGCGATGTTCCAGCAATATACGAATTCTTCTGGTCCCATGGAATGATTTCTGACGAAGTCGGCCATACCATAATGAACTATTTAACTGTAATTTTGAAGATTACACCTTTCCTAGTCCTCACAATGTCACAAAAGCACGTATTTCTGCCATGTCTGAAGCATATGGAATTGTTGGAGACTATATAAACAACTATGCTGTGATTCTTGATGTATGTTATCCATCTATAGTTGAGCAAGAGCTGTGACTGAAGAAGATGGTACCCATTTTTCTCTATCAATTGGAAGTTTATGTCATTGTTGCAATTCTTGAGAGTTATAACACTTTCACTGACATTTTGCTTTTACAGGCCACTAAGATTAGTCTAGGAGTTGATATTTGCATGACTTATGAAAGGCGTTTCTACTTCACCCTTCCTGAAGTCCAGATGGCTCTTCATGCAAATAGGACCAATCTACCATATAGCTGGGCCATGTGTAATGAGTAAGTAATAGAAGCATCATTATCAATTTACCTAGTTAAAACAATATTATGCTTTTGAAAGTTATATGTTCCTTTGGAAGGTATATTGCTTTGAAGTTTGAAGAATCTTTTATTGTTCCTAAGCACTACAATTTGCCCATTCTGGGGGCACTAAAAATATGTGATTCTTTTGGAGTTCTCAATTTGGCTGAAATGATGTGAGCCCATCTTATTTGCCTTGGTACATTATTGATCTGTAATGTCTTTTAAAAAACCACTTTTAGGCTTGCCAAGTATAATATCAGAGGTTAAATGCCTGAGTGTCTGAGTATTCTCTTCCTCTCTCATGGCAGCAACCTTGATTACAGTGAAGCAGACGGAAACTTGGACATGCTTCCATCGCTTAAGAAAATAATACAAAATGGCATTCCAATTTGGACTTTCAGGTAAAATATTATAACATTCAAAAACATCAAATGTATTTCTTCTTTTTTATTGACATTAATCTGTAGCATAATATTTCAAATTCATAGGCAGTGGTGATCAAGATTCTGTTGTACCATTACTCGGCTCACGCACACTTGTCCGCGAACTTGCTCATGATTTGCACTTCCAAATTACAGTTCTCCACACATAGAGCTTGATTCCACAAGGGCCAGGTATTACTATACCGAGAAATTATAAAATAGACCAAGTCTATGGTACAGGGGTTCAGAATCATCCTGTCACTCACATAGATGACATGGCTTATGGACTGTTAGGGGTGCTGCTCATATGGTACCTTATGCTCAGCCTTCAAGGGCTCTACATCTGCTGAGTTCATTTGTTCGTGGCCGGAGATTACCGAATACAGCGCAGCCCTTGATGGATGATTCTGATAAAGTGTAGAGATGATTGCATTTGAAGCAAGTCTAAACTCTGAGGTTGCTTTAAAGCTTCTTGTTCTTCGATAGTGCCAAAGGGGACATAAAAGTTATGTTATTCAAATGTAATAGGAATAGAAAAGAACAGGAAATTGGATCAAGCAAAATATTTTTGTTATCTTTTGAGAGCAGAATATGAACTTGAATTGAAATCTTCACATAAACTTTTAAAACCTCGAAAAAAGATAGAAAGCCAGAATTGTCATTAGGTAAATCAGGAAAAAAAAATATATATACACTGTGCAAGTTATGATTCTCAAAATTGTCCCAGTACCACCATCTCATATGCAATTCAAATAATAGAAGTAATAAATTTAAAAGTACACGACTAAAATACGACAATTTGACTAGACGTTTAATTCACGGAAAGATTTGAATATTACCTGAAGATTTGAATATAGTAATATTGTAGACTAACATCCATATGACATTTCAAATTTGTTTCGAGTCTATCTTACTAAATTTACATTACTTAACGCATCATGACCCAGCATTGCCCTAACCAATCACTCCCTTCATTTGGACATGCCAGCAAAATTGTCTTGCTGGCATGTCTCAGTGTAATAAATACTGTTTTCCAGTCCTTGATACCGCGGCAATAGTAGAGTAAGACATCCCATTTTGAAAGGAAAATTGTGCGTTCTCCCAAGGTATCCAACTCCTCGCATTCCATCTTGCACGAATCCATTAGGAAGATTTCAAAATCCAATACCATCCTTGGCAAAGAGTCTTTACAGATATACAAAAGTTCACCAAAAGATCCACCAGATAGTCTTCAGAATGTTGAATGGAGGGTTGTGAAGGCCGAGATACAACACACGGTAGTCCATCTTTAATCAGTGGCTGGACTTGGATTGTAGATTCTGCGGCAAATTCAATGGTTGCTATCTTATAGTAGCTCAGATTTAAAAGGGCATAAATCTTTCCTTCGAAAACCACTGCAGTTAGATATATTATCATCACCAAATATGGCGCTTTGCTTAGTAAATTTCTCATACCCTAATGTGCAATAAAGCAAGAGTCATGCGTGATCGCATATCAGCAAGAAATGACATTCAGGGTCTGTAGGTTTGGAAAAAATGAATTTAGTCTTTTTATAATCAACAATTACGATTCTCTCCTCCAATTGACACTTGTATTTTAAAAGGGGTAGTTGAATTTTTTCCGTGGAATTGGGGATTCAAACGAAAACAATCATCTTTGAAGCAGTCAGCCATATAAAGTAGCCGGCTGATAGATATTTTCTACGCATTTCAGGTATGGTCCTAGGGTAGTAACGATTTTCGCCCACACTATAGAGGCTATGTTTCTCAAAATGTTCTCCTTGAATTATGAGGAGCCATGGTTCGGTTATAGATAGGAGGAAAGAAGTATGTACATGATTTCATGATCCCCTTGATCTTCTTCCATTTTCACCTAATATGATTGAATCCTATGAGAAATAATTAATTAATATTTATGTTATATGACAAAAATAATCACCAATTAAAATATAAATGCTTTCGGGAAGAGATTGTTACTCATTTCATTTTAACTATTGTTTTAGTTTGGTACATTGTGCACAATAATAACAAAATTATTAAATTGTATTAATTTTATAAAAAAATAGTTCAAAATAATTAAATTATTAGATTAATTTAATATCTTTGAATTATATAATTTTCATTTTATTAGTATAGAGCATTAAGGATAAATTTGGAAAAAATGATTTAATACTTTTAAGCTAAAATTTCCAAAAAGACAGATAATTTGACACAAAGTAAATTGTCTGACATGATAGACAAAATAAAATGGAGGGAAAAAGAACATTAATACTACAAAAGATTGTCAACACTACATAATTTCGAGACTAGTACTTAATCAACAAAGCACTGAAGACAGAATTTTATTTCTATGTCAAATTTTTAACAGAATTTTAAGCTCCTTAATCAGTATAGTTATGGTTTTTTGTTTACTCATTCGATTCAACAAGTTCCTTAATTATCTAACTCTGTTAAGTTGTTCAAACAAAACTCAATTCGGGAAAAAAAAAAAAAACCACTATATTAAGCACCAGCAAAAATGCCTCTCGTCTTGATGTATATGTGATTTTCTATCAGGTAGTGAACTATTAAACAAACAAAATTCCAAAGTGATTTTTGCCCAGAAAGGGATTTAAAAAAAAAAAGAGGACACATGGCTAATAGCTCTGTTGATATCTATATACTATATCTATAGATAGGGGAATTCTACCTTAGTTCCTTTAGGGAACTATTCCCTTAACTTTAAAAGTTTGTACAGTACAAGTATTTAAAACACATGGGGTTGTAAAATGTACTATAGAATTTTTCATATATATATATATATATATATATATATATATATATATAGCATACCAAAGGTGTGCTTAAAGTTATTGCATGATAACAAGTGGCACCAACTATTAGTCATTTTCTACCATTAGTAACTATGTAAAAAAAACTAAGTATGATTTGAAATATTCAAAATTTTAACTTTATCTTAAAATAGTTTTTATTAAGAAAATGAATACAAACTAATTATATGTTGTAATAAATAATTTTTAATTTCTATATTGTCCGGCTATTTATATCTGCAAAAAAGTTTAATATATTTCACAAAAATAAAATGAGTTTATAGTCATAAAACGAGCATTTTAAGCACATATTTAACACATATCAAGTAGTATTTTTATTAGGAAAAACTAATACAAAATAAATGTTGAATATTCAAAATTTGGCCTATATTTTCATAATTAGCAAGTAGATTTTGATCTAATGAATGAATATACACTAATTAATGGGTAGTAATAAATAGTTATTAATTGCTTTATTTAACTATTTATATCCACGAAATAAGTTCCTAAAAAAATGAATAGTTTAATCCTCTAATTTGGTATTAACATAATAGTCGCAAGATTTTATTTTATTTTGCACAAACGATAACCTATTCATGCAAAAGATAATGTTGACATTATTATACAACGATTAATTATCTTTTATGTTTACTTTAAATTTTTTGTAGCGGTAGATCAACACAAAGAGTTAAACTGCATATCAACAATTGTACCTTAATTTTATTATTTCTTTTTATTTAAGTTTTTTGGTATTATATAATTTATTAATGTAATTACTTATATTTTTCCTTTGTTTACTTAAATATTAAAAGTTTTTATACACCTGTTTATATTTGTGCGCATATATGTTTTGCAGGTTTTTAAAAATAACTAAGTTATCAGGTTCTTTAAGATGTGTAAATGGTTTTTTTTTTAAGATAAAATGTCTATTAAATCAAAATTTTCACTAACTCTTACAACTTAATTTATATGTTACTATTTTTATCACATTTTAAACAATTTAGGAAATAAAAATCTAACTAATCAAAACTAAAAAATAATCTTAACATATCAGAGTATCCATTTGCCCAACTTATCTATCTGTAATTTGTAATATGCTATAACTCCATCTTTTCCTAAGTTTTGACTTAGGCTACTGGTCAATCGCTAATTATAAATTTCAATTGAGTATCCTATTCCTTCTTGGACTCTAAATATTGGATTGTAGAACGTGATCTTTTACTAGCTTTGAAACTCTATGTATGATCTTAAACTTTTAAAATTCATTCAAATTCATTTAACAAACTGCACTTTGAAATAAAATTAAAAAACTAAATTTTATCATCTAAGTATTTGTCTTCAAGGTGTGTTTAATCACTTTATCTACCGTTTTAATTTGATATAGAAATTCAAACTTCAACCTAACTACAAGTTATATGGTAAGACATTCCCTCATTACATTATTTTTAAGTTTCATGACCACTATATATCAGTGGTGGAGCCACATTGAGGCGAGGGGGACATTTGCACTCCTTCAACTTTGAAAAACTATGGAATAGACAAGAAAAAATTTAAAAATTTTATTTTATCCTATAATTGTACTTCCTAAAATTTGTTAATTTTGTCTTTTTCTTTGCAATGGCCCCATAAAAAAATCTATTCCTTAAATCATAGAATTAAAAACGATGGCGTATTCAAAATTAAGAATAAGTCTCACTTGAAAATATAAAAATTCCAAGGACTTTTGAAGTTTAGTACAACATAGATATATAATTTTCATTTTAAAGTCATTTTTCAGGTACGTATTTTATTAAAATTGAGCATTATATTGTTTTTTCAACTGAAAAAAATAGTCTGACAATTACATGTAAAACTCTTTCTAATATAAGAAAATTACTTTAACTTAAAACGATTGCTAAATACCCTTCAAAATTCAATTTACTTACCTCCCTAATATTAGAGTTTTGATTCTGCCCCCTGTATATATTCCCTCATTACATTGTTTTTAAGTTTCATGTTAATAGGATCATTTTTGAATGCTTAGTTCAAGGTCTAAGTATCAAGACCTCAAAGGAGACCATTATTATCCCACGTTGCAACAATGAGGTTTTTCTTTTAGTTGTAATTTAATCCACAAGCAGGTCATCTGTCTTTGAGATTGGTAATGTGCAGGGAGATGATAAACAAAGATTTCAATAGAAAATTTAATCTTCTGTTATTCATTTACTCTAGTTTAACTGAATAAATGTATAAAACTGATATTGCAGTACATTGCCACTCTAGGTGTTGTCAACATAAGGTATTGTGGCCCAATTAATCAATATAGTATTCATGTATCTTCTTCATTGTATTAAATTAATATGATTATAATATTATTTAGTATTTCATCTGTCTACTTATGTCGGTATAGTGTTCATTTATCTCCTTCAAAGTTATATTAAATACTTGATAGATAATTTGATTATAATATTATTTTTTATTCCTTTTGTCCTATTTATTTAATCACAATTTGACTTTTATGGTCAAATAAATTAATTTTGTAATAAAAAACTCATATACATTTATTTGATTTTTTTATGAAATTATTTCATTAAAAGTTAAATTTATATCAAATATTACCACATAAAAGCTTAATATCTTTAAAAAAGTTACAAAATCTATAAAATATTAAGTGTTGAAAATTTTAGTTGTTGACCCAAAAAAGCCAAATATGACAGATTATTTGGGATAGTTAAATATAATTTTGATAATATATTTTAAAATCCTTTTGTCTTTTTCATTCGATAGATTTCACTACTTTCTTATGGAGAATTTTTATTATTTTTGTAATAGGTGAAAGAGAGATATATAATCACTTTTGTTGTGTTCAATATTTTTTCATCACACAGTAATTACTTTTTATTTTGCTTGATTGTCTCATCTTATCATTCTTTTTTTTTTTTTTTTTTTTTTCTTTTTTTTAGGACAGTAAGATATTTAGAGGAAGTATATTTTTGAACAGCTGCAACGATTACCCATATTGCTAAGGTATGTATTTATGTGAATCTTCAATAAGAAATACCTGATCATTAATTCAAATGTTTTGGCCTAGAGTTTTGTTAAAAATTTCTTAGTTACATTTTTTGTTCTTTTAAATTTAGAAATTAATATTTTCCATTATATGCACATGGATAAAACTCTACTTATGTACATGTAAATGTAAATGTAAATGTATTGGGTCATTATTATTATTATTATTTTTTGTTTGGTAACCTATTGAGTGTTAATGTCTAAATTGGGATAATGATGTACCTAAGTGCAAGACCGTAAGTGTTTGGGAGGGGCTTGGGGCGTAGGGGGTGAGAAAACTTTATCTACCAAACATACGTAGAAAAGAATTTGAAGTGTCAGTGAGATGTGTGCAACAATAAAATCTTTTCAAATATCTGCAAGGATAAATTTTTTTAGTAAGCTGTACATGATATTGTTAAATTATATTGAAATTTCTAGAGTATGGATAAAGAATTAATCAATATAAAAATAGAAGTAAAAAATTTTATTTACTGGTTTGGCTGATGGTAATTTTCACAATGATTGTTTGGTAGGTGAGTTTTAAGTTTCATAATTGAAAAATAATATTTTGTTTAAGAGATGCATGAGTCGTGCCAATTATGCTAAATGGTATTATCAATTTCAAAAGCCATCTCAAAATATATTTATTAATCTTTTTCTTTAAATTTTTTTGACATTATGTTATGTGTTCATGATACCAATTTTCTTCTATTATCTTACTAAACCAAAATTTTAAAATACACATTTTTTTTTGCATTTTAGATAACAATATATTTTTTAATTTTTTAAACCTTTTATTGTCTATTTTTATTTATATCTATCTATATTTATACTATATAGTATAGCAAAATCCCGATTAATGAAAGTTTCCTGAAAAGATACCATATATCAGCATATATTTAGTTTTTATCTATGGATCATACTAATTAATTAAAATATAATACCTTTTCACACCAAACACATTAGATAAGTCTTTATCTTATCTTGATATCTACCAACTAATATTTGATTAAAAATAAATACACACTAATTAGCAATTTAGACAAAATACTTCTTAATTGCTCCATTATACTTAACAAGTCAGATATGATTATTTAGATAAAATATATATCCAAACTAGGGATAATATCGTTATTACCGTACAAATATCACAAATAGTTCTCAAGTAATAAATGTAGTTAATTGCATTATAATAATTTTGTGTTAGATTAAATGTAATGAATTCAAGTACATAATCAATAGGGTTAAATGCAGAAAATTCTTCGAACATACACCCCAATTGCACTTTACCCTCTCAACTTATTTAATAAGCACTTTACCCCATTGTCTTGCTTTGCTTCTTCATGCTTTGAGACAAAATTACCCTTACGATTTTAAAAATTTTATTTTATTTTTCTCTTCTTACCAATTTATTTATTTCCTACTCTCATATTTTTTCTGTGATCTTCTTTCTCATTCTTTCTTATTACCGCTAAATTATTACACTAATGGTAATTGGTTAGTTAAAATTTCTATATTTTTTACATGTTTCTAAATAATTTATAGAATAAATAAGTTTTTTAATACAAGCAACATATATTTGAATAGTATAATATGGATTTTGTGAGTTTTACTAATACTATAATTAACAAATAAGTAAATTATAAAAAGATAAAATAATTTGTAAAAAAAATTAAAATATATACTCTATGTATGTAAATTTTTTTTTTTTTTGATGCCATATCATTCACGTGTCATATTTTGATTAAATTTACCATAACTCTAAAAATCCTTATATTAGACAACCGTAATATTTTCTTACTATATTTGTCCGATATTACACCACAAATAAAATTTTGTACATGTTTTTCAATTCACATAATTTTATTTATATATTTTAATTTTTTTAATTTCCTCTAACTAAAAAAATTTATTTTTTATTTGTTAATATTATTTTTGTTATTAATAGTTAATCACAAACTTTATATTACAACAAAGTATATTTATTGTATTAAAGCATTATTAACTTATAAATTAAATTGTTCAGACACATGTGACAAGTTAAAATTTTAACTAATTAATTATTAAAAGTAATGTAATTATTTAGTAGTAGAAAGAGAGAATAGTGAAAAAAAAGAAAAAGAAAAACAAGATAGAAAAAATATGTAAAAGGGAAAAAGAAGAAGAAAAAAGAAAAACAATAATAATTAAAATAATAGAAGAAATTTTGTCTCAAAACATAATAGAAGGGGTAAAGTATTTATAAAATAAGTTGAGAGAGCAAAATATAACTGGTGTAAGTTCAGGGGGTTTTCTACATGTATCCCTAATCAATAATGATGTCTCTTAGCTATCTCTTTATTACAATGTACTTAGTTTTTGTCATTTATTGATTTAATTATTAAAAGTTTCACTCAAAATCATTATCTTACTAATATTATTTTAATAAAAATTAAATATATTCGGGTATCTTTCCGTACATAGTACGAAATTTTAAGCTAGTACTATCATATAAGGTAAAGGAGTGTTAACAAAAGTAACTAGAGCATGACAAATACTATCTTTTTTATAATTTTTTTCCAAAAAATCTTCAGCTACAGTATTATATCATTATGATTTGAATAGTGTATAGTAATACATTACTCTCAACAAAATCATAAAATTTTCTATACCATTAAAAAATAAATATAAGCACGCACAATTTTTTATGTGTACTTGTTATTGTACCAAGTACCAAGTTTGTATTTTGCCGCACTATCTTGACAAAATAAAATACTACTATAGATTTTCTAATTTGCCCAGATTGGATCTGAAAATTATTTTTATTCTAAAGACCAAAAAAAAAAAAATCGTGTATGTTTTTAACAACACGAATTCGAGCATTATACTACTTTTCCTTAAAAAACAGATACCCACAAACAATCTTTCGTGATTGTATCACCGGAATAAGCTATCGGCGATCATAAGAAGTATCAGAATCTTGACTCAAAGAGTAATATTAGAATAAAGCCATTCAATACAAAAGTAAAAATATTACAGTATCATCAAAGGACATATTCTTGTATTTTCCTTTGTAACTGATTTCATGACATGGAATTTTAAGACGAATTGAGGAAAATAATAAAACAATAAATAATAATACTTAACATAGCAAAAAACATCTAAAACCAAAGCATGATTGAAACCACGGCATACTCCGAAGGTGAAAAGTTTTAACCATCTGGCGAATAATTTGGATGCACGAGCAAATTAATAATCACTAACCTGTTTCGGCGGCAGACAGCTCGACGCTTTTTTCTTTCACCAAAATAAGCAAATGAAGTGCTTTTGGTTCACCGTAATAAAATCCCCCATCTATAGTTAAAACCTAGGAATTTATAGAACTTAATTACTATTCCTAAAATTTAATCTAATGATCCACCTTACCGCCCGGATCCTCGTTGATAGCTACATGCTTACGAGGAAATTATTAAGTGAATCGAGTTAATGTATTATAAATTCTTTAATCCGCATTTTCTTATATTACCCCATAAGTATAAAATAAATTCAAAGAAATTTTATAATTTTTTTTAGCTAATTATTTCTTTAATTTTAAAAATTTGTATAATACAAATTTTTTAAACACATGATATTATATTGTATAAATATTTAAAATATAAGAAAATATTTCTCTAAGGACTGTAAAATTTCCCATAAACTAAATCATGATGATGTAGGAGATTGTCGACTATGGGGTCAGGGTACCTACCTACGAATTTTTCTAGACTGACTGCCTCAAAGCCGAGAATAGGCGGATGGGTTATATAATAGGGAAATTCAACTATTATCTATTATACAATTATTTAAAATATATTGTGTGTACAGTGTGTAAACATTGAAAATACAATAATATGGTACTTAATGTTATCATAGAATTTTCCTAATAATATATTAGTGAAAAAAGCACACACCATGTTTGTGTGAATTTAAAAATTTTATATAATAAATTAAAATTTAGTAACATTAATAATGAAAGTATAAATAGAAATTGATGTGGCAGTTATTAATCAGTGGGCTAATAGGTAGTTATTTTGTTAAATGAAGGGTAAATTTGGGAGTTCAACTAATGATATCACACTGAAATAAGTCTCTTGCTTTATATATAACTAGTAGGAAAGGCATGCTTTATGGATGTGGAGAGAGAAAAATTGGACAAAATTTCAAAAAAAAAAAAAAAAAAAAGGTGGAGGAAGTACTAATAACAATTTAGAAGGATAATACACGGAGTGAGGAATAAAAGGAGGGAAGGGAGTTATGGGAAGAAAGTTATGAGTAGTTAATGAAAACATAATAAAGGTGGTGGGAAGGATCAATTTGGCAAATCATAAAGTGGTAGACACCAAAATCTTCTATCATACTTTATATATAACAAGTGGAAAAAGACACATCCTATGGGTCTGACTTTAAAAAAATTACACAATTTTTTTTAAAACAAAAAGTAGTGAAAATGCTAGTAAAGTAATTAAAATAATGATGCAAAAAATAAATAAAAGGATAATATAGCAGAAGGAAGTTATAGATGATTATATATATAATAAGCGTAAAAAAGAAAGTTCAAGCAATGACATAGACCAAATCTTCCCCTCCACCGGTATACATAGTATATGCATGATTTTAAAACAACATAATTAACTAGAAAACACAAAGAAGTTTTAAGAGTAGTTATGAATGAAAGTTCTAAAACTACTAAAATTTAAAAAAAATATCAAAGGTAAAATAGGAATAACATATAATGACATACACAAAATGGATACTCTCGCTTTATATATAGTGTAGACATTAATATAGAGAATGATATGGATATATAATATACCTGTAACAAACACGCGTGCGCGTGCACACACATGTATACATATTGTGTATACACATATACATATATATTTGTGAGTGTGAATGTATATGTATGTATGTGTATATATATATATATATACACACACACACATATATATATATATATATACACACATATACATAATATATATATATATATATATATATATATATATGTATGTATGTGTGTGTACATATTTATATATACATATATACATATATGTATGTGTGTCCACATACAAATATATATATATATGTATGTATGTGTGTGTACATATTTATATATACATATATGTATGTGTGTCTCTCTGTGTGTGTCTATATATTCTGTGTGTCTATATATATATATATATCATATGTATTTGTATGTATAAATATATATATATACGCGCTCAAACACATATACATACACGTACACATATATACATATATATTTATACACACACATACAGATATATATATATACACACATATGCATATATATAATTTAATATATATATATATGTATGTATATATATATATATATATACACACACATATATCTCTGTGTGTGCGCACGTATATATGTATACATACACACATACAATTACATATACATACATATGTGTGTGTGTGTATATATATATATATATATGTATGTATTAATCAAATTTCTTGCCAAAGTTACAGTCCCCACAAACTCCCTATCCATTACACGAAAGTATCTCCATCTCTCCCATGTACAGTACCCACTATTTGCACCACATTGATATTTTGCAGAGGGAAAAATGATCATTTCACATCCCCAAATCAACCAGCAGCTGACTCGTGGACTCTACTTACTCTCTCCACCAATCAACTGTTGACACGTGGCGGGGAAGGGGCATAGTAATATATATACACATATGCATACATATATATATGTGTGTGTATATATATAAATATATATGTATGTATGTTTGTATGTATGTATGCATATGTCTATACATACACACATATATACACATACACACATGTGTTTTTGTGTGTGTATATATTTGTATATACCTATATAAATGTATATACATATATATATATATATACACACACATATATAGGGATGTTCATTCGATCGGTATTCGACTTTTTGACTTGTTAACTTGATTTGTTTAACTTTCGACTTGAAAATTTCTCGAAAGTTAAAGTCAAGTCATATAAACCCAAAGTCGATTAAAGTCGAATCGTACCATCTAGATGTGTCGAATAAGCCAAACATATATATGTGTATAAGAGATTCTAATTAATTTAAATATATTACATAGTGTGTTAAAATACATATTAGTTATTCCACAAAAGTGTACAAATCTAGATTATAAGGGTACAAATTATTAATGTAAAATAATTTGTATTAATTATTGTATATTTCATAAGATCATTCACATTATGATCTTTATATAATGTGTGTACAAAAATATAATTCATAATATATTATACATAAAAGTTTCAAATAGATTATATATACATATCTTTGTGTGTATAATATACATACACACATATACAACACACATACACATATACACATACAAGTTACAAATCTTAATATATGAATGTGTATTAGTGTATATAATATATATAGATATTAAAATTGATTTACAAAGTTACAAATTCACAACCACTTGCTAAAATTAATTCATATATAAAAATTATATTATTGAATCACCAACCCTTGTTAAATAACATCCTATAAGTATATAGAAATATATATGATTACCTAACTCTATCAATACAATAGTAAGTTATTAATGTATTTAATGTATTTGTTGATAGTAAAATTGTTATACTAATAAGTTATGTAAAACATATTTTTATTGCAATTATAAGTTATACAAATCTTAGTATATGAACATAAGAACATGTATGTATAGATATATTATATGTAGATATTTCAATAAATACTGAAATATATATAATTACTTAATTCTAGCATCTATATGTATTGAAAGGAAATTAGTGATTCATTTAATTAGTTATTGAAACAAAAATATTACATTAATAAGTTGTACACTTATATTAATGTATAATGTACATAATACTAATAATTATACAAAGAAAAGATATTTAATTATTTAAAAAAATAATATTATCAGTTATTAATATATTTAATTACTGAGAATTAAGAATATTATGGTTAAAATATTAGGTACACAAATAACGTTAATATGATATTATAATTGTATATTCTCATATATACTAAATAAATTATTCCAATTGTATATCCTCATATATGCTAAATATATATATATATATATATATATATGTTCAGACAAGTCTGAATATATTTATGTCAAATATAACGACTTGTTCGACCGATAAACTAGTCAAACCAGTCAATCTATAGATTCGGTATTTGACTGGTAATTTGACTTGGAAGTCGAAGTCAAAGTTGAGTCAAGAAGTCGCTTCGCTTAATTTGACTTTAGTCATCTATAAAGTCGAAAGTCGAACAAAGTCAAGTTAAATTTTTTTTTTATTTGACTCAGCTCGACAGTTCAACTTGACTGACTTTTGAATACTCCTATATATATATATATATATATATATAAATATATTTGTGTGAATATGTATACATATATATGTACACATATACATATACATACATACATACATATATATATATATATATATACATACATATATGTGAATATGTATACATATATATGTTATGTACACATATACATATACATACATACATACATACATACATACATACATATATATATATACATACATATATATACATATATATATGTACACATATACATATACATACATACATACATACATACATACATACATATATATATATATACATACATATATATATGTATGTATATATATATATATATATATATATATATATATACATACACATATAAATGCATATATTTATGTATGTACATTTATGTGTGTTTGTATATACATATGTGTATATTTGTGTGTCTGTGTATGCATATATACATATATATGTGTGTGTATATATATATATCTTTGTGTGTGTAAATATTTGTGTATATATGTATACATATATATATATAAATATATATATGTATGTATATGTATATATACACACATATATACATACATGCATATATATATATATATAGATGTATAGATATATATTTGTATATGTGTATATATATATATATGTGTATGTATGTGTCTATATATATATATATTACTCACCTGTCACTGTACTCAAATTCATGATCTTATAGAGAAACGTCTAACCATCTAAACCGCATTTTGTTATTATCAAAATCTTCAAATTGACTTCCAACAAATGGTTTGAAGAAGAGCTTTTAGGCTTTGCACAAGTCAAGGTTCGAGGAGGAGCTTAGTTCGAGCTATAAAGCCTTAGGGGTGTTTAGTTTATGGGATGTTGATTAATGTTTGATTATTGTTGTTTCTTTGATAAATTTAAAGTCTAGTTATAATCTGAGGAATATTTTATTGTTTGATATTTGGTGAAATAGGTCTTGTAATGATATTTTAGTTTTTCTCCAAATTTGTGTACCTTTGTTTTTTCTTGTTTATTGATGTTAAAGGCATGTCTTACAAATTATTAGGATTATTTTGGTGTAATTTTTACTTGGTTTGGTTCTAAATTAAAATAAAAATAAGAAAAAACAGAAAAAGAAAACATCAACAGAGAACAGCCGTGGGCGTTTGACAATGTAGAAAAAAGGAATTTTTAGTTTTTGCACTTTAGTCCCACAAATTCCCTTCACTTTCTAGTTTACTCCACAATTTTTGGGGCTTCTAAATTGACCCCAAAAATTTTATTTTTTGATATTTATCAATTAGGTCCATGTAAATAAGTTTTTCTAGACTCAAAAACTTTATAAGAATTGTGTATTAAACCCTTAACTTTCCCAAATTATTATTTTACCCTTAGTAGTTTTCTGATTTTACAATTAGGTCCAAAAGTTTCAAATAAGCAATTTAGGACTAATAGACTTTTTGGATTTAGGATTTTGAATTTGAGCTTTATTTTACATTATATTGTTCCTAGGAAGTCTCTAGATTTTGTATTTTAGTCCCTAGATAAAATTGCCTGACTTGACATAATTTTAGTTATTGAAATTGCTTTTGTTAGGTGATAATATCATTTGGTTCGTTTAATCATTACTTGTGTTTATATTAATGATAACTTGACCTATTTATTCATATTTTGAGCCAAAAGAATAAGATAATTTTGTACTTTTGGCACATCAGGAGGTATATTTCTAAATCCTTTACGTGCGCGTACTTTGCTCTTTTGAATTACTTTGCTTTATTATGTCCTTTTAACTCCTTTAGTACTTCAACCCTACAAAAACTAAAAATATTTTGCCTCGATGTCACGACATCAAAATCCATGTTGTAACATCGAGCATATTTCAGCTCAAGTCTTCAATTCTTCATTAATTCCACTTTGGCCTTCAACCTTTATAATCTTGACCTTCATTTTTTCAATTCCTAACCTGCAAATACACTTACCTAAATAAGTAACCAAATTATCTAAAATTGATTAAAGATTGAAGATATTTAAAAGAAATGAAAATGCAAATAAGAAATGCAACTAATTAAATTAAAACACTTAATTTGACACCAAAAATTAGGATTAAACTAACAAAATACCACAATTTAGAAGTAAAATAACTACAGTTTACTAGAGTTATAAGTACAATTCATCGACAAATACGTCACGTTCCTAATAATTTTGGCATAATCAATTTGTGAGACACTGTCACATTTATTCTTTCTCAAGTGCATACTAGGATCATAAGGTGTACTACCAAAATCCAAATCTAAGGATTTTTTCCACATAATATGACTGAGAAAGCAGGGAACCATTGTTAATTTTAGTTAATTTAAGATCCAAAATCACATTAGCCTTAGCCATGTCTTTGATGTCAAATTAGAAGCAAGGAAAGACTTGGTTTGTTTAACAACAGTTTCATCTATTCCAAAAATAAGCATGTCATCAACATACAAGCATATCAAAACTCCAACATTTCTATCAAATCTGCTGTAGACACATCTATTAGATTCATTTACTTTAAAGCCATTAGAAACAAGAGTTTTATCAAAATTTTCATGTCATTGTTTAGGAGATTGTTTAAGACCATACAAGGATTTAACAAGTCTACACACTTTATGTTCTTGTCCTTTAATAACAAAGCCCTCAGGTTGACGCGATGTATATTTTGTCATCCAATTCACCATTCAAAAAAGTAGTTTTCACATCCATTTGGTTCACAATCAAATTAAATATGGAAGCAATAGCAGTAAGCACCCTAATGGTAGTGATTCCAGCAACAGGTGAATAACCATTAAACTGATAAATGCTTTTTTTTTTTTTAAAAACCTTTGGCCATTAAACATACCTTAAATTTGTCAATAGAACTATTAGGCATTAATTTTTTTTCTAAATATCCACTAACACCTAATGGTTTTACACTCTCTAAGAAAATCTACAAATTCTCAAGTGTGATTACTCATTATGTACTCAAGTTCGTTTCTAATTTTATCTTTCGAAAAACTAGCATCAATTGAATTCATTGCCTCTTTATATGTTTTTGGATCTTCTTTAGTTATGAAAGAAGTTGTAAAATCAAGCCCAAAATTAGTTTCTACTCTTGTAATTTTACTTCTTCTCAACTCTTGAGTTTCTTCATTATCATGTTCTTTTAAATCTTGAATTTATGGTTGAGACGCTATTTTACCGAATTTGTATTCATTGGGAAAACATTCACAAAACATTCAGCATCTTTAGTTTCCAAAACATGATTAGACTCCAAGACCAAAAACCTATAGGTTGTACTATGATGTGCATACCCATTGAAGACATTATCAATAGTTTTAGACCCAATTTAATTCATTTTAAAGTCTGGTATCCCTACCTTAGCTAGAACCCCCACACTTTGAGATACCCAAGATTAGGAGCATAACGTTTTCAAAGTTCATAAGGTGTCTTTAAAGTTTTCTTGTGAGGTATTCTATTAAAAATATGACAAGTAGACAAAACAGTCTTTTCCCCACATGTTAGTAGGTAACCTAGAACTTATTAACAATGCATTCATCATGTTTTTAAGAGTCCTATTTTTCTTTTTTTCAAACCTATTAGATTGAGGCAAGTAAGGTGAAGTAGTCTCATGAATTATTTCATTTTGTTCACAAAAATTCTTGAGCAGTTTAGAATCATATTCACACTCCTCTATTAGACCTAAGTCTTTTAATTTTTTTTTTCTCTAGCTGATTTACAACTTCATTTTGATGAACATTTCTTTTGCTTCATCTTTTTTACTTAGGAGATGCAATTTAGTGTATCTTGAGAAATCATCAATGAAGGTGATATAGTATTTCTTTCCACCTCTACTCATATTATTCTTAAAGTCCACAGGATCACTGTGAATTAATTCTTAAAGACTACAAGTTCTTTCAATGGACTTAAAGGGTTTCTTATGATATTTAGCTTCCACACAAATTTCACATTTTGTGAGCTTATGATCAATCAAATTAGGATCAAGTTTGGATGTTTCATTCTGCTTATGGAGTTAACATTCACATGTACTAATCTAGAATTCAACATATCAATAGAATAATATAAGAAAAAATAGGATTCTTATTCATTCCATTGCAAGTAGTATCAAGTACAAATAAGCCTCACAATAAAATCTTTTTCCCCCAAAGTCCTCATTCCTAGTCAAAACTATCTTATCACCCTAAAAAACAAGTTTAATAGTAGCTTTATTAAGCAATGAACCAGAAATTAAATTACTTCAAATGGATGGAACACACAGCACAATGGTCAAAGTAATAGTTTTTCTAGAGGTAAGAGTCAAAAGGACTTTTCTCTTGCCTGGAACTGGAGTATCATGAGCATCTCCAAGGAAGACTTGCTCTCCATAGGTCAATCCTCCATATTTAAGGAAGTGATATTTTCCAACAACGATATGCTTCGTGGCTTCAATGTTCACAATCCATTCGGTCACATTATGGGCCAAGTTTGCTTCAGAGACAACAACAACAATTGGCTCATCATCGCCTTTAGCAAGGTTCACTTGATTGGTTGGTTACTGTTCTTATCCCTTGTAAAACTTGCATTTGTTTGCCTTTTGATCTATAACTCCACAGACATAGCAAGGTCCTTTAAACTTTTTATTAATCTTAACAAACTTTTTAAACTTAACGGATTGCTTACTGTCCTGATTCTTACCGTTGTTCTAGCCCTGGAATCCACGACTTTTGCCTTTGTACCTTTGAGAAGCTCCTTTGGGCTTACTACCTACCAAGTTCACCTTGGTTGCAAACTCATAAGCCAGATCAAACTTTTCTTTTAGATGATTGCATTCCTTGATTTGGATGTGAGATGTCACCTCATCAAGCGTTGCGATAGTTTTGTTATATTTCAACATATTCTTCTGCTCTTTCTAAGACGGTGTTAATTTCTCGATCAGCATAGCAGCATAAAAGGCATCATCAATTTTATGCCTTCTTGAGTGATGTCTAGAATAATTTTCTGGTATGCATGGATTTGGTCAGTGACAGATTTGCTGTCTACAATCTTGCTATCCAGAAACTTGGCAGTCGTATACTTTTTCTTTCTAGTATCTTCACGGTTGCACTTCTTGTCCAAGACCACCCATATTTCTTTGGTAGACTTATAAGGGTGGTATAGATCAAATAGGGTGTCAGTTGTGAAATTGAGCACGTAGCATAAACCATAGTAGATTCGGAAGACGGGTAGCATCTCCGAATAGGACGTAATCCACTTTTAAGATTTGTAGATAAAACATAACCTTCTTGGACTAGAGTTCATAGTTCTTGCCATCAAACAATTGTAATTTTGACATGTCAGGAACACCAATGTTAGCCATTGCAGATACGTAGAAGAAATCACTTTCAAGATTATTGGAAAATCTAGAGAGAAGAACAATTAAAAGTAGAACAAAATTAGCTGAGGTTTGTAATCACTGTCCTTGAAAATGATTTTGCCTCCTATGGGATCATAATCCATTGAAGCAAATGGAATAACTGAGTGGTCACTCTCAAGGATTCAACGGCAGCTTTGATCGCGTACACTCAGAAGCAAGGTTTCGAGATCAATACAGGACTACTCAGTACTAGGAGAGAGAAAATAAAAGAAAGTAGAAAAAAAGTGTTTTTTCGGTGTGTCTTGAAGAAGACCTCAAGGCCTCTATTTATACTGATGAATGCGGCCAAAATTTGGAAGTCACAGCAATGTGTCACCTTGAGAAAAATAAAATTCAAGGCCTCAATTTTTAAACTTACCGTACTGCTTGCCTTGGTGTGAATTTCTGTTAAAATAAAGTTTTAAGAGGAAAATAAAAGTTAGCCATGATATTGGGAAAATTGTAGAGATAATAAAACTCTTCCCCTTCGTATTCTCAATCAGGGTTGGTTTAATGGTTTTTGGTACCTAAAGCCAAATTCAAACTAGGGCCTTTATTTCCTTAATAAATTTAGTATAAATTCTCATTTAAAATTTATTTTTATAACCTTTTGAAATGAAAAATTGAAAATTTTATATTCAATTTCTTCTAATAGTTCTTTCTCAATGAATAATATAGTTAATGTATTGAATATTCTTGATACAAAAAATTTTACTAAATTTAGTTTTAAATAATTTCTTTATGCCAAAGAGATAATTATAGGTTTAGATAGCAAGATGATGAAGTGCACCTTATGTCCTATGGCCTATTTGCCATGAGTACAGGAATGAGGTTGATTCCTATTGGGGTTATTAAAAGATAGGGGAAGTGATGAGGATCATTATTTTTTTTTTTAAAGATCAACAAGCATTAGAAAACAATTTCTTATCTTCATTCATACACTTTCTTTAAAATTATTTCATTCCAAAAAATACAAATCATCAATATTAGAGTGATTATTATATTTTAAGAGACTTTTAATATTAAGGCAGTTCTCATTCAATCTCATTACCTAACAATCTTTTTCAACACAAAATACAAAATTAGAAATATTTTTATACATCTTAAATTGTTCAAAATTCCATTGAAATGAAGAAATAGTTTAGTCTAGTGTGATATGAAATAGTCATTTTAAAAGATTTTTATGAATTACAAATACCAAAATATACCTATAAATAATATGATTTAACAAATTAAAATATAGAATAAAGAATAATTAAACATTGAAATATATTTCACATGATATTTTACTAATTTATATGCATATGTCTTTCATTCTCTATCTAACACTTATGTTGATATATTCCACTTTTTGATAATACAAAGAATAAACTCTGATTGGATTATGTACAAAGATTACCAAATGTTACTGACTTTAAAATGTTATAAAAAGAATTAAAGTATTCTATGAATTATAAATACTTATTCTAAAGTTCATCATAGAGTTTCATGTGTTATAATCTTAAAATATATTTTCCATGATATATATATATATATATATATATATATATATATATATAGTCACACACATACACGCGTTCATTTAAAAATTAAAAAATGGAAAATATCTAATTTTTTTAGAGTCTAAACATTCTAGGGCCCAGAGTTACAGCTTTACTTGCTTTACCCTTGAGCCACCCTTATTCTCAATTAAGTAGCCCTCGATTCTCACCCTTCTCTTGTAGGTGTAGCCTACTACCCACAACAAAAGAATCATAAATTAGGGTTAATTAGCGTAATCATCATTCCTAGACTAACGAAATGACATGCATAAGTATAGAGAATCAACAGAAATTACGAAAATGATTAGAGTTCATAGAATTAGCACAACAAAGCATCATTAATAATCGCTAAAATTACGAATAATTACATAGTATGGAAATAAATACCATTAATAGACAAAATTTATGGAAATACATGCATAATCATCAAAAATTAATGGATATTAGTGAAGATTATGAAAATATTTTTCATATAGTGAAATAGATTAGTAATTACCATGATTGCAAGATTGTAGATGAAGAATTACGATGGTGAGGCAGTTAAGATGGTCTGATTGGGGAGAGATTATCTTATTGAGGCTATTAGAGAGGGAGAGAAATGATTGAGATTAGTATATATGTATAGTGGGTTGTAAATTTTTTAGGTTAATTACACTTTGACCTCCAGTAACATTCATGTTGTTTCACTTTCCCCGCAAATCATTACCCATCCATTTGATGTAAAAGTGATACGTTGTGAAATACAACTAGAAAAATAATGAAAAATAATTTGGTCTATAAAAGTGAAAAAATTTCAAAGTGAAAGGAAAAGGCAACATATAGTAGAAGTATAAATAGGAAATAATTAAAAAATAATGTTGATTGATTCTTGCCTCAAAATTTAGTAAAATAAATATATGCGTATGTAATATGTACCTTCACTATTCTAAATAGGGGTAGTGTCATAATGATTTACACTTAAAACTTATGTTTAACTTTAGAAAATTTTCTTTTATTTATTTTTTTCCAATTTGTACGACAAACTAAAAAGTTTTCTTTTGTTTTTAGGCATATACCTTGCGCATGCAATTTTTTCCTCCAATTGAAGGACATTAAATGAATTTGAACACCTCTTCGCATACAATAATAATAAAACAATCTTGCCAACTAATTATTAGAGGTTATTTTAGTCATTTTGGTTCATTTGACTAATAGTTAAAAATTACTATTTCTTTTGACCCGTTATTTAGAAGGGCAAGGTGATTATAAAATTTTTATACGGGGAAGTGGACCACGCCCGTATTACAGGTGACAACTGTAATTTAGCCCAATTTTGGGAGAATTTCAATTTCTTGGTACTTAAGTGTTGATTCAGCCCCTGAAATAGTGGGCAAGTCTTAATGAAGTCCTCGAAACTGAAACTTTGGTTTCAGATAATCCCAGATCAGTAATGTTTGACAAAACTTTAGTTCTAAACTGAAACCTTACCAATTTTATTAGGATTTTGAAGCAATAAAGTTCCCAATTTTGTTGGGACTTTGAAATCTTACCAATTTTGTTGGGATTCACAAGGGACTTTATCTTGCTAGATTGGCAAGTAGCTTTGCCACTAACCATTGGGACTTCCATGAAGCATCGGGTGGAAATGATCAACTTTGTCATTGTGAAAAAAGACAACTCTTAGAATATGATCTTGGGTCGGCCCACCCACTATGCTTACATGATTTTACCCTTTATCTTTCATATTGGCATTAAATTCATGCTCAGGGATGGGTAAGGAGGGATGGTCATTAGAAGTCCACAAGAAGCTGGGGTTTGCTACGTGATGTCCCTCCGATATCAGTCTCAAACAATGTAATGACCATTGTAGACAAAGCTTATCTAAGCTATTTGATGCAAAGCTTTCGAGTTCAGAAGCAACTAAGCTTCATCTAATCCAAGACCCCAAAGGTAAGGGAAAGGCAAAGTTGGAGCCCAGGGATGAAGTCCCAATCGAAAAAATTGCCTTCGATCTGACCCTCCTAAATCAAAAAATCAAAATTTTTACCATCTTGCCAACTGGGCTCAAAGGGTTTCTGCTCTGATTGCTATATGGGTATAGGGACATTTCTGCATGGACCATGGAGGGAATGCCTTATATTTCTCGAGAAATCATCGAACATAGGCTAGACATTGACATAGACCACAAACTGATCAAGTAAAAAGATGCTTCTTCGGACTAGAAAAGAGTTTAGTGATAGAGTAGAGATAAATAAACTTCTTTGGCCAAGATCATTAGAGAGGTCTTTTATTTGATCTGGCTTTGTAATCCTATACTTGTAAATAAACCTGATTCTTTCTGACGGATGTGTCAAGATTTTATTGACATTCTTAATAAGTCATGTCCTAAGGATAGCTACCTTTTGCCTCGAATCGATATTGTAGTTGATTCCTTTGTAGGCTTTGTATCTATATTGCTTAGATTCTTTTAAATGATATGACCATATATATACGGCAAAGGAAGATGAAGAAAATACCTCCTTTGCCATTGATCGAGGCATTTACTATTATCTAATCATGCCATTTGGACTAAAGAATGCTAGGGCAACCTATCAAAGACCGGTCAATAAAACTTTCAAACTTCAAATAGGCCAAAATATGGAGGTCTATGTGGACGACATGGTTGTCAAAGGTAAAACGTATGAGGAAACTATTGATGATCTGAGGAAAACTTTTGACACCCAGAGTTCTTTCTGAATGAGGTTGAATCCTAAGAAGTGTACTTTTGGGGTCCCCTTAGGCAAATTCTTAGGTTTCATTATGTCTCATCGAGGATCAAAGCAAATGCCGAAAGGTCAAGGCTATAATTAAGATGAAATCTCTAACCTCAATGGTAAAGGAGGTTAGAGGCTTATAGGAAGAAGGACTGCTTTGAGTCGCTTCTTCTCTAAATCAATTGAGAAAGGACTGTCCTAAGTTAGTCGTACCTCAAAAAGATGAGGAAATATATTTATACCTATCCATCTTTGACATGCAATCAGTTTAGCTCTGGTCAACGTACCAGAAGAAGGAAATCAACTTCCAATTTATTTCACAAGTAAAATTTTTTAGGGGCCGAAAAGGAATTATGCATTAATTGAGCATTTGCCTTGGTCACATTAGTTCGGAAGTTGAGGTCATACTTTCAAGAACATAAAATAAATGGGCTAATTCATTTTCCTTCAAAAATAATCTGGAAAAGTCAGATGTCTCGGGTCAGATGTTAAATTGGTTTGTAGAACTCTTCAAGTTTGACATTGAGTTTAGCCAAGAACCACCATCAAAGTGTAGGTTTTGTCTGATTTCGTAGTAGAAAACGTAGGTGTAGATCAGTAGGAAGCATCATGTCTTTAGAACCGGTCATCAACAAGCTGAGCCAAAAGAAGATCCTCTTTGGGAATTACAGGTGGACAGGGCCTCATGTGAATTCAGATTAGGGGTTGGAATTATCATCCAAACTCTCAAAGGATATTGTTTTACCTACCTATGCACTCAGATTTGAGCTCCAGGCAACAAACAATGATGCAGAATACGAGGCACTCATATCCAAGATGTAGTTAGCTCAAAAGATGGAGGCTCGGTCTCTAAAAATTCACATTGACCCACAATTAGTGGTCAATTGATATGTTAAATATTTAGTTATAAAATTTATAAATATCTAACTCTACTATTAATTATATAATGCACTACAAGTGGATGGAGTCTAACAGTATATAGCAAAAAATAGGGGTTGAACCCACAAGTATTAGTTTAGCAAGTGTTAGTTGATTGGTTTGAACGCTATTTGAAAAAATTGACAAGGAAAGAGAGAGTTAGAAAAATTAGAATTAAAGACTTCAAATAAAGAAAACAATGGATTATGGTTAAGACTAGCTAATTCCGGGTTTTGATTAATTCATTCAATTAACTGGTCCAATTATAATGTATGGAAGTTCCATTCCCAATTATTAGTCCTATCCCGACTTTCGACGATTGGATCATACAAACTAATTAACTAGGGATAGATTCCTTTGTGTCCTAGATTAATCAATTCGAGTCTTATATGTATGGAATAATCATGAAAAAACTAATTAATATGGCCTCTTTGATTGCGAATTAAATTAATTTAACAATTAACACGGGTCTATGACGGGGGTCAACTTCCATATCACCTCAGGCAACTTAACCAAAACAAGAATTAGCTACGTTCTTGTTTTTCCAATTTATGCAATTATTACCCAATTATTATGATTATTCCAATTTTTGGTCAGGTTAATCATTACCTAATAGAATTGGCATCAACCAACTTTAATCCATACTATTTAAAATATGAATTAAAGGAATAGTGCAAAATACAGGTTGTTTCTTAGTAAACCAGTCTTACCATTAATTACTCAGAAAGGAAATAAAAAAAACATTGAATAAAGGCGAACAATTAAAAAACAATAAAACTGGAACTAAATAGCATAACAAAGGTCTAAAAGGTTTAAGTAAGATTCTCTAGTGAAGAATCGCAAGTTCTTGGTCCAAGGTTATCAATCTTGAACCTCCTTTTCAACCCTTCTTGAAAAGGAAAAAAAATCCTAGTCTAATCTAGCAAACTTGAAGGGAAACTGAAGAAGAACTTGTTTTTGAGGACCTAGAGACTCATACTTATAGTTTTCAACAGTTACAAAGTGTAAGGTTTTGAATAAGTTTTGAAATGCACTAAAATAGACCCAAAATAGACACCCAAAACTTTAAAGATCATCAAAATCGCATAGGCCCTCAGTCTAATCAAACCAAGCACTGATAACACTTGATTTCCCCTTATTCAATTGGCGACAGTGGTTGTGCTTTTCATGCACGTGCTGATAGCACTTAAATTTCCTTGTTCAAGCACTCTTAACGCTTGTCCAAGCGAACAGTTTTGTGAGGTTTCACCATTTTGCTTCTAAAATCTTCATCCGACATTTGATTAACGCACCGTTTGTTCCTACAGGACCCTAAAACAAAAACACATATGAATATCTGTAATATAACTCTAAATTAAATTTAAACACTTACTAAAATTATAAACAAGTGACAATCAAGGACACACAAATAACTCTAATTTAGGTAAGAATTAGGTAAACAAACTAAACACAACCTAAACACATACACTCTTAAATATAAGTAAAATAACATCAAATAAATACTAAAACACTAAACTAAACATATATTAACAAAAGAAATAGAAATGAACGAACACAAACACATAAATCCTAAAAGTGCTGAAACTGGTTCACAAGTTGCATGGAAAAGAATAGGAATATTCCTAATTTCTTAGGATTATCAACACTCCCAACTTAAGATTTTGCTATTTCTAGGCAAAATAAAACAAACAAAACAAAAGACAAAAAGACTCATAGAATTTAGACTAATAAACAAAACACATCCACCTAGGAATGGTAAACGAAAACTAGATTGTAGTAATTGGCTCATAAACCTTGTCTGAAACCAATTAACCACACTAAACATATGTTAAACAAGTACACACATCGAAAACTGCCACCAGGAATTATATTGAGCAGACTTCTGAAAAACCATATTCAAGAAGTCAAATCAATCAATATGGGAAAATGTTACGTAAAACATCCTGACTTCCCACAACCAACTCTAAAATTCCCGAGATTACAACTCTATAATCATCAATACAATTGAAAAATATTGGTAGAACCTTAAAATATTGATCATGCAAATGACATACAACGGCAAAGTACCAGGAACTATTAAAATCATTTATCCCAAAACCAACAAACACAACTTTACCTTAATCCTTTAAGACCACTTTTTATTTGGCTCATTTTCTTTTCCTTTTTTTTTCTTTGGCAAACACAAGACACAATTTTGTGCAAGTTGCCTTTTCATTTCCATTTTTTTTACCATGCAAGTACACACTTTATGTAAAGAAAGCGATCTTTTTTTTTTTTTTTCTTTTCAAACACTCTGGAGCACATAAAGAACTAGTCACGGATTAATGTGCCGAGTATGCGGTTAAGACCTAATAACTGTAATAGAACTGAATACCATGCCCTGCACTAACACACAAATGAGCAAGCAAAGGTCTACTTCACTCCAAATCCATTCCATTGATAAATCATAGAAAAATAACCTAAATAATTTGCAAATAGATATTGTCAATCAGAACATTCCACGCAACTTCTCTCTAATATTAACGATTCCAACAATTTGCATTAAAAGAAAGCACAACTTTATATAAATCTTGACTTCACCCATTTAAGAAAAATAACGCAACATATGGTCATATGGTCCAAAAATACCATGTTATAATATCATTGACAATTAACCTCAAGTCAAATAATAATATGCCATTCTACCATAACGTCACAAAATAGTTATACAGACAACAAAATACAAAAATAATAAAATTTTTTGATTTCTTTAACCCTTTACAATACTTTAGACAAAGAGGATTTAGAAATCCTAAAGACTGTTGTTTAGTAGTCAGGGAGTCTTTTTAACAATCAGATCCTCAAGATTGAAAACTTTCTACTACTAAGATACTAAATAAAAAATCAAAAATCAAAAAATAAAAATTCTTTTAGATTTATGAAACAGTTTCTCAATTTTATATTTTTCAAACCACAAATTAATCCTAAAATACAAAAGAACACGTAAACACATAAACATAAGTAAACATAATACTAGTGAACCACTTGTACTTATACTTGGGCAATCAAAACTCTATAAGATGAGGAATAATATGCATCAAAGATGAATGTGAAAGCAAATAAATAATCAAAATTAAACTTAAAACTTAGGTGTCACTTTCAATCATGGAAATTACTCAACAAAATACACTAAAAACCTTACCTAGTATAAAAGGAAATTGATTTAACTCATAAGAACACAAATCTCAACCAAAATACAAAGTCTAGGAATTTCATTATTTCCCTTTTCCAACTAACACACTAAACATTATTGGGAATCATTAAGACTTATGAGGATGGACAATTAAAACTAAAAGGCCATTAACTAAGGGTAATGGGGTTTATCACAAAACAAAGGTCACAAATGCCCAATTCATACCACTCGACTAAGTTTTTTATTATTTTATATTTTTTTTGCAATATTCATTTTCAAAAAGAACTCTATAACCAAGAAAATGGAAAGGTCAAACTCAGGATCCATACAACTCTCACCAAACTACTCAAATACCTGCTAAAGAGAATGTATCGAAAACTAGGAGTTCCACAATCAAATAGTGAAACAAGTTTAAGTTCAATTGAAACTTCTATGATAATCACAATTCATCAAATAAGAATAAATCCATTTTCACTGTCACAAGCTAAACACATATTATCCAAGTATAATCAAAGGTAATTCACAACATAAACACACAAATTTAACTAGCCACGAGACTTAAAGTCTTTATTACCTCATCAAGTGATTCTTAAACTAAAGCATATAAATAATTAAAACATAAACAAAACCAAAATTAAAAGAAATACACTCCTAGTAAAGCCAAGTAGGCTTGCCAAGAATGTTGTTGTCCTTGCTCAGCTGTCTGCATTGCATAGCACATTGCAACATTTGAAGTTTTCAAGGACAGATGAAACTCTAGCAATTTAGTCACCATATCCCTAATTCCTTCTTGTAAATACCTTGCATCTTTCACTACTCGAGCCAACACTATTAACATACCGGATGGCACCTCTATAGAATGTGTGACAGGTAATGTAAGCAATCTTTTGATTCATTTTCATTGATTATGCTCCATAACACGATCATCTCAAAGTTACCATCAAGGTGACCATTCTCCTTTCATCTGTGATTGGTGTCTCTTGAATTTCATCCACCAACTTACTTGCGAGTTTGGCAATTTGGTTTGTTAATTTCTTTATGGATTCATCTTGGTGCTTAATGATTTGCCTCGGCTTTCCATGAAGGCAAAGTCATCTTCCTTTCCAATCTTATATTAGCATCTTTTTCTTGAGTGGGAGGTGATTGAGTGTCGTCATAACCATAACAATCATAAGAGTTTCCATGAATGCCATTCCTTCCAAACTTGCATTGTCCCATAGCTAAGGGTGAGTAGTAATTATTCATGTAAACTTCTTCACCATACTTTTCCATGGTGTTTTGTTGGTCATGGTGGTTCCCATAAGTAGCATTCATCATTGTGGACCATAGGTACACTAATACTATGGGGCTCCATTTGTTCATATATAAACTCTTGAAGTGTGGGAAAAGTGTAAGGATAAGCTTGGGTATCTTAAAAAAGAATTTTGATGGTTGGAACATCCCTTTTGATAATCACAAATATAGGAATCACATTGGTATGCACATTTCCATTTATGATAGTAACCTGCAGAAGAATCACAATATAAACTATTATAAGGAATGGAATTAGCACAAAAATTAATTATTTTTTCTACTAAAGTTGTTGATTGGATTCTAGATTCTAGATATATTAGATAACCAATCCTTAGTGCATCTAAAACATCATAAGAACAATTTTTATTATTCGTCCCCCCATAATCACAAGGATGACAATATCCTTGGCATGATTGATTCCAAATAATTCCTTGCATGTTCTTATAAGACCAAAACAAAAACAAAACCCAAAAACAAGTACTTAACACAAAAGCACACAAAAAGGAAAAATTGGAGAATTTAGACTAGTAGCTAGCCAAAACTATTCCATTAGAAAGAGAAAATCATTTTGGATTTTTCAATAAAAGAACACAAATATCACGAAAAAGGAAAATCATTTTGGATTTTTAGAAATATTAAGAACACACAATGACACTAGAAGAAATAAAGCACACTTTACACTTCAAAGTAGTATTCTTGCCATATTATATTAATATTGTTGAAGACCTAATCCCCGGTAATAGTGCTAAAAACTTGATATGTTAAATATTTAGTTTTAAAAATGGTAAACACCTAACTCTACCATTAACTAGACGGATAACGTATTACAAGTGTACAAAGTCAAATAGTATATAGAGGAATTAGGGGTTGAGCCCACAAGAATTGGTTTAGAAAGTACCAGTTATTTGGTTTGAACGTGATTTGAAGAAATTGACAAGGGAAGAGAGAGTTAGATAAACTAAAATAAAGATTTCAACTAAAGAAAACATGTATTAGGGTTAAGACTAGCTAATTACTAGTCTTAATTAATTCATTCAATTAACTGGTCCGATGATAACGCAAGGAAATTTAATTTTCAATTATCAACCCAACCCTGACTATATAGATTGGGTCATATCAAATTAATTAAATCGGGATAGATTCCCTTGGGTCCTAGATTAATAAACTTGAGTCTTATCCGTAAGGAATTATTACGAACTAACTAATTAATCCAATCACTTTGATTGTGAATTAAATTAATCTAACAATTAACAAAGGTCTATGATTGGGGTCAAATTTTGTATCACCTCAGCCATCGTAACCAAAATAACAATTAGCTGTGTATAAGAGACGCTCTTGATTTGCCAATTTATGCTAATTATTTCCCAAGTATTATGATTATACCAATTTATGATTAAATTAATCATCACCCAATAGAATTGGCATCATCCAACCTTAATCCATACTATTTAGAACATGAATGGAAGGAATAACACAAAAGAAAATATTGGAAGCTAGTAAACTAGTCTAAATATTAATACAGGAAAGTGTCTAAAGAAAGCATTGATAGAAGGCGAACAATTGAAAAGTAATAAAATGTGAATTAAATAGCACAACAATGATCTAAAAAGGTTTAAAGAAGCTTCTTGTCGCACCCCCCCACAACCCGCGGTCTGGCCGGCACCTTTGGGACCGGCACCGTCACCAATGTGGTGCTCGTGAAATAGGGGATTAAATGCAAAAGTCTTATTTACTATTACAAACATAAATTACCTACTTACTATTACCAATTTAAATGAATCACCAATTTACTATTACATAACGGGGCTTTAAATGTGACTATGAATTGTACAAGAAAAATAATCTAAGCTAGGGAACACAGGATTGGAGTCGCCACCCGGTCTGTTGGTGTGCCGGGACACAAAGATACATCAAAATTTAAAGAAAAAATAAACCCTAGTTTAGATTGACTCCTGGTCCACGTAATTCAAAAAACATGAGTTCGGAAATCCTATTGTAAAATGGGAAGGTTTGGGATAGATTTGAATTTCCCTCGGCACCCACTTTATTCGGCGTTGGACAGGTTGCATGATTTTATCGCGTTTTCCTTTTCAATTTTAGTATTCATTATTGCCGAATTTGTAGCGTACGTGTGCTTAAGATAGTTTAAAAGTAATAAAAATATATACATATTAATGAGGAAATGAAAATAAATGGTAAATAAAAATATTGACAGGTAAATTTAGCCCGGGGTCCAATTTAAAGTTGCACACATTTAGCTTGTAGTGCCCTTTAACTCCCAAGGGGCAAAACAGTCGTTTGTCATGCACGCCAGAGTTTACTTCTAGCCCGATTTTATATTATAGATTGATACAGTTATTAAGTCATGGACTAAATTGAGTTTGATTCAAATATTTAATGTCTAGTCGTGCAACTAAACAAAATTTGAGGACAGAGAGTAAATTCACATCATTTAACAAGTAAGAAAAAGCATAAATATTATATCGAGACCAACAAACATAAAAAATAAAGCACAAATCATCACAAAAGAAACTAATCGAAAAATATGTGCAAAATCAGAGCCTATTTGCAATTTAATACTCATAAGGGCAAAACGGTAATTTCACAATCAAAGGGTAATTAAACATATTAAAATGTCAAACAAAAATCAAATTAAAGTTTGGTGGTTATTGACATTAAAAATGTAACTTAGAAGAAATTTAAAAAAAAAAAAAAACGAAAATTAAGTCATAAATAATGTAAAAATAGTAAGATAAGCATTTTGTCACCAAAACAATCAATTCAAAAGCTCATTTAACTCACCTCAACCTCAGGAATGTGGTGGAATTGGTTATGCTTGGCTTAGAGTGCGTGCATTGAGCCGAATTTGCTTTCGGCACCTCCAAGCTTCCGGTTGATGAACCGGCCTTCTTCCACCACATTTTTCACCCACCAGATGAACGATTTTGCTTGAGCTTTACAAAAAGAACTTGTAGTTCCAGGTATCCTTTACAGCTTTTCTTCTTTGAGTTTAGTCTAATTTCTCTTCGATAGCTTGGAATCTTGGCTCAAAGTTGGCTATCTGGAAAATTTTCCAGACAAAAATTTCTCTTTTTTTTCTGGAGATTTTCTTGGCCACCAGCCTGATTATACCACGTTTTTTACCCTCCAAATGAATGATTTTTCTTGAGATTTATAAAGAGAAGTTGTAGTTCCAGGTACCCTCTACAACTTTTCTTATTTTAGTTTAGTCTAATTACTTTTCGATCATTTGGAATTTTGTCTCAAAGTTGGCTGTCTGAAAATTTTTTCAAACTTAGAAAATTTCTCCTTTTTTTTTCTGCAGATTTTCTTGGCCACCAGCCTGATTCTACCACATGAGGTTTTGACCCTCCAAATGAATGATTTTGCTTGATCTTTACAAATAGAAGTTCTAGTTCCAGGTACTCTCTACAACTTTTCTTCTTTGAGTTTAGTCTAATTACTTTTCGATCGTTTGGAATTTTCGCTCAAAGTTGGTTGTCTGGAAAATTTTCCAGACTTTGAAAAATTTTTCTCTTTTCTTGTTTGCAGAAATTTCGTCCCCCCACCTTTAGACTGATTTTTTTGCTCTTTAAATAGATGGATTGAGTGTAAAAATGGTCAAAGACCATTCCTTGTCATGTTGGGAGTATGGGGCATCTGAAATTTGGTGAGAATGGGTGAAAAAACGTAGAGAAAAATGTGGCCAAAACAGCTCTGTCGAGCTGACTGTTCGGAGCATGAACAGTACGCGCGGTATTGTTCACGCGCTGAATTTTTTTCTTAAATTTTTTTTAATAATTTTTTTTTTAAAAAAAAAAAATCTAAAAATTTAATAATATTAAAACTCATTCTTTGTATTTCAAAAATGCATAAAACACATAATAAGCATTAAACACCATAAGACAAATTAAGAGGGAATTAAAGGATAAATTAAAAGGAAATAAAAAAGCAGGTTAAAAAGAAATTAAAAGGGAAATTAAAAAGAAAATTGAGAGCCAAATTAAAAGAAAAAAAGGGGAGAATTTAAGGGACAAAAATAAGTGTCCACACTTCTCTAATGAAGAATTGTAAGTTTTTGGTCCAAAGTTGTCAATCTTGAATAGTCTCTTCAACCCTTTTTGAAAAATAAAGAAAAACTTAGTCTAATCTTGTAGTTCCCGAAGGGAAACTGAAAGAGAACTTGTTTTCGAGGTCCTAGAGAGCCTTATTTAGAGTTTCTAAGGGTTACAAAATGTAGGGCTCTAAATAAGTTTTGAAATGTACAAAAATAGGCTGAAAACAAACACCTAGAACTCTAAAAATCGTCGAAATCATGTAGGCCCTCGGTCTAGTCGAACTAAGCATTGACAGTGCTTGTGCTTTTGATGAAATCATTGTCAGCACTTAAATTGCAGACAGTGCTCTTATCCAAGCACTCTTAGTCTTTCCCCTAATTGCTTTGTACGATTTCGCTGTTTTGCCTCTAAAATCTACATCTGTTGTTCGACTGACGCACCATGACAATCAAGATCATAGAAAGAACTCTAATTCCGATTGGAATTAGGTAAACAACCCAAACATATCCCTAAACACATATACATATAAATATAAGTTAAATAACATCAAATAAATACTAAAACACTAAACTAAATTGATATTAACACAAGAAATGGAAATGCATGAAAACAAATACATAAACCCTAAAAGTGTCGAAATTAGTGCAAAAGTGGTATAAACAAGAGTAAGAATAACCTTAATTTCTTAGGGTTATCACTAATCAAAATTTGAGAACTTTCGATGCTAGAGGGGTCATCCTCAAAATATTTAGAAAAGATGAAGAGCTTGGAAGCACAATTCAAGAAGGTTGAACTCGTCAAACTATAGTGAGCTAAAAACACTCGTGCTGATGTATTTTATAAGTTAGCACTCAACAATTTACTCACAGCTTACCCAAGAAATCATCATTGAAGTGCTAGCGGTTAGATCAATTGACCTAGTTGAAGCTATAACAAATATAGAAATAGACTTTGGATGGATGGGCCCAATTGTTCAGTATCTTTCTGGTGAAACTCTTCTTGAGAATAGAACTGAAACAAGAAGGGTAAAAATTCGAGCAGCAAAATAAGAGTTCGTAAAAGGGACTCTTTACAAAAAGTCTTATCTATGTCTTTTGCTCAGATGTCTTCAACTATCTGAGGTAAAGTACATACTAAGAGAACTTCATAAAGACATCAGTGGAAATAATGTGAGGCCCAAAAGTTTAGCATGTAAAGGATTGCTAGCAAGATATTATAGGCCGACTCTGTATTTTGATGCCAGCAACCTTGTCCGAGCCTGCCACAAATGCCAAAAACATGCACCTATACCTTGATGTCCTAGCTCGAACATGGTTCCTATCCAAAACCCCTGGCTATTTGCTCAATGGGTCATTACGTTTACCTGCTCGGCCCTTTGCCAAAGGTCTGGGCAAAGTAGATTTTTTAGTGGTTTCTGTTTATTATTTCGCTAAATGAATTGAGGCCGAACCACTGACATCAATAATGTCGGTTTAGAATCCCTTTAGAGCTTGTGTCGGATAATGGTAAGCAATTTTAGAACGAACCATTTTCCAGCTTTTGTGCTAGGTTTGGGATCAGACAACACTTTAATTTGATGGCTTACCCATAAGATAACAGACAAATAGAGGTTTTTAATATTACTTTCTTAATGGGACTGAAGAGTCTCCTTGATCAAGTCAAGGAGGCTTAGGTTGATGAGCTATCCTATACCTCGGATAGCTAATAGAAACAAGTTGTTCAGCCTTGTGTACAGTTTAGAGGCAATCATCCCAGTTGAAATTGTCCTACCTTTAGCTCAAATAACCTTTCATAATCCTAAACAAAATGACGAGGCCATAATAGTAAACTTTTTTTCTCTTGGAAGAACGAAGGGCTGATACTTCTATATCATTCGATAAGCCTAATATAAACAAGCAATGTCAAATCATTTCAATTCCAAAGTCAAGCATCGTTATCTAAGGCTTGGGAACTTTGTTCCTAGAAAAAATAAGGCAAGCAAACTCCAAAGAACTAAGAAATTGGACCGAATTGGGAAGGTCGGTACAGAGTAGTTGAGGCTCACAGGTCGGGCTATTACAAACTTGTTAGTGTGGATGAAGAGCTTGTACTCTGGATATGGAACATTATAAACCTCAAGAAGTATTATCTTGGGTTGTGAAGCTCAAGCAACATTATCAAGTAAGGAAAAAGAGTTTGTGTACTTATCAATATTGTCTTCCTTTTCTTAGAAAAAATGAAGGGATGAAACCTATTGGTCACCCCATAAAAGAAAGAAGCGCTGTCCTGAGCCCGTTGAAGTGCTCAGGTGGTAAGGATCAAACTCACAAAAAGCAAATAAATGAAAAAATTGAGAAAGGGTTGAACCTAGAGATCCATCCTAAAAGGAAGGAGTTGCCCACTCCACTAAGCTTGTCAATGTACTCCAGTAAAAAGGATCAAGCTTAGAAAAAAGCAAAGAAAATAAAAAAAGCAAATGAAGGGTTGACACCTAGAGGTCCCTGCTAAAAGAAATGAGCTTCCCTAAGCCTGTCAAGCTTAGAAAAAAGCAAAGAAAATAAAAAAAGCAAATGAAGGGCTGACACCTAGAGGTCCCTGCTAAAAGAAATGAGCTTCCCTAAGCCTGTCAATGTACTTCAGTAGCAAGGATCGAGCTTAGAAAAAAACAAAGAAAATAATAATAAAAAAAGCAAATGAAGGGCTGAGACCTAGAGGTACCCCTAAAACAAATGAGTTTCCTTAAGCCCATCGATATGCTCAAGCAGCAAAGATAATGCTTTAAAAAAGCAAGGAAAATGAAGGACTGAGACCTAAAGGTCCACCTAAAATCAAAGAGCTATCCTAGCCTGCCGATGTGCTCAAGTGGCTGGGATCAAGCTTAGAAAAAGTAAATGAAATGAAAAAAAGCAAGTAAATGTTTGCTAAGGCCTAGAGTTCCCTCTAAATTAAAAGAGCTACCCTAGCTCGTCGAGGTGCTCAAGTAGCCAGGATCAACACCGAAAAGAGTAAAGTTCAAAAAATGAGCAACTTAAAAGAAAAGAAAAGAGAAGAAAGAAAAGAGCAACTAAAAGTCTTGCCTTATCTAGGCATAAAGTAAATTTAGTAAAGAAAAATTCAAAGTATATCAAAAGGGCTTGTCTGAACAAGAACTCGCACCTCAAAGTAATAAGATATAAACAATGAAAGAAAAAATGGAAAAGTCTTTATAGATCAATCAATAAGGGATAAACATGAAGGAAAAATGGCAAAGTTTTTTTCATTAATATGAACGGAAAGATTACAAGGAGAAATGGCCCTATCATTTGCTATACAAGATCTTATTCTAATTCCAAGATGATTTAGGCTCCATGATGATCCTAGACAACCAGCATAAGTCTCCTAAATCAAAAGAATCAAGGACAGTGCTGAGAGCAAAATTATAATTAAAAAAGATTACAAGCAAACTTTAATTTTTCTGAGTAAAAAAGAGGAATGCACCAACCAGTAGCACTTTGAGAGCTTGCCATTGGGCCAGGTTGGCTCGAGCTACCTTTTCCAGTAGGTTCAAGTGTGGGCAGAGTTGCTCTAAATTTGGCTTCCAGCTCGTTCAAGACTTTCTCTATAATCTTGAGATCATAGGCTTCTATTTTTTCCAAGTTCATCTCAGGAAGATTGTCCTCAATAGAAGCATCACAAACAGCTATGAAACCCATCATGCATGTGGATTTGGAGCACTGCTGCAATCTGAGTTGGGCCTCACCTGAGGCTAGAAATTCATTCCTACCAAACACTCTCAGTTGAAGCTCTTGTTTTTTGAATAGTCAGTTTCAGCTCAGTGAGGGAGCAATCCAGCAACCCGAGCCTTAGAATCAGCTTTGGCTTTGTTTAACTACTCTTAGATGTTATCAGCTCAGCCCAGATGCTCCCTAACAGCTTTCTGGAGTATGGCTCTGACATTGCTTCAGACAAGCTGAGCTCCTTTATTCTCGCTTCCATTTCATGGAGTATGGCTCTGATTGCTTCAGACAAGCTGAGCTCCTTTATTCTCGCTTCCATTTCATGGCACTTTATAGAAACAACTTGTTGTCATTGGGTCTCTTTCTCCTCAACAGCCTTTGCTATAATAGGCTCAAATTGAATGTTAAAGGCTTTTTCCCTATATTTTATTTCCTTTATTCATTTGAAAGATTTCTATAGATTAGGTATACTCTTTGACCTCCCTAGCCAGAACTAAGTTCACAGCCTGGAAAGCACAGAAAGGAAGGAGTGAAGCATAAGTTAGCAATGCATAGAATCTCAGATGTATATGAAAATTATGAAGTAAAAATGCTTACATTCATTAGAGTTATGTATAGTTCATTATCTCTTAGCCAAAATGAGGTCCTCAGTGTATATCTTGTCCTGGGACAGCTAGACACTCTTAGCTAAAGCCCGAGCTAGCCAACCAAATTGAGCTTAGTCGTTGACATACACAGGCCAGTGTTCAGCCTAAACTTAGAGTTGGAGTTCTTAAGCAATTCCTAGGACCTCACAAGCCAAGCCGTCCAAGGTAGGTCTCGGATGCCAACTGGCATTCTCTCATGAGCTGGGGTAAAGGTTTTTTTATCCAAATGAGTGCATTATTGAAGTATATTAAGGCAATTTGGAATAACAAAAGACGTCTTTTGTCCCAAGAAAATGTAAAATTTTCATCTCAGATGCTGAGGTACTCCGTACTAGGGTTAGTTTCTTTCCGATAAATTGGGCTCTGGGAATAAGGGTTGTTGCCTTTCTCTTGGAAGGGGCTTTACAAGGGACTGTATAACAACTTGGAAGGGCCAATTGTCTCAGAGGTATGTTGTTCTTATCCTTATCCTTTGAGACTCACATTTTCATTTTTTGGCTTGATGTAGCAATAATAGGGATAGCTGGGGGAATTGAGACTTGAGTTTGAGCTGGAGAGCCTGAGATTGGATATTAGTGCTCTCAAAGTTAATAAAAGTGGTAATGGGTTATGGGTCAACATTCATTGTGAATGAATTATAGTTGGGGGAAATGAGTTGGGAACAGATGGCGAGGTGGTGGAACTCGGAGCAGGAGTAGAGCTGGAGGTTGGAGTGGAGATATTAGCTTTTGATAGACCTGCTCCCGAGCTAGTGGGATAAGCTCGAAATACTAGATTTGGCTTCAAACCAGGCAAGAAGCTTCCAAGCCCGACTTTACCTAGGAAAGGGCAACAAACAAAGTACATGTGTCAAATAGCAAAAAGGGGAAAAGAAATACTAAAATAAATAAAAGAGCCTACAAAAAAAGGTACCTAGCAAAAAAAAAATCAAAATTTCCACCCTTGGATAGTCAAAGGGCTGCCCCGGATCAGTTGGAAAGTAGTTTGTGGAGAAAGGTAGAAGTGTCTAGTGCATGTAGTCAGGTTAAAGAAAAATCTAAAAACTGCCATGCTAAGGAGATAATCAAACAATTTACACAGTATGGCAAAGCTTGTAATAAAGTGAATTGAGTTTAGGTTAATTGGGACACTCTGATATCGCAATGATTTGAAATTTTCATAACAAAAGGAGGTATGGGAAGTTTAAGACCAGAAAGAAGTTATTCGTCATAAGTGGTCATGTAGCCCACTAGAGGCGTGTGAGCTCGCTCTTTGGATGTAGGAAATACAAGGTAGGCCTATTTAGTGATATGATACTAATCTCGAAGTTTTTTATTTCCTTAGGGGAAAGATTAGGTTACTAAAGTGAATTAGGCTTTAAGTGCAGGCGCGGGAACAAAAGAAACACCCCCAGGGAAACAAGAGGAATAGAGGAAAGAGAAGGAGTTTCGTAAGGGTTCAATAGGAAATCTGTGGGGTCTGTGGGGCCATATATAGGGATCTCTAGAATAGAAGAGAAAGAAAGGGAAATCTTAACAGCACTAGGAGTAGAAGACATACCAGTATTGCTTCCAAAAGCCATTGATGAAGATTTCATGATGATTTGAAACTTGATTGATGAGGATTTATTGTATCATAATGATTTGAAAGTTGATTTGAAGGAGGAGTGAAAAAAGGAAAAGCAAAACAAAAAATCAAAAAAAAAATAAAAAATCAAGGGTTATAAGTAAATAAGAAGCTTGGTCAAGAATATTAAAAGGGTTGACGAGTTCTTTGAGAGGAATGGGAAGTAGTAAAGCTTAAGTTGTAGAAAAGCAGAGTAAAAGTTGAAGATGAAGATGTAGTGCAAAAGGGGAAAATTGTTAAGTATGGTTACCATACTGAGAAATGAAGGGTAGTGGGTGCTTAACTAGGAGTAAATGGGAGAGTTATCTAGAGTAATTACTCAAGTAGTGGGTTGTCTTGTGGAAACAAAGCCATAAGAAGGGAGTCATGGCTTTAAAAGTGGTGTGAATGTGGGAAGTGGCACATTAAAAAAAAAGGTGAGAACGATTTTTGAGAGTAGTTAATGATTGAAAATTCAAAACAAGACATGCCAGCAGGAAAGTGATGGTGCGAAGTAATAATTAGGGGCAAGAGGAGTTGCTTAGGGAATATAAATGGAAGAAAGTTTTCTGCATAGTTTCCACCCAATCGAAAGAATAGCCATAGTTCGGATCAAAGGATTTGACCTCTAGGCTTAAAGAGCGGCCATGGGTCAAATCAGAGGGTATGACCTCTAGGCTTAGTTTTAACAGAAACGAGCGAAGAAAGAGTTCCGAATTAATTGGGGACTACTCGAGGAACTAGAGTTTAGGTAGAGCTTCGAAAGTCTCTAATGGGAACTCCCAATTAGGTGTGAACCCTAAAGCCACTAGCATCAATTGAGAGCAGAAGTTCAAAGAGCTAAGTAAAATGACAAAAATAATCTTAAGCCATGAGTAGTAGCTTAGATGGTGCAATAATTAGCAAAATGAGGACTAATGTTGGTTAGCCCTACCCTAAGTCAGAGCTCAGCCTTGGCCTAAAGGAATTATTAATGATACCAGAATTAGTTGCAAACGTGATATTTGATATTATATGAATATCCTACGTAGCACAACTCATTAAATATAGGGCAAATATGTAAAGTATCTAGATAGAGTAAAATATCTTAGGCTATCTGGACACCCAACCAAAATTTATAAATAGGGTTCCTAGGCCAATTATTCTGTCTTTTACTCTTATTAATACAAAAGCTTCGTCTCTCTAAATTCCTCTCTCATCGATGCTCTAGTTCTGGTTCACTTCATTTAAATTCCTTTAGTTACTGAATGTTTTCTGATGTAAATTTTTTAGATTTGGCACTGGAAATTTGGATGCTACGGTGTGAGTGATTATCAATTATGAATTTTGACCCAATTTATAGTAATTATACGTATATAAGAAAGTAGGAGTTGATTGAGTAATTATTGTTTTAATGAAGTCTTTTTTATGTATTTATGCTGTGTTTGATTATATGTTTTGAGCTTGTTGTTTTTTTCACTTTTTTTAATGAATTAATAGCTTAGGAATTAGGCTTTGCTGAATTGAAGGTTGATAGCTAATTATAGTTGTCAAGATATAGAAATTTTGGATGGTTACAGTTGATTTTATGACTGTTCATGCTTTGGATGTAATTCCATTGCCTTGTTCATGTTATTGGGTTCCCCCCTTCCTCCCTCCCTCCCCTTCCCCCTTTCTCCAACTTTCCTTCTCATCTTCATTTTAGCCCCTCCATATCCTCTCCCTCTCCACCTCCAGGTGTGTAAAGTTGCTACAAGAATGGAAACCAGCATATTATTAATTATCTAGCAACTTTAGAGAGATAATAAGCACAATTAAAGAATATGGACTTCTATTCCAAAACTAATTAGCAATGAGTGATGTGATTCAAAAACTTATTAATTAATTCCGGATCTTTAGGCTGATTGATGTGGGATATTTTATACTTTCACCCCCCTTCTCACACGCGACTTAGGCTGAAACAAGACAATAAACTTGGTTTGGTGTCTCACGCACAACTTGGGGAACCAAACTTGAATAATAAAAGTATTCGTTGAAAAAAACTCTTAAACCAACACAAACATAAGATAAACATTGGTTGACATAAATCTTATATGAAATCAACCCTAATGTTCATTAGGGTTCAAGTCACGTGTGGATGGAAAAACACTTGAGGCTATCTCTAATACCATGTAATATGGGTTTTTAAAGAATATGGACTTCTATTCCAAAACTAATTAGCAATGAGTGGTGTGATTCAAAAACTTATTAATTAATTCTGGATCTTTAGGCTAATTGATGTGGAATTTTTATACTTTCACACCCCTTCTCACACACGACTTAGGCTGAAACAAGACAATAAACTTGGTTTGGTGTCTCACGCACAACTTGGGGAACCAAACTTGAATAATAAAAGTATTCGTTGAAAAAAACTCTTAAACCAACACAAACATAAGATAAACATTGGCTGACATATATATATATATATGAAATCAACCCTAATGTTCATTAGGGTTCAAGTCACGTGTGGATGGAAAAACACTTGAGGCTATCTCTAATACCATGTAATATGGGTTTTTATTTCAAAATTAATTGGCAATGAGTGAAATGTCTCAATCAAGAATTTATTAATTAGTCGAGAATTTTTAAACTAACCGATGTAAGATATTTTATGCTTTCACATGTACATAATTAGTTTTCTAATTATCTAGATCTCCTGGTATCTGATTTTTTTCTTTGCCTGCGTTTTGCCTGTTAATCTAGTAGTAATTATTCGAAAATGACCTTCTCATTTGGGCACACGACATGCACAGTACTCATTCTAATTTGTGCTAACTGGTGCTAGAGATGCTTTGCCTCGGTTCTCAAGTTGTTTTTAAACTCCAAAATTCGCACAAGACAAAATTCTTTTCCAGATTAATTCTCAGGCAGTCGAAGTATGCATCTAATCATGATAGCAAGGGAATGCAGGTATTCTTGGTTATTTTCATTCAAATTATCTGATACATTTATGAGGCAAAACTTGAGAAAGTCTTTGATCCTATATATTCCGATGGTTACCACTTGAAGGAGACGAGGAGTTCAAAAAAAGGCACCTTACTGGAAATTCTAGCTTTCACTTGTGTGGAGCATATTATGTACTTTGGGCTATATTTTTTTACCTATTATACTAAAATCATGCATTAAAAATAAGTATTAACATGCATTAAGTAAATACATTCTTAAGATTTAAATGCATGTTACACAATTTTTTTCGCCATAATCAATAGATTCAACATGCCTCTATATATACTGCAAATTGTATTTGAAGATTACATAATGTGTGTGCTTTACCAATACAACGGTAGTTTCTTTTCTTGTTTCCTTCCATAAATAGTACTAAAAATTTGCATAGCATGCAACCATAAAGAGGCCAATACTTCTAAACTCGCTAAAATCATGTACCAATCACCATCTGTCTACTCCCTTTTTTTTTTTTGTAGTTATATTAATTGTACTTTTCTGTAGCTAGGATTCGATTGGCGACTTAATAGGTTGGTGTATTGTTTGCCTAGGTAACAGAGTGGCACTGGTTTTCATCAAGCTGTTCAATTGTCATTTGAAGGTAATGTTTTCAAGGTGACCTGTATACGGATGATGTGTGCTTGATTGATAATTTTAGTGTGCTAGTCAGTCTCAATGTTACTTGAAGCTGTTAAATTGGCATTCATCCATTGGAGCAGTTAGTCCCAATTCTATCTTGACCACCCTACTGTTACAATTGCATAAGAGAACTGATTATAATCTGAAGTTGTCAACTTCATCCTCATAAGTTTTTGCTAATCATGTATTTTTCCTGGCACACTTGTTAATATTTACAAGCTCACCTGCACTAAATTCTGCTTTTGCATGCCACTTAAGGTTAGTTTAGGTGTTGATGTGTGCATGACTTACGACGGGCATTTCAATTTCAACCTTCCTGAAGTCTAGACGGCTCTGCATGCAAATAGGACCAATTTCCATATAGCTGGTCCATGTGTAATGAGTAACCGAAGCATCATTATCAACTTTCCTAGTTAAAGCAGTGTCAACTTTGAATTGCTCCTTTTGGTTTGAAATCCTTTTTTGTTCGTGATCACTATAATTTTCCCATTTTGGGCATAAAGACACTCTAAAAATATGGGATTCTTTTCAAAGTATCCAATTTTGCTCAAAAGATGTGATTATCTTATTTGCCTTGGTTTATACGGATATGCATTGTTTTTAATAAACTATATTTAGGCCGAGTATTAAGTGACTAAATGCTTGAGTGTGATTATTCTCTTCCTCTTTCATGGCAGCAACCTTAATTATAGTGAAGTGGAAGCTTGGGTTTTTAGGTAAAGTATTCAAACATTCAAAACATCTTTCTTTTCGACTTAAAAAAGGAATTTTTATAATCTGGCGAATAAGATTTAGTACATATGCACAGGTATGGAAAGGCTAAAGCATCCAAAGCTACCAATCCTAACATTTGAGGGGGGAGAAACAAAAGTGATAGACTCTTTACTAGTACTAGCCATTTTTGCTAAAATATCAGCTACATAGTTTGCTTGCCGAAATTGGTGATGAAAGGTGATGGGAAGCTGGCCAGTTAGTGTCTTGTACTCCCTATATATGGCAGTCTCCAAGGAGGATTTACTTTACTACATATATGAGTGTGGACGATGCCCACTAGTATCTTTGAATCTGATTTAGTAAGCAGTGAAAAAAAGTTCTTCTGGATGCACCATTTAACACCAACAATAAATGTGTGAAATTCATTTTCAAGAGATGATGAATGACCTAGAAAGGCCGCGAAGCCAGAAAGGCAACTGCCATGACTGTCTCGGATAATCTCTTCTCCTCTAGATGGTCCAAGATTCCCAAGAAATGAACCATCAACATTAAGTTTGTAGAATCCAGGAGGGAGCGGGTTCCATGCAACAGAGAAAACCATACAATGCCTAGGTGCAGATGAGAGGGATTTCACTCTAGATAAATCAAAGTGTCATGAGTTAATTGGAAATATAACCTAATCAGTCGAGTAGAGAACTCCCTCAAATAAGGCTTTGTTTCTAGCTTTCTAGATTTTCTAGCAAATAAGAGATGGCATAAGTGTAACAAGATCCGATAACTGTGGTGTTGAGTCTGAGCCAATCCACCATGCCTAGAAAATTAAAGAAAGAGGTTACCAACCTTGTGCTTGTGGGATCCCAAATTCACTGGCAAAATGATCCCAAATAGCTAAACCGAAGGGGCAAGCTATAAAGACATGAGCAAGAGACTCCATTGAACAACAAAATTGTCATTTGAAGACAAAGGATAATACAAAAGACATCAAAATATCTGAAAATGGCAAAATATTATTGAGCAGCAGCCACATGAATATGGAAATTGTGAGTGGAATATGCTTCCTCTAGATTTATCGTCGTGACTCCAACACTACATAAGCTTGCTAGATACTTTGATATGAGTAAGATTGTGAAAAGATCCCATTTGTCGTGGGGTTCCATACAAATTTATCTACCTCGGCTGATAATAAAATATTGGTATTATGGATCTCGTGCTTATCTAAGGGGTCTAAGTACAGCTGCACTGACTGGAAATCCTATCCCGCTTCATTGGAAAACAATTGGTTCACACTTATATCAGAAATACCATCCTTATCATCCGAGAACTTCTTGTATCCTATTCTAGTTGGAATTCTAGAAAGAAGAGCTACCATCCCAGACCAGCATGATGATGTTAGAAAGAGCAAGATCCCAGACCCAATGTATTCTCCTCCAAACTGGGCTAGGGTTTTCTACTTCAGCATTAGAGTATCTCTTGTGCATAAAACTTGCCCACAATGAATTAGATGTAAAGAAATTCCACTAATGTTTAATAGAAAAAGAAGTAACCACGTCCTCAAGTCAACGAAGACCTAGGCCATTTTCTACCAACGGTCCACAAAGAGAGTGCCATTGTTTCCAATGACGCTTGGATGATCAATCCTCCATGCCCCAGAAAAAATCAACCATGGTATGTTCAAGAGTAGAGGAATTTGCTTTGGATGGTTCAAAATTGCAAGGATATGAGTGGGGATCGATACCAACGCATGTTTTATCAAAATTAATCAACCACTAGGAGATAGCATCTTGGATTTTCATCCCTCAATTTTGGATATAAATGAATATTGCATTCCATGGAAATATATAGGCATCTTCTTCCCTTTGAATAGGGGGCAGCCAAGATAAGAGCAGGGTAAGTCGCGGCCAGCCAGTCCTGTGAAGCTTTCTTGAAAATGGTTGGATGTACAATGCTTCCCAAGCACAAAAAAAACTTTTTTCCTTGCAGATTTTTTGTCCCGAACCAGCTTGATAGACCTCCAGAAATTTGAAAACATGTTTCAAGCTTCTTCGGTCACCACAGGTGAATATAAGAAGGTCATCAAAAAAGATATATACGAGATAGGCAAGGATCCTTTAGCAAAGAAAACGGAAGAACGTCTATCTTTAAAAGCAAACTTTTTAGCCCCCTACTTAGAGCCTCTGAACAAAAGATAAAAAGGTACAGAGAAAGAAGGTCTCCTTATTTGATGCCTCGTGACGCCTGAAAGAAACCCTCTGCCTTGCCATTGATGAGAACTAAAATCCATGCATGACGAAGATTCGCAAGGATCAAGCAGACAAAATGAGACACATAGCCAAATTTATGAAGACTAGTATCTCCAGAAATGGCCAAGAAACTCAATTAAAAGCCATGACCATATCCAATTTGAACACCATATTGTGACCATGAGCTTTCTTGTCAAGAGAATGAATGAGTTCTAGAACAAGAAGAACATAAACAGAAGTACCCCAGCCCCCTACAAATGCTGATTGCTTCTCTCAATACAAAAACCAATCTATTAGTAAGGACCTTTGTAAGGATTTTATTAACAAAATTACACAAACAAATAGGCATGAAGTTTGCAAAAGTAGATGGATTAGGCTTCTTTTGTAACAGGATAATCAAGGTACTAGCAAAACTTTTTGGGAATAGAGGTCCCTACAAAGATATCCCGAATAGCACATAAGACATCATTAGCCACAATCTCATAACAGTGCGCAAAGAAGTAGCTCGAGAAACCATCTGGCCTTGCTACGCTCTCATTGTCAAGTTGACAAACTACTTCCTTCACTTCTTCCGTAATCATCGGCTAAGTAAGTTATAGGTTTTGCTTATTAAGTAACCAAATTGGATATATTAGACAAAAGTTGACCAGTTGTGGCATTGTCAAATTCCTCTATAGCTAAGAGGTCTTGAAAGAATCAGACTTCCATTATTCGAACCCCTTGTTCATCTTCCAGCTAATGCCCATCTAAATCTTTGATGTGGTAGATTGCTCTCTTTACATGTTTCTCGCATAGGGATGCATGAAAAAATTTTGATTTCCGATCGCTGTCTTCTAGCCACTTGATCCTTGCTTCTGGCAGATGAAATCTTTCTTAGTCTTCAAATGCCAAGCAAGGTCAGCTTGAGCCTGATAGAGAGCTTGCCTTCAGTCTAGGGACTGGTCTTCTTGGAACTCAGTCTCCTTGACCTCCACTTCTTCCTCAGCAAGATAATGTTGCCTTCAGTCTAGGGACAGGTCCTCTTGGAACTCGTCAACTTGATTCTACTTAATTAGAGAAAAATTTTGATCATCAGTAATAGAGTCCACACCTTGTTCCCGACTGGTATCACAATGATTTTTGATCACCGCCATGCAAAGTTGGCAAGTCCCCATGCAAAGGTGGCAAGATATTGATATTTTCATGCAAAGGTGGCACCGTGCTCCCATGAAAAGGTGGAAAGTCATTTTCGTCAATTAGTAGGCTAGGGTTTTAAGCAGCTTGGTTTTTCACATTTAAAAAGACGCCGGCTGTAGTGGTTCACTGGCTAGGATTTGTGGGATTACAAGGACAGCACTGGCTACGATTTTAGGGACAGCTAGTATTTCATCATTGAGGACAGTTGGAGTTGCATTGGGAACTAGGTTTTCGGTGTTCGGGGCTTTTAGGATTTCATTGGTGGTAGAGCCATTATTGGTAGCAGGTCAATAGCGGCTAGGTTTTCGTCCATAGGACTGGTTAGGGTTTTGTTGGTAGTGGCATTATTGGCAGATAGGGTTTGAGAGGTGGTGGAGACATTTGGGGGGCCGGCGCCTAGTGGCTGAGTTAAAGGTTGTGCCACAAAAATCTATCTATCTTTAGAGGTTGAAGGAATCTTTTCCGATCATCGGTTCTAGAACTTTCTTGGCTTGGTCAATGAATGACTACTTCCCTTTATCCTTTTTCAAATGATTCCACAAGCACTCCTTGTGATCATGACCCAATTTACTACAAGTCATGCAATACTGAGGCACATTCTCGTACTGGATATATTGCCGTCAACCATTACCTTTCTTGCCAATCCAAAATCTCTTCAATGTGGGTTTCAGATATCAACCTCTACACAGAATCTCACCACATTTGGACAGGATAACGAGGTAGTTGCAACATCTAGTTTTAAGGGTTCTCCAATCATCTTCGCAACTGAGTATGGGTCCACTTGTCATAATAATGCACTGGCAATTTTTTGAGAGAAACCCATAACGGGACCACTGAAGGTTCAACATCAGCGTGAAAATCTGGAGTCCATTTCAACATCTCCATAGCTAACCCTTGAAAAGTCCAAAACTTTCTGTGTATAACATCTACAATAATCCTCCTCAAGATCAAACCGAATAAGGGTTACTATATAACATGGAGATGATCAAGAAATCCTAGGGTAAAAGAGCCTTTAAACCTTACGGACAAGAAGTCATTTCGAAGTGAAGCCATGCTCGGTTTACCTTTAGGGAATTTACCGATGAGAGCATGTTTGAATGGCTCTAATAGAAGGCAATCTCTTTATGTGTGAAAATTAGTACAAGCTTACCCTTGTAGGTTGTGACCTCCTTAATGGAGGATTGAGTCTTTTTTCTAGAAACGACATCAACGAACGATTTAGGCGCGCGGTTTGCTCCCCAATCAAAGACTGGAAGGCCATCATACTAGCGATAGAACCCTAGCAAAGTTCTGCCAAGAGAGATGAAGAGGGAGAGAGGGAGCTTTTGTAATACATTAAAAAAATAGCAAATGTACATATTTATTAACATTAATCAGTTGTATAATATTTCAAATTGATACAGTGGCGATCAAGATTCTGTGGTACCTTTGCTCGGATCATGCATACTTGTCCATGAGCTTTCTCATGATTTGTTTCCATGAACTACAATTTCATATGGAGCTTGGTTCCAAAAGGGACAGGCACTATTGGACCAAGAAATTCTAAAATAGACTGCTCCTATTTCAATGTGTCATGGATTTCTTGATCCAAAAGTATCCACGTTACCTAACTTCTATAACAAGAGATCCATGGCATAGTGTCAGACATAATCCTAGCAATAATGTCCCTCATCAAACCTCTACATACTCTCATAAGCAATACTGATTAGAAAGCTTTCCTTGTATCATTCATTTCTTTCTATTTTTATGAATAGGTGGGAGGTTGGGTAATCGAGTACAGAAATCTGTTAACCTTAGTAGTTGTAAGAGGTGTTCCTTATATGGTACCTTATCCTCATACTTCAAGGGCTCTGCATCTGGTCGGTTCATTTGTTTGTGGTCGGAGATTAGCGAATACAATACAGCCCATGACGAATGATTTTAATCAAGTGTAGAGATGATTGCATTCGAAGCAAGTTTGAAGTTGCTTTGAACCCTCTTGATCTTGAAGGATAGTGCTGAAGGAGACATAAAGAGTTATGTAATTCAAATGTAATAGGAACATAAAAAAGCAGGAAATTTAATGAAGAAAATATTTTGCTATCTTTTGAGAGTAGAATATGAACTTGAAATCTTCACATAAACCTTTAAAACCTCTAAAATGATATAGAAAGGCAAGAATTACTTATAAATCAAAATAAAAAAATAGCATACATGTCACGCCCCAAAGCCGGAGACGTAACACGCCGTGCCCTCACCTTCCCACAAGGACACAAGGCTCAAAATCTCTAATATCCAATCACTTGCCTTAAGGAAAATTATGAACACCTGCAAAAATATAATATAATAGGGTGAGCATACACATTGCTCAGTAAGAAGTTCGAATTTTCTTCCACTGGAAGAGTATGTTATGTAATATCTATACTTTGCAAACTTGTTTCAAACACATCGTAACATGCATACATATATATAAGCAAATATATTTTAAGACGATAAGGTACGAGTACATATATAGATAAGTGGCATTATCAATAATTCTAATAATTACAATTCAATACTAAATATCCATAACAAAAGTATAAACACAATACAATAATCAATATTAGGCTCATAGGTCCTCTATAGCTTTATTGGCAAGCTAGATATCCAGTCCTAACTACTATAACCCGCTAGGAAAAGGGCCATAACAAAGTTCAACTACTATAACCCGTTGGAAAAAGGGTCATATAAAGACTCGTATAGAGTATTGTGAACTAGCTCCCACCAATTCCACCAAAGATAGCCAAGAGCCAAACAATACAATAGTCAAAATATCAAGCATGTATCAGACAAGTAATTTATCATGCCAAATTGCCACTTACAATAGTTTTATACAATCAAATAAGAAAAGTAAACCATACTCGGTCCGATTTAATACAAAAATATAATTTTCAAACAAGAGTTTTACAAATAATATTTGAAAATATGAAAGAAAATTAGAACCCCTTACCTCAACAACTAATCGAAATGCAATGTTTGTTTAACTCAAATTTTCGGGTTCCAAAGAATCCTCGTCACCTATAATACAATTACGACGAAATTTAATCGACGATCAACTACTACCTAAAACCATATTGAAACAAATATTAAAATCCTATAAGGGTTCTCAATATATATATATATGTGTATAACATGATTTAGCTGCAAGTTTGCTGCCAAATCTCGATTTCTAAAACAAAATGGCTGCTACAGCAGCCTAGATTTCATTCAATTATTTTTTTATTTTTTTTAAATTATATCTCGGCAGGTGCTTTCTGCCTTCCTGCCAAACCCAAACCAAATAATGGCTGCCAACATGCAGCCATGATTTCAATCCCTTCTTTTTTTTTTTTCTTTTTTTTTTTTAAATCAAAAACTTGATTTGGCAATGAATTCATTGCCAAATCGATGCATCAAGCCATCACAAAAGTATGGCTTTGGCCATAGCTCTTTGGCTCTCTATTTTTTTTTTTCAATTCAATATCATTCCTGCAATTCTTAAATAAAGACAATATAATTTAATGCCTCATGTCAAGAATTTCGAATACGAACCCTAATTTCATGAACACCATTGAATTAATTTCATAATTTTATCCATAAACATATCCTAAATAATCTAATAATAAGATCAAATATAATTACCTCCACTTTGAGTCGTCGAGATCGATCGAATTCTTTTTCCTTCTTCTTTCGCTTATACGGCCGTAACCCTAAAACTCAATATAAAATATGTCGTATACTCTTTTAACCGTAACTACATATAATAAATATTTACTTATAGTATTTAATGATTAGTCCCTTTATAAAATTAAATTACCTATGAATCCAACCAAATAGCTTGTGGGTTTAAAACTACTATTATTATTAAGGCTTAATTAATATCAAAGAGTGGGCCGATTTGGGTTTTAACATTATTGGGACGCCTCGTCCCACATCGAATGTGGGGGATATTGTATTGTTTATAACACCTTGGGTTATGGGCTACTTACAACTTGGCTTAAGCATTTTGAGCCCGTTGATTTCGCTCATAAGAGCCAAAGTTGTTGGGCCAGTCTAGGACTCGGGGTGTTACAGTTGGTATCAGAACGAATCTCGTGTCGTCTCTGCACGGGGTGAGACCGGGTTAGTGATATTGGGTTACACTATGCATTGTATGTGACATGTTATTGGGCCCCAACTTGGGCTTTGCGAGGACGCAAAGCCTTAAAGGAGAGATGATTGTGCATACGTCCCACATCGAAAGTGGGAAGGGATATTGTATTGTTTATAACACCTTGGGATGTACGTTACTTACAACTTGACTTTAACATTTTGAGCCCATTGGTTTCGCTCAAAAGTTATTGGGCCAGCCCAGGACCTGGGGTGTTACTATACACATGCAAGCTATGATTCTCAAAATTAGTACCATGCAATCTGATGCCAAGTTATCAATAATGAGACTGGCCTTTTTGTTTCAATGCAATTTCATGTCTTCCTCAACTTAATTAGATGCCTTAAATCTGGGTTTGGTATTTGTAGTTTTCTTTTTCTATCTCATAAATACAATAGTTAAGATAAGATTTAGCATATATAAATAAATTCATGAGAGGATTTGAATACAGTTACATTTAACACGGTATTTGTATGACATTCGAAACTGGTTATGAGTTTATTTTTCAGAGTCTGATTTCACTAAATTTACAATACTTATGGCGTCATGACCCATCATTGCCCTAGCAAATCACTCCCTTCATTTGGTCATGGCAGCAAAATTGTGTTTCTTCTATCTTCTAGCTCATACAGAAAAAAGATTTCTTTTTCTCCTGTCTTAGTGTAATGGACACTGTTTCCCACAGTCCTTGATATTGTAGCAATAGTAGAGTAAGACATCCTGTTTGAAAGAAAAATTGTGCACCCTCCCAAGGTATCAAATGCCTCGCATTCCATGTTGCACAAATCTACCTGGAAGATTTCAAAATTCGACACCTACTAGGTGAAGAATGCGAGTAAATTTTACGGATGCACAAAAGTTCACCAAAATACTCCACTAAATAGTCTTCAGAATGTTCGATGGTAGTGTTGTGAAAGCCGAGATATGACACATGGTAATCCATCTTTAATCAGGGACTGGACTTGGACTGTAGAGTCAGCCGCAAATTCAATGGTTTCTGTCTTATAGCTTGGTTTTAAAAGGACATAAATTTTTCCTTTGAAAACCACTAGAGTTGCAATTTGATCATCACTAAATGTGGCGCTTTGCATAGAAAATTTCTCATACCCCAATTTGCAAGAAAGTAAGAGTCGTCTAGGATCACAAATCAGCAAGTTATGACATTTAGGATTTGTAGGAGGCTTGGAAAGAATGAATTTAGCCTTTCTATAATCAACAATTACGGTTATCTCCTCGAATTGATGCTTGCATTTTAAGACGGGTAGTTGAACTTTTTCCTTAGATTCAAATTCAAAATTCATCACTAATATTTGTAGAAGATTTCAAAACCCTAAAATTTAAAGATTCAAAAGAAGGGGACATAAGGCCGAATCTCCTAAAATTTAAAGTCATATAGATCCCTAACTGATATCAACTTGTAGAAGATTTCAAAACCCTAAGATATTTACAAGAAATTTTATCTAACCTTAGAATTCCTCTAGCTATTCTAGGCAATGTGCTCGCATTATAGGTAGAATTACAATGCTCGTCGCAACCTATATTAGCCAAGAGATCAGCAAGTTTCTTGCCTTCCCGATACACATGATTTGCAATATACTCTAATGCAATAAGCTCATGTTTGATCTGCTGTACAAGTCTGTCTAGCTGCCATGGTGACTTGATTTGACCAGATATGACAAGCAATGCAATAGTGGAATGTAGCTCTATATGCACCTTGCAATAGCCTAATCCATTGCATAGCTTAATGCCGTCTAACACCGCCATCAGTTCTGCAACTAGGTTGGTGTGTCTACCATCATAGAATGGAGAAAATACTACGATAATGTTCCCATCAACTCCCCTTATTGCTCTTCCTCTGCCTACTAATCCTAGGTTTCCCCTTGAAACTCCGTCTATATTGAGTGTGACGTTAATATGCTTGAGGTGGCTTCCAACTAACTAAAATACTTGCCTTCACTTTTTCGCTTGTTGAAAAGAGATATTCATCATTTTGCACCAGCTATCATCAACTACTGCAATGGTGGGGAAAGCTTGAATGATGGATCCAATCAAGTTCTTAATTGACATGATAACAGCCAAAGCATTGAGATTTTTTCTTTCAAATAAATGATATCTAGATGGCTTAGTGCCTTCCAGATTTCCCAACAAATTATATTAGGCAATAAAACACTTGAGATTCCTTGGAAGCTCGAATCTGAAGCCTGGAACCACCAAATATTCAGCATCTGTTTGATTGTATTCACCTTAGCAGTAACTTTTAAGAAACCTCAAAAGTGATGCCAAACCTACCTTGCCAGCACACAATCCATAAATAGGTGTTGGAGGCTTTCTTCTGAAATACAAAAGACACATTTCAAAGAAAAAGAGAACCATATCTTCTTTAGAACATTGTCTACACACTACAAGAAAACAAGCTGAATACTTTTTGCGATGCTTTTCTTGGGACACATACCGAAAGTGTCGTTAATAGATGACACGTCTAAACTTGTGCCGCAAAATTCACCACACTAGGAGCTTTTTATGGCACAATTTTGGCACAATCAAAACTACCACAAATGTACACATTAAAACTACGGTAGTTTTTGCTGTTAACTAAAAATGTATAAAAAAAATGCAAAAAGTCCCAAAGATGAACAGAAAACAAAAAGAAAAATTAAAAATTAAAACTGAAAACCAAAATAAAGAGTTAATAAGAAAAACACAAAAAAAAAAAAAACTTAAAAACTTAAAAGTAAAATATTTCTCTTTTCTCTGTGTCTCTGAAAACACTGCTACATAGGGTTTCAAACTCCGCTACCAACACTATAATTTCCAGTGGCAGAAGTAATGATGTTCCGATCACAACCTTCATCATTGAGAGATTCAACCAATCTGAGCAATTAGTATGAAGAGCCGCCGCTTCTTTCTTTGTTGACTTGAAGGATCCATAATTTTTTAAATAACTTGATTCAGCAAAGAAGAAGGAGAAGAAATGGCAGAGCAAAAGAAGAATTAACTATTAGTTATGATTTTGCACGAGGATTGGAGGTTTTAGCGGAGCACACAAATTTCATAGAACAAAGATGATGACAATTCTTTCGTAGAACTCGAATAACTAGCTTGTTTGCTGTCGATTGAGACAATAAAAGCCTAAAAAATGCTTCGATGTTCGTTTCTGATCGAGGAAGGAGACGCCATAGATGATTGGATGTTCTAAACAAACTCATAGCTAGATGATTGTGAATTGATTTGGCAGGGCTGTAGCATCGTACACACTACGCGGTGGACTTGCGTACAGAGCAATCGTCAAAACCGGCATGAAGGTCATTTTCAAATCTTTTACATAAATCATAGAATTTTAGCTTGCTTCTGAATTATTATTTGTTTACAGAAAAAATCGTCAATTCATCAAATTTAACGAATTAAATATAATAAGAGCTTAATGTTTAAGAAACATTACTTTGAGACAATATACAGTATATACAAGTGAATTTCTTGTAAATTTAGCAATTTAGCTCTTTGTTTCTCATTTGAGCAATTGCATCATGTTTTTCTGAAAATTCACTATATATTTATCTCTTTTTCTTTAGGTTACTGTGGAAAAAGTTATGGAGGTTTTAAAATGGATGAATTCATATGGAGGTTTTAGAATGGATGAATTGGGCTTAAGTTTTAGATTTTGTTTCTTGGCACTTGTGGCCTATTCGAGGTTTCGTATTAGCTCTATAATTATGTAATTCAGAATAAAAACATTGAAAAGCTTTGGATGCAAGTGGTAGCTTTGTTTGCTGGTAGCCTTTTTCTTCATCTCTGTCTACCTCAGAGTCTCAATTTCTCTCTTCATCTCTTCTTAATATGCCTAGTGCTATTTTGGATACAGATTAGGGCTATAAAGTTAATTTCTTCAATTTATTGAAAAGGGAGAGGATTTTGAAGTGATCTTAGACTAGTTATTCTCTCAGCTAACCTTGAAGGCAATTATGAAGTTTATCTCAAATAGCCTGAATAATGACTTATTTGTGTTTACTAGCATATAATTTGAGTTGATTTATAGTTTTAGCTTCAGCTAAATTCTTCTGGCTTTAGTAAATGTATATTTTCCCTTCCTAAGTAGTCAACAAATTGTCCTAGTTTATCGGAATTTTACAGATTTATACTTTTGGATGTATTGATGGAGGACTAGGTGTTTGGTTGATGTCACTTTTACTCGCATGCTAGTTTATAATTCCTAGTTAGGATAAAAGTAATATGTGATTCTCAAGAAGTGTTATCTGATTTCTCAAGCAGTCCAATCATTTCATTTCTTCACATATGATGTAAGTATCTATGTTTCTTCACCTTATTAATTTTTTTTTTCATGGCCATTTGTTAAGCTCTCATAAAATTAATCGTGGTTATGTCCTTTTGGATGTACTGAGGGAGTTATAATTTTTCAAAAGCCTACACTACGTAACTCTTATAAACTTAGACATAAATAAGGGTTTGTAGACCTCAAAAATGAGTTCTTTTTTAGCTTTCCTTTGAGGCCTCAAGAATAGAATAGGATTTTCTTTGTTTTTCAAGAATAGATGAAGAAGAGGTCTAAGATTGACAACTTTGGACCATCTTCACTAAATAAGTATTCTTACACTTCTTAAAATCTTTCTTATGAACTTTATTTATACTTTAGTTGTTCTTTAATCATTTTTCATGTTCTAAACTTCAAATTTACAACTTTCGTAGAATAATGGTTAGAATAATTTACTTTATTTCATTAAATTCTCTTATATTATTTCTTTCCCTCATATGTTCCAAGGCTAAGTTTGGTCCCAATGAAGGATTACCCTTCTGACGGCGAACTTGTGCTTACCTAGGAGAAGTATCCCTAGGCTAAGTTTGGTCCCAAGACTAATACTTACCCTTCCAGGGGTAAAGATGACATTTACCTAGGAAAAGAAATGCCTAAGCTAAGTTTGGTCCCAAGACCAAGGTAATCTGCCCTGCTAGGTTAAATATAAGCTTACCTAGGAGAAAATAAGCCTAGGCTAAATTTGGTCCCAAGACTAGCGCTTACCCCTTTGCAGGTAAAAATATGCTTACTCAGGAGAAGTGTGCTAGGCTAAGCTTGGTTACAAGACAAGGCCTACCCCTCTAAGGGTAAAGATCAAATTTACTTGGGAAAAGTGTGCTTGATCTAACCATGGTCCCAAGACCAGGGCTTACCATTTTAGGGGATAGAAAATAAACTTTACCAAGGTAAGGAATGCCTAGGATAAGCTTAAGTTCAAGACCAAGGCTTACCCTAAGGAATGCCTAGGCTAAAATTGGTTCCAAGATCAAGAGCACACCAAGTGTTTGAAGAAATGTCAAAGTTGGTCCCAAGACCAAGGCTTACCTAGAAGAACATGTGCATAGGCTATGCTTGGTCCTGAGACCAAGGCTTTCCTCTTCAAGGGTGAAAAACAAGCATTTTTTAAAGAAGAACTACCAAAGGTAAGAGTGCAATAGCTCCACATGAGTGTAACTCTTCTTTAACATAACACCGCACATAAATTGAGGAGTTTCTATGCTTCCCGCCTAAGCACACGAGCAACTATGAAGTATGAACAAAGCTCAATGCCTTAGTTGAGCAGCGAAGCTAAGCGAAAAAGCTAAGGCAAATACCTAAACCGAGTACATAGTACAAGCCTACAACTAAGGTATGCATAATGACATAAAAGGTCAACAAAGAAACATAACTTTTCTTAGTCACTTGAAAAGTATCAAGTGACTATCAGGGACAAATGGACGTGAAGAATCCTCAAGTTCTTGAAAGCTACAAAATTGTAGGGAAAATGTAAAATATCATAGATGGATGAAAATATTACATTTGAGGAGTTGGTACAAGGGCAGACCACAACTCAAAGCTAAGCAAAACAAAAAACATTAAGAAAATGCAACATAATTTATGTACTTGATTAAAGTGCTCATTTCAAATGAGGCTCCTTAACTCGATTGAAGAGGATCAATACAAAGGCTCATGCAAAGGACTAGCAAAAACATCTAATGCATTACTCAGACCATCAAAAGCTCACTTCCATGTGTAACAAAATCCAAAATCATTATCGACATTGCCATTGAGGCTGTCCAAGTCAATTGTGGAAACCATGGTGCCACGTACTGGCTATGTATCCATATCTAGAACCAACTATTGTGTACTCTCCCCTTTTTTTTTCTTTTTATGGATCCAAAAATGTGTAGCTATGGTTTCACTCCATGCATTAGAGTTACTTCACACAACTACAAGGCTTGAGTACAAATGAGCAAAAAAAATAGTAGCGATGGAGTCATCGAGAAGAGCTTTAAAGCTTCCACACACAATCACCAAGCTTATTCCTTGAGTTTTGGAGAAATGCAAGTCCAAGTTCGTTGAAAAAGTTGATAACTCTAGTAAACTAGAGTTATTTACATCTAAATCACAGCATTTTGTTTGTTCAAATTTTGAATTTTGGTATTTATTTAAGTCTTTTAGCATTAATTTTTGCATTAAGTGTTTGTGATAAGTTCATAATTGCACTATATTTTATGTGTCAATTACCACGGTTTTTATGTGTTGTAAGTAAGGTTTGAGTTACTATTGAGTTTAATTTGGTTTTTTTCAGTTTTGTAGGGTTATAGTGAAAAAGAGTTGAAAATGATGCAAAACGATGAAAGGGAATGCTAAGAATGGAACATGCACGAATACGAAGTCATTCCAAACACTATTTTGTATTTCAAGAATAACTTTTGATCCCAATCTCCAATTGAGGTGATTTAAGAAGCATTGGAAATCTGAGACATAGAGCTACAACTTTCATGTTTGAGCTTTCACAAATAATGAAAGCATCAAGGTGAAAATCAAAGCCGAAGGTGGAGCACAATTGAGGAAGTCAGCGCACATGCGCTGGAGCTGGGCTACGCATGTGCGCCGAGTCCAGAAACTTAAATTCCAGAAGCAGCTCCCTGGCATGTAAGTGCTAGGATCTCTGTGCTTGTGCGCAATGCAGGACAGAACCGGTTGGAACTTACTGCCTCGCGCGCACATGCGCGCAAAGGAGCTTGCACATGTGCACGGAGGCAAGTAGCAGAAACGTATTTTTCAATCTTTGAGGGATTTCTTCGGCCGGTTGGACTCTTTTTCACCCAATTTCACTTTCTTATCTGTAGGTATTATTTGTAACCTTAAATGCTCATTATAAATACCCCAAGTTGGAGGAGAAAAAGGGGATCGACACTTTATTTTCTTGTTGGCTAGGGTTTTAGCAGAAAATTTTCCTCTTTATTCTTTCATGGCACTTTGTGCCTAAACTATTTTCTTGGTAGAGGGAATTGAAGCCATGGTCAATTCTACAAAGTTGTGAGACTTCTTGTGCTTAAATTATTCACTTTTATCTCAAGTATTGATTATTTTTCTGCGATTAAATTTATGATTATTCTTTTTAGCTTATTATTGTTGCAGAATATTAAGTTATTAGAATTAATCTACTGCTAAATTGTTTTAACCGTTTTGTGTGCTTAATTCAATCTATGAAGCAACTGACTTTGATAATTACTGGAATTTTGTTATTGAATTTAGGGAAATTAATCATCTAATTAGTATAACCGCGTGTGTTTATGTTTAATTAGTCTAATTGTTCTTGTTGATTTGAATGCTTCTATTAATTAATCTTTGGTGCGTGTCTGGGTTAAATTAATAGTTAGGGTTAATTGGATCGCGTGTGGAAAATTAACTAAAATTAACTAACTTTAGAAAGAAATAAAAATCAAGTTTGAATTGGTATCCATTCGGGTTAATTCTTCAATTAGTGCTTGATATAAATTGAATTATCTTGTGTGTCAAGGATCGACTAGTGAAGTTGCCATTGTGGATATGACCAAAATGAAGATTGTTCTTAATCAAATTCTTTCCAATTATTTTATTGTTCTAGTTTTAGTTTAAAGGAATTCAAAACCGCCTTTTTCTAATTTAGCATGAAAATAATCCTAGTTCTCTGTGGGACGAACTCGACAACTGACCTCACCACTACTACACTAGAGTTATTAATTTTGGGTGCTTACGACGGCATTGCAACTCGACAGCATCATTTTGCGCACACCAAAATTTTTGTGCAATTTATTTAAGTTTTTCTTTTTCTTTCTTTTATTATTATTCTACCACTAATTGTGTATGCCTGTGATCCGGTCTGCTGGACAAGTTGAATTCTAATTTGATCCTTAAATACAAAGAACTTTACATAGATTGGGAAAAGAGATATGAGAATGACAATTAGAGGAAGAAAGTTTGTTTAATTATATCTTTGCAGGTGAACAGGAATAGGAAGAACAACAAGAAGAGCTACCATGGTGTAACTCACTTTGAGAGAATTAGCCGCTCCCACTTTGAACCAACAACCCTTATGCATTACTTATCCAAATTTAGATGCTAATGTTACATTTGAATTGAAATCAGGACTAATCCATTTATTACCTTCTTTTCATGCATTACCAGGTGAAGATCCAAATAAGCACCTTAAGGAATTGCCACAGATGTGGTTTGCCCCAGTATGAGACCCACCGGGGTGTCAGAGGAGCACATCAAGTTAAAAGTATTTCTGTTCTCACTCAAGGATGAGGCGAAGGATTGGCTATTAGATTTGCCTTCGGGTAGTATCAACTTGGGAGCAAATAAATAGACTATTCTTGGCAAAGTACTTCCCAGTTTCTCAGACTGCAAATATTCGCAAGGAAATTTGTGGAATAAGGCAGTTCAACGAAGAATCCTTGCATGAGTATTGGGAACGCTTCAAGAAATTATGTGCAATTTGTCCGCACCATCAGATAAGTGACTCCTTACTAATCCAATATTTTTATGAAGGGTTGTTGCCTAATGAAAGGAACATAGTCGACGCTGCAAGTGGAGGGGCGTTAGACAATTTGACCATTGATGCTACGCGTGAGCTTATATCGATATGGCCGCTCGCTCTCAAAAGTTTGGGACACGACACGATCAACCTATCAAGCGTGTAAATGAGGTAAATTTTTCTTCATTAGAACGTACAACAAAATGGCTAGTTTAACTTCTTTTGTTCGACAAATGGCTTCAGGTACAACACCGACTGCACAACCATGTGGCATTTGCTCAAATGATTGACAATTAACAGATATGTGTCCCACTTTACAAGATGAAGGCCAAGAGCAAGTAAATGCAGCCGAAGGATTCCCAAGGCATCCACGACAAAGTTATGATCCGTACTCAAACACTTAGAATCTTGGATGGAGGGATCATCCTAACTTAAGATATGGGAACTAAGCCCAAAATCAACCTCAATGAAATCGCCAGAACTTCCAACCTTATAGGCCATCCTTTGCTCAAAGACTGAATAATCAATCGGCTAAGTCTTTGGAGGAAAAGCTAGATATTTTAATTGAAAATACTATTCAATTTCAGTAGGACACCAAAGCCAGTATTCAGTAGTTGCAGCAGCAAATGGGACAAATGGCTACTGTGATTAATAGGTTGGAAGCGCAAAGCTTTGGGAAGTTGCCGTCTCAAACTATCATCCTCTAACCCTAAGGAGAATGTGAGCGCAATTATACTGAGAAGTAGTAAAGAGGTTGATGTGCAATGGAAAATAGTTCCTGAATATATGGAGGTTGAGAAGAAGAAGACCACAATAGAAAAAGAGATTGACCCATGTGAGAAGAAAAGCAATGGCAGTGAAGATAAAAGTGTTCCTATATGGACCGAAGATAAGCCCAAACCCTCATTCCCCGAGACATTGAAAGATTTTTTGCAAGAGGATCCCAACAAAGAGCTATAAGAGATATTTCGTAAGTGCGAGATAAATATTCCCTTATTCTATTAAACAATACCTCGCTATGCTAAGTTTTGAAGGAGTTGTATTCCCATAAAAGAAACCAAAACGAGAAGAAAGATAGAAAGGTAGAGGTGGGAAGAAATGTTTCATCTATTATTCAAAAATCACTACCCGAAAAGCGTAAGGACCCAGGTATGTTCTCTGTTCCTTGAAAGATAGGCAATACATACTTGGAAAAGGCCATGCTGGAAGCCTTTAGTTGCATCTATTAATGTAATGCCATATTCTGTGTATGATGCATTGAAAATCGGACCATTGAATAAAACTGGTATAGTAATTCAGTTAGCTGATAGATCTTTAGCCTATCCTAAGGGAATCGCAGAGGATATTTTAGTTCAAGTGGGAAGTCTAGTTTTTCCTGCTGATTTTTATGTGTTAGAAATGGAACAAGGTGATTCCAATGCTCCTATTTTGTTAGGAAGACCATTTTTAGCTACTTCCCAAACTAAGATAGATTTTCTTAAAGGCAATCTTAGTATGGAATTTGGAGATAAAATTGTTAACTTTAACATTTATGATGATGTTGATCCATCTGACCATACTATACTTGTTTCTGTAATTGATGTGTGTAAGCCTCCAATACAGGAATTTTATGAACATATGAATAATCAGAAGGTGGACACTAACCGTGAGGAACATCTCAAGGAAAAGAACATGGACTTGTTGCACCAAACAAGTAATAAAAGTCCTAACATTTCTTACTTCCACTTTCTAACAAGAAATTGAAGTTATCTATTATGCAGCGAACCATTCCAGATTATAATTGCCTTCTTGGTCATCTTAAGTACATATTTTTAAAGGATAAGGAGAGGGTGATAATCTCAAGTCAACTTAGCAAGTCGCAAGAAGAGTAACTTGTTCGGGTCCTACAAGAGCAAAGAAGAATGAATCCATTATTTTTGAGAATAGTGAAGCGGAAGATTCTTGGACTCCTCCACATGGGAGTAACTTGATTGATTGGTAAACGAACATCAAGTCGAGCAGCCAACGACAGTAAACAAAGGCGCTACATGGGAGGCAACCCATGTCCATTTCAATTTTATTCTGTTATTTAATTTTTGCAACTTTATTTATTTTTACTTATTTTCATTTTAAGGATTCAGATTTTTAGTTTTATTGTTAATTGGGAAATCAATTACATTAAGAGGCTTAAATGATAAAAGAGATCTTTGATGGGTTTATGTTTTATGAGGATCTTAAAAAAAATAGTCAAAGTGATTTCTATTCTGCCTCGCGCACACATGTGTGCTCCAAGCTCTGCGCATGTGCACGGAGTCGATAAAACATTAGAGTCTCTGCCTCGCTCGCACATGCGCGCTGAAGAAGCTGTGCACGTGCGCGTGAAGAGATAAAAGAGAGGAACTATTCCTTATTCCCTCTTTCTTCACATTCCTTTTCTAATTCAACTTCCTCTTAAAACCCCAAAATCCCCCACTTTTAAATCTTTAAAAACCACCCCAATTCCATGAATTTTACACCTAAATTTGTTCTTTTTTTCAAGAACAATCAAATCAAGGTATGAATTTCTCCTTCTTTCTACAAATTTTTTATGGGTTTCAAATTTTCTAGAATATCTAGAGTATTTTTAAGCTTTGAATTGATGAAATTTCGTAGGGATTGATTTTAAAACACAAATTTGGTATAATTTTTGTTGGGATTTTGATTGAGGATGGATTGCATGTTCATAATATACCTAAAAAAATTTTCTTTCTTTATGCATGTGCCATGTGTTCGATAATATGCCCCAATGAATAAAAATGTTCAAACACAAGAGAGTGTTGCATGAATTTAATCCCTAGGCCACCGATTATGCCATGTGAATTCTATCTAATTTGGTTTTCATGCATAGGAATGTTCCTGCATTCTGTATAAGTCTTAGTTTTAGGAAATATTTTGTTTGAATTTCAATGCGTAATCTAAGACTTATGATTTGGGGGAATGGCCTTTATGTAAGTGTGGGGTATTGTTTGTTTGTTTGGGAGTTATGATGCTTGTTTATGTTTTATAAGAATAGGAAGAGCAGCCAAGAACACAGCCACAGGCAAGGGTAACGGAGAATCTTTATCATCTGGGGATACACAATCAAGGGTTGGTAGCAATTTACGTTTCTTAGCGGCTGCTGCCAAACAAAAGTATGATGATGACATGTCTAAGCAAGCTATAATAAAGGAAAGAGGCATCCAAGTTCTATTGGCAGGAGTGCCGGAAATTAAGATAACTATTCGCAAATATTCGTGGATGGGAGCTTCTCACTTCAACTCCTATCGATGCCGGCCTTTCGGTGGTGCGAGAGTTCTATTCTAACTTTGCTTATTATAGCTCCACTAGGGTCTATGTACGGGGGAAGGAAGTGGATATCTCTGCCACCAAAATCAATAGAATTTTGAAGGTCAATCGTGTTCTCAAACAATGAATGGCCTAATACCCGTAATGCCAATGTAGAGTTTCAACAAATATCTAGTGTCCTATGTGACGGGGATGTGAATTGGACCTTTATGGCGGATGTCAGGACGGCTCGGCATTTCCACGTGAATAAACTTAAGCCAGCACGGTTTGTTTGGTTTAAATTCATTTGTGGCCGCCTTCTATCGGTAAACCATCTTACCCATGTCACTATGGAATGGGCTAAATTGCTATATTGCATTGCTACTGGGAAAGTCATTGATGTGGGTCAGCTCATATATCAACACATTTGCTACTTCGCTACCAATCGACAATTGGGATTGTGGTTTCCAAAACATCTCAATCATCTGATTATGACATTATGCTTGGAAAGTGGGGTGCCGATTGAGCCTTCTGAAGAAAAATTGAGGCCAGGCTAGATGATTGCAATGGAAGGTCTACGAGCTCCGGTTAAACGTACTAGAGCCCAAGCTTCTACATCACAAGTTGAGGAAGTCGATGATTCCGATGACAGACCAGTACCTACTCCTCCACAGTCTCAGGAGACCTTCTACATCAGATCTTGGCTGAACAACAGTGGATGAGCTACCGTTTTGATTCATTTATGCACTATCAGTTTACGTGGCAACAGACAATGGAGGCTAGTCAGATGACTAGAGAGCAGGCCGAGGACCCTCAATATTCCCACCCTTTCCACCTTTTCACAGGATTTGGGGCCCCATGCTCCTTGAGTTCTTATGCCCTATCTGTTGGGCCTTTTTCGTTGCTAGTTATTGAATTGATTTCCTAGAAAATTTGCTTAGTTAATTTTTTTAGCATTTATTTTCATTGGTTAGGTTTTATTTTAGCTTAATTAACTCAGTTTTCGTAAGGTTTCTTTTCGTTATTTTGATTATGTATTCCTTTAAGGGAGTAAGTCTTCTTGATTAATCGTAGGATTGTTTTTTACAATGTTCTTGTTCTTCTTAATATCTCAAGGGAATTATTTATTTGTTTTGTTTTGTTTTGTTTAGTATTCTCTAGCTTTCATTCGCAACAAGGGGTTATTTATAGCAGATACTGCTCCAAACGCGAATTAAATCTAGAGAAGCTTTTCTTATTCCCAGTTTTGCTTTTATTTTTGCATTGAGGACAATGCTTATTTTTAAGTGTGGGATGGGAGTTATCTGCATTGTTTTAGTTATTTGGTGTATTTTGCTCAATTTGCCTGCAATATTTTAACTTTTCCTTTGATCTGAGAGCTTGTCGAAATTTTGAAAATTTTGTGGATAAATTGACTATTTTTAGAAATTTTCAAAAGTTTTAGCTTAATGTATTTTTCCATTCGTTTGCATAATAATCATTAGTTGAACAATGCATCAATGAGTAGTCAGTGTTAATATTTTCCATCCATGGTGTTCAAGATTTTTGAGCACTGAGCCATACTTTAATTTTTGATTTGGGATATTTAAAGAAATTTATGTAGACTCAATTATGTTGCATCTTAAAAATCTGCTTTGTTACATTTTTGAAACTAATTCTTAGATGACCTGATTTAGTTGAAATATTAGGGTAGTGCTTTTTTGTTTGATGAGCCTTTCTAGCCAACCATTTTAACAATTTATTCTAAGTACCTCATTTGAGCCTTATTTTTGTGAAAAGAAATATCATTCACCTTCTTTCACACAAACTCATTTACCTACCCTTATTGAGCTTAATATTTCTATTGTTTTATCCTAAATTTTCCCTTTAAGAGCTTTATGGTGCACATTATTTGTTAAGGGGATATAAGGGTGGAAGTTTGTGAGAAGTGAGTGATGTACATTTTTGTTGCGAAATAGGGTACTGGAAAAAATTGTTGAGAAAAAAATGAATGACAGGAGTTTTTGTATATCCAGGTAGTGCCCATCACTGATACTTGCATATTCTTGATATTTACAGGTAGTGCCTATCACTGGTACCTGTATTTGCAGGTAGTGCCCATCATTGGTACCTGCGTGTTTATATGTTGCGGGTAGTGCCTACCACTGGTACCCGTACTGTGAGCGGACATAGACAAAAAAAATGATGATGTGATGTATATATGTCTTTTTTACCCCTAATATGTATGTTTGGTTGTTTCGAAATTTTTTCGGGGTGTTTGTTACTCAAGTGTGGGGTTGTGGATGTACGATATTTCTCATGTGAAGAGAAATTTTATTTTAATGTACGGCCGTCATTACTATAAAGCTCTTGTTCTTATTTGCTAAATCCTTTCCCTTCTTTGGCTAACAAATACCCTAACATATATTTCGAACTAAAAGTCCTATCTAAATTTAGATTGAGTCGGTTGTCTAGATTAGTTGAGGGGTGTAAGAAGAGTGAGCTATGGGGTGTTTAGAAAAATGTTGAAGGGTCTTCATGATTTAATTTAGATATTTTCAAATCTAAATTTTTGAATGGCTATACACACATACACACAAATTTCATGTTTTGGTTTCTATTAGCATTTGAGCTCTTGGGTTCTTTGAATACTCTGATTGTTGGATTGATTATTGATTATTATGTGGATATTTGAAGGAATATGTTGAGTAGAATTTTGTTGAGCTTAATTGTTTTAATTTTATATTTGATCGAGGACGATCAATGGCTAAGTGTGGGGTAATTTGATAAGTTCATTATCGTACTATATTTTATGTGTCAATTACCACGATTTTTATATGTTGTAAGCAAGATTTGAGTTATTATTGAGCTAATTTGGTATTTCTCAGTTTTTGTAGGGTTACAATGAAAAAGAGTTGAAAATAATGCAAAACAATGAAAGGAAATGATAAGAACGGAACATGCACGAATACAAAGTCATTCCAGACACTATTTTGTATTTCAAGAATAACTTTTGATCCCAATCTCCAATCCTGAGGTGATTTAAAAAGCATCGAAAATCTGAGACATAGAGCTACAACTTTTATGTTTTGAGATTTCACAAATAATGAAAGCATCAAGGTAAAAATCAAAGCCGAAAGTGGAGCACAATTGAGGAAGTCAGCGCACATGCGCTGGAGCTGGGCTGCGCATGTGCACTGAGTCCAGAAACTTAAATTCCAGAAGCAGCTCTTGGGCATGTGAGCGCTAGGATCTCTGCGCATGTGTGCCCAGGACAGAACTGGTTGGAACTTACTGCCTCGTGCGCACATGCTCGCAACTGAGCTTGCACATGTGCGCGGAGGCCAGTAGAACGTGTTTTTAAGTCTTTGAGGGATTTCTTCGGCCAATTATACTCTTTTTCACCCAATTTTACGTTCTTAACTATAGGCATTATTTGTAACCCTAAATACTCATTATAAATACCCCAAGTTGGGGGAGAAAAGGGGGATCGACACTTTTATTTTCTTGTTGGCTAGGGTTTTAGCAGAAAATTTTTCTCTTTATTGTCTTTCATGGCACTTTGTGCCTAAACTCTTTTCTTGGTAGAGGGAAATGAATCCATGGTCAATTCTACAAAGTTGTGAGACTTCTTGTGCTTAAATTATTCACTTTTATCTCAAGTATTGATTATTTTTCTGCGATTAAATTTATGATTATTCTTTTTAGCTTATTATTACTGCAGAATACTAAGTGATTAGAATTAATCTACCGCTAGATTGTTTTAACCGCGTATGCTTAATTCAATCTATGAAGCAACAGACTTTGATAATTACTGGAATTGTGTTATTGAATTTAGAGAAATTAATCATCTAATTAGCATAACCGCATGTATTTATGTTTAATTAGTCTAATTGTTCTTGTTGATTTTAATGCTTCTATTAATTAATCTTTGGCGCGTGCCTGGGTTAAATTAATAGTTAGGGTTAATTGGATAGCGTGTTGAAAATTAACTAACTTTAGAAAGAAATAAGAATCAAGTTTGAATTGGTATCCATTCGGGTTAATTAACTCACTTCAATTAGTGCTTGATATAAATTGAATTATCTTGTGTGTCAAGGATTGACTAGTGAAGTTGCCATGGTGGATATGACCAAAACAAAGATTGTTCTTAATCAAATTCTCTCCAATTATTTTATTATTTTAGTTTTAGTTTAAAGGAATTCAAAACCCCCTTTTTTCCAATTTAGCACGAAAATAATCCCAATTCTCTGTGGGACGAACTCGACTCACCACTACTACACTAGAGTTGTTAATTTTGGGTGTTTACGACGGCATTGCAACTCGACAGTATCATTTTGCTCACACCAGTTTGCAATTTTATTCTTAGTGAATGTTGTGAGCTTTTATTGAATTATAGTCAATTCAGTTACTTATTTAGTAGTTTCATGCAGGTTAACAGTTAAAAATTGGAAGTCAAAATGAGCAAAGTTTAAGGGCCAGAAAGATATTAGAGAAGAATTGAAGACCTTTGCTAAAACAGTTTGATGTCACGATATGAAAATTGATATATAGAATGAATTGAAAACCTTTGCTAAAATAGTTTGATGTCGTGACACAGAAATGGATGGAGTGACACTGAGACATGTGCAGTAAATGTACTAATGGCATTTTTGTAAATTTTAGCTACCAGTATTATTAATTAATTGGAACTAAATCAATAAATAAGGCGTGTTTTAGTTAAAAAAATAGCTATATTAATGTGAAGTATGCTATAAGGGATTTTTATAGGGAATTTTGAAAAAAAAAAAAAAAAAAGTTCCACTTAAGTTTTAGTATGATATTAAGCATTTTATCACTAAAAAATTATTATCTTAAATTTTTATCTGTTAGGTACGCTCAAAATAAGGCTTAATTAATATTTCCCTAGTATTATTTGTTTGGAAATTCAGTACTCTACCATATATTTAATTTAACTTTCAAATAATTTCTTTTTAAAATCTTAAATAAATTATTTGAAAAAGAGATCATATGAATCCAAAATCAAAACATTAGATACAAAAAATACAAAGTCAAAACATTTAATTAGTCAACAATTTGATTTTGAACATTAATCACATTATATTTCTATTTATTATGCTTTTTTATTGAAATTCAAAATATTAGGGGTTAAATTTGTTTTTGGTGAATTTTCTACTACTAGTTTGGTTACCTACAAAACAATGGGGTCGAACATTCCATTTTCCCCATATTTACAATGGTTTGGAATTGATATAGAGATGGGGCAAGTAATAAGGATATAGTCAGGGTATTACAATGTGGGTGCGAAAAATATTAGCCATTTATTATAAATTATTTAGTAGATGTCCACCATGTTCTCCATTATCTGCCTCATGATCTACATATCAAGTTTTGTAACTCCCATTATGCCCATGATTCACCGCATAATCTTCTACATATTCCATATAACTCCTACTACCCTATGTTACTCATGTAACCGACATATGCTCATGCAATGTCCAAATAATGTTATGAGAATAGGTGAATCTTAAGCCTATAAATAGAGACTTAGGTGAATGGAATGAAAGAAGCCTCTTAAAAAAGTGAGAATTTCTTTATCTCTACTTTACATTATATTTCTTTCTATCACTACTTTCTAGTTTAATAATTAATGATATAACATAATACTACTAGCTCTTAATAGTAGTTTTATAACAAGTTATCAGCACGAATCTCTAAGCCAATTTCTCAACACTTCTATTGGGAATTGTTAATACTTCCATTAGATAAGTTGGGTAAGTTTTATTTATTTTTTTATTTCAATTATCATTATGGCTAACCTTGAAAAACTTGAGTTTGTGGCTCTTGATATCATTGGGAAGAATTACTTATCATGGATGCTAGATGTTGAAATTCATCTAGATGCAAATGGTCTTGGAGAAACCATCAAAGAAGGAAGTAAACCCCAAAATCAAGAAAAGGCCAAAGCAATTATCTTTCTCTATCACCACATTGAAGGGTTGAAAAATGAGTACCTAATGATAAAGGATCCCTTCATCTTGTGGACTAGTTTGAAGAAGAGGTATGAACACCAAAAGACCGGTTATTATTCCAAAAGCTCGTTATGATTTGATGCACTTGCGTTTGCAAGATTTTAAAACTGTAAGTAAGTATAATTCAGTAATTTTTCAAATAAGTACTAAATTGAAATTATGTGGAGAAAAGGTAACTGATGAGGATTTATTGGAGAAAACATCCTCTACTTTTCATGCATCTAATGTGCTCCTATAGTAGCAATGTCGTCAAAAGAGTTTTAAGAAATATTTTGAACTGATTTCTTGTATCCTTGTTGCTGAACAAAACAATCAGTTTTTGTTGAAAAATCATGAAGCACGTCCAACTGGTGCTACTTTATTTCTTGAAGCAAACGACAGCCATGCAATCTAATAAAAGACAAAATAAAGGTCGTGGTTGTGGTTGTGGTCATGGATGTGCTTGAAACCATTTTAATAATCTTGGTGCCAAATACACAATTTACCACCAAAAATGGAAGAATAGTGATGAGAAAGATGGAGACCAAAATAAAAGGAAAGTGGATAATGAGAGCTCCTATTGATGTGGCATGAAAGGCCATTGATCTCATATCTGTCGTACGCCAAAACATTTTGTTGATCTCTATCAAGAATCATTAAAGAATAAAGAGAAAAAGATAGAGACTAATTTTATCAGTAACGATATTGACCGTGGTTTTGGTGACAATGGCTTTACTGATTTTATTTCTTTGGATGGTGCTGATTTCTTTGTCAATCACCCTGATGGTGTTACTAGTCACTTGTTTAGTAATGGAAATGTCCAAGAATAGGTCATTTTAGTTAGCTAATCTAATGTAACAAATTTTCATTTATTTTTTTCAAATAAAATATTTATTGTTGATTTCGATTTTTTCAATGTTTCTTATATTTTATAAATATTGTGCGTAAGAAGAAAAAACATCTCATTTGGATTTTTTTACTTTTGATGAAGAATATGGATGTTTCAATGATCAATGACAAAGAATTTTATATGGTAGACAGTGCAACAACACACTCCATACTTAAAGATTAGAAATATTTATTTTCTTATCTAGTAATGAAAGAAACCTATGTTAGTACTATATCTAGTAGTACCAAATTGATTAGATATTCTGCAAGAGCAACTATAACTTTGCCTAGAGGAACAAAATTTTGTATTGATGATGCATTATTTTTTCAAAATCTCAAAGGAACTTATTGAGTTTTAAAAATATTCGTCGAAATGGATATCATATTGAAACTACATGTGAAGGCAACATTGAATGCTTGTATATTACAAGTATTGTTTTTGGAAATAAAGTTATGTTGGAAAAATTTTCTTATTCCTCCGGATTATACTACACACATATTAGTGTAGTTGAATCGTATATAACTGTAAACCAAAACTTTACAAATCATGATGAATTTGTTATTTGGCATAACCGGTTGGGCCATCCCGATTCTATAATGATGCAAAGAATTCTTGAGAATTCATGTGGTCATTCTTTAAGAGGTCGAAAAGTATTGTCATCAAATGAATTTTCATGTCCTTCTTATTCTCAAGTCAAGTTGATAATTAGGCCATCACCATTAAAAGTTAAAATTGAATCTCCTATATTTTGGAATACATACATGGGCATATTTGTGGGCCTATTCACTCACATTATGGACCTTTTCGATATTTTATGTTTTTTATTTATGCATCAGCGAGATGGTCACATGTATGTTTATTATCAACTCACAACTTGACGTTTGCCAGATTGTTAGGAGAGTTAATTAGGTTACGCTCTCATTTTCCTAATTATCCCATTAAGACAATTCGCCTTGAAAATGTCAGTGAATTTACTTCAAAAGTTTTTAATGATTATTGTATGTCTATTGGGATAAATGTTGACATCCTGTAGCTTATGTTCATACACAAAATAGTCTAGAAAAATCGTTTATAAAGCGTTTGCAATTAATTGCTAGATCATTACTTATGAGAAAAAACTCCCAGTTTCAACTTGGAGACATGCTATTTTGCATGTGGCAGCGTTAATTCTCATAAGGCTAACATTTTATCATGAGTAAAGAAATCTCCCCATTGCGATTGGTTCATGGTCAAAAACCAAATATTTCCCATCTAAGAGCTTTTGGAAGTGCGGTGTATGTTCTTATTGCTCCATCATAACGCACTAAGATGGATTCACAAAGGAGGTTGGGTATATATATATTGGGTATGAATCTTCATTATAATTAAATATTTTAAGCCAATGACTGGAGATTTATTTACGGCTTGATTTGTTTATTGTCATTTTAATGAAGTAGTTTTCCCAACATTAGGGGGAGAGAAAATAAAGTCAGATAAGAAAATTAGTTAGAATGAATTATCATTGTCTTATTTTGATTCTCGTACAAAAGAATGTGAATTAGAAGTTCAAAAGATAATTCATTTGCAAAATTTAACAAATCAATTGCCAGACATTTATACTGACTCAAAGAGATCTACTAAATCTCATGTACTAGATGGAAATGCTCCTATTAGAATTGATGTCCCTAAAGGACAGGCGACCAAGTCTAAAGCACATCTAAAATGTGGATAGACCAATCGGTTCCAAAGATAAAATTCCTCATAAAAGAAAAGAAACAAATAATGAAGATGGTCAAAATGAAGAAATAAAGACTCTTGAAGAGTCCCCAGATATGATTGATGATAAATTTGCACAAGAAATTCAAGTATCTAAAAATAGTGATAATCATGAGATCTCAATGTATTAGGTCATGACTGGAAAGAGGTGGAATAGAAATAAAATAAATATCGATGATATTTTTACATATGCAGTGGCAAATACTATTATGGATAATAATGAGGATTTTAAACTTAGGTCTATAAATGAATGTAAACTTAGAGATGATTGGCCAAAATGAAAATAGGCAATTCAAGCTGAATTGAAATTACTGTCTAAAAAGAAAGTTTTTGGAACAGTGATACGCACACCTGAAGATGTGCAACCCGTGAGATATAAATGGGTTTTTGTACGTAAGAGAAATGAGATAAATGAAATTGTACGATATAAAGCACATCTTGTTGCACAAGTTTTATCCCAAAATCCTGGTATTGATTATTATCAGACATATTCCCCTGTGGTAGATGCAACAACTTTTCGATATTTATTTAGTCTGGCATTATGTGAAAAACTTGAAATGCATCTCATAGGTGTTGCTATGGCCTATTTATATGGCTCACTCAATAATGACAGTTATATGAAACTCCTAGAGAGATTAAATTTGTCAGAAGGGCATGATCATAGCTCTCAAGATCTTTGTTCGATTAAGTTATGTAGATCTTTTTATGGTTTAAAGCAAGTTAAACGTATGTGGTATAATGACCTTAGTGAATATTTGTTAAAAGAAGGCTATCAAAATGTCATACATTTTTATTAAGAGATCTGCTTCAAGATTTATCACTATCGTGGTTTATGTTTATGATTTGAATTTTATTGGAACTCCTGAAGATTTCCAAAAAACTGCTGATTATTTGAAATAAGAATTTGAAATGAAAGATCTTGGAATGACAAAATTTTGTCTTGGTTTACAAATTGAGCATTTTGATAATAACATCTTTTTGCACCAATCGGCTTATACTGCTAAAGCACTTAAATGATTTTGTATGGATAAAACACACCCATTGAGCACACTTATGGTTGTTAGATTACTTGATGTGTATAAAGATGCTTTCTGACCTCGTGAAAATGATGAAGAACTACTTGGTCCAGAAGTACCATATCTTAGTACTATTGGAACATTAATGTATCTTACTAGTCATACATGCCTTGACATTTCATTTGACGTGAATTTATTAGTAAGGTATAATTCTTCACCAACATGAAGGCACTAAAATTGTATTAAACATGAATTTCATTAACTTCAAGGTACGATAGATATGAGTCTTTATTATAAATCACTCAAATCTGACCTTATAGGTTATACAGATACTAGATATTTATCTGATCTGCATAATACTTAATCACAAACGGGTTATGTGTTCATATGTGCTGGTACTACTATTTTTTGGCATTCAATGAAACAAATCATAACTGGCACGTCTTCTAATGATGTTGAGATACGAGTAGTTTATGATGCCAGTCGAGAGTGTTTTTTGTTAAGATCTGTAATCCATCATGTTTAAGAAACACCTGGTTTGCATTTGGACAATGAAGTCCCCACCACTTTACTCGAGAATAATGCTGCATGCATTACTCAGACTAAAGGAAGGATACATCAAAGGCGATAGAACCAAACATATTTTACCAAAATTCTTTTTCACTTATGTCTGCAGAAGAATAGTGAGATTAGTGTTCAACAAATTCGCTCAAGTGACAATGTAGCAGATTTATTCACAAAGTCACTACCGATTTCAACATTTGAAAAGTTGGTTCATAAGATTGGAATGCTCCGACTGAAAGATATCAAATGATGTGTTCAAAAAGGGAAGTAATTATACACTGTACTCTTTTTTCCTTAACCAATATTTTTTTCCATTGGGTTTCTCCTGGTAAGGGTTTTAACGAGGCAGTATCATATTTAAAAAAAAATGTATTCTTTTTCCTTCACTAGGTTTTTATTTATGTGTATTCCACTGAATTTTTCCTAGTAAGATTTTGACGAGACATTTTTCTTAAAGATGGACATTCAAGGGAGAGTGTTATGAATCATTTAGTGGATGTCCACCCATGTTCTCTATGATCTACCTCATGATCTACACATCAATTCTTACAACTCCCATTATTCCCATAATTCACCCCATGATTTTCTATGTTACTCCATGTAACTCTAGAGGTAGCAGTGGGTCGGGCCAACCCGTCAGCCCGGCTCGGCCCATTAGTTACTGTATCAACCCGACCCTTGACCAAGACCGAGAGTAGAGCTGAGCCTGGGCCAGGGCTTTTCGGCCCTGCCCTAACTAGAGATTGAACCAGTTGACCTGGACCGAACCTCCAACGGGCTTAACCTGCAGGTCAACCCGTCGGGCCGACCGTTGGGGACCCACGAGCCACCCATTGGAAAATGGTTTTGTTTTTTAATGTTTTCTTTTAAAAAGCTATTCATGACAGTATTACCCCTCCAACTGCTATAAAATGGCTAGTTTCATTTGGGGTTAATGTTGGAAAAAATTTCTATAAATACCATACAATTTTTCCAACAAATCACACAACAATTTCCCTCTATGTTCTCTTATTTCATCTTTCTACTCCCAACTCTATCTCCAAGTGCTATTATAATTTCTTTCAAACTACTTAAATTATAATATATATATATATATATATATATATATAGTACTTTAGAAATTTAAAATTACTCTTACGTTGAGAGCTCAATTGAAGATTTGGAGATTTATCCAAAATTCAAGTAGTGAAGTATTCAAGTGAAGTTCAAGTACTCAAGTGTATAAATTGAAATTCAATATTTCAATTTTCAAGTTATTTTTTTCATACTTTTTAATTTATTAATTGTCTTTATCAACTCTCTTATTTTTTTTCTTTATTATTGTTTTGTTATATTCTTTTATTTGAAAATTTTGTAGCTTGCATCTTTAGTTTTCATAATACTACTTTATTTTTGTATTTATTTAAAAAAATTATCCATTACAAAAATTAATGGAACAAGGATCACAAGTACCCCACATCCTACTAGATGGCCCTAGAATATTTGTTGATTTAGATGATATAGATAACCAAAATCAATAAGCACCTACTAAATAACCCACTACTACTAAAATAAAAAGTATCGTTTGGGAATTTTTTGAAAGAGACGAAAAAAATGAGACTGCTACTTATAAATTATGTATTCTATGTATCATTTAAACACAAAAAAGAGGGAGAATTGGAACACTTAATAGGCACATTAATAAAAAACGTAGTGAAGCTCAAGAAAAATAAAAAATGGTTCAAACACATCACATTACACAAGGTATAGTAACGGGCAATTTTAAATATTCACATGAAAAAAATAGAGAGAAAATGGCTAAATAGATAGTTAGAGATGAATTGCCTTTTATTTTGAATGAAAGTTCCAATTTAGAACAATACATGCACCAAGCCATGAAGCCACAATTTAAAAAAGTTCCTAAAAGTACTTTGAGAAGTGATATTAAAAGAATTTGTATAGGGAAAAGAAAAATGAATTGATAGCTATTATTTCATTGAATAATTGTAAAGTTTCCTTTACTGCCAATCCTTGGAAAGCAATCACAAATGAAGATTATTTTTGTATCACTGCACATTGGATAGATGTAGATTGACATTCACAAAAATGAATTATTAGTTTTCAAATTTTTTAACAGCCTCCCAATTCCCCCCCATATTACAAGGTTGATTACTAATTGTGCCCATGAATATGGTTTGCTTGAAAAAGTTATATCCATTTCTTTTGATAATGCCTCAAATAATACTGAAAGCATGCCTATGTTAAAAGATGTTTTCAAACCTGTTTTAGGTGGTGAATTATTTCATAATATTTGTGTTCAAGATGGTTTTAAAATAGTTGAAAATTTTATTAGTTGAATTAGAAGTGCTATTTAATTTATCCGTTCATCTACTGCTCGTCAACAAGATTTTAAACGCATTTGTTTAGAAAATGGCTTGAAACCTAAACATTTTCCAATAGTGATAAGAGACAGGGGTATGTACCCAATAGGTGGAATTCTACTTGTCAAATGTTATCAAGTATTTTTGGTTATGAAAAATTACTTTTCACATTTTATAATGAGCACATTGATTCAGTTAATGTAACTTATTTGGGCAAGAAGGATTTTAATCGAGCTAAAACGATGGTAGAAATTTTAAAGCAATTTGAGTATGCTACGAACTTGTTCTCCGCTACTTACTCTCATATTGTTTTACCTGAACTAAGTGTTATTAAAGTTGTTTTTTTATCATAAAATGAATGAGTTTTTTGATGATATGATAATGCAATGGAAGAAAAATTTGACAAGTGTTATAAAAATATTCCATTATTGTATTATTTGGCATGTGTTATTGATCCACGTAATAAATTATATAAGTTAAATGCTTTCATTGAATATTTTAATAATCATAGTACCACAAATACCATAAACAAACAGTTACCCGCAGAAACTACTAAAAAATCTTTTCATAAATTATATGAAACTTACAAAGAAAACTCCCGCCCATGCAACAAGGTGCATCTCTAGTTCATCCACATCAGATTCATAATATGCTATGCCTCATATAAATGTTAGAATACATTTTGATCCTTAGCAACTGCTTTTTGCTTCGAAAAGACCGAGAATTGAAAATACTAATGAAATAACTCAATATTTAATGATTCATTATATACAAGAGACGATCAGTTCAATCCTAATTTTGATATTCTTTCTTGGTGGTGAAATCATAAATGTCAATATCCTGTTGTATCTCAAATTGCTCGACATTTGTAAATAATTCTGATTTCTACAGTTGCATCGGAAAGTGCTTTTAGTTCAGGTGGAAGAGATTTAGATGATAGAAGGGTTCGAATGACACCTGCAACGTTGGAAATGTTGGTGTACTTAAAGGATTTGTTAGATGTTGAAGAAAGAAAACAAGGATTAATGATGCAAGATATCGACGAAGATGAAGGTAGTAGTAGTTCACCAAATTGATATATAGTATACATAGAATTTTAATGTTTAATAATAGTTTTTTGTTTGAAGGTAAGGTTCTGTGTCCCCCTCCTTATGTATATAGTAAATAGATTATTAATTTTATTTAAATTTTTGGATTCGTTTTATAACTTGTAATGATTTGGAGGTAATGTTCAATGTCCCCCCTCCTTGTACTTTTTTTTATATAATATTAATAGACATGGTAGGGGTCTATGCCAAATCCCCCCATCATCTCAAGGTGGTTTTTTCCCAATTAAATATTTTGACTATATGATTAACAAATAATAAGTTACAATAATAAGTATTAACTTATACAATCAAAATATACTTGGTCAAATAAGTACTATTTTGGAATAATAAAGTAAATAACTAATTTCGAAATTTGGTCTTTGTATATAAACTAAGAACTTTAGTTTCAAAGTTTGGATTTTGAACTTTAATTATTAATAACTTGATCTAATATATAAGTACCAATTTTGATTAATAAAATACTATTAATTAGCAAGTAGTAATTCGGACAATTAATAAATTACTAATGAACTAGTAACTAAATGATTTTAAATTAATAAGTTATGAATTTTAAAATAATAATTAATAAGTAATAATTTAAAATTATATAAATTATTAACAAGTAAAAATTTAAATTTCTCAAAAAAATAATTTTAAAATTTAAGTAAGAATTTAAATTGGAGGGCCAGCTTGGGGACCAGCCCGCCCGAGCCTGCCTGTGGGCCAGCATGCGGGTCAGCTCATGAGCTAGCACGTGGGCCATCTTCTGGGCTAGCTCATAGGCTGTTCGCCTACACAGAATCGGGGGCCGTAACTTGGGGACTGGTTACGGGCCACGCCTTCTAGTCCTTAGGCCTGACCCGGAAGCCCGCCCCAAGCCGTCCCGTGACAGGCTACCATGAGCCTGAACCGGCTAGCTTTTGGCCCAGCTTGGCCCGACCCGACCCGACTCACAGCCACCTCCATGTAACTCTCACTACCTTTTGTAACTTATGTAACTAACATATGCTCATGTAATATTCAAATATTATTATTAGAATGGACGCAATCTTAACCCCAAAATAGAGTTTTAGATGAATGGAATGAAAGAAGAAAAAAGTGAGAATTTTTTTATTTCTATTTTACATTATATTGTTTTGTACCACTACTTTCTAGTTTAATTGTTAGTGATATAACATAATACTACTAATTCTTAATAGTAGTTTTATAACACCATCCCTTTTTACTTTTACTTTTTAAGTAATTAAATAAATAGCGTTAATCAATTAGTGCCACAATAATATTTGTTAATGTCACAACGAGAATGTAATGAAATGACCAAATTACCCTTTTTATTGTGAAGGAAGGTCAGGATATAGGGATAATTTGGTTATTTCAATGACTTTTTAGTGTAACATTAAAAAAAACTCGTTTCTTTTCAAAATAACTATTACTTTTGGTTCGTGAACAGGAATTAACAAAATTATTAAATTGCATCAACTCTGCAAAAGAAAATATTTCAAAGTGAATAAATTACCTTTTAAATTAATATTCCAACTCTATAATTCTCTCTAAGTTGTAATAATCATTAATGTGACACAAAGGGTAAAAGTTGAAAAATCATCATTTAATTTTTCTTTAATTTTCTAAAGTGATAGATAATAGAGCACAAAATAAATTATTAAAGTGACAGTTATTTTAAAACGGTGCAATATTATTGTGTGCGTCATAGTTATTGAACCCGGCCTGACCCGACCCGGTGGTTCAACCGATAAACTCGATGAGCCGGTCTTGAGACCAGGTTGGGTTTCTCTGGTGACCGGATAAGGAAAGAACCCGCCAGGTTTCGTGCAACCCAAAGGTTCAACGAGTAAACCCGAGAACCCAAACCCGGTGGCTTTGTTTCTTTGAGAAAACAATCAAATTGTAATTGTTAAGTTTTGAACCAAAAATTCTTAAATAGTAATAAAAAGCCTTACCACCTAACCATGTAAGATTTTGGTTATCATATGTTTCTTTTTTATTTATATACTTTACAAACTCCGTTCTATGCATTATTTCATTTTTAATTCTTTATGTGAAAGTTTTATGTAGGTAATATTGAAAAGTTACATTTATAGTTAAATTTTTTTAATAAAACTTGTTTTTATCAATATTTTCACTATATATCTTGTATTTAATAATTTATAAATATTATATATTAATAAAAATTATATTTAAATGATCTATCGATTGAACTAATAACTTGCCCATTAAACCAATAACCTATTGATCCATGTCTTTCGTCGAGTCCTCTCAGCATGGGGTTTAAAAACTATGGTGAGCGCAACATTTGCTTAAGTACATACAATAGGTTTGACCGCAATCTTGTCAGGTGAATAGATGTCATGAACCTGGACCACCTTTAAGAGGAAATCCATTGCGTTGAACTAAGAGAGGGAAGAAGGAATCAAATTAATTGCTGGGAAAACAACTCTGTTTTCGCTTTCCGACTCTTGGATTTCCTAGCCTCTCTTCTTGAGTTTTACCCGATTTTTGTCGATCTCGACCAAACTTTGGCCTTCTCAAATACATTAACCAAAGAAAAGCCAACCGAAAAATTCCGTATTTAAACAAACGGGATAGGCGACAGCAATAGCAGCACTAGTTGTAAATGATGAATTTATGAAGGAAACTGCACTTAAGCATTGAAGAATAAAAGACCAGTCGTATTTTCCTTTATCAATAATTATTCTGAATGAAATTGGTCGCACTCGAAAGATGCTTTCACATCTAATATTGAGAGTTTAAGACTCGATCATAAACAGAATTGTAGTCCGGGGCGGATTGGGGAGGGCGGGCAGTCCTTTCAATATTTTAAAAATTATAAATTTTATCTTTAAAAATTTAATTTATGTCTTTATAAAATTTATATTTCGTTTTTTAAAATTTTTTAAAGAAATATAAATTAATTTTAATAAAAATGTGACTATTAAATCTTGTCCTTCAAAATATAATTCCTGCGTCCGCTTCTGATCTGAAGTATTCAATGTAAATAATAGCTCTATGATGTCAAAGTAGGCACAAAAAAAACTCATTTATCCTTTTAACCCAGGTTATGTACAAAAAAAAAAAAAAAAAAAATTCTCTTTTATTCTTAAATTCTTGCTGAAGTATCTAGACCTTAATGACGAATGTTGTGAATATTTTTACTCGAAAATTGGTTACACTTAGATGGTAAAACATTGTCAAGAAAAGATATCGAGTGACTAGATACTACTCTAATTAATACAAGTGTTTTATTTATGATTAAACTTATGTTGGAAAGATAAGACTAAATGTAAATTACTATACAAGATGCTCAATAAACTGATAAAGTTCCAAAACAATGGATTGTTCAACTTGTTTGTATAAACTTAAATTTAAATTAGTAAAAATGACACACTTTTTACGTGTACAAATAAAAAAAAAATGAAAGAAAGAAATTTAAGAAGCAACAAAAATTAGTATTGTTTAGTATTTAATGAGAAGTAGTTGGAACTTATTTAGTATATGGAAAAGTAAAACAGTCATACCAAAAAGATTTGTTCTTGCATTATTAAAAATAGTAATAATAATAATAATGTACAATATCAAGTGAAATAATTTTTTTATTCTACATTAAATGTGAGATGAATAGTAAAAGACTCTGAGCCATATTAACTGTCCACAAGTATTTGGACCTATCGAAATCATATTTTACATGTTATAAATCATCACAAATTATTTGTAAATTTTTATTTATAAATATGTAAAAACCGTATTCTAGTACTACTTTACATAATTTGCATTTGAAGCAATTTTGATGTCATTTAAAATTAATTTATTAGACTTTTTATTATTTTATCTCATAACTTCTATTTTTCAACAACCAAACAACTTCTTCTAATCAGACCATTGCACAACAAAGTGTAACATCCTTTAACTCATTGCCTACTTTTAACCGTCCATAATTCTTTCAACTTAATTTAATTAATTATTTATAAATTGCTACATGTGCTAGTTCTTAATAAACAATGCAGTTCTGCAGCTACGCGAGTGTGAACCTTGTGAATTCAGACCCACAATTCAAACTTTTAAAAGAAAATATTTAGGTTTGTAAATTATATTTTAAATTATATTTGTATAATTTTATAGTTAAAATTAAATCTTATTAAATTTAAACATATAAACTGATACTATCTCTGTTTTATATTTTTTTTATCGCATTTTAAGAATTTAATTTATTAACAACAATAGTTTGATTATAATTTTATTACTTTACTTTCTATCTTATCTATAAAAAGAATTATAATATTTTCTTAAAATTTAATTTACACCACAATATTTATAAATGAAATCAAAGAATGAATCTCCTAATTATACTTCCATATCTCAATTCCGCACAGCCGTCTTAATGATGTAAGGTGTTACGTCCTTTTAGTATGAGGATGGAGCAAGTAGAAAATTACTACATACTTATGGACAATGATATTGCCATAATAAATATTTTAGAGGAATTTTATAAATTTTTTTAAAAAATTATTTTTTTAAATTTAAAAGATTGTACAGGATAAAATTTTAAAATATATAATATTATACTATATAATTATTTAAAGTATAAGATATTAGTTTCCTAAAATAAACAATAAAATTTTTTAATATCTTATTCTCATAGCACAAAATTAATAAAATGACAAATTCCCCACAAGCATTCTTTTGTCGTCCCATCTTTCCCAATGATTCATACACACCACCGCCAGCCTTCTCCTCCATAACTCCATCAGCCTCACTACCTCTTTTTCCTTGATCTTCCGAGGCCCATTTTATCAGCTTGAAGAATTCTTCCAAACCAACATAATTTCTTTTCCCAACTTTATTTCTTTAACTCACTAACTCAACAATCAAATTTCAATCTTTTTAAAAAATTTTCAATTTTGCAATAGCACCAAAGGCGAGAATAAGCCATTCGGAGAAAAAATCAAATCTGTGTTATTGAGAAAATATTATTGCTGCATTGTACACTTTAAACTAGTATTAATCAAAAGAAAGTCTATATTTACATATATATATAATGTTGCTTGCATTAATGCAAGATTTGACTTTTTTTTTGTGAATTTTCCTTGATTTGGCCATATGTTTTTCTTTCTTTTTTCCATGAAATTTGTTTGGTGAATTTGGTTGAGGATATAATTGCATTTGGTGATTTGGAGATTTGATAAATTTTTATTGAGTGGTTTGGGTATGAAAGGTGATTGATTATTTGTGTTTTTGCTCAAAATTTAATTTTGTTTAGCATTCTGTGGTGTTTGATTGATTAGAATTGTGTGTGTTTGATGAGCATTGTTTTGATGCGGGATTGAGTCACAGATGTTGGAGTCAAGTTGATGCCCGTCTCATATTGAAAGTGAGAAAAAATATTATATTATTTGTAATACTTTAATTTGTAGGTTTTTAATAATTTGATTTAAATATTTTGAATTCGTAGTTTCTACTTAAAAGTTGTTGGGTCAATCCAGGATTCAATGTATTACAGTTGGTATCATTAAAGTTATTGGATCAGTCCAGGACCCACTGTATTACAGTTGGTATTATAGCGAATCTTGTTTGGTCTCTACACGGGGTGAAATTAGGCCTGTTATCAAACTTACAGTTGGTATCATAGAAGTTGTTGGGTTAGTCCAGGACCCACTGTTTTACAGTTGGTATTATAGCAAACCTTGTGTGGTCTCTACACATGGTGAACTAGGCCGGTCCCAAGTTGGGATTTGCATGTTATTGGGTCCCAACTTGGATTTTGATAGTGATATGTTATTGAGTCACAACTCGGGTTTTACGAGGACGCAAAGTTGTATTGGCATATAATACGCAATGTATGTGATGTGTTATTGGATTCCAACTTAAGCTTTTCGTGTTTTTGGGTCCCAACTTGGGTTTTGCGAGTGATGTGTTATTGGGTCATAACTTGGATTTTGCGTGTTATTGGGTCACAACTTGGGTTTTGCGATGACGCAAAGTTTAAGGAAGTGAATGTGATATCCCGTTTCACATCGAGTATTGAGTTATACTACGCAGTGTATGTGATGTGTTATTAGATCCCAACTTGGGTTTTGCGAGTGATGTGTTATTGGGTCCCAATTTAGATTTTAATAAGCTTGTTATTGGGTTCCAACTTGGTTTTTGTGGTGATGCAAAGCCTAAAGGAGGGGCGAATATAATGTCCCATCCCACATCGAAAATGAAAAAAAATATTATATTATTTATGACACTTTATATTGTAGATTACTAATAATTTAATTTAAATATTTTAAATTTGTTATTTTTATTCAAAATTTGTTCCCAAAGTTGTTGACCGGGAGTTACATCAAGACTGGTGGAATTGTCGGACAAAGTGGCGGCGAGTTGTTGACCGGCTGTTAAATCAAGGCTGCTGGAATTGTCGGACAAAGTGGCGGCGCTACGGAAAATGTTTTGACGTCGTAGATGTTGACATTTAATAAAGGAAAATTTGTCAATCTCACATAATTTTGGGGCAATGATGTTGCCACAGCCTTTTCCTTGATGCCACAGCATATTTTTATTGAAATGGCAACAATACCCTTCTCAACAGTCAACAACAATCCTTCTAGTCCCACCGCTGATACCACAATCTTCCATCTTAGTCTCCCACAATCTTCCATCTCCTCTCTTTGCTCTCATCATTTCCGGCATTCCTGCCCTGATTTTTACTCCACCGCCAAATTTCATTTCAATCCCTTGTCATTGTTTACTTTCCCATCAATATCTTTTATTCCTGTGCAAAAGACATGGATATGGTGCCAATTTTTCAATCATCCACCTTCTTCTCATCTCTCCCTCTAGATAAGCTCTTTGTTTGTTTATTAATTAAAACTCTAATTTTTATCTATTATTATTCTTGTTTTTAGTTTTGATTTGCAGTTCCTTATTATAACTTGGTTGTTTCACAATAACTTGGTTGTTTCACAATTCACTTAAATAAGAAAAAATTAAGCCTTCTTAGTTTGTTTATTTGATTGGAATTTGTGAAATTTATTTTATGAAATTGATCATAAAGTTCCAGTATTTTTTGCTCCCTCTTTAAATTTTTCTTCAACGAATAAGTCTAGTTAAACTTTTCACCACCGTGTATTACTTTTTTTGATTTTGTTCTGTTTCAACATAGATAGCTCTTAAAAGTGCCATCTAAATCATTAGATAAATTATGATGGGAGTATATTCTCCTTGTTTGCCATTTATGTAGTATACTAATTATTAGGGTTTGTAATTTTTGACATGATATGAATACGTTACAAAATTAACAGGTTATAACATGATTCAAAATTTATCGAATTATTATTAGATTAACGTATTTATGATAAGAAATTAAACGGGTTACATTAGGTCAATTTATAAATTTATATAATAACCCATTAAATTATTGTATGAATTGATTTTGCTGAATTTTTTCTTTATTATAATTTAATATAGTATATTTTAATATTATGAATAATAAATTTAATATTAAATTATTAAATCAAATATAATAATTATTTTAAATATTATTCAAAAATTTTAATAATTTTAATTATGTGTTTTAAATTACTATGATAACAAGGTTAATATTAATAATTATTTAATTTATTAAATAATTAAAATTTAAATTTTTATTATATTCAAATATATAGTAAGTTATGTAATTTGTAAAATATGTTGATATTCTCTGTCAATACTAAACGAATCAGATATGAACATGACACGAATTTGAAAGAGTCAAACACGAATACAACACTATAAAAAATTAGTCCTACATAACACGATACGATATGATAAAAAATGTCTGGTCAGATATGAACACAATACGAACTCGAAAAGATCATACATAAATATGACACGATAAGAAATAGACCGTACATAACATAACACAATAAAAAATGAATCATCACATAATATAATTAGATAATTTGATAACCCGATCTATTGATACCCTACTGATTATTGATCTCAAACTCGACGACTTGGCGTGAAAGAATTGAGAGATGGTAGAGGAGATTAGTGGTGAGACCCAGAAGAAGTGTTGTTGACTTGTGACAAGGGCATTGTTGCCATTTTAAAAAAATATGCAGTGGCATTAAAGAAAATACTGTGGCAATATCATTGCCCGTAATTTTGCTGTGGCCCATTTAGGATTTTGCTCGTACTCAAATTTGACTCCGTATCAGTGGGCGGCAAATGAACAGCGTATGGCCAAATTCTATAAGGGACAATACTCTTTGAATCACTGATGATGTCATGTTCTTTAAATCTTTTTCTCCAATTTTCCTTTCTCTAATGAAGTATCAATTTACTTTCTTTAAAAAAATAAATAAAAAGTGTTCATGTTATTTTTCTATTAAACAATCATTATTCATAAATATATTCTTCAAAATATTATACATAAATTTCTATAAATATATATTACAAAATATACAATAAAATTTTCCCGTTTCGCAGCCTTTATTTCACTTCTATAAATAACCATTCATGCATGAAATTCTTTTCATTACAAGTTCCAAAAACCAAATTAAGAAAAACAATAATAATAATAAAGAAAAGAAATCGGTTAGCAATTTGCATCATCGCATCAATTCTTGTCTAATACAACTAAGAAAAAAGTCATCAACGAAGCAGTATTAACCAGAAATATGGCAAATAAGATCGAGAATGGCGAAGAGAAGCCTCAGCAACCAATCACTTTGCGCACCCCTTACAAAATGGGCAAATTCCAGCTTTCTCACAGGTATTCTTTAATTCTCTCTCTGCTAAAATGTTTTATTTTTTTACTGTGTCTTCTGCAAAGGAATTTCCATCCCGCATTGGAAAAAAGGGACTTTGTTTTTCTTTTATTAGATTTTTATGAAAAAATCAGCTTCTCTGGAGCGGAAAATTCCACTTATGATTGTTTTTTATGCATAATAGAAGTTACTGTATCCACTCTGTTCATTGATTTTGTAATTGTATCCAATATTCTTGATTAGATTTTTATTCTTTTTATTTTCCCTGAAACTAATAGTACCATAAATTTCAATTCTTTGAAGAGAAATAAAAAATATTGAGATTAATAAACTAAATTATGTCACGATACAATAATATGGAGTATCTATTACCAGTATCGTCCACATTTTTTTTTTTTTTTTTTTGGTTGATTGGAGACTGAATCGAAAATCTGATAGGATTTTGGTCTAATGGGATTTTGTTTCTTGGTTCTGTTTATAAGTTTCCTAATAATTCCAGGTTCTTGATATTGTTTGGTTCATATGTGGTGATTATAGATGCCAATTTAAACTTCCAATTTATCAATCAGTTCTGGTTTTAGGGACACGTTAATGCGATTCATGTAAAAGGTTGTACCTAAGCATCTCAAGTGGTTGATGAAGATTCCGTTGTAATTGCCTGGAGAAGTGGTTAGAAATAAAGATTCTATTTCTGGTATTCGCATAAGTTGGGGCTTTTGAAATTCGTAACGACTTTCTTGCTTGCCTTTGATACTCTAGAGTTGCGAATTTGGGTGGAAACTTTATTTCCTGAAAGAACAAAAGCGCTACTTTCCTTGAAACTTTATTTCCTGAAAGAACAAAAAAACTACTTCCCTTCATTCGGCTAGTGGCTTTTTGATGAACTTTTGCAATGCATTTTAAGTTGCACTTGTCTGAATCTACAAGAGCCATATCACATTACTTCTATCTTTGGCTTCTCATAAAAGTACCTTTATTTTTTATAGGCTTGGATTGTTTCGAATCCCTGATATTTTAGTAACTACTATCTGCCATCTCCACTTTCCATGACAAAAATTTTAATATTCATTTATGCACCATATTTTTTTTTTTTTTTTTACAGAATCGTTTTGGCACCTCTGACCAGACAGAGATCTTATGGAAGTGTGCCACAACCACATGCTATTTTGTATTACTCACAGAGAACCACCAAAGGTGGTCTTCTCATATCAGAAGCCACAGGAGTTTCTGACACAGCCCAAGGGTAATTGATTTTATTATTAGTTCTTATCCGAAATCTTATACATACTTTACAGGACATAGTACTTTGCTTGCTTTCACGATTGCTTAACTTCTTATGATTGTAGGTATCCAGAAACACCTGGTATATGGACAAAAGAACAAGTTGAGGCCTGGAAACCCATTGTAGATGCAGTTCATGCTAAAGGTGGTATATACATTCCGATCTTCTTTTGCCAGATTGGGCATGTAGGCAGGGTTTCAAATTATGGTAATTCCTCGTTTTCATTACGCTTCTTCGGTGTCTATTTTATGGCATCTTAAGACAAATCGGAAATAAAATCTTACACAAGATTCACTTGAAAAGAGCAGCGTACGAGTTTCTTATAATTAACCATTTATAAAGTCTTAACAGTATTGGAGACAATCCTTATTATCTACTTTGTGTTTGCAGTGTCTCAATCAATTAATTTTCCCTCTTTATTGAGTGTGGAGTCCTAAAACTCATTTTTCATGTAAGATCTACTTATCTGGCTGTCATTCACAGGCTTTCAGCCTAATGGACAGGCTCCAATCTCATCTACAGACAAGTCATTAGCTCCCCAACTTCGTACTAGTGGTGCTGCTTTTGCAGAAGTTTCACCACCACGCTGGTTAAAGACCGAAGAAATTCCTCAGATTGTTAATGATTTTAAGCTTGCTGCTATTAATGCTATTGAAGCTGGGGATTAAGGAATTTTGATATTATAATCTAAAGCACTTGGATCTCGTTCTTTTGTAGTTAAACTACTGATACCATTGCGTTTCTCGTGCACTTTTGTTCTTTATGCATAATTAACTGGTTCAAGGAGAATTGAAAGGAGCAAAAAATTGAAAAGGAAATATTTAATGTAGAAATAGTTTGGTGTAAGCATATAGATTAAGCAATTGTATCCAAGATATGAAAACCATCTACCTCAGACTGCTGTGATCAGGTGAACTAACTTGCTTGTATTTGGTGCATTGCAACTATTATTCACGTTTTAAATCGGTTATCGTACAAAGATATGCGTGGCTGCTTTTTGTACTTTATGAAACAAAAAATAGACAATGTTTAAAAACCAAAATCTGATGCTTATTCTACTTAGCAGCATCTAAAATATGGTACCTTTTTTCCAGAAGGAAGCTGAAAGCATAGCTTTCTCTAACTTGTATCATGTAAGTGATAAATCAGGAAAAACTTATAAGAGAGTAGAATCTGGTTGATTGACTAATGTTTTTCTTTTTCCCCCCACGCCCTCCTAATTTGCAGGTTTTGATGGCATTGAGGTTCATGGAGCTCATGGCTATCTAATAGACCAGTTTTTGAAAGACCAAGTCAATGATCGAACAGATGAATATGGAGGCTCTTTGCCAAATCGTTGCAGATTTGCTCTGGAAATTGTTGAAGCCATCTCCAATGCTATAGGAGCTGATAGAGTTGGCATAAGGCTCTCACCCTTTGCAAACTACAACCAAGCAGGAGATTCAAATTCAAATGCTCTAGGTCTTTACATGGCTGAAGCTTTGAACAAATATGGAATTGCATACTGTCACATGGTTGAGCCAAGGATGAAAACAGTTGGCGAAAAATGTAAAAGTCCTCATAGTCTTTTGCCAATGAGAAAGGCTTTCAAAGGTACTTTCATGGTTGCTGGTGGTTATGATAGGAAAGATGGTGATAAAGCTGTTGCTGAAAATCGTGCTGATCTTGTACAAGGCTGCATATGGACGACTGTTCTTGGGCAATCCAGATTTGCCAAAAAGATTTGAGTTAGATGCTCCTCTGAACAAGTATAACAGAGATACCTTCTATACAACTGATCCTGTTGTTGGCTATACTGACTATCCATTTCTTGAAGCTGCAGAATGACTCTAGGGAGGCAAACTCTAAAAGACTAAAGATTGTATTGAAGGATCGGAACTGAAAAGCATACAGCTTTTTGTTGCACATTTTTATTCCAAATTTATTTTTGAAAAGAATGTAGTATTATATATTTTCTGGTGCTACTAGTCAATTGGCAGTACTAATTCTCTCTCGTTCCCTCCCTCCCTCCCTCCATGAACGGGGAATAGAACTTCTTCCACAAAAGTCTGGATGATCTTGTTCTGTGCTTGTGGTCTGGTTTATGAAAACTGGTTGAAATGTTACACGAATTTTTGTTTTTTTTTTCGTGGTTAATGTCATTTGGCCCTTTAAACTGAGTAAAAATATGAGTATAACATTTCAAAATAAAGAAGTCTCAATGCGACTTTCCAAACTGGAAAAAATTTTCTATATGACCCTCTAAACTGAAATGGTATCAGTTTTGTCCTTCAAACTGAAACAAGTCAAACTGAAAAAAAGTTTCAATATGCCCTTCGTTTCAATTTTCTACATGTCATTTTTTTTTTATTATTTTATAAAATATTTAAATCTTTATTTTCTTTGGAGGATATAAAAGCCAATCGTATCTTAGACAAATTTTTGCGAATGATATGTTTTCATTGCATAAGAAGGGGTTCATTACAGAAGTCCTATGCTATTACATTGATCCTTAATTATTACAAATTATTGTTGGCTTGGATCGACTTGAAACTGAGAAGACTCGGTCCTGGCCAGGGTGTTCCCGGATCAACTTCACCCTGATAAGGAAAATCAACTTCAAGAGACTGGTCTTTTTCCTAAGAGCTTCGATACACACTGATCCACTTTTGCCGTCAAATCATTCCCCTTTTTATTCAAATCATCACTCAAAATAACAAGCTAAATTTCCTGTCTTTTTGGGTGTGGGCCTATTCGATCAAAAACAGATCCCTCACGCCTTGGGATAGGAGATAAAGCTGTTTGGTGATGATGAGAACTATTTGTTGTTTCCTCGCCAAAAAATCTGACTTTGATGATTTTCAACAAAATTTTTTTATGGCTTTATTGGTAAAGAATTTCTTCCCTTGGAGGTGTGGGTATTTGAGAATGATTTCTGTTTTCTGTGTTTAAAGATCCAAATGGTGTGGATCTTTCCACTTGATTTAAGCTTTTGTTACGATTCTAATTCTTGAGAGAGCATTTAGCCATGATAATTGGTTCATGAACAAGAAAAACAAATTGGCTTTTTGTATCAAGATTCTCACAGACGGTGTCAATTGACAAAACATAAATTAATTTAGATATGAAAATAGTAAGAATAGAGAAATTGTTGTGGAAAATCTCAACTTTGTTTATTGATTTTGACAGTTTTATAGTTACAAAGATCGATGTAAGATAGCGAGACTTAATGTTTTCACTTGGCCTTTTTTTTACTTGGTTTACAAATGTATAAATATCTTGTATTTATAGTAATTTTTTAGTACATATATACGAACAGTAATCGGGTTATGTATTTAAACCGAGCTAATATGCTATCTTTATCCTCCTCGTGACTTGAATCTTTGTTGAGATTGGCGTTTAATCACCCGAGCTATTTGCTAAAACTTCCGACCTATCCGAGCAATTTCGTATGTGGGAGGTCAGCATAAGCTGCTATGTATCTTCTGGCTTTGCTCGATTACTTTTCTACCTTCAGACTACAGTGGCTTCAGCTTGACCATTAGAAAGGACATTTGAAGGGCTGTTGAGGTTGTCAACTAATTGGGGTCCGATGAACAAAGTTGCCCGTGGTTGTTAAGACATCTTAGGTGACCTTATCATTATACAAAGGAAGCATGGAATAATTGATCTCTACGTTCAGAAATAGAGCTGAGATACCTTCAATGGCTTGGCGATGTGTATCCCAACTTTGCACTCGACACATAAAACTTGGTCAAGTCATTGGCACATCCATCTAATGCAAAGAAATTGTTAACCGCAAAAAACTTTTTAACGGGAGTCTTGACCTTTAGCTGATTATGTTTCTACTTTTAGTTGATCAATTTTGGCCTTCAACTCATCAACCTGTATTCGGAGTGTGGTTATTTTGGCTTCTTTTACTTGCAGAGCATCATTCCATAGTGTGGACTCTTGTCGAACCTTATTAAGTTGAGTTTAGTGCTGGCTCTCTGACTAGGCCAGGTCTTAGATTCTCTCTACCACCGACCTTGAAGTTATGCAAAGGCAACCTTACTTTCCTTATCCATCTTAGCCTTTAAAATGTTTTAAGGCATCATAATGGATCTGTTGTTGGGGAATCGACTGTTGTTCGTCAATCATTCACCTTAGTTCCAGAAAGCAATGCTTCATGACTGGGAAATTAACTCTTGAATAACTAGAAGAAAATGTGGCAAAATTATACTGGAAAAGTGTTGAACGATATACTATGGTGTGTGCCTGAACAACTTCATCAATGTTTTGCTTGTCGGTGTTCAGTTCAGTATACATTATGTCCCGAGGAGGGAAAGCATGGTTCACGAAGTCGTCGGACACCCTTGAAAATTGGTTTGGTTGTTAATCTCAATCAATCAAAACTTGCCAGGGGTGGCTGAAGAGCTACTTTCTGAAGCCTTCTCGAGTGCACTGTTTGGCATGTCCAAGGGCAAAGTCTGATGACCACCAACTACTTGCTCTTTTTTAGTCGTCCATACTTGTGCTCCCGAAGTTGCACGCCATTGAAGAACTTGTTAGGAGTAAGGGATGCCAAAATCTCTTAGTTTTTAAGACAAAGGGTAGAAAAATCTACTTGGGACCATGGTTCAAAGACTCGGCCGAGTCCGAACCGGAACGAGAGAAACCGTTCCGATACCGCTCCGGGATGTATCGGAGTCGCCGGAACAGGCATCAACTCGCCGTGAATCGTCCGATTTCCAATAGGGCGATTTAGTGTGGCAATTCAACGATTCGGTGAGACTCGCCCGATTCTACCGAGTCGACTCGCGATTCATCCAATTTGAATAATGTGTCGAAGGGATTTTGGGTGTTTTGGCAGCAGCAGCGGCGGCGGCGGCAGTGTTTTGGGTGTTTTAGCAACAGCAGCAGCGGCGGTGTTGTGGGTGTTTTAGCAGCAGCAGCGGCGGCGGGTGATATTGTGCTGTTGGTCGATGGGAAGAAGATAAAAGTTGTGAAATTTCGACTTTGACCCTTCAAGTTATAGTCCACTCTCAGTAAACTCCGATAGTTTTTAAGTTTCTTATTTTCATTGCCTAGTATTTTATTTTATATTATATTTTGACCCCTAAAAGAATTTAAAAGTGAATAGGAGTATTATTTATCTTCAATTAGTTTTTAATCAAATTTAATTATGTTTGATGGTCATCAAATCTAGTTGAATCTTGAATTGCGATTCACAAAAATAATGATTTCATTGTTTATATATGATAAGAAAGAAAATTTAATAAACAATTACAATATCTATAAAGAAAACTTTTGATTAGTCTATTAACTACAAGTAAAACAACAATTATGTATTTCATGTTGCTTGAGAGTTGTAGATCACTAAATTCAAGATATTAATTGATTTTATATAATTGTTGTACTTATCATTATCGTTTATATTTTTCTAAAATTTTTTAATATTTTTTAAATACATTTTCGATCTCTAAATTAACATATCATCCAATATGCGACCGATACTCCGAGATCGATGTGGAACGATACGTTCCGCGACCGTCACCGCGACCGCGACTTTGAACCATGCTTGGGACTGAAACAAGGAGAGTAGATCAGAGGAAGAGAAAGAGGTTGGGTAGATAAGGAAGAAGATGCTCGTTTAGGCTTCTTACATACTTCGGCTCAGAGGGGGGAATTATTTGGACTTCTAAATTGGAAGTTGCAGTGGTTGGGGAAGTTGCAGTCGTGATCTTAAACTTTGTCTTTTGTGGATTACTAGGACTAGTAGTTAGTGATTTTGCTCTTTGCTGATGTTAATTTAGTATGGTCCACCGAGGAGGAGGGCTCCTGGATAGGAACTTGAGAGATTGGGATTGGGGTCTCAACCTCGGTCAGAGCCATGGAAGGGTTTCTTAGTTGTTGTTTAGATGTTGGAGCAGAAGTCCCTAAGCTACCCCCTTTGCTCAACTAAGAAGGTGCAGCCATATTCGCTTTCTTTATTGTGGTCTTATTTGGTGCAGAAACGCTTGGGCCATGATCATTGCGCCATTCTCAAAACCTTCACAACAAGGGAAATGTCAAGACAAGGGAAATATCAGAAAACATAGCAAAAAATGAAGCAAGTAAAATAGAATAATGAAAAAGATGGAAGTGTTTACTAAGGTCATATCCCTCAATTGGTTGTCTACCAGATACAAGATTGGTCCAAGCTATAAGTTCTTGGCCAATGATAGAGTTTTTTCACTACAATTTCATAATCAAGGCTAGAATTTTTATTTTGACTGGAACTTTGAGTGGATGGTTTTGGAAAATTGACATTTCTTTTGTGAAAAAAATTCTGGTAGTATTAGACATACTTCATGTCCTTTTGTTTGGCAAAGAAAGAAGTTTTTATTCCATTTGTGATTGGTGGTCTGATAATTTACAGTTGGGTTCTTTTGACTAGGACAACCGAGGAATGAGTAAAATCTAAACTCACAGATACTAGTTATCTTGTAAAAATATTTGAACCCAAGCTATGTGGCTTGGCAGGTTAAGTGTTTGCAGAGAAGGGAACTATGAACATAATAGTGTTTAGGGCAAGTTAGAATACACAGAAGTTCCACAAATAGGCAAGGTTTGTGTAAATGAAAAGAAGAGGAAGTAGATCATTAGATTGGAGCTGATCGTCATAAACAGTAAAGAACCCATCCTCTAATTGTGTGCATTGTCAGTTGGTTCAGACATGAACGACTGAGTTCGATATGTGATATATGTCACGGATCCAACCCACGTCTGAGGAAGGACATGTTACTTAGATCGGTTGGGAACTCTATAGTGACAGGTGGAATTTCAGGATTAGAAATGGTTGCTGCCAAAATGCTTCTCTCAATCCCCTCAGAAGGAGTTCCAAGATGTTCTTCGACTGAGATGGTGTAACGAAATGGACTTCCTGAAGCACTTACTGTGCGTTCGGAGCATGACTAATGCCTTTTTGAAAACACCTAATTAAATCATTTATAAAATATCGAAATCCTAATACTAACTAAGTAGTACCCTGTACGTATACGGTTGTCAACTAACAGTATAGAGACCTAAGGGTCAAACCCATAAGGATTAGTTGGTGGTTACCGTTTATGTAGTTAGATTATTAGTTGAACTCGATGATTTCAAAGTGATTAAACTAAACTAGAATTTAAAAGACTAAGAAAGTAATTTAAAATCTATCTAATGCATTAAAATAAGGGTTAATTATTGTAAAACCCTATGTGTTATGGCCATCTGACCCATAACTTCCATGTGTTTTAGAAATATATTATTTACTGTTTAAACCCCTACGTGGTTTGGATTAAATGATAAAGCAAACGAAAATATCCAAATTAATTGTGTTTGAAAAGTATGCACTCAGAATGAGTGTTCAATGAAAAATATAATTTTTCCTTAAAAAGTTTAGGATAAATTATCGAAAACTCTCATGTGGTATACATCTTGGACTCATAACCCCCTTATGTTTTTGTAAATATACTTTAAACCTCTATGTGGCCTGGACTAAATGGTAAAGTAGACATAAATTATCGAAACTAATCATATTTATTGTACACAAGCCCCTATTGTGAGTTGTTGCCTGAAAATTCGTTTTTTCCCCCAAAAACTTTAAAGTTATATGCCCAATCTACACTTATTGTTATTTACATAAATTTATTCTCAAATATGCTACACTTATCTATACTTTTACAAGCAAAAAGCACAACTACAAGGATGTATAAGGTATTTTCTCGTAATTTTTTTTCTTTTTTTATACATTAATTTGCAGATTTTAATTATAATAATAAACTCCGGTAATATCATTTTCTTCATTTTTTATCATGCAAATTGAAAGCTATAATTTCTAAAAATAGGGAGAAATGAATTATCTAAAAAATTTTATATTAAATTACATATCGGGGAAAACAATAGTTTCAAAAATTGTGACTTTGAATGATTTTTGCATATTTTATTATTAGTCCAGGTGACATGGGGTTTAGGGTATTTTTTTTCAAAATATATGGGGATTATAAGTTCGAGAGTAATATCACATGGGAGTTTACAGTAATTTAATCTAATTTAAATATAGGGTAAAAACGTAATTTCAACAAAAATCGTTAGTTGGATGATTTCTGTTCACTTTTCTATTTAGTCTAGACTATATGGGGGTTTAAGATATATTTTTAAAACATATGAAGGTTATGGGTCAAATGGCCATACCATATGGGAGTTTACGGTAATTTACCCTTAAAATAAACATTAACACTAAGAAAGCCATTTAAAGAAAGCAATTAAAAAAGCATTTTAAGAAGGCCTACAATAAGAAAGCCTTTCAACAAGAGAGAATGTAGCAAGAGGGCATTCTAAGAAAGTAATTAACTAATCAAAACAACTATTTATAACGAAGGAAGCATAATTAAATAAAATTCACTATTAGTCTATGCAAATTAACCAATTTAGGCAACAAATTACTCCTCAGAAAACATTTTCAAGGAAAGCAAATAAACTAATTTATCCAAATTAGCTAATCCACACTACGATTTACCACTAAGAATGCATTTGAAGAAAGTACAAATTAATGTAGCAATTATACTAAGAAAGCGTTTAAATAAAGCTATAAAATCAAAAGCCATAAACTAATTTTACTAATTAATCTAAGAAGCACAAGTAGATAAGCAATTAAACTAAACTAAACAAAATTGAGATAAAATAAATGAGATTAACATAAATTAAAGAAAAATTACACTAAGGGTCTTTAATCTACAACTATTAGTTTTGAAACTACATTAATCTACTCCTAATCTAAGAAAATCCTCCCTATTAGTGTAATAGGGAGGAAAATTAAGAACTACTTCTACTCTTATAACTAAATCTACCTTACTTTCTACGCTACTTAGCCTCCAAAAAGGATTTAAAAATGTACTTATAGTCTAGGGTTGAATGGGAGAAGTTGCAGAGACAATTTGCCTTTCTTTGGACCAATTTGCCCCTCAAAATTCTAAAAATCGCACCCAAAATCATATGCTGTTAGGAATTGAAAACCCTGGTTTTGAATTTTCCCTTCTTCAATCAATACTTAAAAAAATTTTAAGTTTTTGATAGCCTAAAACTGCAATTTTCAAGTGTGGTTAAACTCCCAGTAGTTTCATGGGCTTGGTAACTGCAGTTCTAGTGCAAGGAAACCGTTGTTGTGGGCTTTTTTTGACTCGTTTCTCGTTCTATTGTCACGTCATTTTCTCCTATCAACTCCTACACATAAGTACATTCTATTAAATACACAAAAACACTAAATAATACTAAAAACACTAAATTAAAACAACCTAACATAATCATAGAATATGGAAGTTAAAATAGGTAAAAACAACACTTAAACCATAAAATGCTTGAAACTAAGGTAAAAAGACTCAAGTTTGTGGTATATATAACTCTAGTTTCCTAGAGTCATCAGATCCTAAACTTAATCTTTTGTTTGTATTGAGAAAAATAAAAAAGAAAAAGAACAACAACAAAAACGACTTAACACAAAACACAAAACACCACCAAGAAATTGAAATTGAAATGTTGAACTCTAGTACGGTAGTCTAAAGTAAAAATGGAATTTTACCGCAAAAAACTCAACATTTTCATCCACTCTACCATTTATAAAAGTATACACTAGTTTTAATCACAAAGAATACTTTGACTATTGAAGAATTAATTGAATGTCAATTCAATTGTATATTGATCTAGAACAAACAAATCAAGTTTATAAAAAATTATCCTAAGTATAACAAGATTATTAGGACTTATTTTGAAAAGTACAAATCAATGCAAATGAACACACAAGGATATTCGCTTAGCACCGCAAGGTTTAGCAAAGAACATGAATCGAACTAATGTTGCACCCCCAACTCTATAATATCTATTAGCCTAAATTAAGGATCATTTCGGACGTTTAAAGCTTTTAATATAGGCTAAGGGAATGCGGTAGGATAAATTTGGATATCATAGTGAATCAAATCACCATAGTCAACCCACTAGAGAAGAAAGATGATTCAGTCTAGCTCATAAATCTTGACAACATACTTTTACCAGAGTTCTGCTATACGACAACACAGTTGGACATAAAATGTAATCATCCTGTAAACACTATTATGGACAAGTTCAAATGCAGTACCAATTAGAACTTCAAATGCTTGTAATGTAAGCCAAGGAACAAGCTAAGATACATATGGATAAAGTTGCTAAAATCACCTTAGTCACATTACAGTTCAACTTCGAACCATATTCCCCATATCCATGTCTAAAATCACAACATTTAGCTAAGAATCGTGTGCAAAAGCACATATTGAATACCAATTAGACAAAACCATAATACTTGGACAAACTAGCTAATATCCCAGTTGGTACACCATTATTAAAAAAAGAGGCAACGATTCTCTTATTTTCAAACTAAAAAAAAAAAAAAAAAAACACAAATAACATAGAAATTTTATTATTTTTTTCGCCTTTTATTTTTCTTTTCAACTAAGAAATCATGTAGAAGTCATAATTGCTTGGACTTCTTTGCAATTAACATTACACGTCTTCTCAACTAACCATCATAAATAACCAACATTATAATACCGATGTAACAAAAGAGAGTTCAAACATAAAAAGGATAAATTGGCTAATCATGTGGCTAAAACAATAAAATTAAGCTAATTAGGCTCACAGGTGGACACTAGGTATATCATATAAAAGGTCATCTTTTTAGGCTCAAATGATTCAAAGAATTGCCTAACTTTTTCCTAGATCCAAACCAATACAAGAAGAGATGTTCAAGTCCTTCAAGACATCAAGTTTGTGAATGGTAGAGCTCAACAAGTCAATTATAAATTAAGTTTGAAGTCCAAGTAAGTCAATGGTTCGAGTAAGTGAAAGGCCCAAGACTTGAAGACGAATTTGATCCACTGTGAAGGGGTCGAGAAAACCCTAATTTGGCCAATACACCATTCAGCAATCTCATTCCTATTTTTACTAGGCTTTAGTTTGAAACTTGTTTTAAGAGTTATTGTTTTGTGTGTTTTCTTAACTTGGACAAGTGTTAGTCTATATTAGTCTTTTGGGACAAGTTTTGAGTCTCCATTGTTTATAACGAGACAAAAACAAATAGTATTCTTGGTTGGCAATCACATGAATCAATCTAAAAAATACCTCAAGTCTTTGGAAGTCAATTTGAAGAATTTTCTCACAAAAGTTTATTGAATAATGTAGAATGTTTTTGTTCGGCTATAGGGGGTATTTCAATGTGAGAAACTAGCCCCATACCCTACAAAGTAGGCCTAACAATACTGGGAAACAACCTTGGTAAATCCAATCAAGTTTAGAATTGGCTCACAAAATGACTTAAAATAATCAGCTAAACTAAAACAATGTTGACTAATTTTTTTTTTTTGCACCAAATTAAGAAAATAAACAATAACTCCTAGTAACAATTATTGTAGCTTAAAATCCTAGTACAAATAGGAATGATAGGGCTAAATGCTGTATTGGCCAAATTAAGGTTTTCACGAGCCCTTCATGGTGGATCAAGTCCAACTAGTCTTGGGCCTTTCGCTAACTCGAACGATTGACTTGATTAGGCTTGCAAACTCGATTTTATTGACTTGTTTTACTCCACCATTCACAAGCTTGATGTCTTGAAGGATTGAACATCTCTTCTTGTATCATTCCTTCCCTCTTCAAAAGGATTTGCCCTCGAATCGGAACTTGGATGGAAAGGACAAACATGAAACAATGTAGACAAAAATTGAATCAAATGATCTCGCCAAAGCAAGAAAAGCTGCAACATATGCGGCTCAAATGCAAAAGTAACAACACCAATATTGAAAATGGATATTGGTCGACAATGGCTTGTGAAATAAAGACATCATGGAGCACATGAATCCTAAATCATAGAGTATTTTGCTTCGGCCATTGAATAAAAAAATGGAAAATATTTTTGAAAGATTGAACCAATCATGCTCAAAAAGATTATCATGCTACTTTAAAAATTGATAATATCAAAAGAACAAAAGAACCTATGCACATTGTTGTCTAGAAGCACACAATTGTTGCCCAAATCGTTATTGAACTCAATCCAAAAAGAATGGCAATCATGACGTGTACAAATTAGCTGAAGAAAAACAAATGTATAAGAAGAATTAGAAACATTAACAAGTAAGGAAGGGGACACACTATGAGTACTTCAAAATCTAAAATTATAAGAATTTCTAAGTGCTCCCGTCACTAAACCATTGATACTTAAGTTTGAATAATGTACAGAAGTCACTAGAGCTTTGCACGTGGAAGGTGCAAATTGAAACTTTTCATTGTCTTCACTTGATTCTTTGAATTGCTGCACAAAAAAAGACTTGGAAGAAAATCGTTAGGCAACAAAAGATAAAGACTCTTAAAAACTTTGTCCTTGACAAACAAGTTATCTTCCTTTTGAAATAATAGTAAAGCTGATTTTTCCTTAGGATTAGGACTTTTGCACACGACTTGGGTTGGACTTACTATCACTTGTGGGATAGATAATCTTGGCATCAAGGAGTTTCAAAACTTCTTTTCTCACTATGTCTTTTAGAATGGGATTTAAACATCTTTGAGGTTGCCTAAAAGTTTTGAAATCATCATTCATAATAATATGGTACATGAAAATTGTTGGACTTATCCCTTTAATGTTACTAATGCTCAAAGCAAGTGCGTTTAGGTGTTTTCTCAACATAACAAGTAATTTAGCAAGCCAATCACTAGAAAGGCAAGCACTCACAATCACGGGAAACATTTCATTTTTCCCTAAAAATCATTGCAAAGGTGAGAGGGAAGAGGTTGAAGGGTTCATTGATGGGAGACCTCTCTTTACCTTTGTCACTTTCTTTGTTAACCTCTTCGTTTTCTAATGGACTTCCACATTTGAACTATGTTGACGTGAAAGTCACTTTCATCACCAAATTCCTCTTTCTCTTATGAAACTCTATCTTTAATGGAGACTTCTTCAAATTATTCCTACAAAAATTTTCAACAAGTTCATCAATCATGTCCACTCTCATAAAATCATCATAAAATGAGGGAAACTTAAGAAAGTTAAAAACATTAAAACCCTCAATTTGAGTTTCCTTCTTGGACATCTATTAGCGCTTTATCAATTACCAAGAATAGTTTTCCAAGAATAATTGGTATGTTGACATCTTCATCCATGTCCAGAAAAATAAAGTCAGCCAGTAAGAAAACCTTCCCAACTTTCACTATTACGTCTTCAATTATCCCAATTGGTTGTTTGATATGCTATCTGCCAATTGAAGAGGACATTAGTCAGCAGCAAATCATCTTGAATCAACTTCTTGTACCAAGAATGTTGCATTAGATTGATAAAGAAACCCTAAGATCACACAATGCCTTCTCTAAGCCAACTTCTCCAATTTCATAAGGAACATGAAATGACCTCAGGTCCTTCAACTTTAGTGGAAGCTTCTTTTGAATTGCTACACTACATCTTTCGATCATACACAAGATCTCATCTTCTAATAGCTTCCTTTTGCTAGTTAGCATTTGCTTCATAAATTTGGCATAAAAAGGCATATTCTCCAATGCTTTAATGAGATATTTAATCTCAATTTTTTTTTAAACATCTCCAAGAATTTCTTGAACTTCTTTTCCTTGCTCTCATCCTTGATCCTTTTAGGATATGGAATTTGAACATTTCTTGTAGGCTCTAAAAGATGTTCCTTGGCTTCATCAACTCTTTTTGCCGGGAGTTGGTATTTCTTTGACTCATCAAACATCTTGTCTTTCCTTTTTGAGAATTCCTATTCTTCTTCATGTTGGGCAAATTTTCAAGTCCCTTTGCCTCTTTGCTCAACCCATCAACCACTTGGTTGAACACTTCAATTCTTAGCCACTTCGACGGGTTATAGCTTGCAATCTTCCCTCGAGTTGGGAATGGTATCACTTTGACGAGTTCGCAATGGTCTTTCATTTGCTTGTCTTGCAACTTGACCTAGTTGGATCTCCAAGTTCCTTGTTATGCACCTTAGTTCCTTAAAAAGGACTCATGCTCCCTTCTTAGATTTTCGTTCTCTCTCTCAAATTCTCATAATTTCTCCTTGTATTCTTACTATCCCTCTATGAATTTTAAAGTTCTCTCAATATTTCCACTAGTTGAGCTAGCCATCACCCTTCCTATTAAAGTTTTGAGCATTGTTTACTGGTTCGGGTAGGTTAGTGATAACTTTAGTAAACTAGAGTTATTTTACCTACTTAACCTAGCTTATTGTTAGTATTTTATGGATTTTAGGATAGATTTATGTGTTTTTATGTAGTTTTGTTGCATTTAGATTTTTTATATACATTTGTGTAAATATCATCATTTTAATTTTAATTATAGCTCTAATTTGTCACTAATATAGAGCATAAAGGATTCGAGCGTTCATGAGAACAAGGGCAAAAGTGGAAAATCTAAGTTGCTGGAAATGCATTCCATATCATAATATGGAATCCCATATCATGATATGGACACGAATGTTGGAATTTTAAATTTCAGTGCCATATCACTATATCAATCCCATATCACGATATGAATAAGTGTTTCAGCATTGTATTTTTCCAACTTTTGTAATTCTAAAGGTCTATTAATCTTTATGTACTAGACTTTTACTAAGTAGTAAGTAGCAATTAGTGTAGAAAACACATAGTTAGGGTATAGTTCCTATTTTTTAGTTAAAGTAGATTAGTAAAGCCTTGTTATCCTTCAAGGCTTCTTTTCTTAATTAAAGACCTCTTTAATTCTCCTTTAGATCTTGTCTTTAATTCTTAGCGAGTTTAAATTTTTATTTGTTAATCTTAGTGAGTTTTTCATTAGCTACAAGTAGATATAATTTTTACAAGCTTTCTTTTTTTAAATTTCTAGCAAATCAAGTTACTTCCATTTTAGGTTTTCTTTAAAGTTTCTGGGGTTCTTGCTAATTTAGTACTTTTTAGTCAAAAATCTTCTTTTCCTTGATTTTATTTCTATTAATTGTTAGTGGGCTTTCTTTTACTTAATAAAAAATCCAAAATAATTTAGTCTTAATCTTGTTTTCTTTATAAATTTATATAGCTTTAGTTAGTAGAAAATGGAATTCTTTTTCTTGTCTTTTCATGTTTTCTTTATGCTTTCCTTACTCAATTTAGGATTACATATTTTCTAATTCTCATTTTATTTCAGTTAATTTAGTGGATTTAGAGGTAATTTTACTAGTTTTCATTAGATTCATTTAGATAGTCTATTATTTGTTAATTACTTGCCTAACTGAATATGTTTAGTGCTAATTTCTCTCCCATTATTGCTTAGGCTAACTACACAAGGACCTTTAAATCTCGATAATTGCTAAACCAACAATTCTTGTGGGTTGATAAGATCCCACTCGCCATATACTACTACCTATCCCATATAGTTGCGAGAGTAAGGGTAGAGTAATAGGTGTAGTGCAATTAATTTATTACTTGGTTTGTTTGAACTCTACACAAGGTGAATAAGTTTTTGATGCCATTACCAGGGATGGTCCTTTGTATTTTGGCAATATTGAACTTTTTAAGGGTCGTATGGATTAGGCATTTTACTTGTTTAGTAGTTAATCTTAGTTTTCAATTAGTAGTCTTTGCTAGCTTATGTTTAATTCTTGCTTTTAGTTTGAATTGGAATTGTGAATAATTGTTTGAAATTGCTCTTGTAGTGCATGGTACAAAGAGAAAAATAGACATTGATTTACCTTGATGATGAAAAAGAGAAATAATAAAGAGAGATTAGAAAGAACAAAAGAGGACAAAAAGAATTGACAGCACTCAACATGGAGAATCCTCAATGCAATCAAAGGATATTGAACGAGAATATTAGCAACAATAGTGAGTGATGAGCAAGCATAAAGGAGTGGGGAATAATTACATAGTTGTTAATTTCAATGGCAATAATAGAAATGGTTATCTTCTAAGGGACTATGCAATACCAAACTTCGATGGAGCTAATTTTAGCATTGCACCTATGTCAGTGCAAGCGAATATCTCTTAAATCAAGTCCAACCTTATACAAATGTTGTGAGCCCATGTGATGTTCATTGGAGGCCCTAATAAGGATTTGTATACACATTTCATGAACTTTGAAGAAGTGTTGGACACTTTTAAATTTAATGGAGTCCATTCAAATTGCATTCACAAGAGGGTCTTTCCTTTTTCATTGAGGGATAGATCAAATGCTTGGTTGCAATCACATGCACAAGAGACATTCACTACTTGGAATCAAATAGCCCAAGAAGTTTTGGTAACACATTTCCCTTCTTCAAGAATCACCGAACTCTGTAATGAAATCACTTCATTTAAGCAAGACATAGGTGAAGGCCTTAGTGAAGAGTGGAAAGATTCAAAGTATTATTGAGAAAGTGCCTATTGGTCCCAAAGCAACCAAAGAGGGGGTTGAATTAGGTTTCAAAAAAAATTACTTTGCAAAATATGCACTTATTAAATCTTTTGCACTAACAAGCAGATTGATAGAGATAAAAATAATTAAGCTTAAGAAGTATAGGAAAGGTAAAGAAAGAGATTAAACAAACAGCACTTCCAAGCTACCAAGTTTGAAGTGTTCATCCACTAGAATGCTCCTCAAATATGGTGAGTCAATAATCTCAAGTATACACAAAGTAGGACAATCGTTACCCACACTAATTCACTTTAGTTGAGTCAAGGATTTTACTCTCAACCTTAGTTTTGTACAAGATTATCACTCCACTCAATATTTTAAATAGCACTTCTAAAGTACACTCTAATACAATTTTGCTCAATAGTTAATTTGTACTCAAATTGCTTTTCTTCTTGCTTGTATGCAATATGTAAGGTTCCTTTTATAATATTATCAGAGTTGGTATTTATAGGAGCAATACAATTGGGTTGTAACCACCATCCAATAGCTCAATAATAAATGCTCAAAAACTACCCGTTATGGGTTTCGGACGTCTGATATTTTTGTTGTGCGTTCGACCCAGTGTCCGATCATACTTTGGGTATATATCTCGTTCGAGAGATTTAATGCTTTATCAGGGAATTTATCTCTTCAGACAGTCTTTTTTGTTCGATGTAAACTTTTTTCGGATGGTTGGTTGCGTCCGTTGTAGAGTTTTAAATTATTGATTTTGCTTCACTCTTTCAGATGAAAAAATACATCTGAGGAATATTCTTTCGGAAGCTCTTGTGCGTTCGTTGTAGGTGCACGAAAAATTATTCTCTCTCTATTCGTTTGGATAATGAGTTACGTCCATTGTAATCTCTATTGGACAATCCTGTTCGTCCGAGAAATGTAGTAATGTTCGGACATTATACTGCATTCGAAAGGTCTATTTCCAGCAAACAAAATAGCTGACCTGCACAACTTGGTGTAAGAGGTAAATGTATGTCACAATCATCAAAATAAGGTTTGTGGGTCATCAATCTCCCCCTTTTTGATGATGACAAACCATGAATCAACAAATACAAACAATAGATACAATTATTTAATTGATACAAGTTCCTACTCCCCCTTTTGACATCATCAAAATAAGCAACCCCTTAGAGGGTGCTCTCCCTCACATATGCAATGGAAAATAAAAGCAAACCAGATCATTTAACCAAATCAAGTGAGAGGTACAAATTAACAATGATGTTAACCAAATAAGAAGTAAAACTAAATAAGAAGTACAAATAGGAAGTATGAATAAACAAGAAAAAATAAGTTGAGTTATTTTTCTTCTTGGAGCATTCTTCAAGCTTGCGTTTCTTGGTGCGTACATCGTCATCGATAGCTTCACTGTCATGAGCATCAGTAACTCGTCGTTGCATGATGTAAGTGTCATCAACATCCTCGTCCTCGTCATCATCAGCACCAGGAACAATGGATTTGTCAAGATTGGTGGTCCCAATAGGGTCCTCGACAATCGTTCTCCTCAGGAATGGAATGACCATTATCATTTGTGCCATCGTCATCACTTTCAAAACAAGATTCGAGAGTGTACTGGAATTGGATATTGGCGAATTGGACTTGAGTGGAAGCAAACATGCCCAAGTTAAGTGCCTCTTGAAGCATTGTTTGACGAGTTTCAAGGTGTTTCAATTTGCGATTGGTGCGACACTGAAAAGAGCCCATGATCGCTCAAAGAAATGAGAAGGCTACAAATATGAGAAAGGGAAGGTTTGGAAGAAGAGGTATGTCTCTCATAGGATGATCTAGAGGTGTTTGAGGAGGAGGGGAATAAGAAAGTGGTCTGCCGGAGATAGAAGCTTGAGATTTCAACTTCTCAATTTTATAAGCTGCTTTTGTAAACCATTGGTCGTTAAAAAATCTCAAACCCTTACGTTCAATATATGCTTTGTTAAAGTAAAGGGGATGTTGTTTTTTTCCGGTAAATGGAATGTTAAAATGATCAAAAATTCTTGTAAGAAATTGTATAATTTTTGAAAGGTATGTTGCGACTAGTATCAGTTAAGAATAGTTCCCATAATGAGAAGAAGAGATTACCAAAGTTCAATGGAATGCTTTTAAAAACACAGTAAAATAAATAGAGCTGTATTTTACCAGGCTCAGTGCGATGCCCATCAGTTGGTAACAATAAATTAGTGACTAAATTGTAGAGAATGTTAAGTTCAGGAGTAAGCAAAGTAGTTTTGGCTTCCGAAGCCTATTTAAAATTGATAATAAAAATTGCTCGAACCCCATCGATGTCAAAACGAGTGTCTAAAGCAGGCCATTTATCCAATGGGAAAAAATAAGAAACATCATTAGGCAAGGAAACCTCACATTCAAAAACAGAGTTGATGACATTGGATGAAATCTCAAGGTTTTTGTTATTTACATGAGATATCAATGTGCGAATAATGGGACCTTTCCTAAGATTAGCAGTGAATTGGAGCACCATATCATGATAGACTGGTAAATCAATGTACCAAATGACCCCAATTTGTTTGATTTTTAAAGCAAGTTTCCACAATAGCCAGACTAAATTCATCAAACAGACCTTGGGAAATAGGTCTTTGAACAATGATGGACTTGCTGAGAAGAGAAGTGTATAGCTCAGATGCCTTGGCATCAATGAATTTGGGTATTGAAGGGTCGTTAGAGGATTAAGGATTTGTGAATGATTGCCATTGTACTGGTGATTCCCCTTTGATTTACGTCCAAGAGTAGTTGTTGAAGAACCACCTCGAGATCGAACCATTGTAATTTTTGAAGAAGAAGAAGAAATGGGAAAAAGTGGGATTGAGGAGATTTGAGAAAAAATTATAAGAATAGAGATGGTAGAAAGGTGAAATAAAGTTCAATGGAAATCAGGGAGGGTTTTGAAATAAGGATTTCCAAATCAATTTGACAAGAGAAGGAGTGGGTTGAGAGAATTTTGAGAGGGAACAAATTTCTCCAGAGCTAGGGCTTGGAGGATGAGAAATATCCAATAGGAGAAAAGTGAAGATTGAGTTTAAACGGGAAAAGCAATTGTTCAGATGGATGAACGATTGGTATGCGTCCGATGGTTCGTCTGAATGTAAATGAACGGACTGCCGAAGCTCTGCACTGTACATCTGAGAAAGTATCAGACGATAATAAGCTTCTGGAGGAATTGTAGAGAGTTTATAAAAAAGGAGGGAGAATTCGCATGACTATAAGCATCCAAGACAGAGAAGAGGGTTTCGGATGTTTAAGAGCGTCCGTTAGAATATATGGTTTGGATAGTACGTGTGTCCGAACTTTGAGTTTATATAGACGTGAAATTAATGATGCCCAAATGAGTTCTGAGATATTCAAAACAATCTAAAGCCAAAGGTTTAGTGAAAATATCAGCAAGTTGATCTTCGTACATATAAATTCAACACAAATTTCGTTTTTGCATACAAGATCTCTAATAAAATGGTGCTTGACATCGATATGTTTCATTCTAGAGTGCATGACAGGATTGTTTGTGATATTAATTGCACTAGTGTTCTTTGGAATTACATCTTGTAGGCACACAATAAAAAATGACACCAAAGTCTTTTAATATATGTTTCATCCATAGAAGTTAATTACAACAGTTTCCAGCAGCAATGTATTCGGCTTCTGCTGTAGAAAGTAAAATAGAATTTTGTTTCTTGTTAAACCATGACACTAGACAGTTACCCAAGAAGTGGCGCATACCACTAGTACATTTTCTATCAATTTTATAACCAACAAAGTCAGCATCAGATTAACTAATTAGATAAAAAAATGAGGGTTTTGGAAACCAAAGAACAAAATTCATTGTACCCTTTAAATATCTGAAAATTCTTTTTACAGCAATTAAGTGTGATTCTTTAGGACAAGATTGAAATCTAGCACACAGACAAACAACAAACATAATATCCGGTCTACTAGCTGTTAAGTAAAGTAGGCTTCCGATCACACCTCTATAGTGTTTTTCATCAACACTATTACCTTCTTCATCTTTGTCTATTTTGGTTGAGGTGCATACTGGTGCCCCATAAAACTTGTTTGCAATCTTCCATTCCAAATTGCTTAAGTAGCTCCTTTGTATACTTGATTTGTGTAATGAGCGTTCCTTCTTTCGTTTGATGAACTTGGAGTCTAAGAAAGAATTGTAATTCTCCCATCATACTTATTTCAAATTCTTGTTGCATCAAGTACGAGAATTTCTTGCACAAGCTTTCATTAGTTGCTCCAAAAATAATGTCATCAACATAAATTTGAACAATTAACAAATCATTAGAATTAGTTTTGGTAAAGAGAGTGGTGTCAACAACACCTCTTTTAAAACCATTTCAATCAAAAAACCACTTAGTCTGTCATACCAATCTCTGGGAGCTTGTTTCAAACCATAAAAAGCTTTAGAAAGTTTGAAAATATGATTTGGAAATTTTTGTTTTCAAAACTAGAGGGTTGTTCAACGAAAACTTCTTGATTAATAAAGCCATTTAAAAATGCACTTTTGACGTCCATTTGGAATAATTTGAAATTGTTAAATCATGCACAATTGATATGCAAGAAATATGTGAAGGGATTCTAAACGAGCAAGGGGTGCAAAAGTTTCATCAAAATCGATGCCCTCTTCTTGAGCATATCCCTTTGCAACAAGTCTAGCTTTGTTCCTAATGATTTCACCTTTATCATTTAATTTGTTTCTAAAAACCCATTTTGTTCCAATTACGGGATGAATAAATTGTCTTTCAACTGAGGTCCATACATTATTTTTCTCAAATTGGCTAAGTTCATCTATCATACCATGGACCCAAGATTCGTCATTCAATGCATCATCCACACGTTTAGGTTCAATATGAGAAAGTAAGTACAATTACTATTTAAAGGTTTATGGGAACAAGTTTTTACCCCATCTGATAGATAACCTATGATCAAATCTTGAGGGTGACTAGAGACAAATCTCCACGCTCTTGGAAGATCTTTTGGAGTACCTTGCTCTTCTCTCATTCTTCATCCAAGTGATGGGTGTTGTCCTCATTGTTTGACGTGATCTCATGATCAATGTTCTTCATGAATAGTGAACTTTTCGAGTTCCTTTTGAATACCTACATCTTCATCTTCACATACATTATAGGAAATAACATCATTAGTTTTATCAAATGTAACATGCACAACTTCTTTAATTAAAAGAGTCTTCTATTGTATACTCGTTATACTTTTTTGTCACTAGAATATCCTAGAAAAATTTCTTCATTTGATTTTTTGTCAAATTTTCCAAGATTTTCTTTGATTTTCAAAATAAAGCTTTTACAACCAAAAACTTTTAAATAGCTCACAACGGATTTTTTTTTTTAAAAAAAAAGAGTTCATAAGGTGTTTTATTTAAAATAGGCCTTAACAAAATGCAATTCATAACATAACAAGCCGTGTTAATAGCTTTCGCCCAAAAATATTTTGGTAAATCACGTTCACTAATCATAGTTCTAGCCACCTCTTGAAGTGTTCTATTTTTCCTTTCAACAACACCATTTTGTTGAGGCACTCTAACAACCAAAAATTCATGTGAAATAAACCGTTGTCATCACAAAATTTGGGAAAAAGCTCCAAATTTAAACTCAACACCATTATCACTTCTCAAATGGATGATGTTTAAATTCAACAAATTTTGAATTTTGGAAAACACTTTCACAAAATTTTCAAAGGCTTCATTTTTGTGAGCAAGAAATAGCACCCAAGTATACCTAGAATAATCACAACAATCACAAAAGCATATTTACAACCACCAAGACTTACATGTTGAGTTGGACCAAACAAGTCCAAGTGTAATAATTCTAAGGGTTTGGAAGTGGACACACAATTTTTTGGCTTAAAAGATATTTTAACTTGTTTACTAAATTGGCATGCATCACAAATTTTGTTTTTCAAAAACTTTAATTTTGGCAATCCTCTCACCAATTCTTTCTTGGCAAGGTTTTCGATTAAATCCATGTTGAAATGGCAAAGCCTTCTATGCCAAAACCAAGGATCATCTATAGAAGCAGTTACGAATTTTGCATTTCTACTACTAATATTATCTTTGTAAGATGAATCACATAAACATCATTGTGCCTAATACCTTTAAATAAAACAACAAAATTTTTATTAAGAATAAGACATTCACGTTTGGTAAAAATTACACATAGATTTTTATCACATAGTTGACTCACACTCAATAGATTGTAACTCAAATTATCAACAAGAAGCACATTTTTAGTCAAGGTTTCACCATTTTTACCTACATCACCAAGACCAATTGATTTTGCTTTCATGTTGTCCCCGAACATCACCTTTCCACTACTTTTGGATATGAGTTTGGTGAAGATAGATGCATCACCGGTCATTTGTCTTGAGCACCCACTATCTATGAACCATTTTGTATCCTTGGTGATAGTCATTTCCTACACAAGAAATTAAGTGATAACTTTTGGTACCCACATTTTCTTGGGTCCATAAGAGTTAGTAAAATGACTACAAATCCATACGGTATTCATACCAAGTTTTTCATTTCTCTTGACATAGCAATCATTTTTCATATGCCCATTGTAGTTGTTGAGAATAATTACAAATAATATTTTTATTTCCATATAAAGATGATTTTGATTTTACAAAGCATAAGTCATTCCTTCTAAAGGTGACAAAGTTCTTGTTGATCAAAATACTTCTATTCTTTTTCATATCAATAATATTTTTCTTTTTTCTATGAAAGAGAATATTCAAGTTATCGAATCTTTTCTTCAAGAAGGCTTGTTCTTCTTGATCCTTGTTTTCACATGCATTATTTTCTTCAAATCACTGTTTTCTTGTGATAACCTATTATTTTCATTCACAAGTTTAGAGTTAGCATTCAATAAAGTGTTTGATTTCTTTATTAATTCCTTCTTTATAGCATATGATTCCTTTAAGCTATCAGACAATTTTAAAATGAAAGCTTCAATATCATTGTCATCATTAGAATCATTAGAATCATAGTTAGAAGTTACCTCATCATTACCAATGGTCATAAATGCCATTTGTGTCATCTCCATTTCTTCTTCAACTTCTTCTTCGACGAGTTACAATCATCCCATGTGGTTTGAAAATTGTAGAAGCGGGGCTTTCTTCCTTCCTTTTTCTTCTTGGAGGGACACTCATTTGCAAAGTGTCCGTGTTGATAGCATTCAAAGTATTTTTCTTTTTGCTTTTTCATTTCTAGCTTGATCTTCCCTTTGAAAATTATTTGAGTTGATAGCTCTACCTCTTCTCATTCTTCTTCTATTGATATAGTGTTTGAGAAATCCTTTGGTGATGAGTGCAAGATCTCCTTCATCAAGATCTTCATCTTCTAGGTTAATGGAAGCATTTTCTTCTTCTTCTTGAGAAGTCTTTAATGCAATGCTCCTTTTTGGTCTTGCTTCTTCATCATCCACTACTTTAGCCTTTAGCTTCAATTTATAGGACGTAAGGGAGTTAATTAAAGATTCAATCGGCATGGAATTAAATTTTTTTGCTTCCTCTATAGCGATGGTTTTGGCCTCCCATTCTTTGGATAAAGCATTCAAGATTTTTCTGTTATCGCTATAGTTTCCCACCCAAGGAGTATTCCTTTCCCAAGGCTTCAAGATCCTCGATTATATCATTGAATCTACAATACATTTTATCAATGTTTTCATGTGGCACCATCATGAAAGACTCATACTTGAAAACAAGTAATGATTTCTTTTGTTCTCGAACATTATCGCTCCGTTCATAAATTTCCCTCAACTTGTCCCAAATTTCTTTATTGGAAATGCATCCTTTGACTCGAGTTGACTCGTTGGCATCCAAGGCATTGTATAGTACATTCATAGCTTTTGCATTTAAGGTCAAGTTTGCCTTGTGTTGTGGAGTGAGTTCATCCCTTGTCTTTTCTCTTCTTCTATTTGTGTGATAGTCAATGATGGTAGTTTCAAAAGGAGCTTCATTTACAACATACCATAAGTCAATATCAATGGATTGCAAAAATATTTTCATTCTATCTTTCCAACTAATAAAGTTTATCCCCTTAAACATAGGGGGTCTTGTAATAGATTCACCCTCAAAGAATAAAGCATTATTGGTTGCCATAATGTATCTTTACTCAAATGCAGTCTAAGCATAATAAAGAGATCAATGCTCTGCTACCAATTGTTGGTCCCAAAGAAACCTAAGAGGGGAGCGAATTAGGTTTCAAAAAAAAATTACTTTGCAAAATATGCACTTATTAAATCTTTTGAACTAACAAGTAGATTGATAGAGATAAAAATAATTAAGCTTAAGAAGTATAGGAAAGGTAAAGAAAGAGATTAAACTAACAACACTTCCAAGCTACCAAGTTTGAAGTGTTCATCCACTAGAATACTCCTCAAATATGATGAGCCAATAATCTCAAATGTACACAAAGTAGGACAATCCTTACTCACACTAATTCTCTTTAGTTGAGCCAGGAATTTTACTCTTAACCTAAGTTTTGTACAAGATTATCACTCCACTCAAAATTTTGAATAGCACTTCTAAAGTACACACTAATACAATTTTGCTCAATAGCTAATTTGCACTCAAATTGCTTTAGCTATTGTCTTCTTGCTTGTATTCAATGTGTAAGATTTCTTTTACAATATCATTAGAGTTGGTGTTTATAGGAGCAATAAATTGGGTTGTAACCAGTTGGTATTTACAGGAGCAATAAATTGGGTTGTAACCACCTTTCAACGGCTCAATAATAAATGCTCAAAAACTAGCTGTTATAGGTTTCGAAAGTCCAATGTTTTTGTTGTGCGTCCGACCCAGCGTCTGATCATTCTTCGGATGGTATATCTCGTCTGAGAGGTTTAATGCTTTATTAGGGAGTTTATCTCTTCAGACAGTCTTCTTCGTCCGATATAAACCTCTTTCGGACGGTTGGATGCGTCTGTTGTAGAGCTTTAAATTCTTGATTCTGCTTCACTTTTTTGGACGAAAAAATATGTTCAAGGAATATTCTTTCAGATGCGCCTGTGCGTCCGTTGTAGGTGCATGAAAAATTTGTTCTCGATCTATTCGTTTGGATAGTGAATTGCATCCATTGTAATCTCTATCAGACGATCCTATGAGTTATCTTGTTTGAGAAATGTAGTACCGTTCGGACATTATACTATGTCCGTAAGCTCTATTTCCAGTAAATAAAATAGCAGACCTGCATAGCTTGGTTTAAGAGGTAAATGCATATGTCATCATCAAAATAAGGTTTGTGGATCATCAGTGCCCACATCATTCCATTCCTTTTGGTTTCAAATCCAAACCTTTTATAATGGCTTGACTCAAGAGACCAAATCCATTATTGATGTATCCGCAAATGGTTCATTGTCTTTTAAAATGATGAAGGATACTCAAGCACTACTGAATAGGATGATGTCTAATTACTACTACCATTGTCCATTTTCTTATCCAGTTGCTCAACAAGTTCAACAAGCCAATGCTCAACATGGAGGTGTCTTGAATTTGAACTCTAATGAAGCTTTTCTTACTCAACAAGAAATATGGGTAAGTGTCATGAGTAATTTGACAAGAGCTTTGGAGCATTTGGGAAGAGAAAATACCGTGAATGTCGTGACTTCTTCCTCATCTCAGGTACTTCTTGTTTGTGATTTTTGTAGTGGTGGACATCTAAATGGACAATGTGAGGTTTACATGTGGTCAAATGAACTATTCAATTATGTGTCTAATCAGTCATCATCTTCAAGGAATCCTCCTGGAGTTTACAGAAATACTTACAAGCCAACTTGGAAGAACCATCCAAATATTTCCCAAAGCAACCAAATAAGCCAACAAAATCGTCATTAACAACCCAACCTCAACTACAAAATTTCTAACCCTCAACCACAAAACCAAGAATCTTCATCTTCCAGACCTTATCAACCCCTTCACCAAAGGAATTTCTAAACCAACTCTCATCAATCCCAATCAAATCCTCCGTATCATAACTACCTATCAAGGCTTCGATATCAACATAACCCTCAACTACCTTAAACTTCAATCAACATTTCCATAAAGAGATTGGAGATCTCCAAATGCAATTTGAAAATTTGAGGAGAGATTATGAACTTTGGGGGAGAAAAAATGAAAATGCTAAATAAGAGAAATAGAGAATCAAAGGAGAGAGTATGATAATTTAGGAGCCACTACAAGGAATTTAAAGATACAATTGAGGCGATTGGCTAGACAACAAAATGAAAGGCCTTTGGGAGCTTTGTCAAGCGATTCAATACCCAATCCACAAGACCAAAATGGCAGTGAGTAAGTTCAAGCTATCACAGTTAAAAGTTGTAAAGTATTGAAAGAGAGAGTTAGGATGTTTCTTCTTTATCAAAGGGTCAAGAGAAGAAAAAGATTGAGAATAGAGATCAAGGTAAAGGGGAATCTTCAAAGGGCCAAGGTTAAATGATTAAAGAAACCACTAAGCCTAATGAGCAACATAATGAAGGAAAGAATCCTATCCTCGAATTGTCAAAGCAAGTTAGAGTGTGTTTCCACAAAGGTTGAAAGAAGAGGAAAAGTCAAAAAAGTTCAATAAGTTCCTTGATGTATTTAAAAAGATTGAAATCAGCATATCATTTATGGAGGCACTGGAAAAACATGCCCACCTATGCCAAATTCATGAAACAAGTTCTCATATCAAAGAGAAAACTCCATGGAGATGAAATCCTATGCTTGATGAAGAACTGTAGTGCATTTCTTGCAAAGACATTACCTTCCAAGTTGAAGGATTCTAGTTTTTTCTCCAGACCTTTTCAAATTAGTGGTGTTCATTTTGAGAAGGCTTTATGTGACTTGGGGACTACTATTAATCTCATGCCTTACTTGGTCTACAAGAAGCTTAGTGGAGGAGATATGAAGCCCCTTGTGTATCTTTGCAATTTGCAGACTGGAGTATTAAATTTCCAAGTGGAATTGTTTAAGATGTGATCAGAAAAATTGGTGAGCTTTACCTTCTAGCAGATTTCATAATTTATACATAGTGGATAAGGAGATGCTGATAATTCTTGGAAGACCATTCCTTGCAACCGAGCATGCACAAATAGATGTACAAGAAGGGAAGTTGAAATTCCAAATCAATGATGAAATAGTTAATTCAAATCAAATGTCTTTGATTCATTAAAACTTCCTTCTATTTATGAAGATGTAATGAGTATAAGTGTAGTTAGTGATTTTGTCAATGATTTTTGTAGGCAGAGGTTAGAGAAGTCTCCTTTGGAAATATTTTTGTTGAATTCAAGTGAAGAGACTCAAAGGATGAAGAAATTGTAGAATTTTTGAACCACATGCAGAACAATGCCTAATTACAAGAAAACAAAGAGGAAAACAATGGTAAAGGTAAAGGGGGAACTCCAAAAAATGAATCCCCCCAAGGTGGAACTTAAATTTCTTCCTACTCACTTGATGTATGTTTATCTTGGAGACAATGAGACCTACCTGGTGATTGTAAATTCTTCATTGACTAATGAACAACATAATAAATTGATTGTGGTGCTTAAAATGTATAAAAACACTATTGCTTAGTCTATTGATGATATTAAGGGAATTGGGCCTTGTTTGTGTATGCATAAGATTTTATTGAATGAGGGAAATAAATCGATAAGCAACCTCGACACTAGGAAGAAGGTTGAACCCTACTTTGAAAGGGGTAGTGAGGAATGAGGTAATGAATCTCTTAGATGCAGATATAATCCACCTGGTTAATGATAGTGAGAGTCAGTCCCACTTAAGTTGTTCCTAAAAAGGGTGGTATCACTATTATAGTTAGTGGACCAATGAGCTCCTCCTTTCTGGATTGGTCACAGGATGGCGTATGTGTATTGATTTTCAAAAGTTAAATGAAGCCACCCATAAAGACCAATTTTCCCTATTGTTCATAGATCAAATGCTTGAAAGGTTGGTTGGTTTTGCTTATTATTGCTTTCTTGCTGTATATTTAGGTATCTCAAAAATTTTCATATGCCCAAAGGATCAACAGAAAACAACCTTCACATGTCCATATTCTAGTTTTGCATATAGATGAATGCCCTTTGGGCTTTGTAATGCCCCTGGCACATTTCATCGTTGCATGTTTGCCATTTTTCATGATGTGGTGGAGAAATGCACAGAGATTTTTATGGATGTTTTATGTGTATATGACTGTTTCTGCGATATCTTTTGATGATTGTTTATTGACGTTTTCTAATGTGTTGAAATTGTGTAGAAACCAATTTGGCCCTTAATTGGGAGAAATATCATTTTATGGTGCAAGAAGGAATTGTCATAGGACATAAAGTCTCGTCAAGAGGCATAGAGGTTAATAGGGCCAAGGTACAGGTCATTGAGAAGTGCCTCCACCTATAAATGTTAGAGCGGTGTGAAGTTTTCTTGGTCATGCAGAGTTTAGTAAAAGATTCATTAGAAAAGTTTTACATATTGATAGACCTTTCTGTTCTTTGCTTCTTAAAGATTGTGCTTTCAACTTTAATGGTTAGTGTTTTAATACCTTTAATGAGTTGAAACATGCTCTTATTAATCTACCAATTAATGTTGTACCAGATTGGTCTCTTCTCTATGAACTTATGTGTGATGCGAGTGATTATGTAATAGGTGCTATTTTGTGTCAAAAAATTGATAAAGTATTGCATGTCATTTACTATGTCAAGTAGGACTTTGAATGATGCACAATTGAATTATTCCACAATAAAAAAATAATTAATTTCTATAGTATTCGCATTTGACTAGTTTAGATCTTACCTTATTGGTTCTAAAACCATTGTATATACAGATCACTCTACATTGACGTATTTATTCTCTAAACAAGATGCAAAACCACGCTTATTAAGATGGATACTTCTTTTGCAAGAGTTTCATTGGGAGGTTATGGACGAAAGGGAGTTAGAATGTTGTGGCGGATCATTTATCAAGAATTGTAGAATATAGGCTTATGGTTCAAGAGAGAAAGGCCATTGTGGAAGAGGCATCAATTGAGAAGTTGTTTAAGTTAGGGAAGCAAATCGTTGGTATGTGAACATTGCAAACTACCTAGTTGCAAGTGCGGTGCCAAGCATTTTGAATAAAATGGAAGAAGAAAGTTCCTTGCAGAAATCATGCATTATTTTTGGGATGAACCTTCTCTTTTTCGGAGATGCAATGACCAAATCTATGAGGAAATGTGTTTCGGAATAGAAAGTGAAGAATATCTTGAAACATTGTCATTCATCCCCCGTAGGAGGCCACCATGAAGCACAATAAACGTTTAAAGTTCTACAAAGTGGTTTGTATTGGCCGAATATTTTCAAAGATTCAAGAAATTTTGTGCTTGAATGTGATGAATGCCAAAAGGTTGACAGTATTTCAAGGAGACAAGAAATGCCCCTCAATGAGATTGTGGAGTTAGAAGTCTTCAATGCATGGGGCATCGATTTTATGAGGCCCTTTCTCAAGTCATATTCTAACAAATTTATTTTTGTTTCGGTGGATTATGTATAAATGTGGGTAGAAGCCATTGTTTCTCTAACCAAAGAATTCAAGCGTTGTGACTAAGTTTCTTAGAAAGAATATCTTCTCCTAGTTTGAAGTACCAAGAACCATTATTAGTGACGGGAGAACACACTTTTAGAATTCTCACTTCAACGTGTTGATGTTGAAGTATGGGGTAAAGCACAAAAATTATCGCTTTAATATACCATCCTCAATCTTTAGGTCAAGTTGAAGTGTTAATAGAGAATTGAAGAGAATCTTAGAGAAAACGGTCAACAACTCAAGAGAGGATTGAGAAATCAAGTTGGATGATTCTTTATAGGCCTAATGTATGATATTCAGAACATCGATATGTCTCCCTATCAAATGGTTTATGGCAAAGCATGTCATTTTCCAGTGGAGTTGGAGAATAAGGCTTATTGGGAAGTAAAAAGTCTAAACTTTGATTTGAAGTAAGGATATGAAAAGAGGCTCATAGATTTGAATGAGTTAGATGAAGTCTAGAGGGAAGCATTTGAAAATTCTTTGATCTATAAAGATAAGACCAAAGTGGGGCATGGTAAATTCATTTTGAGGAAGGAATTCAAGGCCGGTGACTTGGTGTTCTTTTATAACTCATGGTTTCAACTATTCCCGGGGAAGCTTAAATCAAGATGGGAAGGACCGTTTGAGGTAGGCAAATTTTTGCCTATGGTGCGTTGGAGATTAAAGGAAAAGAAGCCAATTTCAAGGTCAATAGTCATCAGCTCAAGCATTAAAATGGAAGGGAAACCATTCAATTTATTCAAGAATGATCAAGTCATGCCATAGTCAGTCCAATGACTATAAACAAGCACTTCTTGGGAGGTAACCCAAATTTTAAATTCTATGTTTTGTTTATTTTTAGTGTTATTTCTTGTTTAATATTGATTTGGTTCACTTTTGGTTAAATTTTGTTTTCAAAAGTTTGCTTTCGAATTGAATAAATTGTGCTAAGAAATGGATGAAAATTGTCTTCTAATACTTTTTTTTTTTTTTTTTATGATTGTAGGTGGAAAATAAGTGTGTAATAAAGTGATAAAAGTATGGCCAAAATTTGGCTAAGTATAAAATTTGGCATTTGTAGAAATTTGATCCATATCACAATATGTATTCAATGTCACAATATGGACTATAGTCCATATCACAATATCGATCCCATATCATGATGTTGATGCAGTATCAAAAGTCCAGGAGCATGGAAAAGTTTTTTGAGTGTCCATATCGCTTTACTGAAATCGATATTGCGATATGGGTGGTTGACCAGGGATTTGACTGTGGTGATATTGCGATACTATTTTTAAACACAAATTTGATATTCTAATATCGACCAGATATCTAGAATACTTGAAATGCGAATTTCAGCCATTTTTCACTATTCCTCTTCTTCTAAAACCCTAGTAGCCGTACTTCTCACTCCATCCTTACTACAAACCACCACTAATCCACCATAACCATCCAAAATCAACCTTTCCAAGCATCAAAGAACAAGATTCCATTCACTTTGAAGCAAGAATCAAGGGCTTTCGAAGGGTTCAAGATGCAAATTTCACAAGTCTTCAAGGACTTCAAGTGTTTGATTCATCTTCAATCTATGGGTAATATCTTTTCTTTATGCTCAAGCCTGTAAGTGTTGATAGTTAACCATTAATTTTGACTATTGAGCTTTAAAATTTTGGACTATTTTTGGACGAATTTGCCCTTGAATTTTTGGGTTTGGTTTGGTAAATTTGAAATTTGAATTGGGTTTGTGGAATTTCAGTTCCATATTGGTTGATTTTTGTGTGGGTTTTATATATTAACTTGAAATTTTTGGTGGTGGCTTGTCTGAATTACTTCTGTTGTGAAATATTTGTAATTGCTGACTTAACTTGTTGAAGACATGACAAGGGGTGTGCATGGTATGGTAGGAGAGGGAGAGATAGAGAAAGAAGCGAAACATCCAAAAGGAGAAAAGCCGATGAAAAGCCAAGTGAGGAAATTCTAGAACTAAGTAATGATTGGATATTTGCCAGTGAAAAAGCTAAGACAATTTTTGAGGATTATGAAAAGCATGATGTTTAAGGGAGCAAACCTTAGACTTGTCGAGGCATCTAGGAGAGCTAGAGTATGTTAGACAAGCATTGGATGAACAATTAAATTCAAGGAATTTGGGACTATTCAAGGAGAGTGTTAAACTGGGTTGCACTAATCATATATGGTTAAAGAATTTCATTGTAACTTGTGTGACTTGGTTTATAATAAATGTTGTGTACGTGGTATTTGGTTTATTTTCTCCTAAAAGGATTAATGCTTATTATAATGAGCCTGAAGCATCTCATGATTAGTACATAACCTTTGTATAGGGAAAGAAGGACATGGATGTAATAAAGAATGTTTTGAGTGAGCCAAATGTGAATTGGACTATGAATGCCTATGATACTGATTATTTGAGGTTCCTCGCACAGGATTGAAATTGCTACCTACGATTTAGTTCTACTTTATTTGTTGCACGATTTGGGGTTCAACGTCACTTAATGTCATTCCAAAGGACTAGGCTTATCATGTTTATGCTATTGTGCAAGTTATGCTGTTAAACCTTGCGAGATTGATTTGATAGGATATTATTGGGAATTGGATGTCTAACCATCTGAGCTTTTATATACCCGAATTAATTTCTCACTTGTTTGTTGAATTGGGTTACTCAATTATCCCAAGTTTGAGGCCCAAATGCGTGAAAGAGGCAAATCAATATGAGATATGTGTTTGAATATATTCAAGGATGTCGGTAAGTATCAAGAGGAACCCCCAATGCAATCAACTCAGCCTATGTTCTTTTAGTCCAGGAATATTTTCAATGCACCTTAAAATAAGGAGGAGAAGAATGAGTTATACGCCTATTGCACCTATAGCCAGGTGCTCCTTCATCATAACATGGCACTCATAGCGCAGCATTCGTAGCCAGTTATTATGGGCACATGGATCTACCATTACCACCACTTGCTTGGCATTATGCAGACAATATTTTTACAAACCACCAATGGGGACTACTCAAGCAGAGCAAGGACAATCAAGTGGAGTAGGCTATATGGAGGAAGCCGATCGAGCTCAGGAAGAGGATCATGAGGAGGACCGACATGGAGAAGTAGAAGAATCATTGGGTATTAAAGACCTTAATGACATTAATGCAGAATTTTGAGGGAAGCCAGATAATGAAACATCACCTCGTTTTCTTCTTTATCTTAAAATTTAACTTTCAAAGACATATTTCATTATTACACTTTCTTAGTTCTTTTGGTACTAGTTTACTTTATTGTGTTTATTACTTCTGGATAGTTTGGGATTTTGAATATTGTTAGTTGGCTAAGGGCCTTAAGATAATGCCAAGTAAATTACTTATTGTAATTGGTATATGGATTGATCATGTTGAGCTTTGATTAATGAATGCTTGGTGATTAGCTTATTGATGGTCCATGTTCTTTATTTGATTGAGTTTTTATTAGTTGGCTAAGAGTCTTACGCTGATACCAAGAAGGCTATTTGTTGGTGTTTGATTTGTTAGATTGACTATAGTTAACTTAAATGGATGATATTTGGTTTAGCATAATGTTGCTCTTGATAACTATTTTATTTGCATTGGTTTGATAAGAATTAATTTTCGTTATTAATATTATTGTTTCAAATTTGTCCGTATGTGTTTTTAGTTTGTGAATTTTTGGGTGAGTAGATAGGATGAATTTTACTCATCATTAGAATAAAATATTAAGTTTGGGAGTGTTCTTTTCCTGTATCATGAATAGTCCTTCTGTGCTTGTATATATGTGTTTGACAACATTTGGATGGAAAATTAATCAATTTGGTACTCAATGATAACACTTGACTTGCAATATCATATGATTGAATTATTTTAATTGCATACCTATGAATTTAAGTATGTGTTCAGTAATTCCTTTGGGACTCAAGAATTTCAAAAACTTTTCTTTGCAATTTTCAAAAAGAAGCACTAATATTTCTGGCTAAATTCATTTAAATATTACTTTTGATCAAATCATGAGTATTGTTTTGTTGCTCAATTTGTCTTTTGCAAAAGTTGGTTTAAATGGAATCGAAAGGACATAGGACATTTTGTGTGTTTATATAGGGAATGTTGTTCTAACTTGTGAATGATTGGCGTTGAATATTAATTTTAGGTACATTTTACTCCTCTTTCTTGGTTTAGGGCCGTGCAAAAGTCTGTAAGTCATTTTGTGGTTAGTAATAAGGAGAGTATGGGATTCCAGCGTGTACCAATGTTGTTCACCTGAAATAAGCATTGGAGTAATAATAAGTCGAGTACGGGTGATAAGAACACCATACGCAATCTAGACATGATACCACAAAACTCAATGATCAAGTAAGGTACCAAAACCCCAAGGTTCGGAATCCAAAGTTGGTCACACAAATTAACAACAAAGAACACGCAAAGAAAACACAATAAGAACAAACAAAGACAAGCAAGAATTGATCCGCTGCTTATAATGATCAAGTAGGAACCAATATCTTAAATTGGTTATAACAATCACCGTTGCTCAAGCGAAGATCCCAATAAAGTTTTAATCCTAGCACTAAAAGCGGGAATTTTTTTCTCACAAAAAAGATGAAAATTTATTGATAAAAATATGCTTTAAAATTCGTCTATAATACTGCCTATATATAGGCTTGATAAATTACTACAAACTAGCTAAAAAAAACTCTTAAAAACTGTAGTGATAGGGTTCATCCATAAGCAACCCCAAAATTTGGGTTAAATAGGCCTTATTAATTGCAAATTAATGAGTCTAAAAACTAATAATTAAATCAACACCTAAACCAGCCCAATTTAAACAATACTAACAAATAATTTGGTTTTGGAAATAAAATATAATGTGCCTAATATTAATAAATCAACTCTGCCATTTAAGCATTTTAGCTTTTGAAATCATTGCCAATATTCGAATATTCAAGATAGCAACATCTTCAAGAACACCATGACCAAACCAAACATTATGGTGATTTTTGCTTTGTGGATGATTTCAGCTACTTGATCACTAATTTTATGTAATCCTTGCTTGAAGGTTCTCAACTCATCAAGGATAAGAAAAAAAAATGCATTAGTCAAATGGGACACAAGACTGGCAGATTATAAGTCTTCAAGCTGTTCACCATTGTGAACACAAAAAAGTTTTGCAAAGTAATGATCCAAATAGTAAAACAAATGTGCACACCAAAAAGTATAAAGTCATTCAGTTTTGACCAGTTAAGCAGAATTTGAACAATTGCCAGAAAACACTGATTTTGACACAAATCAAAAGTTATTTGACTGAAAAGAATTTTAGTCAAATTGTTTTGAGGCGAAATTGATACTATTTCATCCTTACAAAGTATTTGACCTAAATCGCATGACTTAGGTTGCTCAAAAACTAAGTAAGAAACAAAAAATTGGGTGGCATGACTAAGTAAAATAAAATCAAACAAGTTATCACACCATAACAAAAACTTAACTTGACTTAGACAAAATTTGAATATTTTGAAGTTATCTTTACTTGAAATTCGAAATTTATAAAACAAGTTTACCAAGTTAAGAAAGTTATCCAAGTTATTTTGAACAAAAGTGAAATGTTGAAAATTGTATAGCATGCTGACACAACAATTAAACTAGATTTGATGGCATGTAAATGATTATCAACTAAGGTTTGAACGGATTTATCCAAACAATGCTCCAAAAATTAGAATCCGCAATCAAGTCCAAGAATTTGAATGTCTTTTTTGTTCAAAACAACAATCAAGTCAAATGAATTAATTTTAAACAAGAAATAAACCAATGTACACTAAAAAGAATTCTAAATTCGGAATTAAATTTGTACAATTTCTTAAGATTCTCAAATCTAGGAATTTCAGCACGAAAAGCATAAATAAGTTCATACCTTTGTGATAGGGTATTGACTACCATATCTTTCTTACCTTGCTTTGGTTGGAATGATGAGGTACTCAATTGAGAGGTTAGTGCATCACGACTTACACCTTTTAAGGGCTGCACAAAAGAAAGAAAGCTAGACACGAATAAATCAAGGTTAGGCGAGACAAAATAAATTCTCTTGATTTCTCCCTCTTTTCTCTCTTTTTCTTGGCCTATGGCCGAAATCTGTACAATCTTTTTATCTTGAGTTTCGGCCGCTATTTGGCTTTTCCCACTTTGCTTTTTACTTTTGTTCCATTCAAGAATTTTTCTTTAAATTTTTAATCTATGGTTTTTTCATTTATTTTGATGTTGTGGCACAGTAAAAAATTTAAACTTTTTACCCCTCTTACATAAAGGATACCTCTTAGTATTGCTATCATAAAAACCTTTTCAAATAATTTCCATAGCTTACCTAATTGTAAATGACATGTGATTTCCATAGCTTACCTAATTGTAAATGACATGTGTGCAAAGGTACTACATTACACACTACCTTATCGGAATACTTAACAATAGTAAAAGATATAAAAACTTGTTTAGTTACCTCAAATGCTTCACTTTTAGTTAACCATCAGAACTTATAAGTTTTTGGATGTTGGAAAGTAGGCAAATTCAACTTTTCAACAAGTATGTACTTGCCATATTAGCCCATATGCTATTATCAATTATAATACCACAAGCCTTTTCATTCACAAGAACTTTAATGACGAAAGTCTCTTCCCGCCTACGAGACATACAAATAAAACTCACAAAACAAAGTAGTTAGTGTTAGAAAAAATTAATCAAAATTTTTCCTATACCACTCGGACTTACTCTTTGGGGAGCTATTCACTCAAGTTGTATCACTCAATCCCTCATGTATACCCTCAATTGAATGGCTTTTGTCACTCAAATGATCTCATTTCACTCTCAGAATCTTTAGAAGACTACGTGGAACAACATGAGCTCCAATTATGTTTTAACCATATAATCAATTGGAAGTCAAAGAAAAACCAAATAGTCACGGATCAATGCCAAATATTGGACACCAAACTTTTGAATTTATGTTTCAAAGAACCAAACACAACAAAATATCTGAGACTACTAGAAGCAACAAAAAGATATAGAAAACAAATAAGAATTTGGGAATCAAATTTACTAAATACACAAGTCTAAGCACACTAAAACAAACAATAAAGCTCTTAAGACTAGCAAAGAAATTAAAAGAACAAACAAAATTAAGTGCTTTTGAACAGGATCACAAATTTGGAATGTGGACCTTGATTTAGAAAGTTTCCAAAAATAGAAAGTTCCCAAATGGATCCATTGATAAATTTCCTTATTCAACTGGGATTAGGGTAAGTAATCTAAATCCTACTAGGATTAGGATTAGTTTTTCGAATCCATCTAGGATTAAGATATGTTTTCTAAGTCAACTTGGATTAGGGTTTTCAAAATCTGATTACGATTAGGATTAGAAACCAATTCCAAATAGGATTAGGACAAGATACCAATTACAAATAGGATTAGAATAAGGAAACCAAGCACAATTATGAAAAAAGAAAGTAAGAACTAAAGCCCTTTTGGATTAGGAAAAAAAAAACAAGTAATTGTCTATATAATCAACTCAAATAGGTCAACCCTAAACAAAAAAAATTTCCTCCTTCTTCTTTTTACGGCCAATTCTACTTCTTCTTCCTTTTTTTTTTTTTCCAACTTCTTCTTTCTTTCTTTTCCTTTTTTTTTTTAACTTTCGACCAACAATTTTTTTTTTTTTTTTAACTTTTAGCAAAACTTTTTTGTTCTCCTTTTTTTGTACAATTTGGCCAAGTACACCTTTTGTTCGTTTGTTTGTTTGTTTTGTTTTGTTTTTTTTAAAATGGGTAGAAACAACAAATAAGAAGCAACGAAGAAGCAACAACAAGAACAACTACGGCTGCAATTTTTGTTTTCTATATCAATAAGAACATGGAAGCAACGACAAAGAATATTGATAGACAACCAAGGAACAAGGTATGACACAAGAAGAACAAATTACAAGACCAACGATGCAAATTCTGAGACAAGAACCTTAGAATGAAAGCTGTAAATTTTTTTTTACTGATGAATAGTATGGTGAATAGTAAAGATGAACAGTAATGGTAAATATTTACAATGAACATGAATGATTTTTTTTTTGTTTATCTAAGATATGATTTTCTTAGAAATAAACTATAAAAAAAATTAAAATGGAAATAAGTAGAACTACCCAGAATTGGACCAATTCTGATACCAAACTGATACAAACTCTATACGCAATCTAGACATGATGCCACAAAACCCAACAATCAAGTAAGGTACTAGAACCGCAATTTGGATCGCAATCCAAAATTGGTCACACAAATTGGACAGCAAAGAACACGCAAAGAAAACACAAAAAGAATAAACAGAGGTAAGTAAGAATTATTCGGTTGCTTATAATGATCAAGCAGGAACCAATATGTTAATTTGGTTTGAACAATCACCGTTACTCAACTGATTGTCCCAACAAAGTCTTAATCCTAAGACTAAAAGAGGAACTTTTTTCTCATGAAAAAGATGAAAATTTATTGATAAAAAAAAGCTTCAAAATTAGTCCATAATGGTGCTTATTTTTTGGCTTGATAAAGTTCTAAAAACTAGCTAAAAAAACTTCTAAAAACTAGTGCTAGGGTTCAGCCAAAAGCAGCCCCAAATTTTGGGCTACATAGGCCTCATTAAGGCTGATTAATGAACCTAAAAATTAAGAATTAAATCAACACCAAAACCAGCCCTAGTTACACAATACTTAGAATAATTGGGCTTGCAAATAAAACACAATGTATTCTAATATTAATTAATCTCCAACTCGGCCATTTAAGCAATTTAGCTTTTGAAATCTTGGCCAACAACGAATCTTCAAAACGACAACATCTTCAAGAACACCATGACCAAACCAAATATCATAGTCATTGTCACGTTGGATGATTTCAACTACTTGATTACCAATTTTATGTAATCCTTGCTTGAAAGTTCTCAGCTCATCCAGGATCGTATCAATGGGATTCCGATATATACCCATATTGTTTCTTCAAAATAGGCCATTAGGATTTATGTTTTCAAATACCAAAAGGTCGACGAGGAAATATGTATAGTACCTATCATTAATATCATCTTCCTTATTCCTTCATAGATTAATGTTCCCAACTTGTGTGACATGTGCATGTAGGTGGACTCCTGATGAACTTTTATTTCCATGTGACCTCATCAAGATGATTGAACAACTTGGTAATCCTTCTAATTTGAGCAAAAACTATGTTTTGAATGAATGGAACTTGTTTTTTGAAAAACTTTTTGAGAATGGTTAACTAGTACTTGGTTAAATCTTGTGTGGCATTTGAACTAGTGATTTTTGGGAAAGTTGAAAGTGACTAGTTGAAAGGGTCCAATTGACATATGGTATTTGAGATCCCTTGAGTGATTTCCTTAATCTTCATAAGTACATCTATTGTTCATCTTTTGTGATGTTGTTTTTGATGGTGTGTTATTGTGTTTAGTATGGTTCTTTTTCTTTCTTATTTTGCTTGAGACTAGCAAAATGGTAAATTTGGTAGGTGTGATAACTCTAGTAAACTAGAGTTATTTTACCTATTTAACCTAACTTATTTTTAGTATTTTCTAGATTTTAGGATAGATTTTTGTGTTTTTATGTAGTTTTGTTGCATTGAGTATTTTTTATTTGCATTTGTGTAAACGAAGAGTTTGAGAGTAAGCATTACACAATCTCCAAGATAAACTTTTTGAAAAAAAAGTGAATTGATCCTCCATTTTTTTTATACATATCCTATTTGGATACCAAGAAAGGAATCGACTTATATAACAATGGATGGTTACCCAGGTTTAGCATTAACGTCTATCTTTCCTCTCTAGGAGCTTCTCTGTGTAAATATCATCATTTTAGTATTAATTATTGCTTAAGTTGTACTAAATAGGTTTTTGAACATTTTCATAGGTTTAGGACAAAGGATATGAACTGTAAACGATTGGAGCGTTTGTTTGAAGAAGGACAAAAATGGAAAATCCAAGCTGTTGGAAATGCATTCCATATTGTAATATGGAATCCCATGTCATGATATGGGCACGGAAGTTGGAATTTTAAATTTGGGTGCCATATAGCAATATCGATCCCATATCACGATATGCACAAGCATTTCAACGTTGTATTTTGCCAACTTTTGTAATTCTAAAGGTTTATTAATTCTTATGTGCTAGACTTGTACTAAGTAACTAGTAAGTAGGAAATATTAACACCGACTAGTAAAGTTAAGAAGTCGTCACTAAAATCTTTGAAAATAGAGTTTTAGTCACCATGCCAAATCGTGTGCGCACAAAAAGTTAAGAAGTCGTCACTAAAATACTTTAGAGATGACGATTCAGCTCGTCACTGTGCGTGGCTAAAGGCTCGATGCTAAAGCCTTATAGTGACGACAATTCAAAGTCGTCACTGAATGAGTATTTTTAGAGACGACAAACATTCGTCACAAAATAGTGACGAGTATACGTAGTCAAAAAAGGCACTAAAAAATGGTAACTAAATATGACACGTCGTCACTAAATGCTATATTTTATGACGACATTTTGTGACGACAAAATGACGTCACTAAGTATGTATTCGGTCAACGCATTTAGTGACAATATTTTGTGACAACTTGTGACGACGGTGAACTCACTAAATAAGCATTCGGTTAATATAATTAGTTACGACATTTGTGATGACAGGAGAGGAGTGACTAAATATGTGTTCGGTCAATACATTTAGTGACGATTAAAAGTAGTCACTAAATATGTTTTTGATCAACACATTTAGTGACGACTTTCTAAACTTTTTTGTAGAGAGACAAGTGAAGTTGGTCACAAGTTTTTTAGACCTGTAAGCAATCTTCCTTGGAAATTTAATTACTAACAATGCCAAAACCAAAAAAACACATTGACATTTTACTAAAATCCAATTATAGAACTAAACTTATACTACAAAATAGGATTTCATTGTCATAATCGCAGTCCAACAACATAATGACAGTCCAATAGCATAAAAGAGTGCCAAATAACTATAATAGTCAAGTATTTATAAGTTCCAATACCTACTAGATTACAATATCCATGTCTTCAAATATAAGTAACATAAATTTAGTATTACAAAAGAGCCGACAAGGCCTGCAACATCAAAAGTATGGACAAGAAAAAAGTTACATTTCTTCCCAAATAAGCTTGCTTGTCGGTGAGCTTCACTGCAAGATGAATCACAAGGACAAAAGAAAATACGTTAATTAACAAATTTATTAGGTTGATTAAAGTATGACAACTAGACTTATTAAACAAATACCAAATTCAATAAACAGTTTGTTGAATATGTTAAACATAAGGAAAACAAAAACGATAGGCAAACAAGACAGATAAGGAACTTCTTTTTATGAGACAGATAAAAATAAGCCTAATTTTTCTTCAATTGTCTAGCATACACAGGCATAATGACAAGCGTATAATGCTGAAAAGATATGCTGCTATGGAAGAAAAGATGAAGGGGTGAAACAAAAACCAAGTGAGAAATCTTTATCCAAGTTTAAATGAATTGGTTTCTCATTCAACAATATGTCAATATTGTAACTCATACAATTTTCTTATGTGCATCAAAAGGCAATTCTTTAATCCTTGCATTATAACCATCATCATCCAAGGTACAACATTTAGCATTGCTCCAAAACACAAACTTTATGAGCTAACCTATATAAATTTCACTCTATGCCATATTTAGTCAAAGCAAAGACAAAAATAGCAAATATCATCAGAAGTTAACAATGCAACTTTTTAGAAACATATAGATGCCATGGATTGACTGTAAATTATAATATCAGGTCCCTGTGTCCACTAGCTTGTACAAGCATCAAACTGTTGAGTAATGAGATCATAGCTGCCGGCCTATACCATAATAAGATAACAAAATAAGCTCAATGTGCCAGTGCGATTGCAATTTCAAATATTATAACAAAATAAGCTCAATGTGCGATTGCAAGCAAATGTTACAGCAAGTGGCAATTTTAATAAAATTCATACCAAGACAAACAAATATATATTACTGATGGCGCTAAAAAACATTACAAATCCAGAATGTGAGCTGCTTTAGGAATTCAAATAAGATTTCCAATGTACTACCAAAGAACAAAAGGTGCACATTAAAAAATAGGAAACAGCGTGAATCTATCACAGTTCTATTTTCTATGGGTACAATCTCATGCTGAGTAAAGGGCCACCAAAAGATATCACGAACTCTTTTCCGCATGTCATGTAATTTCTGCATTCTTCCATGAAATGCAGACAGCATTATTTCCTTGAGAGAACTGAAGACAGTTTGAGACTTCTCGAACCATTCAGTCAGGTCATGACATATCTTGTGGAACAGGTGGAAGCAGAAACACTGGAATCCATGGGATTCCAACAGCTAGATTTTCCATTTTTAACCAAGAAAATAAAAAGGATAATTATACACGCTAGATGTTCATATCTCTGACAATGGCGATACTATATCTAACAACAAAGGCCATTTGCAGTGAAATTTACAATTAAATGCACATAACCAGCCACACATAGAAACAAGGTTACATAAGGATGAGGCATGTGCTTCACAAGTTATGACTGCCAGACTGCATCAAATCCATGAAACAAGGGTAAAAGTTTCATTACCCATTTTGCAAATAACATGACAATGGCACCTCATTTACAAGACCATGATCTTCAAACACTACAGCAACAACATCATAACCACGAAGTTTCAAACTTTCATAAGCTATTTGAAATTTTTCCTTAAATACCACTATTTTTCTAGTCCCCTATAAAACTGGCTGGCAACATCTAGAAAGGCCTGCTAAGAAAAATTTAACTGAAACAGGACATATAAATTGCATACTTAATATCTGGTAGAATTATGGCTAATTCATTCAATTTATCCTACTTCTTTTTCTACCATTTGGAACTGAGCTTTCAACTGACCATTTAGGCATATTCTCATTCCACAATGAATTGGAAGAGATCTGACTTTGTGCCAAGGAATTTCTTTCCCATCTTAGTATGCTTGCAACATACAAAAAAATGTATTTGGACTACTCCATTATTGATAAAATCTACAAAATTTAGCAGGAAATCGAAACATTTCCTTTCCAACATAATTAAGATTTTCTGACTAATGATGCCATTTTTAGACTAATGATGCCTCTACAAGTTCAAGTCAGATAATAAAAAAAGGCTAGCATCATATTTCTATTCCTACTAATCATATCGATAGACAATTAACCACAAAAAGATGTTAAATACTTCAGTTTCATACTTACACTCACCTTAGGTCCTAAGAGACTAAGCTCATCTTCTGATTAGTTATAAATTAATAAAAAGTAGGACTCTAGATGGCCTAATTTTTTAACATAATCCAACTCATATCATGAAGAAAAAAGAAAAGAAAAGAAAAATAAAAACAAAAAAAATGAGCAATTTAACTAACTTGACCAAAACAAATCAGTGATTTGCAATAATTCCATTATTAAGTAGAGCCACAAACTTGTTCCAACTTATCAATTTAATTGATTCAGTTAGATTGCTTAAGCTTCATTAAAAACAACAGAATTTGCATTTGGAATCAACTAGCAAGAACTAATATGCAAAAACCATCTTCTACCATTATCTCAGCATGAAAACTAAACAAGAGAATCAAAATATTATGCAAAACGAAACTACACATAGATATAAATCACATTGAAGAGTACCCAATTGACTGGGACTCGCAACGCCGCCAGCAGTTTCAACCCGATGGACCGGGACTCGCAACGCCACCAGCAGTTTCAATCACACACATAGCACCTACATCCTTATTACCATCTTCTCCCACCCCATTTTGCATACCCTGTGGGTCTTCAACATTTCCAACAACTCAGAGTCCTCCAACGCAGCCCCTTCTCTTTCCGCAGCTAAATGAGTCGAAATCGGCTCTCTCCATCCATAAACCGTCTTACAAATCAACTCCGAACATGCCCCGGCTCCCTTTGTTCCATCATTTTCAACACCTTCTAATTTTCTCTCCTCATACCAACCCAAACTCTCAAACCCACCCCCAAAGTTCCCAACTTTCCCACTCCCAAAGCCCCCACTTTCCCAGCATTCCCCCAAAAGGGCTCTAGCAGCGGGACCCGAAGCATTGAGCACATGATTTGAAGCAAAAATAGAGAATTCAAGACGGTTTCAAAGGAAAAACTTGGAGAACTTGCGGTAAACAAAGCGGGAATCTGAGTCATCAGGAAACCCTGTTTGAATTGGCTTGAGATACACAAATTTCTTGGGAATATTAACAATGGTGAACGTAAAGGTGAGAAAAGCAATGGAGAGGCCGGCGGAGATGAGGGTTTTGCCGAGGGAGGTGCATTGGAGGCCCAAATGGTGTAAATGGGGTGAGGTAAAGGGTATTCGATGGTGGGAGGAGGCGGTGGTGGTTGTGGGTGGAGGTGACGGTGGTGTAGGAGATGGAGAGGAAGGTGATGGCGGTGGAGTGGGTTGAAGAAGAGGGTTTTTAGTGGTGGGTGCTTATTGTTGCAATGGAGAAATTTCGTAGAAAATTGGAGAAGTGGTCGTCAGGTGTTGTTTGAATTTGTGAAATACGTCTAATTTGCATTTTCAAAATGTGACTTATGTCGTAATTTTGCATATTCTTTTTTATTCTTTTTTAAAAAATTGCTTAATTCGTGTTCGTGAAATACGAACTAACCTAAATTTTACTCCTTCTCTTTTGTTTAACAAAATACTTGCATAATTATTTTTTAAAAAAAATTACTTAGTTGGTATTCATGGGATACCAACTAATCCAAATTTTGCATAAATTTTTTTAACAAAATGCTTAGTTAGTATTATCTTTCTTTAGTTAAAACACTCTTCCAACATCTTTACTTGAAATGAAAGCATCAGATAGTAAGTTTTAAATTTCATACTTTAAACTGATCCAAAAACTTTGAAGTATACGTAAAAGTTTGTTTATGTGAAATTAAAGAATAAAATACTTATTGTTATCTTTCTTACAAAGTATCAAATTAACAAGCCAAAAAAGAAACACGTTGTTTTTAGATTAAATTGGAAACTTGCAATTATTTTAAATTAATAGTTATATATGACTCAAATTAGAACATGTTGTTAAATAATGATTTACTAACAAATTAATTAACAAACCAAAAAGAATTATGAAAATCATTCTAACATTAGTATAATTTATAATGCACTTCATAGAAATAAATATCTAGTATAATTTATAATGCACTTCATAGAAATAAATATCATGCATTAATTAAATTTTTAGGACAAAATTAGAATACTAGAGAGTCAAAGAAAATTGATTAAACGTAAGTATCACATAATAAATTTATGAACTACCAAATTAAGTTTATAATTGGTTCTGGAAACCATTTTAAGATAATAATATCTATGGACTTCTAATTGGGCTACCAAGTACCAAGCCCAATTAGTTACATTATGTTTCCTAATTTGTTATCTAATGGGTCAATATATATATATATATATATCTTAATGTGTTATCTACCCACTTGGGCTAAAACATACTAACACAAGCCAACTAAATGGCCTATTTGTCTCATACATGCATACATTGGCCTGTTATGTGTTAACAAATTATTTGGGGTTTTTTATATGTAGTTGGACTTTCGAATTATAATTAATTTACTTGTTGGGTAAGCATCCAATAAGGTAGTCTAATTAATTTTTTTCACCTCATTTGGGCCATCATACTGATTGTTAGAAAATATTAATTAATTTCTTTAATATTTAGTTTATTTAATGGGGCCATCATATTAGGGAAAAGAAAATTTTTTCCCCTTCAATTACAAATGTTGGATTAGAATTTACATTAATAAAATTTATAATCTTTACAAATATATAACTTAAGAAAATATATATCATAAACAATATATTTTTTATTTTTTTAACTCAATATTTATTTTATTATTTTCATTTAAAATAACACATCTAAATTCTTAAATTCCTATAATCCAAAATTAATATTTAAAAAAATAATTACACAAACTAGCTAACTTTTTTCAACACAATCCAGCAAAACCCACATAGAAAAATTTTCAAACATTTACTTTCTATATGTAAAGTCAATACTGATAACTAAAACCAATGGCTAATACTAAAAATATCAATGATGAATAATTCTCACTAAATTCTAGAATACTCTTAAAATATTAGCGACGATGAAACATCGTCACTAACACTGAAAATATTAGTGATAACAAAATATCGTAACTAAATCCTAGATATTTTCGCGCAATTTTTCGCCTAATTTTTAGTGATGACGTAATGACTATTTAGTGACGACTTTTTGTATTTCGTCACTAAAAGGCAAATCCTTCCATTTTGTAGTGACCAAGTCAAAAGTCGTCACTAATAACACAAACACCCTTTATTGACTAGATTTCGTGTCGTCACTGTGCTTTTCGTCACTAAAGCCTTATTTTCTTGTAGTGAGTTATAAACTTCTGAGTTTATAACTAAGTGTTTAAGTTTTAGTGTCAAGTAAAATTTCAATATTTGGTCAAAAAAAGAGTTGTTCCGTTTTAAGTGTTATTACTGTGGGTCATTAATTAGTGTCTAGTAAAACTTTCAAAAAAAGAGTGGTATCATTTGTGAGTGATGTTATTGTGGGTCATTAATTTATTATAATACATTTTTATTAAAGTAAAGTTTGTATTGTCAGTAAAATAATTTTTTCTATTTAAAAATTTTATTTTGGACCTAATATCCAACACCAACATCCTGTCAGATCACAAAAAAATAGTAATCAAATGACTCAACATGAGCGACCTTGAATCTCTTCTCGTGTTATTCGTCTCAAAAAAGTGCATTTAATTATCCCTTTACAAGTAGTCAATAAATAAAACAACATTACATTGAATATCTCTAAGGTTTAGGTAATATACGGGGACAAAAGGTTTTATCTGCTTATACTAATATTAGTTCTCCTGGTTGACCAACTTGCTAAATTATTCAATAAGCACATTACAAAATGCATTTATATAGAAATTAGGTACCATTTAAGTTGGTTTGGCCGTGATAGTTGTAATTCTGTAATTTTAGATTAATTTCTTCTTTTTCAGCTAAGAAATTGAAAACCAAGTGAAACATTAAAACTGAAAAATATCGTAATGCTCAAATAGAATGCTCAAATAAGGATTTCTGCAGGATATTTCTGAAAGTTGTTGAGGATATTACCAAAGGATAGAATTATTTAAGGTTTTCAGTGTCCCTTGGGATTTTCCTGCTAGTCTATGCTAAAATAATTACATTCCAATTTTCTTTTTAGAATTTTTTTTGCATCTGCATCTGCATTTTCTGTCACATTTTTTTATATCAATCTCTTGTCTCACTTTGTGAATAATTATCACGTGAGACATTTTGACTTAAAAATGTTAATATCACAGAATACACATGTCAAACGTATCAGGTATGAGATATAAAAATTTGTACAAAAAGTATAATGGAAGATCTTTTGACAATTTAACTGTTATTTTCTCTTGTATTTTGGCAACAAAAGTGACACATTTGTTGGGTAAACAAATAAAAGCACTCTATATTTTGGCGGTTGCAAGAATGTGGCTTGGGGGCCGAAAACAGATGTCACAGGCATTTTGATGCGCAAAAATTTTTATATAAAGAGTTTTTCACGACTCAAGATGTTACACCATAAAACAAATACTGTAACGAAATATGATTATACAATATGACATCTACAGAGTGACATATTTTTAATATTAAATAAAATATATTAAAGGGTTACTCTTGAAAATAATCAATTATTTTGGAGCATTTTTCACTTAATAGAAAATTAATGAATACCGTAAAAAGTTAACGAACATTACATTTATACAGACTTAATGGCACCATTAAGTTAAACACTCGAACTTGTTAGCACCAAAAATACACAATAAAAGATAAATTTAATTAACACATAAAAATTTGTGAGAGAAAATGAGAAGTTATAAAATAATGCATATCAGATTCTTGTGCACATAATAATCTTACCATCAGGCTAAAATCTCTCTATTTTAGGTTCTTAATTCAAGTCTTCTCAACTGACAAACCCTTTCTATTTATAGGGTAATAAACTTGACTACCAAGAAATCCAATTATATTGGGAAGAACAACTCTAAACATAATCGTATTAGGTAACTAAATTACTTAAACAAATAAATTACCAAAACCCAACAATAACATATTTCTTAATTGATAAGGAGTTTGGTTTAATTATGTCAACAATACCTCTCTTAAACCCAACCTCCAAACCCACCATGGCAGCACATCCACGCCATGCACAATAACACGTTCAAGAATTTTTTTCAATTTGCTTCATCTTTCTTTCTACTGCAATAGGGCACCATCAATTTAAATTGATCTTCATGGAACTTCAAAAACTTTCAATTGATCCATGCATCTGGATGAATAATCTTCATTTCACTCTTTTTCTTCAATTTATCAACTTTCAAGAATTTAATGATAACTGGTATCAAAATTCTCAATTTTTGAGAATCAATATTCAGTCACCTTGGTAGAATTTTTTATTTTTTTAATCTCTACCCAAAACACATAAAATAATTATGGCAGGATCATTCTTTTTAGATCACTGTCCAATTAGGCTTAATTTTGTTGCACCCTAATTATCAAATGACTACTCCTAGACAAACCTTTTGTAGTCTAATTTTCAAAATCCGAGTACTCCAACACAATTTTCATACCCAAGACCGTAGTCTAGAGTTTTGATACCACTTGTTAACACAACAAAATACACAATAGAAGATTAACTTATTTAACACATATAAAAATATATATAAGAAGAAGAGAGTTATAAAATAACGCATATCAAACTAGTAGATTGAAACCCGTCTCTTTTACGGCATAGTAACCTTAAACACATGACATCACGCTAGAATCATTCTATTCTAAACTCTCAATTGATTAATATAACAAACCTAACCACCAAGAAACACAATTACATTGAGAATAACAACTCTGAACATAATCTTATTATGAAACTAAATTACTTAAACGACTAAATTATTCAAAGCAAGCAATAATATATTTCCTAATTGATAAAGAATTTAGTTTAATTATACCAACAAACTCATTATTATATATTTAGGAAAGAAACGTGCAACAGAATTCAAATTAAATATAAATAGTAATTAGAAGCTAGAAGCTAGTAGAATATTTGAAAAACTAAAGCTCAACTTATAAGAATCCAATTGTTGTGCTTATTTGTGTCTCTTTGTGAATAAACGGTGAGAACTCACCATTCCAGAACCAATCAAGTACTGCAGAGTCTTCTCAATCATCAGCATATCAACTCTACCAGAAAGGTACAGTACAAGTAATTCTTAAGCAAATCACAATGCCTATTCTCTTTTGCGGTCCTGGCCCGGCGGGTTGAAACAGTATATGGGCTTGGACCCGCCCCAGTCTTATCACGAACCCCTTAATGAGTGTTCATCCATGATTAGTAAGTAAGCAATTAATGCATCCTTAGTAATCACGTCACCGAGACGCACTACAACATACTCATCTGGAAGCCCGGCCGTTCTTTCTTGTGAGGCCGGCACTTGTTCGGCGAATTCGTCGGCCGAAAGCTTTGATGGTTCTGGAAGGAATTCAATGGGTTACCAGCATTTCTCCACGGACTTGATGAGTGGGAGGGCTCTTTGCTCTTTGGGTGACCCAATGTTCTAGTGATTTGAACACTTCTGCTTTTTTTGGCGCCACCGAGTAGGTAGTTTTTGTAGAGTTCGAAGTGGTGTTGCTGCCGTGGCAGCTGAGACCGGCGGAGGCCACCGGAATGTAGCGGTTGCGAGGTGATAAACTGGGGGGTGGTGGTGGTGGTGGTGGTGGTGATGCTGCGAGGGACTGCAAAGGTCTGCATTGCTGAAGGTATAGATACATGAAATGGGGTTGATGAAATTGATAGTTATACTTTCGTAGACCATCCACCCTCCACAACATTTATATGTATAGTTGCCTAAATATCTCTAAGAAATAAATATATAAGATTAATTGACTGGAATTTTATGATGCAACAATGATGAATCAAAATTATGGAGATTTAGTATAATAATTTAGCACATGGGGTGCAGTTATATTAAATTTGATCACATGGGCTAAGCACTTTCCCACATGCAAGTTATATATATTTTTATTAATTATTGAACCAAAACAAATCCTTGAAAAAAATTAGAAAACAATGATAAGTTGCATTAAATAGACAAAGAAATTAGGACTAATTTTATTTTACACCCTTTTAACTTATCCAATTCTTACATTGCACTTTGAATTTAGTTTTGGATGCTGTGCACTTCTAACTCTCAATTTTTTTTTTATTTTATCAAATGTGTAGAAGTGTGTCTACACTCCCAAATCTCAAATTTATCCCACTTTGGTCCTTTTAACTTATATTTAATATTGTAAAAAAAGTTAATAGAATCTTTATTTTTACGCCCAAAAATATTGTTGTACATCTTTGCAGAATTTGTCATACATATGAAAAAATTATGTTAATTTTTCAGACGGTGTTAAAAACAAGAATTAAAGTGGGCTGAATTTGAGAGTTTGGAATGCAATGTGTCTAAAACCAAAGTTTGGAGTGCAAAGTGAAAATCGGGTATAAGTTGAGCTGTACAAAATAGAATTAGTCCAAGAAATATTTCCTACTAAAATTTATAGAAATTAAGTTATTGTGTCTGTTATTGAATTTCCACTCGTTATTGTGCCAATTTTAAAATCTCCACTACCTAAGCCCGTTCTCAATTGAAAAACTATTTCAGTTGACCGATTGCTTAAAAATGATGTAAATCTTCCGCTATTTGCGATTCATGCGATTTCCTAAAGATCTTCTTCTACACGTTGAGTTGTACATTCCATGTTAGTCATCAATAGACATTTTTTTTTAACAGAATGGTGCATTTCTTGTTTCAATTAAAGGGAAAAAAGAGTACAAGTAGGCTTTCTCCTTTTTTTCGGACAACCAGATATTTCCAGTGATTGCTTGCATCTTAGCTTCTTCTTTTTCTTTTCCGCATGACTTCCAATTTCTTGGATTTAACTATTAGTATAAATCTTCAGAGTGATTCCTTTTCTTGGATTTATTTGCGCCCTTCGAGTATGATGACCCATGGTGACCAAGCTCCTTTCCTTTACCCCTTCCCTCCAATTTCACTCAATACATTCCTAGATGAAAGACGTGTGTATTAACTAGTTATCTAAGGCTAACATTAACTTCTACTAACCATAATTGTTGATCATTAAGTTAATTAAGCTCATCCTACAAATGTTATCCATTATGGAAAGTCCTAACTGTCCTACTAAATTATTGTAGTTATCATGTTGGGAACGCTCAACTCCCCTTTGCGCCCCTAAATTCTTACACGATTCTCACTTTGCATTTTATAATTTTTTTTAAACCCTTTATGCATTCTGAACTAACTAATTCTTCACACTTCAGTCCAAAATTTAATTCCGTTAACAAAACTAACGGTTTTAGGGTGCATGAAAAACACGTGTCGTTAAGTTAAAATTATCCATTAACTCCACGTGTTGTTCATACTCCTTAAAACCGTTAATTTTGTTGACGGTATTAGATTTTAGACTGAAGTAGAAAAAATTAGACAATTAAGAGTGCAAAGTGTCCCAAAAAAATATAGGGTGCAAAGTGAAAATCGTGTACAAGTTTGGGATACAAAGTAGAGTTAGGCCTATTGGGAATTCAAATATCTTTGCCTTCAATTTAAAAAGAAAAGCTTAAGCACAATAAGTAAAATAAAATAAAAATTTTACTGAGATCTTTTATATATATATATAACAGCTACACCATCCATGAAGGGCGGGTATAAGAAGATAAAACTAACTAAATCTTTGGAAGGGTGGTGTACATAATATTATTAGCAAAAAATGTCCTATGTAACTAAATAAATATGACACGTGGAAAAATTAATATTATGTCATTACTTAACTAATTATATATGTGTGTGTTTGTGCGCTCGCGTGTAACTTTTTATTTTGATACTTTCCTTCCCTAGTTTATTTGAAATGAAATTATAACCTATGCCTATGGGATAATCAACTCTTCTAAGGAAATTTGGATGATTTTTTTTTTTTTTAAATAATATTTACTGTTAAGACTTGGACACAATAACGAACCCTAAAGATTTAAATTTATTAGAAGGGCTTAATTTATTCCTAGTGCCAAAACCAAGACATACCCGCATCTATAGCAGCCTGTTTTAGGAGATTGGGTTTGCTTTTGATGGTCCAATTCTTTTATTAGACCGCAACCTTTAGATTGCCTACTGAAGTTAATAACGGTAGTTAGGAGATAATCTCATCCGTTAATTACAATTTATAACACTGTCTCTTTTCTATAGATGTATTGAGGGGAATTGAAGAGAAGGGGTAATGAAGAGGAACTTGGTCCGACCCATAGCTATAATATCCTTCACTTTATTTTTCTTCCTTCCCGGTATTGCGATTGTCAAATATATATGATTGGTGAGAACCTCTTAATTAGTTCTTGAAGCTTATGTTCCCCAAGATTACCATGATTCAATTATTTAAGGTTTAATTTCACTTTGCACTTTTCAACTTGAATCGAATTCTCATTTCACACTATAAATGTTTTTAGACACTTTGCATTTCGAACTATCTAAATTTTCCAATTTAAATTCAAAATGTAATTCTGTCAAAAAATTTAATATTTGTAGGACGCGTGCGCAACAATCTTTGTTAAGTGCAAGTGACAATAAAAGGGCCAAACTCGACTTTGCACCCCAACTTGTACCGGATTCTCACTTTATGCACTAAATTTTTTTTTTTTTGGAATACTTTGCACTCCGATTATATCTAAATCTTTATACTTAAATCCAAAATACAATTTCGTCAAAAAATATAATGGTTGTAGGGAGTGTGTGTAACACTCTACGTTAACTACAAATGACTCATAAAATCACTAAAGGAGTTGGAAAGTTAGTGGTAGGAAATTTTCCCTCCTCCGACCAAAAGTGTGGGTTAAAAAATAGTCTCATTTCCTGTTATTCACTCATTTCCCTCTCAACACTCATGCCTTCTTCCTAAATTACCCATTATAAATTCTAATTGAGTTATATTGAATTATTTTGGAAATAAACGAAATTAAACTAAAATTGGGAGTGAAATTAAAAAATTAAAAAAATAATTTCTTCCCTAACCAATCATCATCCTCTTCCTCCTCCTTAGCCATAGTCGCCATCCTTAGCTTTCTACCACCATCCCTTAAACTCCACCCCAACTGTTGTACCACCCTCCTCCACCACCCAAATCCAACACCCTCACCCCAGATCTGCTCCATCTCGCCACCCCCAATCCCCATGACTTCCCCTTCCTAACCCCTCAAACCTCTACCAATATACGTTTACCCATCCCCGAATGTGTATAACCCCAATACCCCCTCCACTCCCATTATCTCTACCCTACACTCCTGCATAAAATTTCTAAATTTTTTATTTTTGTTTTTTTAAGTTTATTTTGAATATTTTGTTCAATTTTTTTCCCTTTTCTATTCTCAATATTTTCCTTTCTTTGAATTTTTTCTTAATTTTTCATTTTGTTCCTTTTTTGAATTTTTATGGCGATTTACACTTAAAAGGAAGTGTTGCACACATACATACATTACAACCGTTATATTTTTTGACGGAATTATATTTTGCAATTAAGTGGGTAGATTTAGACAGTTAAGGATATAAAGTATCACGAAAAAAGATTAGGATGCAAAGTGATAATCCAGTACAAGTTGAGGTACAAAGTGGAATTAGGCCTTTTTATTGTTACTTGTACTTAATGGAGAGTGTTACACACATGCCCTAAAATCATTAATTTTTTTTGACGGAATCATATTTTGGACTTAAGTGGAAAGATTTAGACAATTTAAGGTGAAAATTGTCCAAAAAAAATTTAGAATGGAAAGTGAGAATCAAGTATAAATTTAACTGAAGGGTGCAAAGTGAAATTAAGCCATTATTTAAACAAGATTCACTAGCTAAATATACCACTTCCCTACACATGTAATTAAGTTAACCAAAAATGATTATGACCGTATCATACACTCAATCTTGACAGTTCTATTATGCCTATACAAAAGAATATTTCAATCTTCGAACCAAATCAAAGAGACAAACAAAAAGAAAAGAAAGAAGACAGTAAAAGATGGCACACAAAATTTTAAAGATCCTTATTATTTTGACGTATTATTTGTGTCACACCCCTGACCCGTACTTGCCAGGAACGTGTCATTCGTCGTATCCTCAAGAACAAATCCCAAGAATACAAGGCATCGTAGCATTACTATTTACTTTAAACATCTAACTATAATAGCAAAAGCAATTCTCTAAAAATATATTAACTTGAAATAGTGCGGCTTTTACCAAATTATAAACAAATGTACAACCGTTAAACATGGATAATCGTTAAGATTACGTAGGCTTAACTTATGATTTTAGTATAATAAATCTATAAACAAATCCCTAAGGTAATGACCACCTTAAGTTCCTTCCTTGCTCTCGAACACTTAGTCCTTATATAACTAATACATACTTGTATTCGTCTTCTGTACCAAAATGTAAGAAACATGGGGTGAGAGACAAGTTGCCCAGTAGGTAGTACTTACTCCTGCTGGATCATGCTGTTACATATATATAAAGTTCATGCATACATATCACACTATCACATGCTCATGCTTTTATCCAAATCATTCTTGTAAAACATGTAACATCATTCTTGTAAAACATGTAACAAAATAAAGTCACATACTCGTGGCATTCTTCATGTATCATGTAACATTTCTTCATGACTTGTACTTTCATGTAACATACATACTTCCATATCATAAAACATGTATCCATTTAAATGGCTCAAAACTAACAGGCAATCATCGGCTTCTGAGTACTCAGCCTAGTGATTAACCTCACTAGAAAAGGCTGTCAAAAAGTTCTGCAGTTCTTCTTGACCTTATAATCTTCTTGAATTGCCAAGTCTTTCTTGGCTCTATTGTCAAGTCTTTTCTTGACTCTGTGTTGCCAAGTCTCTCATGGCTCTGGTGTCAAGTTTTTCTTGACTCTAATTTAGGATTACAATTCCTACCGACTATTTCATATTCGTTTAGAGCCATAATATCTTATTATTACCCATACAACACATACATGTCACACGTAGTCAAAACTATACATATAATGCATTTCCATACACTTTTAAAACCAAACAGTCACATAACCATACATGATCCAGAATTTAATAGCAAAATAATTCTTGAACAAAAGCACATTTTCACAAATGACGTTTAGAGATTATGCACAGTCATAATATATATTTTTTAAAACGCATAGTTTAGAAATACAAGTTTGAAAGTACAGAAGTAAGCACCACCTACCTCTAACGGTTGAATAATCGTGTCTTCATTCGCCTTTTGTTCCTTGTCGATAATCCTTAAAAGAAAATCATAATACTCTATTACTAATAATTCAAATAAAATATTTTCTTGTTGAATCCTATAGCAATTTCTCTAAATATTTTTCCCTCTTAATTAAAGTCTAATAACTTCGATTATTCATCGTCTAGACGAAATATTTCCTAATTTTTATTTCAAAATAATCCTTGTATTAGTTGTTGACTTTTAGAAACAATTGGGCTGAAGACAGTTCAAAAATAATATTTATCATATGTAAGTTTAGTTGAAATAACCTAATCACTTAAGTTTAAATTGAGTCAAAAATCTATTTGTTATGAATTTTCAAAAATTATAGGCTTTATTACAGCTTTAAAAAACTCATAAGGCCTTACTATAATATTTGAAAACCTTTTAGTCTTTACAATCAATTTAGAAAGTATTAGGACTATTCTATACTTTTATAAATTCACTTAGCGTATTTTAGTCACTTTTGAAAATTATTTAGGACTCTTAGATAACTTGTAAAACATATGAGGGTACTTTAGTAACTTTAATAAGTCATTTGGAAACCTTTGAGTACCTTTCTTCAGAAAACCTTTGAAAGTCATTTGTTAACTTTATTCAAGTGAAAGGGGTCACTGTCAATTATCAAAACTTTTATGGGTCTTAGTAAAATATCTCTAAACTGTAAGGTTCATTCTGTAATTTTCAGCAATTATAAAGGACTACTAATGTCTTTATAAAGTCATTAGGGGTAATCTATAATTTTCAGAAGTTGAAAAGAACTTAATTCGACTCTATTTTAAAATATTTTAAGCCTTACTCTAAATATCCCAAAATTAAGGGGCTAATCTTGTAATTTTGAAAAAATCTTTTAATTCTCCTATCTTCTTCCCCGAACTCCTCCATCTTCTTCGGCAAACTTCTCCCATGAACTGCCCCTTTTTTTTGTTTTTTCTGAACCTCATCATCCCTCAAATCGAACGCCTAATCCTTCTTCCTCCATTGATTGAATGGCTTTCGACTGTCCAATTCTCCGTCAGCCCTCATCATTCATTTTTTTTCTTTACAGTATAAAAATTGTTCCCATAATTTCTTAACCCAATAATTAATTAATCCATGAAACTAATTACCAATTCAAAATACTAATCCTCCCAAATTCATAATATCTAAGCTAATCACCCAAAACTCAACACGAGAAATAATCTAATAAATAATTAAAATGAATTTAAATAAATTAAAGCTAATAAAAAATAACTAAGGCTTTTATGTGTGCAGACAATTTGCTCACTTCTCAAAGTTTGTGTAACTTGAGGAAAATATATCAGATATTTACTATGTATATTTATATAAATTGTTAAATTCAATTACTCAAAAGACGTATACTACTCCCTATATGATATATATTACTAATCAATAGTGATCAAATTAAACTATCAATCGTAATGTATTTTTTTGACTATGACTCTTATGATTATTTTATATTTATAAAAAAATAAATAAATATACCCAAAAAATATTCGGGGTATCACAATTTGTGACATCAATTTGAGTAACAAAATATTGAAATAAGTATTAGGACAGTGAATAATACACACAAATAAATATATATATATATAGCAAATAAATGTTTGGATAGTATTTTTTATACTAAAAGACAAAACAAATATATAGAAGTCAAATGGAGCTAATATCAAAACACATTTTCTGTCCATTTTCCTTTTTTTCCTTGCCAAACCAAGCAATAAAAATTGCACATAAAGATAGTTATCTACTCGTTATTCGAATTATGAATATAAAAAAATGAGATATGCATATATATGTATATGCTAAATATATATATTTTGTAATAAAATAAATATAGTTTTCAATTAGAAAAGAAAAAATAATAGATCTTTGGATTGCTTGTATGTAACGGCATGCCAAATTTTAGAAATTTTAAGTATTTATAGTTGCTTCATCATATTTATACATTATAGACAATTCTAACTTCTGTTCTCCCACGTGTGCTTATGAACTATTGGTCCGAAACTAAGACCAATGCTTTAGATATAGTTCAAATCCACGGCATCATATGATTCATCAAGTTCCGAAGATCTATAATGCATTTTTAACTCTATTTTTCTACTAAGGACTCACAGAATTGGATGATTCATCAAATTTAGATATTCGAACCTATAATTATTTTAGATTCTACTTTTTCCTTCCATAGTTTGAACTTATAACCGTTTTAATATCTAGGATAAATTATTGTGAAACTTATGTATTATGGCCAATCGACTCGTTGTCTCTGTATATTTTAAAAATATATCTTAAACACTCATATGATTCATATTAAAAAGTAAAATGGATGGAAATCATCTTGTCAATGGTGAATGAAGTATAAAGGTTCCAAATGCGAGTATTTATCAAAAAAAAAAACCCATTTTCCCGAAAAAAAAAAACAAAACAAATTACTTCAACACTACCTTAATTTCATAAATAAAAAAGAAAAATCAATCACGACCCTTCCAAATGCTTATTATTCCAAGGTAAAGGTTGTTTATGCTGTATATTTCATTTCTATTGTAGTTTTTCTATGTTTCTAGACTCTATTTAGGTTTGCCTTGCAGTTCTTACTCCTCTGAGTTTTCTTGTATCCTTTACTTAAATTGCTTATACAGTATTTCATTTGGTCTCTGGTGCTTTCTGTTTGCAGGGATTATGACGTTCTATGAGCAGAAAACATGTTGCCGCGATCATTTCAATTGCTGGACAAAGCTTTCGATGTAAGAATTAACTTCTTCGACTTCGCGGAAATGTACGTTATTTTTTTCAAATTCCATCTTTTGGTTTTCGTACTCCTTAAAACTATTACTAGTATTATGAGGTACTTGCTTAAAACTTTTGAAATTAGGTATCCAGTGCCATAGCGAGCCCAAACTCAAGGGAAGAGTAAGGAGTACTTTGGTTGTTGGTCACTATGAAAGTGTAAACTGTTGTTGGTATAGTGCGCAGGATCAGGTATTGCCACCTTCCTCCTTCCTCCTTCCTCCTCCCTCTCCCCTCCTTTCTTCCGCTATGATCTTGAGCATGTGTATCAGTTGTAGAGGGGCAGTCTGCCTGTGTTCTTATCTATTCTGTAACGCTGTGAAATTTGGATTTGCCATGAAGGTTCTGCCAAGAATCTGACTTGTGAAAATTCATGTAAACAGATTCAATCTACAGATATTGAAAGCTACACTCTATTAACTTAACCAGAATGCTAGCTAAAAATATATTAATTCTAGCTGTTGGCAATTTGCTTCTCAAAGATGATTTCTTGAAGAAGTCCAGTCTGGTTTTGTTATTGAAAAGTTGTTAATATTTGTGATATTAGGCTAAGAGACCTTAAAAAGGTTGCCTTAGTATCTGGTACTTTCAGTAGCTAAACATGAAAGAAGAGAATGGCAAAAGAAATCCTTTAAGCTGAAGATATCGTATTCCTATTTTTTCCATATATTCTTTTTTCACTACCTTTCCTTTCCTATTATCTTTTCTTTTTTTCCCACCTTGGGGAGTGGAGTGGGAGGCTTGTATCAAGGTTTTCTTTGCTTTTAGCTTCTGAAACGGCTATATATTGCGGTGTGAATTCCCAAGTGTATAGGGGCCATAAACTATTTGGGTTCAATTGCAGGATGAATGAAGAGGCAGGTTGCTGCACGTGATCAAGATAACTAGAGTGACTAGGATTTGATCTTCAAAGTAGGCTAATTCAATTAGTCAAATATTTTACCCATTTTTTCGTTTGGCTGACCAGAAGTACTAACAGACAATATTTAAGGTAAAGTTTATTTGCTGCAATAGTTTCGAAAAAGAAATGAGTATGAAGCTAGATTTACATATGTTTGAGATGAATTTCTTCTTAAATTGGAAAAAAAGGTGAAGCAGAGGTCAATGAGAAGAATAGGGTTACTGATGAGTATTAACTCATCTTTGTTTTGTTCTCTATGCAATTTTATTTTTATTGTTTGCTTAATTCAAATGGTCATCTGCTTTGTTGCCTTGTGGACTGAGTAGAAATCATATATATGCTTGCTTGTTTTTTGCTACAGATGACTTTGCTTAGTCTTGAAAGCCGCTTATCCAGCTTTACTACTGCAGGTCTGTATGTTATGACCAAATTAAAATCGATACTTTTTTCTCTATAAATTTTGTAATTTGATTCCTCATGAATATTCATATTGCAGGAAACTGGTTCAGATAAATGTAAGCACTTATTGTGTGATTGACTGAAATTTTCAGTTCATGATACTCTATTAGCTTTCAAAGCTTTCTATTGCACCATCAGTCAAGAGGTACAAACTACTCTTATGCTTTTTCTAAAATTTGTTAAAATGTGTTTTATTTTCTTTAATTCTGAATCAATAGTATTTTTCGAATTGCAATTACATTTGGAGTATAGCAAACAACAAATTTTTTTTTTCATAGTTTACTATTTTAATCAGCAGATTTAGGAATGATGATTACAGCTATTCCTTATGAATGTATAACTTTTACCTTAATTTCCATTATTAATGTTATTTTTTCTTTTTCTTTTTGGTGATTGCAGTTCAACATCGTGACTTTGACTACTGATTGTTTAAAAAAGCTCAAAATTGACAATAAACTGTGTATGCTTCTTTTTTTCCAATTTGCAGGTTTTTTCCCTAATTTTCTAGTTTTTATGACTTTTCCTAGTAGTTGAAAACTGTTACATATATTATTTAGACTTCTTCAAGTATTTACGCTATATGTCCTCATTTTTTTTTTATTTGCTGTATTTATTGGCATGGAAATGAATCTATTCCAACATTTTGTGGGTAATTTATCTATATGGATGTAATAGTTTGGCAATTTTGGATGGGACATAATGAGGTTTTTCTTCAACATTGGCGGATTTGTTTTCGCTGCTCTGAGGTCAACAAAGTATGTAGTTTGACGCTTTGTCTTTCTTCATAAATAATGTGAATATTACTTCAAGATATTACCTAAATGACAGGGAAAATAACCCATTTCTCTCCTCAAAAACAATAAGTGCCAACTTTGAGGCTGTTGGTATTCTATCTTGGGGGAAGATGAATCTTATATATTAGTAGTTGTGCTAAGGGCAGAAAAGCTTAGGTTTAGAGTTTCAAGATCCATCGACCTCATATATTTATGTCATTTTTTTATCTAATTTGTAGTTGATTCAATTTGACACCAAAGTTTCTCCTATTTTACTATTAAGATAACTGCGCCTTCAAGTTTCTCTAGTTATTTTTTTTTTATCTAATTTGTAGTTGATTCAGCTATAACGAATATTGAGCATTGCATTTATTGCAAGTGATAATTACATATCAAATGCAGGCTATGTTCTATGTTCTAGTTAAGACTAGGCTAGATTAGCACTTAAGTGAAGCATGCATTATTGCAGGTTATATTTAGTATTTGTTCTGAATGCTACTTTATCATTATTACAGGTTATATTTACTATCTGTGCATGTAAGTGAGAATGCTGGCGTCAAATCCTTCCTTGTGAGAGGAATCTATAGTTTACACTGACAATATTCTATAGCAAAAAACTCTATGCAAGAAGAACCGAAAAAAAGAAAGCACTGCAGATGTTATAACCATCTTGGTAAATTGATGGAATCTCAGTGGTTATAATTTTCTTTTGCATAATCTCCAGTTTCCTGATCCTCAACAAGTGGGATTCAAATGGACCAAACTATATGCCACAACATTTGGTAAATAGATACTCTAATTTCTATGATCGTGTTCATAATAGCTTTTTGTCCAAAATTTTTTTCTTGAAGATTGTTATTTGATCAATTTAATTCAATGAAGATGAAAGTCACTCTTACATGTTTTGCTAGCTACCAGATTGTAGAAGATCAAAGGTAATAAATCTTACTTGGTCCTTTGCGCACAACTTCCAGATTATATGGTAATGCATCTTACTACTGCTACTATATTCTAGAAGATCAAAGGTGACTACATATGTATGTTCCCATTTTTGGCATTGAGCTTTCTCTATTCACATGCTTGTATTTTCTTCTACAGCCATATGGTGATGACCAGAATTGGAAGAGGCATCAGAACATCATTTTCTGTGTTTTCGAAGTAATGAATCCTGTTTCCTTCTCAAATTAAGATAGCACATTGCCCAAGGAAGCTTGCCGTATCCGAACTATCTGTAACTACTTGATAGGAACTGCAAGCCAATGCTTTGATGTAATATTTTTCTCAATCCAATAATTTCTTTAACTCTTGATGTAAAAAATATTGGGGAAATGTGCAATTGTGGACAACTTTGCAAGTTTAGCCAGCCCATTTTTTGATAAATGATTACATTTATTCATAGACTATTAGTATTATTTGTGTTTTTAAGAACAAGTTTGAAGGAAAAGGACTTGGCAAAAAAAAAAAAAAAAAAAAGAGCAGCTAGACCAGGAAATACTTGTAAGAGCAAGTTTTGTGACTTGCAAATTTGGTAGTCAGAAAAGCTCCAAAATATTTTAGGACAGACAAACTTGCAGTCACAAATAAAGAACTATTTGTGACTTACATTTGTCATCACAAAAATCCTTTTGTGACTATAAGATAATTAGTCAAAAAATTTTAATTTTTATCACTTGTCTGATGTAACCCTTGACACCATAGTGGTTAGCAAATCACAAATGTTTTATTTGAATGATAAAATAGGATACTCATATCTTGTACTTCGCCACCAAACAAGAATGTCAAAAGCGATTCTAGTGGATAGGTACTTCAAATAACCAGAAAATTCATCAAATTGTTCTTGATTTGTATAGTTTCTTGGTCTTTTTACAGCTAAACATTGATCAGGATCAAAATGTGCACTAACATTTATGTTAAGAAGTGTCAGTTGTGATCATGGTTTTGAAAAACTAAAAGATGCACTATGTTGTGCAGATGAGTTTTGCTTGAAAATTGAATGCATCTCATGAAAAGTTTTTCGGTTGATGCTACGAGAATTTCTTTGTCTATATAATATTCGATACTATGATTACTAAAAAGATCTGTGAAATCTTTAAGCCCACTAATTTTATTGTGTGGATATAAAACACAAACCAAACAATGTAATAATGGAATATGTTCAAAATACTTGTCAAATTGTTCTCCTATGGTGCTAATTATTTCATCAAAATAAATATCATGTTTACGATACAAAAGCACAACTTTAATAATACTTAGTTGGGGTGATTAAAAAAAAAGAGATGAGAGGAAAGTCTATAAATAGTGGATCAAATTTTGATAGTATAGTCAGTGTTTTTAAAATTTCAATCATTGTTTTATCTCTTGTGAAATCATCATCGACTAAAAAAGTATCAATACTTGAAATAGTATGATTACAAAACGAAAGAAGTAATTTTCATGAATAAAAGTATTTTATAACATTGACAAGTTAGAATTTTATCTAATGGTTACATCTAATATGAACTTTTTAAATTTTAATCGATTTTCCCAAAACAAAAAAGCCTTTTAAACTTTTTTTGACATGAGGAATGTGAATTTATAAAGCAAATGGTATTTTTGTTTACAGTGGTTGATTTCTTCAATTATGTTAATCCATTTTGAACACAAATATTAAGCATATAACATGCACATATATTATGAAATTATTCATCAATTGAATTAGGTATAAAAGATTCTTTTAATAAAGGCACAATTGTGATATCATTATTTGAAATATTATCAAAAGAAATGGAAAGAATTTTGTCATATGAATTATATTGACGTGCAACAACCAAAATGATTATAACAATTTGAGTGGCATTGTGACGGTGTTCAAATTTTTGGAAACCATAATTCATTTTGTTAGATGCCTAATCGACATCTATCTAATATGCAATGATATAAAAAAAAAATGTTAATTTATGACTGCTTTTCATACATCAGAAGTAAGACAACTTTAAAATTAGTCCATGCAAAAGTAGCTATCATTTTGTCTTTCTTGTCCTTATATATTCTTTTCATATCACTTTTCAAAGTATTTATGGGATTTCTTTTAAATTGTGGGTTCATGACATTGTTCATATACTATTCCAAATTTCAACTTTCACTCGTAACAAAAAGTATTTAATCTCTAATTATCCATTTAACATTTCCTCTTCATTAAGTATTTAAAATGATTAATTAGTTGACCTTGTGTGGTGTGAACTTGTATTTGCACTATTTTGAATGCCATTTGAACATCCGTATGTTTCTTATTTATGTGTCTATTCAATGTTTCGGTTTCCCCCTATTTTGTGTTTAAATGAGATTGGTGGATTATATAATTTACAAGTAGTTATATCATTTCCTTTAGCTTTTTCAAAAAAAAAAAAAAAAAATCCAAATGGTACATTTCATTTTAGCAATAGATTGTTTAGTAGTATCTATGGTAGGTTCTCATTTTGATTATTAGTGTCATTTAAATCAACAATTAAACGTGGACCTTGTGATATGTGAGATGTGTGTGAACTTCCTACACCATCCATTCTGTGCTAAAATTAAAAATGTTTGTAAACAAAAAAACTAATAAAGTAGTATAAACAAACTAGTAATGCAATTTAACAAAGGAACAAACAAACAAAATTCAGAATTGAAAAAAATACTAATTTGCGGAAAAAAAAATACTCCCTCAATCCCAATTTGTTTGTCACTTTTCAAGAATCTAACTTTTTAACAATAGTACGTCGATTGTGATGTTAGTGTCTTTTATTTTCTAATTTTTCCCTCCACAATTCAAAGCTTAAATTTGAATAACATTATTATAGAAGTAATGGGAGGGATAATATTGGAAAAAAAATATTGAAAGATTCCTTTAACTTTGTAAATATGACAAATATTTTGGAACATTCCAAAATAGAAAGTATGACACATTTAATGGGACTGAAGGAGTACTAATTTTATAATAAACAAGTTATTAACTACAAAGTTGCCAAAAATAGACAATAATAGGAACAAAAATAAACTAACTAGGCAATTAAACTAAACTAAACCAAAATATCAAATAAAGAAAGATATAATTAAAGTAAATAAGTAGAAATAACCAAGATCAAATTCAAATGTTGAATTTTAAATTATACACTTGAGTTCCTAAACTCTACTTGAGTACTTCAACACTTGAATTTTGGATAAACCTCCAAATTCCAATTGTACTCCACTAGAACTCCATTTAATAATTCAAGTAAATATAAATTTGTAAATAATACATAGCAATATTAGAATTTGTGTACTGTAATGATAATTTCAAGAGCGTGGTCAGCCCATGGACTGGCAATATTTGGCCTGAGCCCTAGACTGATGATCGATTTGTGGTGCTAGATTATTAACTAGCTAGACCATTAACTAGTAGCCCAATCACGGTCCAACCAAGCGGGCGAGCCGAGACTGACCACTTGTTTGAAAAATCAGGCCCATGCCCAATCCTATTTATGGTTATGGGCTTAAATGAGTTTACTACAGAAGTTTGGCAAGTCGGTTAAACAACAGGGTGGGCCAGGCAGGTTAGCCCTACCTATTACCATGTCTACCTAAACTCATAGTCAACCATTATATTAGCAAATTTATATCTATAACATGTGTAAAAACATTTTATCCTTATAAAATGCTAACTTAAATATTACACTCAAACAAATACGAGAATGCATTTATAAGTCAAACAATAACAATTAAATAAACAATGGGATAAAACAACAAATCAAGTAAAAGAGCAAAATTTAATACTTGAATAACTAAGAATATAACCCACCAAATTTATGAAGTTTCAAAACACATATTTTGAATTAGTTAAATGTTAATCCAAATAGTAAATTCAAACCTTCTTATGAGTAGAGGTTAGCAAACATATATGGCATTTATTTTCTTTAACAATAGGATTAGTAAATTAAAGCAATAAATTGCAAAAATAATTTATGCCCTAATTTTATGAATAAATTGCAAACTTCAGGTAGATGTCATCTTCTTTTTTATTAATCAATCGACAATATGTGATGAATAAATATAAAATCAATTTTAAATAATATACTTAAATTGCTATGTCCACTATTAAGTAGATAAGAGGACGGGAGAATCTATTCATATTCATAAGGCAACTAACTAGTATATAGATGTTGACTACAAGTTTAAATTTTATCATTAGACTATGTGTTATGAAAAGTCTTTGTATATTACATAGTTTTGATATATTGTGGCCACTCTCAAATATGTGATGCAAAAAATTTAATATTAGTGGCATCTTTTAACTTAATTTTCAATTTTTTTAATGTTGATTAAAAATTCTTATTTCCATTTTTTTATTATGTTTATTCAAATTACTAGACTTTATGTAATTAGAATAATTTTTACAACAAATATTTGAGAACTGGCTACTCTCAAATATTTGATGCAAGTATGCTGACAAAATTATGCATGTATATGCTATTTCAAGAATCAAGATGTATGAAACCAATAAAATAAATTATATAGTAGCAATAAAAAAAATACATATAGTTCCACTAATTAATGTAAAATCATGGTAATTTTATAACGTGCATAAATACATAAAAGATAATTTCAACTATATAAAATCACATTGTGAATTATTTTGAACCTTCATTAACAGATACATAGTTTTGCTAAAGTAAAATCATATATGCATCTTATTACAACTATGACATTTAAATACGACAATAGCACTTGCACTAACATAAGTCAAATTAAGGCTTGTAGTAGGTGAAATGCAAAATGAGAATGTTACGTTTCTCATAATTTATTAACATTTTTCAAAATAATGCAATAGGACTTATATTGAATTGCTCAGTACAAATCAACCTCAATGCATATAGAGTTATATGGGACAACCAATTGACCACTTGTAAAGGTCTAAAAGTATAATAAGCACATTCTACTTCAAAATAAGTTTTGAAAAGGGAATAACAACATCCATGCTTATAGCACATAGTTTTCCATTAATGAGGAAATAGTACTAAAGGTCTCATGACAAATCACTCAAGACTTTTAGTGGCTTTTAAAGGCCAACTAATGTCCATTACTGCCGCAAGTAAACATGGGATAGTAGACCAGATTCGTAACGAAAATTTTTCAATCACATTTGTATTAGATTTGTAAACAAATAATACTCAAAAATATGTAGTAGGTACCGGAAAGATAATAAGTACCAGATACAATCGTTTAAACAAATTGAATCCTCTTATATGCTTTTTTTACAATTGCATATATGTGTTACGAAATGCAATTACATAACAAACTAATAGGAATAAAGTGTATTTAGTGTACGAACCTTCTAACTTATGCATTCTGAAAAAATAACACAAAATAGATGAAGTATTATAAGCTTATTAATAAGTTTGGCCAGGAATCCTTACTTGCAAAACAAGAAATTTTTAGGGTTTCTTCCATCAAGTAATTACCTTAAACACGCAAATGAGAATATTTACTGAAATTGGGAGATATTAATTAATTAGGTAAAAAAATCATTTAATTATGTGGTCATATAGCGCAAGTCTTACAATTTGCTATGCATGTAGGACAAATTGAAATATTAATAACTTTTTATACAAAATCTACAAAGAATTGGCAATTTCTTACATCCATGGTGTAGTTCAAATTTTGCAAGTCTCTTGTGACACGTTGTCGGCATAATGAGTATAGAATTAGATTAATTTTCCCTTAGTTAATACTTTGAGAAGTTTTTCATCTATATATATATAGAGATATATATATAATTTTCTTCGTTGCTTGATTATCTAAAACGTCAGTCAAAGGATACAATTTTAGTTTTGCAAGTTTCTTGTGTTGAATAATTTTAATGTCGCAGTTGCCAAAATATGAAACATAAGCGATGATGACAATGAGTTTTCTACTTGATTAATTAGCTGAATTTAATATCAGAATGAAATGTCTCTTTCATACATGGGAAGATAAAATAAATAAAATAGGATCTCAACATTTGTCCCCAAAATTTGATGGACAAGTCATAACTAAGATAATTACAATGACTAAAATTTATCATACGCTAAAAACGTCTAGAAAAAATATATATTTTTAGAAAGAATATTTACTACTGGTTTTTTCGCAAACTTTTGATATTTTAGTGTGAGAGAGTGGCCAAATATTGATCATGAATTATCTCGTATACAATTGCTAAGACCAATTTTGATTAGCTTTTCTTGATGAGCATTAAATACCAAAGAAAAAACGGAAGAATACACATGCTATACTCACAATTGCACCTCCAATTAACATTTGATGAAGTTCTCCAAACTTTGATCACCTGACCGGAGTATTACTGCTAATTTCTGATCCCGACAATCAAAGTGCTCAGCATGTACTTGAGAACATTGAGGCTAGATATGATAGCAAAATTCATAACATTCTTTTAAAATAAAATAAAACAAAATTACTATGAGATAGTGACCAAATACAAGGTGAATAGTAAAATATAAGTTTTTTTTTTTTTTTTTTTCTCCTTCAATTGGCAACCTATCAAAGAGGAAGGGGAAAGGTCCAACTGGGCCATAGAAACTAGAGAAATTAACCTCTATTATAATAAGGAGCAAACCCAAGTGTTGGACTTTGGGGGTCGAAAACTATATAAATATATTATTGGAAAGACAGTATTTGGATTTTTGCAAAATTTTAGGGGTAAAGTCCAAATTTTTTCAAAACTTTCGAGAAATAAGACTATATAAATATATACCCAAGGATCAATTTTTTGTATTTTCTAAAATTTTTAAGGGGGCAAAGTCTAATTTGTTATAACAGAGTAATAATAATTCAAAAAATTTTAAGGGGAGAAAAAATAAAATTTCAAAAATCTTTGAGTTGGAAGGGACGGTTGTTCCTACCCGCCCCCTGATTGTCCGTTAATGATCCTAACAATGTAAGATCAAGGACTTGAACCCCTGACCTCACACGCAGGCCAAAAGCCTAGTGAATTGTAAATATAAGTGCATGCATTTATATGGTGAATTGTGGGAAATTTCTTATATAAATCGGATCTATGACATAATATTATGGATCCCTTAGTCCAAAAAAGAAACACATCACTCAATTAGGTGATGTGACTTGATGTTGGGTGATATATTTTTTTCGGAATTAAGGTGTTCACGCCACTATATCATAGATCTAGTCCATGCAAAAATTTTCCGTGAATTGTGTATAAAAGCGAGTACCACACTCAATAAAATAATAATAATAATAATAACCTGTGATGTAAATCAAATCACTAATCAAAGTATTAATGTTGCAGGAGGAACCTGTGCCTGATGTAAAATCAAATCACTAACCAAAGTATTAATGTTGAAGGAGGAATCAACGAGGAGAACGGGGTTAATTTTCTCCAGCCTTTTCTTGACTTAATTGTCACATTGGTTGTGGAGAAATCTCTTACAAGTGAAAGCATACGACCCATTGTCACCTCAGCTCCCCCATTCTCTCATTACTCTCAAAGGGAAAAAGAGTTAATTAATTAATTTTTTAAAGTAATATTTCTTCTATAATGCAATTTCTATGTAGCACTGTGAAATTCATTAAGCACACCATGCATGTTCATTGTGCTAAATTTCTTTGAACATAATGTAATGTTTCCAGACGGTAAATGCAGGAAGTTGAGTGATAGTGCTCAGAATTGGCACTTGACATGTTTTTATGATTGTTCTAAAAGTATTTATGTGACAGTCTTATTAAGGGCATTCATATAATTTAGACTTGGCTTAGTTAATATTGTAATTGGCCATAAAGCCCCTCATACGTGTTTATAAATAGGGATGTTTATGGGTCTAAATCCTAAGGTCCTTCTCATAATTTCCTCCTCATGATTCAACTCTCATATTTTCTTTATAATTTTCCTCGGCTCTCCTTTTCTCTCTCTCTCTCTCTACAAAAAATTCATACAATTTATCATTTGGCACCGTACGTGAGAACCGAAAATTTATGACTTTTCTCACCTAGTTATAGAAAATACAACTTTCAGTTTTGTTTTTTGAAGGGATGAAGAACCGAGGCATAAGACAAGTAGCTAACAAGGAAGCAGAGACAAGCAATCCGCATCTTTTACTTCAAAATGACCAAGGAGAAGGCTTCGGAGCATCGAATGAGGTACAATAGAAGCAAAATGACGTCCAAAAATGTATTTCAGACCATTTTGAGTCTTTCCAAGCCTTCGTGGAGCAATGTGAAAATAACACTCTATCTGATCGGTCAAACTGAGTAGGTACACACCGAGCTGACAAGCAACAGGTTTCTGGTAGGCGTCCTAGCAAATAGCTTGAGAACGACCACAAGTCCGAGAGACTTGAGGTACAAAATCATAAGATCTCGCTTGGACTACCGATCCGAGGAGTCTCAGATAGCAACCAGCAAACCTATGAGAGTACCTGTGCATGAGAGGATCGCCTTACAATCTTCCCGGCAAAGTACGCCTTTGGAGCTCCTTCCGGAAAGTTATTAGGTTTCATTGTCAGTAAGCGGGGGATTGAGATAGCCCAGCAAAGATCGAAGCTATCCGTGATATGCCTGTACCAAAGACTCAGAAGATTGTAAAAGATCCTCTCATGCACAGGTACTCTCATAGGTTTGCTGGTTGCTATCTGAGACTCCTCGGATCCTGTCTCTTATACACATCTAGATGTGTATAAGAGACAGCTTTAAGCCTATGCAGAATTTACACATGGCGTTCTCAAGCTATTTGCTAGGACGCCTACCTTTTGAACCCTGTGTGTTGGTCCCCCAAAGCCAGGGAGGCCATTAATCATGTATCTGTCGATTTTGGACGGATCCATGGGTTGTGTCTTGGGGCAGCATAATGACAATTCGGGCAGAAAGGAGCAGGCTATCTATTATCTAAGCAAGAAGTTTACAATCCATGAAGCCAATTATTCTTTTCTAGAACGAACATGTTGTGCATTGGTTTGGATCTCGCAATTGCTAAGGCATTATCTACTGGGTCATACCACTTATCTCATTTCCAGGTGTGATCCCCTTCGCTATCTGTTAGAGAAGCCTATGCCTACTGGACGCTTGGCTAGATGGCAGATGTTGTTAGCAGAATTTGATATCATCTTTACTACTCAAAAGGCTATCAAAGGACAAGCGATAGCTGATCATCTTGCTGAGAACCCAAGGGAGAATGATTATCAACCCTTGCACACATACTTCGCGGACGAAGACATCTTATTCATTGGCACTGCCGAAGACATGAAAGATGAATGCCCACATTGGAGGCTATTCTTTGATGGTGCATCCAACACTTTGGGTGCAGGCATAGGAGCAGTTTTGACATCTCCAGGAGGCGAGACAATTCCCCACTTGCAGTCTTGAGGCAGAATCTGATGGACTGCCTTGGTTTCATGACATCAAGGAGTTTTTGGACAAAGGCAACTACCCTCCAAGGGCTAGTACTTCAGATAAGAAGTTCCTACGCCAAATGTCAATCAAGTTCTTTTTAAATGGCAGTATACTTTAACAATTCACCGAAATAGTAATGTCTCTTATACAGTTGGTAGATGTCTCTTATAGACATGAAGATGTGTATAAGATCGAGCCGCCAGCTTCTAATGGTCATTCCTTCATTCTACTAGCGATTGAATATTTCACTAAGTGGGTCGAGGGTGAATCCTACAAGCACGTCACAAAGAAAGTAGTGGCAGAGTTCATCCGAAATAACATCATTTGCCGCTTTGGGATCCCTGATACATTGGTTACCGACAATGCCAAGAATCTGAACAATGACATGGTAGATGGTCTTTGTGCCCAATTCTAGATTAAGCATCGGAATTCCACCATCTACAAGCCAAAAATGAATGGGGCAATCAAGCACCAACAAGAATCTTAAGAGAATTATTCGAAAGATGGTTTGATCAGCGTGATTGGCATGAAAAGCCGCCATATGCCTTTGTTGGGTTATCGGACTTCCATCGGGACATCTATGGGCAACGCCTTACTCCTCATGTCCGGAATGGAAGCTGTTTTGCCAGCGGAAGTAGAGATCCCTTCTCTACATTCTTATGGAGGCTGAGTTAGAGGATGCAGAATGGGTAAGGCTCAGACATGAACAACTTGCACTCATTGATGAAAGACGGCTAACAGCTGTGTGTCATGGCCAATGTTATCAACGGAGGATGGCCCGAGCTTACAACAAGAAAGTCAAGCCTAGACATTTTCAAGCTGGCGATCTAGTTTTGAAACGTATATTGCCAATACAGGACGAAGCAAAGGGCAAGTTTGCTCCTAACAGCAGGGTCCATTCACTTTGTGCCAAAAAAAAAAAAAAAAAAAAGTTTGAGAGGCTGACCAAAACAAATGCCAACAAAACTCAGTTTGTTATAATTGGGGCAATTTTTTTGCAAATCTATTCTCCCCAATTCAGTCAATTGCCTTCAAGTAAGACTCTTAGCCCAAAACTGGGCAATTCTTTTAGATAAGGGACATAACCAGTTTTCTTCACAAACACGTTTATACCCTTGTAGCTATATTCTTTCCAACCAAAGCGCCCATCTTAAACTGGGGCAAGTTTTTGTTAAGATAATCCCAATCTTTACCAATCACACGACTTAACCCCTTTTTGACCCTGACTATCCTAAATTCTGCATAGGCTTAAAGGGAGCAGTTTGTACGGTCTCGGCAGTTGATGTTAACATGTCTATCCCAATAACAGGGAAGGCAGCACTTCTGATGTGTAAAAACTTTGAAAACTAAAGTTCGCAAGCATTGGGCTAAGACGATTACTTAGCCAGACGTCTGCTGAACTGGGGTTGTCTCTTATACACATCTAGATGTGTATAAGAGACAGGATTAGATCTATCTATTGTTTTTAAAAAAAAAAAAAAAAACAAAAGCTAAAGAGAGGCTAGGTTGAAAACCCTACGGGGCGGCCTAGGCAAAAGGAGAGTGCGCGAAAAAATGCAAAAATAAAAATAAAAGGGAGGGGAACCTTAGCGAAAACCTGAAAAGGCGCTGAGGAAAGGGCAAATCGAACAAACGGTCAAAATCTGGTTGATGACTTCTCTGAGTCCACGTCTGGGAAAGTGTTCAATCGAAATTTGTTGTGAAGTTAGGCTTATTGGTTTTATTTTTATTTTTGCATTTTTTCGCGCATACACATTTTGCCTAGGCCCTGTCTAAGAGACAGATATTAAAACTGTGTATAAGAGACAGTACATTATCTTTCAAGCTAAACGTAACTGTCTTCATATGTGGCCAGATGTGTATAAGAGACATGTGTACCTGCATTATTTATTCATGTACTTCTATCTAACTCACACATTGCCATTTTGTTTGTTTGTAGTTGTTCTTCTTGTTGTTGATGTCTTAGTTGTCAAATATGTGAAAATCATCTGTTTAATCGAACTACGTTCGACCTGAGTATTCCCCTGGTGGGATACGTTGGCAGCTCTTATCGAGCTCGGTCACCTTGCTTATTATATTCACTAAGATTGACATTTTTATGTTATGATACTGACCAATTCAAGTTTTCTTTGCTCAATATCGCATTGTTTTGAGTACCTGCAGGTACACGAAAATAAAGTGGACGCTAAAATCAACGACACTGGGGCAAATTTTTATTGATTGGATATCCTTCATAAACAACAAGGGACGCACTAATCCTGATAACTGTCTAAGATACAGCAATTATTCTGTATTTCCAGATTTTAAAAAGAGTGTACGCCAACCCTAATGAAGCAATCAACCTCACAGGTGATCGCCACTTGGAAAAGGATGCACTGAATTTTCAGTCAAACCTCTCAGTTTAAATGATCCTGTCATTTACCGTTTAGGAACTTCGTGTTCTAGTTTACAATCCAGTCATGTTAGGGTTAATTACTAGTTGCCTTTTACGCTTTATTTCATGGGTAAGCCCAATGGCATGGCCAGTCCTCCGTGTGCGTGTCATTCTTATTGCATTTTCACCCGATAAACGAATTTCGGGTTCTCATTTCTATTTTTTATCAACCTGATAAACAAATTTCAGGTTTGCATTTTTCTCCCGATAAACGAATTTCGGGTTCTCATTTTCATTTTCATCAACCTGATAAACGAATTTCAGGTTTGCATTTTCATCCCCGATAAACAAATTTCGAGTTCTCATTTTCATTTCATGAACCTGATAAACGAATTTCAGGTTTGCATTTTTATCCCCGATAAATGAATTTCGGGTTCTCATTTTCATTTTTATCAACCTGATAAACGAATTTCAGGTTTGCATTTTCATCCCCGATAAACCAATTTCGGGTTCTCATTTTCATTTTCATCAACCTGATAAACGAATTTCAGGTTTACATTTTTCTCCCCGATAAACGAATTTCGGGTTTCCATGCTATTAACCTGATAAACGAATTTCAGGTTTGCATTTTCCTCCCGATAAACGAATTTTGGGTTCTCATTTTCATTATTTTATTTAACCTGATAAACGAATTTCAGGTTTGTATTTTACCCGATAAACAAATTTCGGCTTTCATTTCAAGTTTACATTACCCGACAAACTCACCGTTTGGGTTTTCATTTCACTCTTGTTACCTCGATGACACAAAGTCGGGTTTTTATTTTAATTTATATGTCTTTACCCCGATGACATAAAGTCGGGTTTTCATTCGAATTTACATACTCTTGCCTTGATGATACAAAGTCGAGTTTTCATTCGAATTTACATACTCTTGCCTTGATGATACAAAGTCGAGCTTTTAATTCATATTGTTTGTTGAGTTTCATTACCAGTGGCGTTTGCATGTTATGTCAAGTTAGTTTTCTTTGTCTTTCACAGCTACGTGTCATTCGAAATTCCTGTACTCCCGATAAACACTAGATCGGGATTTCATTCTTGTTTTCAAGTTTCATTTATGTCTCTTATGGTTCATTTCACTGGGAGTCTTTTTATTCATTTCTTTCCCCCAATAAGGAATCTAGATTACTTTTCCGCTCTTGATGAATAGATAGATCTAATCTCCCCAGTGTGTTTGTCAAGATGGTGAATTTTTCCTTCCATGACCTCATGAGCTTAAGGTTGACATGTGGCAAATTTTGTTGCACGATTGGAATCATCCAGTCATGCGGTGTCTACAATCTTTGCCTAGAGTTTCTTCGATCCTCTTCGACACTCTGGCAAAGAGGGGCAAGCTGTAGACACCTATTTTTGTCCCGTAAGTTCTCCTCTATTTTTCTTTTAATTTGACTCTCAATTTTGTTTTTAATTTCCCTTTTAATTTTTTTTAAACCTACTTTTTTATTTCCTCTTCATTTATCCTTTAATTCTCTCTTAATTTGTCTTATGGTGTTTCATTATTATGTGTTTTATGCATTTTGAAATACAAAGAATGAGTTTTAATATTATTTAAGTTTTTAGATTTTTCAAAAAAAAAAAAAAAATTAAAAATTAAAAATTAAAAAAAAAAAAAAAAAAAAAAGAAGTTCAGCGCGGTACTGCGCGTGAACAGTCAGCTGTTTTGGCCAAGTTTTCTCTGCGTTTTTCACCCATTTTTCACCAAAAATTTCAGATGCCCATACTCCCCACATGACAAGGAATGGTCTTTGACCATTTTTACACTCAATCCAATTCATTAAAAGCACAAAAAATCAGTCTAAAGTGGAGAGAAAAAATTTTCTGCAGAGAACTTTCTGAAGCAAAAAAAAAAACTCTGCCAAACAGCCAACTTTGAGCCAAAATTTCATACGATCGGAGAGGAATTAGACTGAACTCAAAGAAGAAAAATTTTAGAGGGTTCCTGGGGCTAAAACTTATATTTGAAAATATTAAGCAAAATCGTCCATTTAGAGGGTCAAAAACGTGGTAGAAAACGGCTGTTGGTCCAGAGGATTTTCCAGAAAAATTTCTGAGTCTGGAAAATTTTCCAGACAGCCAAATTTGAGCCAAAATTCCATACGATCAGAGAGGAATTAGGCTAAACTGAAAGAACAAAAGTTGTAGAGGGAGTATTTACCTGGAACTACAACTTATCTTTTGAAATCCAAAGAAAAATCGTCCATTTGGAGGGCTAAAAATGTGGTAGAAAAAGGCTCTTGGTCCAGAGGATTTTCCAGAAAAATTTCTAAGTCTGGAAATTTTCCAGACAACCAACTTTGAGCCAAGATTTCAAGCTATGAAGGAGGAACTGGAGTAAACTCAAAGAATGAAAGTTATAGAGGGTTCCTGGAGCTACAATTTTTATTTTCAAACCCGAAGCAAATTCATTAATCTGATGGGTCAAAAGCTTGGTGGAAAAAGGCTTGTAGCCCACCAAAATCTGCAAAAAGAAAAGAAAGGTTAGAAAATTTTATTTCCATTTTACTCCTCCAGATTTCAGTTTTTTGCATTTTAGCCAGAGAATATTTTCTTAAATTACATTTAGGCCCTTCTGATAGGGCCCATTTGGTGCCACGTCATCGATGACGTGGCATTTCCAAAAAAAAAAAAGAGACAAAATTTCAGAAAATTTTTGTTTGCGTTTTAATTTGGCCCTCCAGATTTCATACTTCTGCATTTTTAGCCCTCAAATAATTTTTTTTTTTTTACATTTAGGCCCTTAAGGAATTTTCTTTAATATTACTGTTTTTTTTTCTTTTCTTTTTTCTTCAAATTTCTTCCAAATTACATGTTTTATGTCAATAACCACCAATTTTTGCTTTGATTTCTATTTGGCATTTTAATATGTTTTAATTATCCTTGGATTGTGAAATTACTGTTTTGCCCTTATGGGTGTTTAATTGTAAATATACTTTGATCTTTGCACATTTTTTTATTAATTGATTTTGTGATGATTGGTGCTTTATTTTAATGTTTATTGGTCTCATTATAATATTTACGCCTTATCTTATTTGTTAAATTATGTGAATTTACTCTTTTGCCCTCAAATTTTGGATTAGTTGAACAACTAGAAGTTAAATATTTGAATCAAATTCAATTTAGCCCAGGACTTAATAATTGTATCAATAATATAAAATTGGGCTAGAAATAAACTCCGGCATGCATGATAAATGACTATTTTGCCCCTTGGGAGTTAAAGGGCACTACAAGCTCAATGTGTGCGACTTTTAATTGGACCCGGGCTAAATCTACAATCAAATGTTGTCTCTTTACCATTTATTTTCGTTTCCTCATTAACATGTACATATTTTATTACTTTTAAACTATCTCAAAGCACACGTATGCTACAAAGTCGGCAATAATGAATACTAAAATTGAAAAGAGAAACGCGATAAAATCATGCAACCGGTCCAACGCCGGGTAAAGTGGGTGCCGAGGGAAATTCAAATCCATCCCAAACCTTCCCATTTTACAACAGGATTCCCGAACTCATTTTCTTGAGTTACGCGGACCAGGAGTCAATCTAAACTAGGGTTTATTTTCTTTTTAAATTTTTGATGTATTTTTGTGTCCCGGCGCACCAACACACCGGGTGGCGACTCCAGTCTTGTTTTTCCCTAGTTTAGATTGTTTTTATACAATTCATAGTCACATTAAAGGCCCCGTTATGTAATAGTAAATAGGTGATTCATTTAAATTTGTAATAGTAAGTAGGTAATTTATGTTTGTAAATTGTAATTTAGATGTGTATAAGAGACTAGGGATACCGGGATACAATGATGACTATGAATTGTATAAATACACATCTGTTTCAATAGCGGGTCGGTAGGCGCGTGATAAAAGGGGGGGCGCGACACCTCTGCCACAGCAATACAAGTTTCTTGATCTGGACAGGTACAAGGGTAATTCTGACCTGTTGGACCATCCTCAATATGTGGTAGCCGTCACTATCCTCTATAGCTATAACGAATCCATCCGATGCAAATTGTTCGCCACAATGCTCGGAAGCCCCACACAAAAATGGTTCTAGAAATTATTAGTAAATTCAATTGCAACTTTCAATGAATTAGTGAAGTCTTTCCTCGGGCATTTTTGAAATAAATCTGTGATACAGAAGGACACCTCGTATAATAAGTTTATGTAAGTGATCACTATCCTCAATGATGAAGTGATTCAAATAAAAAATGTTCGTCAGAAAATCTTAATTGCTGCCTTATGCAATGGTATCCGACCTAGAAGCTTCAATGCTGAACTGGCTAAAAGAATGCCTGATACTTATTCCAAGTTTCTGGAGAGGGCCTTAGAATTCATACGAGGCGAGGAGTCTAACAGAACTAAACAAGAAATATATGAGTCCCAAAAGAAAAAGAATTTTAGCGCTTCTGACTCCTCATTTTCTAAGAAGCAAAAAATTGTGGATAGACTCAATTATCCCAATAGAAGAACTTTGGTGAACCAGATAGTCTACCTAAACAATAATGTTGCTGATCAACTTCAGAGGACAAAAGTCCTACCGAATTCAGATTTTACACCTCTTAATACTTCAAGGAGGGAAATATTATATCAGGTACAACACCTTGGTATCCTTAAACCTCCTCCCCTAATGATAGCAGGACCCAATCAGAGGGATAAGTCAAAGAGTTCCGCATTCCATGGCCAACACGGTCATGACTCACAGAGCATGTAATCATTGGAAAATTGGAATAGAAAAAGCAATCCAGGAAGGCCACTTGCAGTAGTTCATCAGCCGAACTGCCACAAAATTTCAAAAAAAATTCTAATAATAGGGCCAATCAGGTGCAACCTTAACAATATTCTCCTCACTAGCCAAATTGAAACAATCAAAATAGAAATAATAATCAAGCTCAAGAGCAACAAGTTCGTGTAGCTGGAGTGATAAATACTATAGCTAGAAGACCAAGGGCAGGGGATTCTTGTGCACAATGTATATGTCTGTAGGAAAGGATCGAGAAAAGAGGTTGAAACTTTTCATGAGTCTCGAGTACACCTCGGATGACCCTGTTCCCAGCCGCATGCTCCACAACGACCCTATGGTAATTCATGTACAAGTGGCTACTTATGAAATGCATAAAGTGTTCGTCGATACTAGAAGTTCGGCAGACATTATTTTCTGGGATGCTTGGGAGAAAATGCCCATCAACCCATCTTTGATTAAGCCTTTTGCAGGTTTATGAAGACTCCTCTGGTTGGCTTTACTGGGGACTTAGTCATGCCAAAAGGACAAATTATGCTACCATTGACCCTCGGAACTCTCCCGAAGCACAAAGTTGAGATGACTAATTTTGCCATCGTGAAAAGGGACAATTCCTATAACATGATCCCGACCCAATCAATGCAATATACGCACAGGATCCTCCATCTGTTTTCCACATTGAATTAAATTTATATTGAGGGATTGGTCAGAAGCCAAGGTGATTGGGAATAGCAAGAGGCTCGAGCATGCTATATGATGTTCTTGCAATCCCAATCACAAGCTGTCTATTGTATATAAGGCTTTTCTCCAAATGTTCGATGCTCCACCCACGTCGAGTATGCCAAATGAATCACTGTCCGATCTGAAGATAAAAGAAGAAAATGTAGGCCATTCAACAAGTGCACAAGAGATACCAGAACTGCCCGCACCAAAGGGAAAAGGCAAAGCCAAAGTGGAGTCAGAAGATGAGGTTCCCATTGAAGAAACACCCTTGGACCCGAGTTTTCCAGACAAAAAGATAAAATGTTTGCTATTCTTCCAGAAGAGTTCAAGGGCCTCCTCTTCAGACTTCTCAGTGAATATAAAGATGGGTTTGCCTGGACAGGGGAAGACATGCCTTGGATTCCCCAAGAAATCATTGAACGTAAGTTTGGAGTGGACCCAATACTCAAGCCAGTCAAGCAGAAGAAGCACCTCTTCGGTTTGGAACAAAGCTTGGTTATCAAAGCCGAGGTCAATAAACTTTTAGCTACAAAAATTACTAGAGAAATATTATATCCGGCCTAGCTTTGGAATCCCATCCTTGCAACAAAAACAAGACTTCTCATGGTGCATGTGCCAGGACTTTATCGATCTTAATAAATCCTGTCCGAAGGACAATTACACTTCGCCTCAAATTGATATAATAGTTGATTACTTTATAGGATTTTATATTTTGCACTTTTTAGATGCATTCAAAGGATATCATCAGATATTCATGGCAAAGGAATAATACCTTAGATGAGGAGAAAACTTCTTTCATTACAGACCGAGACACGTATTATTATTTCACGATGCCTTTCAGACTTAAAAATGCAGGAGCCACGTATTAGAGGATCGTCAATAAGGTGTTCAAATTGCAAATAGGTCAAAATATGGAGCTCTATGTAGACAATATTGTGGTAAAAAGCAGAACCTTTGAAGACACGCTAGAAGATCGGAGAGAAACCTTCAAAACATTAACGTCAATTCGAATGAGCCTGAATCCCAAAAAATGCACATTTTGGGTCCCCATGAAAAAATTTCTTGGATTCATCGTCTCCCATCGAGAGATTAAGGCCAACCTGGAAAAGGTTCAAGCTATAATTAAGATAAAAACTCCCACCTCGATCAAAGAAGTTTAGAGGCTGACTAGAAGAATTGCGGCTCTAAATCGATTCTTATCAAAATTAACCAAAAGAAGGTTACCATTTTATCAATTTATAAAAAGATAGACAATTTTTAGTGGACAGATAAAGCTTAGAAGCAGCTTTTGAAGTGTTTAAACAATATTTGAACAACCTTACGAAGCTTGTGTCTCCACAAAAAAGAGAACCTTTGTACCTGTATATTTCAATTGCAAATTCGGTGATCAGTTCGGTTCTCCTACAAGGGGACAAACATAGCAACTAATCCCCTATATATTTCATAATTAAGGTGCTTCAAGGGTTAGAGAAGAATTATTCTCTTACAGAAAAAGCTGCCTTCTCCTTGGTGATATCAACTCGGAAGTTAAGACCTTATTTCCACATATATAAAATAATTGTCTTAATTGACTTTCCTTTGAAAAGTATATTGAGTAAACCTGACATCTTGGAAAGAATGATAAAATGGGCTATTGAACTATTTGAGTTTGATATTGAGTTCAAGTCTCGTGCAGCCATTAAAGCACAAGTTCTAGCAGATTTTATAGCCGAAAACTATGGAACCAAAAAGCTAGAATAAATCATGCCGGTGAGAAGACTTTATATGCGAACTTCACATTGACAGGGCTGCTTTTTCGTGTGAATCTAGAGCCGAGGCAGGTATTATAATCAAGTCTCCAGAAGGAGATTATCTCACTTATGCATTAAGGTTCGGGTTCCCAGCAACAAACAATGAAACTGAGTACGAGACACTCATATGGAGGATGAAATTGGCCTATAAAATGAGAGCTTGGACTATAAAAAATATATAGTGATTCACAGTTAGCTGTAAATCAAAGTTTGGAAAATTATGAACCCCGAAGAGTGATTTTAAAGAAATATTTGACCAAAGTGAAAAATTGGAGTCAAATTTTAAAAAAGTAGACCTTTTCAAAGTTTTACGAGCTAAAAATGCACATGTGGATGCACCATCAAAGCTAGTTTGGTAATATACTCGCACCAAACAAAGGAAATATTAATAGAAATACAAGATTCAAGGTCCATCAATCTCGTGGAGAAAATTATGGATATTCACACAAATATTGGTTGGATGGAACTTATAATAAATTACCTGACCCATAATGAACTTCTTGAAAACCTGGCTTGAAGCTAGAAAGCTTAAATATAGAGCCATAAAGTATATGTTGATTGATGGAATTCTTCACAAAAAGGCTTATTTGTGCCCACTACTGAGGTGCCTCGATCCCATTGAGGCAAATTATGCGCTGAGATAGGTCCATGAAAGTATATGCAGAAGCCATAGAGGACAGAGGACCTAGCTCGTAAGGTATTTCTAGTTAGGTATTATTGGCCCACTTTACATCCATATGTGGATGACTTAGTTCAAAGGTGTCACCAATGCCAAATACATGCACCAGTCCCCTATAGACTAGGTTCAGATACGGTCCCAATTCAGAGTCCATAGCCATTCTTCCAATGGGAAATAAACCTTCTGGGACTGTTACCGAAAAGGATAGGTAAAGTCAAATTTTTGGTAGTAGCAATTGATTATTTCACTAAATGGATTGAAACCGAACCTTTAGGCTCTATCTCTAGAAGATCGATGAAAAGTTTTTTTGGAAAAATATTGTTTGTTAGTTCGAAATTCCTTCTTCCTTCTTATTTCTGATAATGAGAAGTAGTTTGAGAGAGAACCTTTCAAGAGCTTCTATTCTAATCTCGGCATAAAATAGCATTTCACTTTGGTGGCACATCCTCAAGCAAATGACCAAACAAAAGTTTCTAACAGAACCTTTCTTATAGGGTTAAAGACTCAACTGAAGCGAGGTAAAGGTGCATGGGTTGATGAAGTGCCTAGTGTCCAATGGGCATATAGAGCCATTCCACGAACAGCTAATGGACACACACCTTTCAGCTTAGTTTATGGTTCCGAAGCTGTTATTCCTGATGAAATTGGATTACCATCAACTCGAGTAGCGTTATGCAATTTGGAATAGAATGAGGATGCTCCAAAAAATAATATGGATCTGTTGGAAAAAAAGAGGTTGGATGCATCCATTCGAGAGGCTAAATATAAACAAATCATAGCTCAGTATTATAACTCCAAGGTTAAACATAAATACTTGTAGCCTAGGGATTCGGTGCTTCGGAGAAATGAGGCAAGGCTTACCGAGTCAAAGGAAAAATAAAGTTGGACCCAAATTGGAAAGGCCCTTATCATGTGATAGAAGCTCATAGATCAAGCTATATGAAATGAGACCCCGTTCCCATAATGTGGAACATTGTAAATTTGAAGAAATAATAATAAGGGATGTAATGCACTTCATTTCTTATGAAAATAAACACTTTTTGAGAAAGTGTATTGAATAGTGTTAGAGGATTGAGATCTAGTGGTCCCTCCTCAAAAAACATAAGCCGCTCCAACCCGCTAATATGCTAAAGAGACTCGAATTGGGCTTGAAATGAAAAGAAAAGGCACGAGTGTTAGGAGGGCTGAAACCTAGTAGTTCCCTCTCAAAAAGCATAAGCCACTCTGACCCATCGATGTGCTAAAAAAGTTTGGACTAGGCTTAAGATGAAAAGAAAAAAGTAAAAAAATCACGAGTGTTAGGAGGGCTGATATCTAGTGGTCCTCCCTCAAAAGCGTAAGTTGCTTTGACCCGCCTAAGTGCTTAAAAGGTCTGTCTCTCGGATCATGCTCAAAATGAAAAGAAAAAGAAAAGAAAAAAAGTATGAGTGTTAGGAGAGCGAGACCTAGTGGTCCCCCCTAAAAACATAAGCCACTCTGACCCGCTGACGTGCTGAAGAGGTTCGGATCAGGCTTAAAGTGAAAAGATAAAAGCAAAATGAACTATTTTTTGGAGGGTTGAGAATTAGTAATCCCCTATCAAAAAGCATAAGTCGCTCTGATTTACAAAAAAGGTATAGATCAGGATTAGAAGATAGAGTAAAGAAGAAAAATAAAGTGTTTTCCACTTTGACTGACAAAACGTATAAGTTAAGGCATGTTTTGATTATAGGAACACATGATTAAAAGCTGTTTACCTGATGTTCGCCTAAGTGGTATTAATGGTTGAGGCATAGTTACACGAGTTCAAGTATGGATGATTAGGTGTTTAGGACTTCGTGCGTTTGGCACTTTTTGGGTGCAGGAAGGAATGCAATTAAAAAGAAGAAGAGAAAAGGGCATTGAAGTGCAAATTCGCTTTTAAATTTTATTATAGAAGCCCTATCTATTACAATTACTAAACATCTATTACATTAGAGGGCTTGGCGGAGGAAGTGAAAGCAAGATCAGTCAGCTTAGATGCAGGATCACGAGAAACAGGCTCAGTTCAACATTTCTCGAGATCGCAACTTTAGGAGTCCCAGTAATCGGTACTTGAGTTATGAACTTCGCTTCCAGATTTATAATCACCTCGTCATTAACTAAAGTGTCATGTGGAAGACCTTTATACAGATCAGGGTTCTTCATCAAGTGGTCACATGCCATGGTGAACCCCATGGAGAAGACATTCTGGGTAAACTCCTTAAGCATTGCATCTGCCTCTTCCGAGATGACGAATGTGTTTCTGCCTCATATCAGTAGCTCTTTCTCCCGAGATTTAAATATGGCTTTAGCAACTTTAGACTCTTATTGGAGCTGAATGATCTTCTTGTCTTGGTCGGCAATCTTTTTATCTCGATCGGCAACGTCAACATGAAGTGTCAATTCTTCTCTATCTCGGATTGGCGAAGCCTCTTCCTCAGCTCATCTATCTGAGCTTTTCATTCATCGTACTTCTTCCCTGCCTCAATGTTGCACTTCAGCTTGTTGGCCTGAACAACCTCTTTTATTTTTTTGGCTAGTCTCAACCTTAGCATGGGCTACCTCCTGCTTCATAGAATTTACTATTGAGTAGAAGATGGCCTCCCTCTTCACAATGATGGGCAAAATAGTGATAGCCTACAAGATAGTAACTAGCAAGATTAAAATCTTCAGAAGAAACACAGGATAAAATGTTTGGAAAAGGAAAAAGAAGAAGGAAGAGGTTACTTACATTCAATAAGTTGACATGTAGCTTGTCGAGCATCTACTAGGGTGTTAGCCTCTTTATATAAGCTAAATCCCGTGGTGGGTGATGAACATAGCTTGTTCTCGAGTCATCCTCGTGAATTGAGATCAGGCATTGATATCAATTGGATGGGTGGTTAGAATTAGGTACTGCCCAAGGTGGAAGTAATACCTTGGACTCGAAAGTGGGTCAATGGACATTTGAGACCAAGGGAGGTCACTTGGCCCAGCCAAACTCATTTTCTCCTCAAGAGTATATTTTTTGCCTCCTGAAAAGAAAGAAAGTAATAGAATTTGTGGAAGCTTTACTTAGATAATACAATGAAAAGCAAGTACAGGGTATGCAAAAAATTAGGCTTGCTATAGGCAGTAATGAACTGCTTGGACAGAGGCAAACCCTTGGCAACCTTGTCAAGAGCCTTACAACCAAGCCCATGCCAGAGGGTCTTGAAGGTGAAGAAGTGGACGAAGGAGTGCCTGAGGAAGAGAGGTGGCCTCTGCCCTCGAGGTGTTGGCCTTCCTACTTCTTTCCTGGTCACCCAAACTAGTTTAGGTTTGGCTCGGGAAGTAAGGGGAATGGCCACGGTTACCACCTGACCGCTGCCATAGCCTCTTGAGATGGCATCGATAGGGGCCTCAATTGTAATATTGACAACGGCCTATGTGTTGGTGACAGGCTCCAAAGCATACAAAGCACTTTTCATTGCTGATAAATAGCCGCTAGTGGAAAAGGGGATAGGCTGGCTCGAGGAGCTAGCCCAATTGTCACAGTTGTGGGGATCAAACCTCTCAAGAAGGTGCTCAAATCTGCAAGACAAGAATAAGTTAGATCGGGTTCGTTCATCGCAGGAAAGATTGGGAAAGTTATAAGCAAGTCCTATTAACCTTGGTAAGAATCGTAGTCCTCAAGTATAATGTGTCCATGAATGGCTGGTTGGTTATGAAAGTCTATCCTAAGGTTGGGCTCGATGAGCCTCTTATCCTCATTGGAGCTCGGAGGCAAAGCATTTTTTATCTTTAAATTTTCTTTAATAAGGTTCTAAGGACCTCGGGGCATTGGAGGATAAAGGTATTGAACAAAAAAAATGGATTTTTTCCAGTTATGAATAGAGGAGGGGTTACCCGAGATGAGCTGTTTGCCCAGGCCTCGGGGAGATACATAAAAAAAGCCCTTTAAGGGGAAGAGTTTTGACATCATTTTCTTCAAAAGTGTCTGAAGAAAAGGGAATATCATATAATTTACAAAGAAAACAAAATCTAGCAATAACTCTGAGGGCATTGGGATGTACTGATGTCCCAACGATCACAAAGTTGGTTGAGGAATGGATCTATGGGAGAGCCGTAGGCCTACCTCAAGCTGCTTCTAGTAAATGGTAGGAGGGGGCAAGTGGCCTCGGTCCTCATGTGTAGGGTATTTAATGTTTACGTATTTAGGGAATCGATACCTATCCCTAAGAGTTTTGATGTCCTTAGGCTCAAGGGTGTTGAGAGTGTTGGACCCCTAATATGATAATCATGTTTTGGTGATGACCAAATCATACTAATGGCTTGTAAACAAGTGTGCAAAAGAACAAGGAGATTCAGACGATGAAGACTATCTGAGAGAAAGGAACTCAAACGCAAGTGACAGTCTGATACATGCCCAGAGGGCAATGGAAGTGATAAACTTATCGGACACAAATGACTGTCCGAAAGACAGAGTTTCGAACGATGACTGGTAATCATCTGACACAAAGAACCTGAAGCAGTCTCAAATGAAGAATAGTGTCCGATCATATTTCTAGAAGACATTGCATCTACTGGACGCAAGTTCGGACGCATCTTCGAACGTCCGAAATGAATACCCTCAGAGAACAAATGCAGCATCGGACACAGAGTTTAGCAGCGGCCATCCGAAAGGTCCAACGGCTAGTTCGTTCGGACACACACTCACTGCATCGGCCATCCAAAAGATGTAACAGCTAGTTTTCCAGTAAACAGAAAATAGCCGTTAGAGAATTGTTGAAGGCAGTTTTTGGGCATCTATAAATACCCCCAGGTCTGTAAATGAGAAAAAAAAATAGAGTAGAGCTATTGCATTCAATACAAACACTTGTAAGAGCTATTTTGGAAGAAATAGGCTAAAATATTGTGGGTTGTATTGGTTTAAGTAGTGTAGTTCTCTCGGCTCAACTAGAGGTAATTAGTGTGAACAAGAGTAGACTAGTGAGTGAAGAGGCACTACTAGCCTCTAGTGGATATACTCCAAGTTTGAGAAGTTTGGGAGTTTGGTTTGATACTCTCTAGCTCAATCATCTAATATTTGTTCTTTGAGCTCCAATTATTGAATAGCTTTCGTATTCATTTGTGCTTAACTATTTATTTGTTGCATAAATTTTGCATTTCTCATTAAATACATTAAAAGGTTTGTTTTTTGAAACAACCTAATTCAACCCTCTTAGGTTGCTTTTTGGGCCAACAATTGGTATCAGAGCTTGATCTCTTATATTAAGTTTAACTAGCTTTTGAGAAAAGATCATGGAAACCAATAATGCATTATTTTTAGAGGGGCATTCTATTACTAGACCTCCCATGTTTAATGGCATTAATTTTGTTTGTTGGAGGAAAAGAATGAAAATATTTGTTCAATCTATTGATATTGATTTGTGGTATATTATTTGTGAAGGTCCTTTAGAAGCTAATATTCTTGATGTAAATATTCCTAGATTAAGGCCCAAGACTAGATATGAATTAAATGCTATACAAGATAAAATAAATTTATCTTTAAATGCTAAAGCCATGAATATTTTGTATATGCCTTTGATGCAGATGAATCTTCCAAAGTGAAAGGTTGAAAATCGGCTAAGAAGATATGGGACAAATTGAAAGATATCCATGAAGGAAATGAAGATATTAGAGAGCAAAAGAAGTCACTTCTTGTGGCTAAATATGAATCCTTCAAAATGGAACCTCATGAGAACATTGACAAGATGTATTGTAGGTTCAATGATATTGTAAAGGATTTGGAAGGTTTAGGTAAAGAATATTCCTTGAGTGAAAAGAAAAGGAAAGAAAGATTTTAAATGCTTTACCTAAGGAAAGGGAACCCAAATCCATTGCCCTATAAGAGTCTAAAAATTTAAATTTTATGCCTATTGATTCATTGATCAATTCTCTAACTTCCTTTGAATTGAAGTGGAAATACAAGGTACAAGATGAGGAGGAATCAAGGGCCAATAGAAGTATAGCATTAAAAGCTTTCCTCAAAATAATAGATGCTTCAAGTGTGGCAGAGCAGGACATTTTGCAAATGAAAGTCCATCCAAGAAGAAGAAATGGTCAAGGAAGCTTCACTTCAACAACTTCCAAATTACAAGGGATGATTGCTATTCGGATGGAGAAGTTGAAGAAGAATATGAGGAGGATCAAATGGCTTTTATGGCTCTTGGCAATAATGAGGTATCCTCTAATTATGATTCTTGTGATGATGATAATGATGATGTTGAATTATTTATTTTTAAAATGCATAAATGTTTGAAGGAATCATATGCTAGGAACAAAGAATTAAAAATTAAAATTAATGCTTTATTGAGTGCCAACTCAAAACTTGTGCATGAAAATATTTTTTTGACAAAAAGAAAATGATGCTTTGAAGATAAAATTTGATGGAAAATCCAAGATCAAGGAAGAACAAGCTTCATTGAAGAAGAGAATAGATGATCTTGATGTTCTTTTGAAAAAGAAAAAGGAAAATGTTTTTGAAAAGAAAAGAACTAGAATTATGCATATCAACAAAAATTTTGTCACCTATAAAAAGGATTATTTGTACTTTATTAAGTTTAAATCTTCTTTTGATGTCAATAAAAATATTATTTGCAATTATTGTCATCAAGATAGTCATATAAAAAAAATTGTTATGTTAAAAGAAATGAAAATTTGGGAATAAATTCTATTTGGGTGGTTAAGCATGTCACCAACCCAATTGGACCCAAGAAAGTTTGGGTACCAAAAATTATTTTTTAACTTTGCATGTAGGTATGCTTGGTGAGCACCAAAGGATTCAAGATGGATCATCGATGGAGGGTGTTCAAAGCATATGAGCTAACATGACATTAAAATGGATAACATTTAAAATTTTTATCAAAATTTTGCTTTCACTAGCTAATGTGAACTATGATCTCTTAAATGTCTTTCAACTATGTGTATAAATTTGCTTAGAATGCTTGGGTACAAGTATCCCCAATTTTTTTTTTATAATAAGTCATTGTTTGGCAAAAGTAAGGGGAAGAATTCTCTTTTTTAATGGATTATTTTGCATCACATATAGTTTATTGTTTTGATAATGCTTTCGAGAAAAAAATGTCTTAATGCTAATTCTTTGCATGAATTCCCTCATATCTACTTGAATGCATCTTTTTTTGAAGGAAAGAACGGTTTTGCACAACTTGACTTATTCCCCATGTACTCACTTGAATTACACTCACTTTTTATGGGGGAAAATAAACTTAGGGGGAGTTTAAATTGCATTATTTTTTATTATATTTTGATGATGCCAAAAGAGAGAGAAATAATGGACAAAACTTCTTGTCTTGTGCTTCATATTTTATGGTTATTTTTAGAATTTTCCAATTGATTTGTCATCATCAAAAAGGGGGAGATTGTTTGACTCCAATTATGATAACCATGTTTTGATGATGACCAAATCATACTAACGGCTTGTAAACAAGTGTGCAGAAGAACAAAGGAGATTCAGACGATGAAGACTGTCTGAGAGAAAAGAACTCGAGCTATCTAAGTGACTGTCTGATACATGCCCAGAGGGCATTGAAAGTGATAAACTTATCGGACACAAATCAGACGTAGAGTTTAGCAGCAGCCGTCCGAAAGGTCCAACGGCTAGTTTGTCGATTTCATTCACTGGGGAAAGGGGTCGAGGAGTGCTTATGAATGAGGAGGGAGTAAACATACAGCCTTGACTCCTTGGCAAGTGCGAAGAAAGGGAGAAGCTTGGAGATAGCTTGAAAGGTAGCCTAAAAATGAATGATAAGCAGTGTTCAGACTAGTGGCGAAAGGTGGTGGCTGGACAAGAAACTTGTAGAAAGGGAGCTTTGTGTGAAAAGGTGGAGGAAAGATAGAGATTGCAAGATGAAATGTTTGCCCAGAAAGAGTGTAAGAAGAAAGAGATGAAGGAATTGCCAAAGGGAAAGTGAAGTAAAAATGAAGGGAAGAAGTGAAACTCCAGGTTTAGGTTATATATATAGTGCAAGGCCTATGTTTGGGGGAAAGTGAATTGATTGTGTCCATAATTGGGAGGAAAAACGAAAAATTTTGCCTCAATTGGGGGGAAAACAAAAAGTTGAAAATCATCCCCAAATTTGAAGCAGGTTTATCTTTTAAGAGAAGCATTAATTGCAGGGTGAAGAAAATAAAGTGTTGCGTAGTATGTACATTAATAGTACATGGGGACTCAACGAGCTTTCGGCTTTATGGAAGAGTCATCATTACAAAACGACTGGATTTACGGGATAACTTGCCATTATGGAAGGAAGAGAAAAAGTCTTGGGTTTCGCATTAAAGGACTTAAAGTGGTTCCGGAACCTGCAAGCATATGTTGAAGTGCCAGAAGGTGGTTATGGCAAATTTTGGTTCTTACATGCCTCAGCTCGAAAAATATGCCTCTCAATTCGGAGCATAACAATAAAGGATACTAAGCCCGGCATCGCAGTTGGGAAAAGTGTTACAGGGGACTTTGACGATTATTATTGACTCGGCTCCGATCCTAAGTGCTTACGTAGCAGTCTCATTAAAGCTAGAGGGCATTTATGTAATTTAGGCTTGACTCAGTTAATAATGTAATAGGCCATAAAGCTCCTCATATGTATTTATAAATAGGGGGATTATGGGTCTAAATCCCAAGGTGCTTCTCATAATTTCCTCCTCATATTTTCTCTATAATTCTCCTTGGCTCTCATTTTCTCTCTCTCTCTCTCTACAAAAAAATCCATACAATTCATCATTGAGGTAGCCTAATTCCATTCCCTGTTTCATAATAAAAGAAAAAAAAAATTGTACATATTTGTGAAGTATCATTGTGCGAAGGTAGCTCTTTGTGAGATGAAAACAAAATGAACAATTTACATCCACTATAACTAACAGTAAGTTTATAGCTCAGTTGAGAAATTATCTTATTAGTTTTAAAAGTTTATACTGTATATATTTTAAAATATATAATGTTATAGAATATAAACTTTTAAAATACAATTGGATGTTTTCTAAAGTGATTATAGAATTTTTCAAAACTATAGATGGCAGTAGACTGTCGCTGGGCCAAAACTCAGTGGGTATGACATCTTGGCTAGCCAGACTAGGAGTGAGGATGTGTCGAGCCAAAAATGAAAAATATTAGGCCCAAGTCTAGTCTCATTCTTGGCCCACTATGAGGCAAGGTGGGTGGGCTCGGGTTGGCCCACATACTAGTCCACTTTTGATTAATTGAAACTATGCCAAGTTACTTACTTATTGGATTTTAATTTAATAGTCTAAATTATTACTTATTATTCAAAGGTAGTACTTAATAGTCCAAGTTATGGCATATTATTTGAAATTAATATTAATTAGTATTTCATTTTTTAAACTTATGAATATATGTTAGAACTAAGAGAAACAAGTTAGTATTAGTTATTAGATCATATTATTACTTAATATTTTAATTTATTACTTATGATTATAAATTATTACTTATTATTTAAAGTTATTATTAATTAATACTTCATTTTTCATTACTTAATAGTATAAGTAATTACGTATTACTTTAAATTACTCTAGTTAATAGACCAAATAATTCTTTATTTTATTATAAGTTATTACTTATCAATGCAAGATATTACTCTTTTTGTTTAAAGTTATTGCTTCATAGATCAATTTAGTACTTATTACTCCGAGAGAAAAGGTGCATAAATATTATTACCTAGTACTAGAATTTAGTCGAATTTATTACTTGTTACTACAAATTATAGTATTTTTATTAGTCCAATTATTCAGTAGTCCAAGAAGAAATATGCATAAATATTAGAAAAAAATTTTCATTTAAAATGCTTTAAAATAATAAATAATATATATTATATATATATATATATATATATATATATATAATGGTTGGTCAATGGTCTAGTTAATAGGTTGGCTAGTTAAAACATTTACTAGCAGGTTAAACTGGACTTTTGTTCGTGTCGGACCGGTAGAAGCTAAGAAAACCAAGCCTCTTTTGACCCCCTAACAGTACTGTAGCAAACTAATTCCAGCTCGCGACTATAACTCTCAACCCAGACTAGGCCTATTAAAAATACGAGTTGAGCAGTTTTGGTCATGGGATAGCCATAGTTGTTAGAATTCAGATCATACCCTTACGATCTTACGATTCTGCGATCTAAATTTATAAAATCGATCCCGATCCTAAAAGTAGGATCACTATTACAGATAAACTCTAGTTGGTGCCATTAGTCATGTAATTTATGTATATATTTATTGAAATTAAGTCAGTATTTTGATAATTTTTCATTCAAATGTTATATTTTATGAGTTTATACTATTCATATATTTTTTTTTAGTTTTTAATTAAAGAACAGTATTAAACTTGCAATAACACATAACTTTTTACAATACGAGTATATAATGTCAAATATTATAAATTTTAGTTAAAAAAACTTATTTCATGATGAATATTAAAATTTTATATTTATTTGTACAAGTTTTGATTGAATATTAGCTTTAAAAATAAATAAAAGTTATATTTTTGTCTTTTTGATAGGATCTTATGATCCTGCGATTCTACATTCTCTACGATTCAATTTTGTAACATTCAAAACGATCCTACGTAGGATTCCGATTCTACAAACCTTGGGGATAGCCCACCTAATGCCATCTTTACTAATCAACCTATAACTAAGTCTAATGTAGGAGAAATTCTTACATGAATTGGGTTCATCGCATACTGATGGACCCTTGGTCTTTAAAACTCTACATCACCCACCTAAAATGATGTGGGCAAATGTGGGGCGATGTAAAGTTTTAAGGACCAAAGAGACCCGGTCTATGGTACTTTGCCATGGACCGGTCTATGGTACAATGCCATAGACCCGATCTATATGAGTATTTCCCGTCTAATGCTTTACCGGCTCCATTTCAAAATAATTGTCACGTTTGATTGATATATATATAGATTAAGGAAGTTATTAAATTGTATAAATTTTTTAAAATATAGTTTAAAGTGATTAAATTATCTTTTTACTATATATCCCAATATTCTCCTTCCATTAATGTGGTACTAAGGTAAAAATTAAAAAAACATCCGGTATATCATTTAATATTTTTTGATTTTTTTAAGTGTCATATAATTTGAAACAATACAAATTACTTCAAGTGTTATTTTGAAATGAATGACGTGTAAATCAATTTCAGAAAACTTCAAAAATCCTATTCTTTTTCTTGTCCAAAAATGTCAATAACAGCTGTCTTGTGAAAGTGCGGTGGATTTTGTTCTTTGTGGAGGAAGAAACGGAATCCACTGGTTCTCTGATTCAGAATCCCATTTATTTAGCGGAAAAGAAGAAGAAACCTCATTCTCATCTAGTGTACTCTTTTTTCTTTTTTTTTTTTCAGAAACGAGAACAATTACTCATCTAGTGTACTTGCTTGCTGAATTTGTTGGACTTCATTGACCGACTGCGTTTATTAATACTATTGCTGACCTTAAAAGATGCCAATAAGTCATTGCATCTCAACACCATTAATAAGCATAACCATACGAGTCATTACATTCATTAGTATATAAAATTTTTATATGAATTCGATCCATAATAAGGTAGTATGAATCTTTTAATTTAAATTTACCTATATTATTTATGAAAATAATTATTTTAATATTGTAAAGTACTGTAGATGAATTTGGACTAAAAAATCTATGCCATCATCATAAATCAAGTTTATCTAAGAATTTTCCCATTAATACTGCTACTCACTACACTACTTGTTACCACTACTGCAAAAGCGCCATGGGATTTTCTAGGCATTAAATACTCTATAACACTTTTTAGTGATGCACTCATATTACATTATTTAATGGGATGTCATGTATATTTTGAAACTAATTAATAGGATGACATATATATTTTGAATATAAATAAATATTAAATGAGAAAAAAGTATTATCACATCACATAGTGTAACATGAATATAGCACCAAATTGTATAATAGAAGACCCAATACTAATTTTTTATCCCACTTCTTGTACTATTTTCCAGTCTCACTAACTACTTGATCGCCATGTGTACTTTAATACACTCCCTTTATTCCCTTTTAAGTGTTGATTTTAGCCATTAGAGTAAAGATTAAAATTATTATTAAATAGCTTAAATTTTATGTAAAGTTGATCTTATTTGATTAACTAATATTTTTAAATAGTAATAAATTAAAATAATTTCAATATTAATCATAAGTTGAGTAATTAATGGAGTTAGAAAAATATGAGAACAAAATTGATAGAAAATAATTAATGTTTCATTTAAGTTTTAAAGTAACACTTAAAATGAAACAAAAATTTTACTAAAGTAATATTTAAAAAAAAATAATAATAATAATAAATAATTATAAGACAAAATACACGTCATAGATATTCTCTTATACACATAGAGACAACAATCAGTATACATAGTGGGATAAAAAATTCTGAGAAAGCAAAAGCTTGCTACTTTAACTCCCATTATTCACATTTATTACGCCGATACATGCACAAATTTTGTCATAGACATTGTTTTACAAATGCTTATCAATTTTGTCATTGCTATGTTATTTAGATCTCGAGGGACATCCCCTTCTATCGTTAAAGATATCCCAGAATTCATGTGGCTTTTTCTCCTTTTCCACATAGATTTGCATAATCTGAAATCATTAATTCTTGACGTCTCACGTTTTCTTTTCTTTCCTTTTCTTTAAAGTTGTCGGATTTTTCATTTGAAGCATAAAAAAGAAATTTTGTACTCTTTGGTTGGAAAGATGGGAATGGAAAGGTGGTGGCTTTGGGAATTGGTGGTGACAGTGGGGCTTATGGTTGGTGGGAATGGATATCCAGAGGAGGATTTTGTTAAAGTTTTGCCCGGACAGCCTAAAGTTGGGTTCAAGCAATATGCAGGGTATATTGATGTTGATGTAAAGGCTGGAAGAAGTTTGTTTTATTACTTTGTTGAAGCTGAGAAGGACCCTGATCAGAAACCTCTAGCTCTCTGGCTCAATGGAGGTTAGTACTAAGTAATATTCTGCTGCATTTAATTTATCTGTTCTTTTTGCTTTTCTTGATTGTTAATTCCATGCAAATTTAAGTAGAATTGGGATATGTAGTTTCTTTTGGGCTAATTGGCTAATTATTTGGATGTTTGGCTGTTTATATAGTTCTGTTTGTGTTGGGGACAGGTTACTGTGCTTTCTTGGAAATTCTGGGGTGAATAAAAATCCATTCTTGTTTAATAAAAAGAGAGAGTGATTTCTCCTCCTTGTGGGAGTTCCAGTTGCAGGGACAATTACATATGCCTGAATTGAAATCGTACCGAAGGAAATTTTAGAGGGTTCTGCTTGAATTTTTTCGAAACTTCGAAAGAACTTTAGTTGAAGTCGAAATGTTCAAAACATAAAATTCAGCATTCTTGAAATGTTTGTCTGTTGCCATGACTTGGCTTTTAGTGCAACAAATTACTGACGTAGAGTTCTATCTGTTGAGGTCTAAAGCAATTTATTTGAATGGGATTTGCAGTCACTTTCTCTTTCCGGTCCTTACAGGTACCTCAGCTTCTAGGATGAATAAAATACATGTTAGATTTATTCACAGGGTTTATTTAAATAGTTTTTGTTTTAAAACGACAGCAACTGATTTTATTACTGTGAATCATATTATCATGTATACAAAAGGAGTGACTGCTCAATTGAGTTCCTATGCTAGATTAATCAGCCACATGGGAAAGATGATTTCCACTTCATCACATTTTTCAACCTAACTGCAGAAGTAGCTACGAACTAGCTAATCTATACATTTTTTGGCAAGATCATTGAAACCAGATCACTTGCACCATTGCTATAATGTCTTCCACCAGTATATAGCCACTTTCACATCTTTAGCATCCTTGTCTTCGATGATTTGGACTAACTTCTTGTTGGTGGAGCACCCTATTATTAAATACAGTTGTGCAATTTTTAAGCAATTTGAGTGGGGTTTGTTTTATTATTTTTAAAGAATGGCTATAGATGGAGGATTCGTTTATACATTCTTTTCTTAGGCCCTGGTTGTTCATCAATTGGTGGGGGTGCCTTCACAGAGTTTGGTCCATTCTTTCCCAGAGGCCAGGTGATGGCCGAGGCCTTCGGAGAAATAAGATGACCTGGAATAGAGGTATGCAATTCAAGTTAAGTTACCAGATATTGTTTAACTCATTTTTTAGATTAGTGTAGGAAGCCTAAAGGGTCCTTGTTTGTATTTTTGTTTCCTGACATTTTGTTTTTCTTGTAGCATCAAATCTCCTTTTTGTAGAGTCCCCAGCAGGAGTTGGATGGTCATATTCAAATACAAGTTCAGATTACAACACTGGTGATGCCTCTACAGGTAAGAGAGGCCATTTAGTCTTGAACTAATATTGGACTGAAGATCACATGGGTACGCAATTAACTTAAAATTTCACTCAAGAACTTCCTCATAGAGCTGAAATTTTTTATTTCTGGCAGCACGGGATATGCACACATTTATGGTAGAATGGTTCAAGCAGTTTCCCTCATTCAGATCCAGGGATTTGTTTCTCACTGGAGAAAGCTATGCAGGTAAGATACTTCACAAGTTGAGATATGTCTGTCTCTTAGAATGTCTTTTGCTTTCAGTTGGGTGATTGAATTTTAAAAGCACCTAAATTGCACTTTTGTTGCAAAGTGGGGATAGTTTCGATAAGAAATGGAAAAAGATTGTGCACATTTGGATTAAGTGGAAAGTATATGTGACCTGTCTTACCTTATTTCTGACAAAGGAAAAAAAGGAGCTATCTTGGCGAATGACCGTTACTAAATGCTATCAACTTTTCTTTCTCTAATTATGTACTCGATGATAAACTTTTTGTGGTTCTAAATAACCTGCTTCATTATATTCGAATCCTCTGACCATTCTGGGTACACATAGGCATGACGTAACCGGTAAAACCTCATGTTATGCCTGAATGATTAAACTTCCATTTAATCATCTTTTCATTTTCAGCTGCTATAAATAACTAAGATTGGAACCATGATATGCCCGATTTGTGCCAAGTATCATCCTGTAATATTTAATGCATATCAGAGTCACAAAATTTCAAGATTGTAGTCTGTCTGGCCTTTTTCTACATTTATTTCTAGGTTTAATGTTGACTATAGAGTTAAATTCTAAAAGTAATGTCTATCATCAGGTGACTTTATCTTTTCCCTCTGCAAGATGTAACAACGTAGAGTAATTAATGATGCTTCTCTACTTGTCAACATACAGGTCATTATATTCCCCAATTAGCCATTGCTCTTCTGGACCACAATGCATATTCTAAAGATTTCAAGTTCAACATAAAAGGAGTTGCGGTAAGGCAAAATGATTCTCACTTGTGATTCCTAAAACACACCTTTCATATTGTCCTTCTGGGCTTTATTTGAAGAAAGATTGCTCATAAAAGTATTTATGACTTATTCATGCAATTCTTTGAACTTCATATGATTTCATTTGGTCAGATAGGAAATCCACTTCTCAAACTTGATCACGATGTTCCAGCAATATACGAATTCTTCTGGTCCCATGGAATGATTTCTGATGAAGTTGGCCGTACCATAATGAATAACTGTAATTTTGATCCAGATTACACCTTTCCTAGTCCCCACAATGTCTCACAAGCATGTATTTCTGCCATGTCTGAAGCATATCGAATTGTTGGAGACTATATAAACAGCTATGATGTGATTCTTGACCTATGTTATCCATCTATAGTTGAGCAAGAGCTGCGACTGAAGAAGATGGTACTCGTATTTCTCTATCAATTGGAAGTTTATATCATTGTTGCAATTCTTAAGAGTTATAACACTTTCACTGAAATTCTGCTTTTACAGGCCACTAAGATTAGTCTAGGAGTTGATGTGTGCATGACTTACGAAAGGCGTTTCTATTTCAACCTTCCTGAAGTCCAGATGGCTCTTCATGCAAATAGGACCAATCTGCCATATAGCTGGTCCATGTGTAATGAGTAAGTAATAGAAGCATCATTATCAATTTACCTTGTTAAAACAATATTATGCTTTTGAAAGTTATCTGTTCCTATGGAAGGCATTGCTTTGAAGTTTGAAAATCTTTTATTGTTCCTAAGCACCACAATTTGCCCATTCTGGGCTTAAAGGCACTAAAAATATGCGACTCTTTTCAAAGTTCTCAATTTGGCTGAAATGATGTGAGCCCATCTTATTTGCCTTGGTACATTATTGATCTGTAATGTCTATAAAAAAAAATAGTTAAAAAAAAACATTTTTAGGCTTGTAGAGTATAATATCAGAGATTAAATGCTTGAGTGTCTGATTGTTCTCTTCCTCTCTCATGGCAGCAACCTCAATTATAGTGAAGCAGACGGAAACTTGGACATGCTTCCATCGCTTAAGAAAATAATACAAAATGGCATTCCAATTTGGATTTTCAGGTGAAATATTCAAACATTCAAGAACATCAAATGCTTTTTTTTTATTTTTTTTATTTACATTAATAAGTAGCATAATATTTCAAATTCATAAGCAGTGGTGATCAAGATTCTGTTGTACCATTGCTCGGCTCACGCACACTTGTCCGCGAACTTGCTTATGATTTGCACTTCCAAACTACACCAGTTCCATATGGAGCTTGGTTCCACAAGCGCCAGGTATTATTAAACCGGGAATTCTAAAGCGAACCGAGTCTATAGTACAGTGGCCTAGAAACATCCACGTCATTCACATGGATGACGTGGCTTCTAGGCCAAGGTCGGTCCAAGCAAGAATGTCCCTATTAAACCTCTACAGATTTTCATAACCAATGCTGATTTCGAAGTTTTATTTATATCATTGAAAACTGCCTATTTTCATGTATAGGTGGGAGGTTGGGTAACCGAGTATGGAAATCTGTTAACCTTTGCAACTGTTAGGGGTGCTGCTCATATGGTACCTTATGCTCAGCCTTCAAGGGCTCTGCATCTGTTCAGTTCATTTGTTCGTGGCCGGAGATTACCGAATACAACGCAGCCCTTGATGGATGATTTTGATCAAGTGTAGAGATGATTGCATTTGAAGCAAGTCTGAACTCTGAGGTTGCTTTAAACCTTCTTGATCTTGGATAGTGCCAAAGGGGACTTGATAAAGAGTTATGTTATTCAAATATAATAAACAGAAAAGAACGGGAAATTGAATCAAGCAAATACTGTTGTTATCTTTTGAGAGCAGAATATGAACTTGAATTGGAACCATCACAAAAAACTTTAAAACCTCGAAAAAAGATAGAAAGCCAGAATTTTCACTATAAATCAGAAAAAAACAAAATATATACACATGCAAGTTATGATTCTCAAAATTGGCCAATAACTCCATCTCACATGCAATCCTACGTTTAAATAATAGAGATAATAAATTTAAAAGTGCATGACTAAAACAAATTAACTTGAAACGATAATAGGTGTTAAGAATCAGTATGATATATCTTAATTTGTCAGAAGATTTGAATATAGTAATATTGTAGACTAACATCCGTATGACATTCTAAATTTATTTTGAGTCTGTCAGTTATGATTTTACTAAATTTACATTGCTTAATGCATCATGACCCAGCACTACCCCAGCCAATCACTCCCTTCATTTGGACTTAGATGGCTGCAAAATTGTCTTGCTTCTATCTTCCGGCTTGTACAGAAAAAGATTTTTTTCTCCTGTCTCAGTGTAATAGACACTGTTTCCCACGGTCCTTGCTACTATAGCGATGGAAGAGTAAGACATCCCATTTGAAAGCAAAATCGTGCATTCTCCCAAGGTATCCAACGCTTCACATTCCATTTTGTACAAATCTACCCGAAAGATTTCAAAATCTGATACCTCCTTGGGGAAGAATGCCGAGTAAATTTTACGTATGAATAAAAATTCGCTAGAAGACTCTACTAGATAGTCTTCAGAATGTTGAACGGAGAGTCCTGAAGGTCACTGAGGTACAACATAGGCCCGTCCATCCTTAATCAGTGACTGGACTTCGATAGTTGAGTCGGCAGCATTAAAATCAATGGTTGCTATCTTATAGCCCGGTTTTAAAAGGACGTAAAATTTTTTTTTAAAAAAAATCACTGCAGTTGAAATATGTTGATCACCAAATGTGGTGCTTTGACGTAGTAAATTTCTCATCCTCCAATTTGCAAGAAAGTAAGAGTCGTCCAGGATCACAAATCAGTAAGATATGAAATTCAGGATCTGTAGGAGGTTTGAAAAAAATGAATTTAGCCTTTCTATAATCAACATTTATAGTTCTCTTCTCCAATTGGTACTTGCATTTTAAGAGGGAAATTAAATTTTTTCCTTGGATTGGGGATTCAAAAGGAAATAATCATCTTTGAAGCAGTCAGCCAAAAGGAGCAACTCATGAGAAGAGGCCAAAAAATATTTTCAACAGTTAGAGCATCTGTTTGGTGTGAAGCTTTTGGTAATTAATTTAAATTGAGAAGTTTTTCCCTTCACCTTCTTTCTATTATTTTTAATATTTTTCAATTTGCATTTTCAAGAATTCTTCAACTATATAACTCGATGTACTAATAATTATTTATTTTGATGATTTTTTCAGCTTGATAATTTGTCTAGGAGTGAACTCAATCAAGAATTATTGTTTTACTTCCACCGACGTACTTATTTTCATATTTTTGGTGATTTATATGTATAACTAAATTCTAGAGTAAAAAAATAATGCTTATTTTTTGGTTTGGTATTCATCTTAAAGTTTTATTGTTTTTTTTATCCTTTTTTTTTTTGAGTTTTTTGGGTTCAAATTATCAAATGTATTTATTGGGCTGGAGATATAGTTTCATTCTTTTAGTATTGCATTATTATTGATTTTCCATTTTTGTTTCTGTAATTTTTGTGTGCCTTTTAGTTCATAGTTCTTCTTATTCTGGACACAAATGTTGTTCTCAATCAAGTAAGTTTTTTTAAGTACATTTTTATTTGGTGAAAAGTTGAGTAATTTGTAGTGCTTATTAGTTTATGTTGTTTATATGATGGTTGAATAATTATTATTACTAGATTGATTTATTAGAGAATCTGGCGATTGACGATGTGATTGTTCTATCTGTGGTGTTACAAGAGGTTAAGAATAAATATTGGGATTTATAGTTGACTACTACCATTTGCGGTAATTCTTTCCGAAAATTCTTTGTTTTTTCTAATGAACACCACAGATATTTGCATTCACTGTCTTCCCAATTCTTTCTCCTATCTAACACTTGATTAGAACGTGTATTATACTCGCTGTCTCAATATTCTCACCAATTTCTCCACAACCTTCCTCTCTCTCTCCTAATTCTCGCCTGCCTCTTCATCTCCCCTTCACTCTCCTCCAAGCCTTTTCTCTTCTTCTGAGCATAGTAATCCCTCCTTATCCCTATCTTAATTTTCAATTTAAAAAAGAAAAAAACATATCCATATCCCAAAAATTCCCTCATTTCCTCTCAAACCCTTAACTTAACCTTCCTTCAATATCGATCTCTCTCATTTATCGCTTTTTACTCCAAGTTCACCTTTGAAGTTAGCTTATTCAACTTTCTCTGATTGAAATCTGCAACAAAAAAAAAAAAAAAAAGGAAATTGCGTGATTGGCTGTTAAAATTTCTTCAATTTTTTATTTTTTAAATTATTGAGTTAGAGGATTGAAATTCAAGAGTTGGTGGATCTATTCGGTGTGGAAGCTTTTGGCAATTAATTTGAATTCTTAAGTTTATCCCTTCACCTTCGTTCTATTATTTTTTTAATATTTTTCAATTTACATGTTCAAGAAATTTTTAGCAATATAAGTTTTCAACTGTATAACTCGATGTACTAATAATTATTTATTCTGATGATTTTTTCAATTTCATAATTTGCCTAGGAGTGAACTCAACTTGGTATTATTGTTTTACTTCCATGACGCACTTATTTTCATATTTTTGAAGATTTATATGTATAACTAAATTCTAGAGTACAGAAACAATGCTTATTTTTTTGTTTGGTATTCATCTTCAAATTTTATTGTTTTTCTTATTCCTTCTTTTTTTTTGTGTCTTTTGGGTTCAAATTCATCAGATGTATTTATTGGGCTAGAGTTACAATTTCATTTTTCTAGTTTTGTATTATTCTTCATTTTCCATTTATGTTTCCGATATTTTTGCATGTGAGCCTTTTGGTTCATAGTTCTACTCATCGTGGACACAAATGTTGTTCCCAATCAAGTAAGTTTTTTTAGCACATTTTTATTCTGTAAAAAGCTGAGTAATTTGTAGTGTATATTAGTTTATGTAGTTCAAATGATGTTTGAATCATTATTATTATTATTGGATTGATTTATTGGAGAATCTAGCGATGGCAATGTGATTGTGCTTTTTGTGGTGTTACAAGTGGTTAAGAATAAAAACATTGGGATTTATAATCGACTTAGCACTCTTTGCGTTAATTCTTCCTAGAAATTCTTTGTTTTTTCCAATGAACACCACAGATATCTGCATTCACTCTCTCTCCAATTCTCTCTCCTATCTAACACCTTATTGGAACGTATATTATACTCACTTTCTCAATACCCCAGCCAATTCCTCTACAGCCCCTTTTCTCTCTCCAAATTCTTGCTTGCCTCTTTAGATCCCCTTCTTTTTCCCTCAATCCTTTTCTCTTTTTCTGAGCATAGTAATCCCTCTCCTTATCCTTATCAGGATTTTTAATTTAAAAAAAAAAAATCCATATCCCAAATATTTCCCCATTTTTTCCCAAACTCATAACCTGGCCCTCCTTCAATATTGATCTCTCGCATTTATCACTTTTTACTCCAAGTTCACATTTGAAGTTAACTTATTCAACTTTGTCCAATTGAATTCTACAAAAAAAAAAATTTGCATGACTGGCCGTTAAAATTTCGTCAATTTTTTATTTTTTAAATTGTCGAGAGGATTGAAATTCAATAGTTGGAGGATCTGTTTGGTATGGAAGCTTTTGGTAATTAATTTAAATTCTGAAGTGTTTCCTTCACCTTCTTTCTATTATTTTTTAATATTTTCAATTTTCATTTTCAAGAATTCTTCAACTGTATAATTCAATGTACTAATAATTATTTATTTTGATGATTTTTTCAGCTTGATAATTTGTCTAGGAGTGAACTCAATCAAGTAGTATTGTTTTACTTCCATGATGTAATTATTTTCATATTGTTGGAGATTTATATGTATAACTAAATTCTACAGTACAGAAACAATGCATTTTGTTTTTGTTTGGTATTCATCTTAAAGTTTTATTATTTTTCTGATTCTTTTTTTTTTTTTGGTGTATTTTGGGTTTAGATTCATCAAATGTATTTATTGGGATAGACGTACAGTTTCATTTTTTTTAGTTTTGTATTCATTTTCCATTTATGTTTTAGATATTTTTGTGTGCCTTTTGGTTCATAGTTTTTTTCATCATGGACACAAATCTTGTTCCCAATCAAGCAAGTTTTTTTTTTTTGTAAATTTTTATTCGCTGAAAAGTTGAGTAATTTATAGTGTTTATTAGTTTATGTTGTTCAAATGTAGGTTGAATTATTATTTTTACATTGATTTATTAGAGAATCATGCGATTGACAATGTGATTGTGCTGTTTGTGGTGTTACAAGAGATTAAGAATAAGAATAAACAAACAAACAAACCAAACTTTAATCCTACTAAGTAGGGTCGGCTGTTGAATTCTGCTACGCCATTGCACTTTATTATGGACCATCTCCTCCTCAATTCCTATATGGGTTATATCTTTCTTACAAGTTACCTACGAAATCTTTTTCGGTCTTCTCCTACTCCTCTTATGTTGACTAGTCTCTCTAAAATCTATTCGTCTGACTGGAGTTTGTACTAGACGTCTTAACACATGACTTAACCACCTTAAGCGTGTTTCTCTCATCTTCTCATCAATAGGTGCTATCCAATTTTCTCACGAATATGCTCATTGTGTATCTTGTCCATCTTAGTGTACCCACACATCCATCTTAACATTCGCATTTTTGCTACTTTCATCTTTTACTCATGTGTGTAATTCACTACCCAACATTCGAACCCATAAAGTTTCACTGGCCTAATTGTCGTTCTATAAAATTTACTCTTAAGTCATAAAGGAATTTTGTGTTAGCATAATATTCCCGATACCATTTCCCATTTAGTCCAATTCGTTTGTATCCCACGTGTAATAGAAATATTCCTTCTCGATCTATACTACCGTCACTCTGAAGAGCTGATCCTAAATACTTAAAATCGTCACTTATGGATATCTCTTGATATCTAATACTAACCCTTATTCTATTTCTACGTGCACTCTTGCTAAATTTAAATTTCATGTATTCTATTTTTAATCTACTAATTCTAAACCCTTTTACCTCAAGTGTCTTTCTGCAAATCTTGAATTTAGCATTAATCCCGTCTTTTGTTTCATTCACTAAAACAATGTCATCTGCAAATAACATACACTATGGTATTTCCTCTTGTATGTGCCTTGTAAGTTCATCTATGATCAATGCAAATAGATAAGGATGTAGAATTGAATCTTGGTGTAAACTTATATTTATAGAAAATTCTTGTGTCAACCATCCTGGTGTTCTCACACTGGTAACCACATCCCTATACATCTCCTTTATTGATTCTATATATGCTAATCTAACTTCTCTTTTTTCTAAAACTTTCCACATAACTTATCTCGAGACTCTATCGAGTATGCCTTTTCAAGATCAATGAAAATCATAAGTAGATCTTTTCCTTATCATGGTATCTATCGATAAGTCTCCTTAAGAGATGTATGGCTTCAGTAGTCGATCTCCCTGGCATGAAACCAAACTAATTATTTGGTACCTTAGTCTTGTTTCTTAGCCTTCTTTCTATCACCTTCTCCCAAAGTTTCATCATATGGCTCATTAGTTTAATACCTATGTACTTCGCACAATTTTGTATATCCCTTTGTTCTTGAATATGGGTATGACAGTACTCTTCTTCCATTGGTCAGATATCTTTTTACTCTTCAATATTTTATTGAAAAGATTGGTAAGCCAACTTATGCCCTTCTTTCCTAAGTATTTCCATACCTCAATTGGAATATCATCAAGGCCAACTGCTTTTCCTTTCTTCAAATCCTCCACCTCTAATTCCTGAATCCTTCAACAATACATTACGTTTCTATACTTCTCAAACTTATCAAATTCTCCTAAAATGATATCATCTCTTATACATTGCCTTTATTGAATAGTTGATAGGAGTATCTCTCCCACCTTTCCTTAATTTTCTCATCTCTTAGAAGCACCTTATTATTTTTATCCTTGATGCACTTGACTTGGGTTAAGTCCATCGTCCTTTCGGCTCTTGTTTTACCAATTTTATAAATATCTTCTCCCCTTCCTTAGATTCCAATTTTTGGTAAAAATCTTCAAAAGCTCTATCCCTCGCTTCATTGACAGCCTTTTTTGCCTCCTTTCTAGGAAGTTTATACTTCTCAATATTTTCGTCACTTCTACAACTATATAGAGTCCTATAGTTAGCCCTCTTAATTTTGATTTTATCTTGTGCATCTTCATCTCACCACCTTGAATCCTTGTTCATGCGGGCATAACCTCTTCAATAGTATCTTCTTAACCACTGTTCTCACTCTGGTTGCCATGTCATTTCATAATGTGTCAAATTCCTCTTTTAAGTCCTAGATACTTTTATCTAACAACTCTTTCCTAAAAGTTTCTTCTTTTTTCCTTCTTTAAATTCTTCCACTTAATTCTAGGTGATCTAGGTAGGTTCCTTCGCCTAACGTGATGTTTAGGCCTCAAGTCCACCACCAAAAGCCTATGTTGTGTAGGTAAACTTTCTCCCACTATGATTTTATAATCTCTACAAACCCTTCTATCTCTCTTTCTTGTGAGAAGAAAGTCAATCTGTGACTCTATTGAACCCTTTTTGAAGGTAACTAAATGTTCCTCCCTCTTCTTGAGAAAAGTTTTGATAATGCAAAGGTCGAATGCCATTCCAAACTCCAAGATTGATTTTCTTTTTTATTTCTTCTCCTATAACCATATCCACCATGCACTTCTTCATAACCCTCATTATGTCTTTCCACGTATCGATTAAGATCACTCCTATAAAAATTTTCTCACCCTGGGGTACACTACCTATCATCTCATCTAAATCCTCCCAAAACTTAGCCTTAATGGACTTATAAGAATATTGGGATTTATAATCGACTTAGGGCTCAGATTTGCGGTAATTCTTCCCATAAATTCTTTGTTTTTTCCAATGAACAGCATAGATATTTGCATTCACTCTGTCTCCAATTCTCTCTCCTATATAATACCTGATTGGAACGTGTATGATACTCATTTTCTCAATTATCTCCCTAATTTCTCCACAACCCTTTCTCTCTCTCATAATTCTCGCATGCCTCATCTCTCCTTCTCTCTTCCTCAATCTTTTCACTTCTTCATATTTGAGCATATTAATCCCCTTCTTATTCGTATTTCGATTTTCCATTTACCCAAAAAAAAAAAAAGAACATATCTATATCCCAAAAGTTTCCCCCTTTCCTATCAAACCCTTAACCTTACCCTTCATCAGTATTCTTCTCTCTCATTTATTGCTTTTTACTCCAAGTTCACCTCTAAAGTTAACTTATTCTACTTTGTCCAATTGAATGTCTGGCAAAAAAAAAAAAAAAAAGGGAAATTTGAGTGATTGGCTGTTAAAATTTTGTCAATTTTTTATTTTTTAAATTAGTTGAGAGGATTAAAATTCAGGAGTTGGAGGATCTATTTGGTGTGGAAGCTTTTGGTTCAGAAGTTTTTCCCTTCACATTTTTTCTATTATTTTTTAATAATTTTCAATTTACATTTTAGGAATTCTTCAATTTTATAACTCTTCAACTATATAACTCGATGTACTAATAATTATTGATACACATGTTTTTTCAGCTTCATAATTTTTCTGGGAGTGAACTCAATCAGGTATTATTGTTTTACTTGCATGACATACTTATTTTCATATTTTTGGTGATTTATATGTATAACTAAATTCTAAAGTACAGATACAATGCTTATTTTTTGGTTTGGTATTCATCTTAAAGTTTTTATTGTTTTTCTGATTCTTTTTTTTTTTTGTGCTTTTTAGTTTCAGATTCATTAGATTTATTTATTGGGCTAGAGGTACAATTTCATTTTTTTTAGTTTTGTATGATTCTTGAATTTCCATTTATGTTTCTGATATTTTTGTGTGCCTTTTGGTTCTAATCAACCATAGTTCTTCTCATCGTGGACACAAATGGTGTCCTCAATCAAGTAAGCTTTTGTTAATACACTTTTATTCTGTGAAAAGTTGAGTAATTTGTTGTGTTTATTAGTTTATGTTGTTTATATGATGGTTGAATTATTGTCATTAGATTGATTTATTGGAGAATCTGGCGAATGTCGATGTGAATGTCCTATCTGTGATGTTACAAGAGATTAAGAATAAGAATATTGAGATTTATAATTGACTTAGGGCTCTTCGTGATAATTCTTCCAAAAAATTCTTTGTTTTTTTCTAGTGAAAACCATAGGTATTTGCATTCACTCTCTCACGAATTCTCTCTCCTATCTAATACTTGATTGAAACATTTATTATACTCGTATTCTCAATACTCCCAATAATTTCTCCACAACCGCTTCTCTTTCTCTTAATTTTTGCCTGCCTTTTCATCTCTTCGTTTCTCTCTCTCTCTCAATCCTTTTCTCTTCTTCTGAGCATGGTAATCATATCCTTATCCCTATCTTGATTTTCAATTTAGATATATATATATATATATATATATATATCCATATCCCAAAATTTCCCTCCTTTCCTCTTAAACCCTTAACCTAACAATCCTTCAATATCGATCTCTCTCATTTATCGCTTTTTACTCCAAGTTCACCTTTGAAGATAACCTATTCAACCATTTCTGATTGAATTCTGCAAAAACACACCAAAAAAAAAAAAAATTTTGAGTCTAGGGCTGTTAAAATTTCATCAATTTTTTTATTTTTAAATTATTGAAAGGATTGAAATTAAAGAGTTGGAGGATATGTTTGGTGTGGAAGCTTTTCGTAATTAATTTAAATTGTGAAGTTTATCCCTTCATCTTTTTTCTCTTATATTTTAATATTTTTTAGTTTGCATTTTCAAGAATTTTTCAACTTTTTAAGTCTTCAACTGTGTAACTTGATGTACTAATAATTATTTATTTTGATGATTTTTTTAGCTTGATAATTTGTCTAGGAGTGAACTCAATTAAGGTGTTATTGTTTTACTTCCGTGACGTACTTAATTTCATATTTTTGGAGATTTATATGTATAAATAAATTCTAGAGTACAGATACAATGCTTATTTTTTTTGTTTGGTATTCATCTTCAAATTTTATTATTTTTCTGATTCTTTGTTTTTTGTATATTTTGGGTTTAGATTCATCAGATGTATTTATTGGGCTAGAGGTATTTTATTTTTTTAGTTTTGTATTATTCTTCATTTTCCATTTATGTTTCTAATATTTTTGTGTGCCTTTTGGTTCATAGTTCTTCTCATCATGGACACAAATGTTGTTCCCAATCAAGTAAGTTTTTTTTAATACATTTTTATTCGGTGAAAAGTTGAGTAATTTGTAGTTTTTGTTAGTTTATGTTGTTCAAATAAAGGTTGAATTATTATTAATAGATTGATTTATTGGAGAATTTGGCGATTGATGATGTGATTGTTCTATCTGTAGTGTTGCAAGAGGTGAAGAATAAGAATATTGTGGTTAGATATAATTGACTTAGAACTCTTTGTGGTAATTCTTCCTAGAAATTATTTGTTTTTCCCAATGAACCCCACAGATATCTGCATTCACTCTCTCTAATTCTTTCTCCTATTTAACACCTGATTGGAATGTGTATTATACTCGCTTTCTCAATTCTCCCACCAATTTCACCACAACCCCTTATCTCTCTCCTAATTCTCTCCTGCCTCTTCATCTCCCATTCTGTCTCACTCTCAATCCTTTTCTCTTCTTCTTATATGAGCATATTAATCCCTTTCTAATCTCTATCTCGATATCCATATCCCAAAAATTTCCTCATTTCCTATCAAACTTTAACCATACCTTCCTTCAATATCGACCTCTCTCATTTATCAGAGACAATTTACTCCAAGTTCACCTCCGAAGTTAACTCATTGAACTTTGTATGATTGAATTCTACAAAAAAAAAAAAAAAAAATAGTAAATTCATGATTGGCAGTTAAAATATCGTAAATTTTTTATTATTAAAATTATTAGAGATGATTGAAATTTAGGAGTTAGAGGATATGTTGGTGTGGAAACTTTTGGTAATTAATTTAAATTCAAGGTTTTTTCCTTCTCCTTTTTATTATTATTTTTTAATATTTTTCTTCTTCAAATATATAAGCCTTTAACTGTAAAAATCGATGTACTAATAATTATTGATTTTGATATTTTTTTTCAGCTTGATAATTTGTCTAGGAGTGAACTCAATAGGGTATAATTGACAGTCTTCCATCACGTACTTCTTTTCATATTTTTGTTGATTTATGCGTATAACTAAACTCTAGAGTACATAAACAATGCTTATTTTTTGGTTTGGTATTCATCTTAAAGTTTTATTTTTTTTCTTATTCTTCCTTTTGGTGTTTTTTGGGTTCAAATTCATCAGATGTATTTATTGGGCTAGAGGTACAGTTTCATTTTTTTAGTATTGTATGAAACTTTGTTATCCCTTTATGTTTCTGATATTTTTGTTGCCTTTTGGTTCATATTTCTTTTCATAATGTGGACACAAATGTTGTTCAGAATCAAGTAAGTTTTTTTTAGTACATTTTTATTCGGTGAAAAGTTGAGTAATTTGTAATGTTTATTAGTTTATATTGTTCATATGATGGTTGAATTGCTATTATTAGATTGATTTGTTGGAGAATCTGGTGATTGACAATGTGATTGTGTTGTCTATGGTGTTAAGAGATTAAGAATAAGAATATTGGGATTTATAATTGACTTAGGGCTCCTTGCCGTAATTCTTCCTGGAAATTCTTTGTTTTCTCCAATGAACACCACAGATATTGCATTCTTTCTCTCTCCCTCGAATTCTCTCTCCAATCTAACACCTGATTAGATCTGATTGGAACGTGTATTAAACTCGTTTTCTCAATACTCTCACCAATTTCTTCATAACCCCTTCTCTCTCTCCTAATTCTCGCCTGCCTCTTCATCTCCCCTTCTCTCTCCCTCAATCCTATTCTCTTCTTCTTATCTAAGCATATTAATCCCCTTCTTATCTCTGTATCTCGATTTTCAATTTAAAAAAAAAAACAAATCAATATCCTAAAAATTTCCACCTTTCCTGTCAAACCCTTAACCTAATCCTTCTTTAATATCAATGTCACTCATTTATCACTTTTTACTCCAAGTTCAACTCTAAATTAACTTATTCAACTTTGTCCAATTGAGTTCTCCAAAAAAGGAAATTTGTGTGATTGGTCGTCAAAATTTCATCAATTTTTCATTTTTAAAATTATTGAGAGAATTGAAATTTAGGAGTTGGAGGATCTGCATGATATGGAAGCTTTTGGTAGTTAATTTAAATTCACAAGTTTTTACCTTCACATTTTTTCTATTATTTTTTAATACATATATATATATATGTGTGTGTGTGTGTATATATATATATATGTATACATATATACACATACATGCATATATACATAAATATTTACATAGATATGTATTTATGTATGTATACGTATGTATATACATATATGTGTGTGTGTATATGTATATATATACGTAATATACATATATATATGTGTGTGTGTGTGTGTTTTATATATCTATCTATATATGCATACATACGTATATATATGTGTGTGCGTATATATATATACGTATGTATATATGTATATGCATATGTGTGTGTATATATATACACATGTATATGTATATGCATATGTGTGTGTGTATATATACACATGTATGTATATATATATACACATACATATATATACATATACACACACACATATATATATCTATGTTTCTGTATGTGTCTATATACATATGTCTGTGTCTATATATATACACACACATAGACAGATATATATATGTCTATATATACATGTATGTATATATAAGTATATATATATATATATATATGTATGTATATATATATATATATATATATATATATATATATATGTATATATATATATATATATGTACATATACATACATATATATATATATATATATATATACATATATATATATATATATATATATATATATATATACATACATCTCATATATATATATATATATATATATATATATATATATATATATATATATATATATATATATATATATATATATATATATACATATACATATATATATATGTATATATATATATATATATATGTATATATATATACATATATATATATATATATGTACATATACATACATACATATATATAGATATATATATATATATACATACATATATAAATATATGTATGTATATGTATGTATGTATATGTATATGTATACATATGTACGTACATATATATATATGTATGCGTGTATGTATATGTATACATATGTACGTACATATATATATATATATGTATATATATATATATATGTACATATATATATGTATATATATGCAAGAAAATTGGCTCCCTTGTCCCTTGCCCTTCTTCCTCTAGGTTTTTAGGGGTCCCCGGTTCTCTTCTTGGTATCAGAGCCAGAGGGGGAAGTAGGTGACTGCTATGAACCTCCGATGTTAAGGTTTGAATAGATTCTATTAGATTTGTTAGATCTGATATATGGTGATGGTATATAGGGTGTCAGCCTATACCTCGGTATAGCAATGACGTTTGAGTTTACTCAAAGAAGCCCACGTACCTAACCAGTTGATTATTTGTATTAAATGTTTAAGAACTTCATAGATCTGTTAGATTTTTAGTTAATTTTAACATTCATGTAAGATCTTGTTGGTCCTATGGGATATGATAGTATCGCCGATTTAGCTGACGAATAGGCGTTGTGGCTTGATAAATCCGCTACCCATAGAGTGTAAGGACTTGTTCTTGCAAAGATTTAGATTGAATGTTAAGATCTGCATAAAGATCTATTGATCTGGGTAGTTCTTTCACATTTGTAATAAATAATTAATATCAGCTTAAACATAATCGTATAGGACTAAAACAAACATTAACATGGAAGGTTGATAATTTTCATCCTATGAAACCCAAAGGTTTCTGTGCCAAAGGGAACAAGGAGGTACAACCATTCTAGCATTCTCTGGTTTTTTAATTTTTCATTTTAATTTCGTAATTTTATCTTGTATTTTATTTTGTTTAAATTATGAGTGCTTTCTTCAGATCTAGTTCTAGATCTTCCCAAGCCTCCTCCTCCTCTTCTTCAAATCCTTCTTCTCTTAAAGAAGAAATCAATTTTACTGATCTTTTTCAATCTTTGGATAATTGGAAAATTCCCAAACATCCTTTCAAAGATATTTACAAAAATAACAAATGGAGTTTTTCAACTGACTATTCAGTCAAAACTGTTGAACAAACCATTCCTCTCAGTCTGGAATATGACGAGATCAAATTGCTTTCAAAAAGATCAATTGAAAGTTTTAAACAAAAATACAATTATTTACATTTTGGACTTGACCAAATTGCTGCAAAACCTCTATCCAGAGAAGGTCTGGACACATCTCTTTTACTATGTCTCAGAGATGCCAGATTTCTAGATTTTAATGATTCACTACTTGGCATGGTTGAAACCAGCCTATGTGGTGGTCCTGTTTATTTTGATTGTTTTCCAAACTTTTCAGTTTCTTGAAATGATCCAAATATTTTAGACTCCTTAACTTTAAATGTTAAGACTTCAAATTATAAAACAAAAACTGGATCTCTTCCAGTTGCTATTATTTTTAGACTTCAATACAAAGCTATGAACTCCGCTTTTAATTCTGGAGCTCTTAGAACTCAAAAGAAAGGTGAAACTATTCTTTTTCAAACTGATTCGAGTAGATCTCACCTATCTGTTCCCAAACAAATTTCTTGGGATCAAGTATCCCTCCCTCAAAGATGGATACTTCCTGAGGCTTTGCCTCCAGTCCCTGCTAAGAATACCTTAGTTTCAAACATTAGGCAATTCTCTACTGGTTCAGTAGAAATTTCCTTCAATAGGAGCAATAGTGCTAGGTTCGTTCCTCCTAGACATTCTAGTGCTTCAATTAGTGATTTTCAGAACCCTCAAAGTGCTAGGCACTCTGTATCTTCTGTTAACACTCAAATCCATGGGATGAGACCACCTGAATCTAATCTTCCACAGGCTAGTTATACTGTCCAATAGGAAGATGATGATTTTGTTAATTCTCCAACCTACTCTAGTCTCAATCCTTCTGGACTTGACGCAGAGATAAATGTTTTAACTATTGAATCAAATTTTCAAATCAACAAAGATATGCTTCGTAATGAGTTTTATGCACCTCATAATGAAGTAAGAAAACAATGGTTTTTTGAAAACTATAAAGATGAAAAGAGAACTAAAATTCAAGAAGAATTTTATGCTTTTCTAAACCATTATCAAAATCATGTTCAGTTTTTTGATTGGTTTTCTGCCTATGCTGAACAAAACAAAATTGAGTATCCAGAATCACAGGTCAATTTTCATGAAAAAAGCTTGGCAAATCTCGAGTGGGGAAAAGGTTCATTCTGATTTCCCTCCAAATAGAAAATTTGAATTTTTGGTAAACAATGCTTTAATTTATGCTGCACCTTTTAAAGCTAAAACTGTAGTTTCAAATGAAGATCTTTTTACCAATAATTGAACAAAACAATTTTACAAATAAATATTTACAAGTTATTGGTGAACATCTCTCTGTCAAGACTCCACCTTCAACTTCTTCCATTCCATTACCAGTCGTTGCTTCTTCAATGAAACAATCTTCTGGTTCCAAATCAGCTTTAGATACTCCTATCTTTAAGCCTTATGAAATTCCCAGTCAACTTAGGACACAAATTTCTAGCCCTAAGATTGATAAAGAATTACAAGCTAGGATAGATAGGATTGAACAAGCTATTAAGTTAGCTTATATTCCTGACTCTCCTTCAACTCCCAAACCTAAGGATGACAAGCAGAAAGCTTCAATCTCTGTTCTTGATAGAGTTGAACCTACCTCTGATTCCGAGTCAATCCCTAAGCCTGAATCCAACGAAATTTTCAAATTTTGGATTCAACCTTCTCCTAATTCTTGAAAGAAATCCAATAAGCTCTACTATCCTAGAGCTACCCATCCTGATGTTCTTTTAGAAGAACAACCCTTTCAATGTGATTCAGAATTCCTACAATGCCAACAATATCTATGAATGGAACATAGATGGCATGTCTGAATACAATAGCACCTCCAAACTTCAGCAGATGACCATGGTGGCCACTGCTTACAAAACTGCACACAATTACACTGACCAACTCATGGCCCACATCTTAGTTGCCTGATTTACTGGAAACTTAAAGGTTGGTGGGACGAACATCTATCCCAAAATGATAGAGATAATTTCTTTGATGCCGTTAGAATTGACCCTAAGGGCAATGTCATTAGAGATGTTTATGGTCAGACCATTTCAGATGCTGTTTCTACACTCATCTTCACAATTGCCAAAATTTCATTGGAAATCCAGGGATTTTCAGATAAAAATCTACTGAAATCCTAAACAACCTCAAATGCAAGAAACTCTCTGAGTTTAGGTGGTATAAGGATACCTTCCTAACCAGGATTTACACCAGACCAGATGGAAATCTTCCATATTGGAAAGAAAAATTCCTTGATGGTCTAAACTTCCCAAATCCCTTAGAGATTTAGTTGAAGAACTTCAAACCCAGCACAATGGCATTGTGCCTTACCAAAACATCACCTATGGTGAACTCAATTCTTTGATCCAACAAGTTGCCATGAAAGTCTGTCAACAAGACAAGATGATGAGGCAATTAGCCAAGGATAGAAACCAACGTAGAAAAGATTTAGATTCTTTCTGTGAACAATTTGGTCTTCCTTCTTGTGAAACCAAAGTCAAACATAGAACCAAACCTAAGACTCACAAATCTTCCAAACCTTCCTATAGTAAACCTTATAGGAAATCCAGACACAAATTTAGGAAATCCAACCTTCCTACCAAAAAGCCTATTTCTGCTTTACCAAATTCCAATTCTGCTGTCTGTTACAAATGCAAGAAACCTGGACACATTGCTAGGTTTTGTAAATTTGTGAAAAAAGCTCAACCTTCTGAATTTAGAAGATTCAGTTGTCAATCAATTAAATAATCTTCTCTTAGATGTCAGTGATTACGCTGACTCTAATTATGAAGAAGACAATCTCATCAATACCTTAGAAGACGATGACCTAGGTTCTTCCTCTTCTTCTTCCAGCAAAACTTCAGTTTCTTCTGAAACTCCTCAAATCAATGTTTTAACTAGAGAACAGGATCTCATTCTTGATATGATAGAGAAATTTCCTGATTCTAAACTTCGCCATTTGTATTTACAAAGGTACAAACAAACTCTTGAAGCAAATGATTTTCAAAATCAATCTTCTTCTTCCAATCCTTTGGTTAAGCATCCCAAGGTTTTAAACACTTACAATCTTACGGATATCTTCAACAAATTTCTAAATCAAAGTTTTAAAAACGTTTCAATTCAGGATTTACAGTCTGAAATTGCCATTTTAAAACAAGAAGTTATAGAGATTAAGGCTCAACAGCAGATTATCAAATGATCATTCATTCTCTCCAACTCTCCCAATGTTCAAAACAAGTTTTCAAAAATTGTGTTGAAACTCATTCAACCTCTCAAATTCCATCCTAAAATTTCTTCTGAACAAGTGATTCCACCTGATCAGATAATTAAAAAATCAAAAGAACAGTTTTTAAACATTTTATATAGAGTAACTGTTCTCAAATTTCTCATTCAAATTACTTTGGTAATCAACAATGAACTTTTCATTCATGCTACTACATTAGTTGATACTGGTGCAGATTTAAATTGCATTCATGAAGGTTTAATTCCTGCAAAGTATTTTCAAAAGACCAATGAACGCATTTGCAGTGCTAATGGTGAATCTTTGTAAGTCAAATTCAAATTATCTGATGTAGAAGTCAGATATTCTGATTGTAGCTTCCCCTACAATACTTTTTTACTTGCCAAGAATATCACTACTCCTGTGATTCTTGGTGTTCCATTTATTGCTTCTTTATTACCTTACACAACTACGTTTCAAGGTATTATTATCAATTCCTTAGGAAGAAATCAATTCATTCCTTTCAAATTTTCAACTTTTGAAAAAACTCTCAATCCTTTGCAAATGAAAATTGATGAATCAAATCAATTTTTTGAAAAAAGATCTTAAATTTGAACGTCATCAAAATCAATTAAATGATCCAGTTTTCAAAATTAGGATTCATGATTTACAAAATAAAATTCAATCTCAAGTCTGTGATGATATTCCGACTGCCTTCTGGAATAGAAAGCAACATGTGGTAACTCTACCATATGAAAAAGAATTTTTAGAAAAAGATATTCCAACTGGAGCTCGTGCTATTCAAATGAATCAAGAGCTTTTGGAATTTTGCAAAAAAGAAATTGATGAGCTCATGCCGCATTTTATGTTAATAAAAATTCTGAGATTGAACGAGGTGTTCCTCGCTTAGTCATCAATTACAAACGCCTCAACAAAGTTTTACAATGGATTAGGTTTCCTATTCCAAACAAAAAGGACTTGCTTCATAGGTTGCATGCTTCTTCTATCTTTTCAAAATTCGACATGAAGTCTGGATTCTGGCAAATCCAAATCCATCCTTTTGATAGGTACAAAACTGCATTGTAAAGGAGGAATCACAGTTCCTTTTGGTCAATATGAGTGGAATGTGATGCCTTTTGGCCTAAAAAATGCGCCTTCTAAATTTCAAAAGGTTATGAATGATACTTTCAATCCTTATCTCAATTTTATTCTTGTTTATATTGATGATGTTCTTGTTTATTCTGATAATCTAGAACAACATTTTAAACATGTCAATATTTTCTTAGATGTTACTAAAAGAAACGGTTTAGTCGTTTCTGCATCAAAGATTAGTTTATGCCCAACTTCGATCAGATTTTTAGGACATAATATTTGCCAAGGCAAAGTTATTCCTATCAACAGATCGATCGAATTTGCTGACAAATTTTCAGATCAGATTCTGGATTAAACTCAACTCCAAAGGTTCTTAGGATGTTTAAACTACATCTCTGAACATATTCCCAATCTTAGTATTCTTTCAAAATCCTTGCATGATAGACTCCGAAAGAATCCTCCTGCATGGACACAAAAGCACACTGACACAGTCAAATACATAAAGACAAACAAGTTAAGAATTTACCTTGTTTAGTTTTATGTAACCCAAATTCATTTAAAATTGTTGAAACTTATGCCTCTGATATTGGTTATGGTGGCATTCTAAAACAAAGAAGTTCTATTTCTGAGCAAATTGTGTGTTTTACTTCTAAACATTGGAATAATGCCCAAAAGAATTATTCCACTATCAAAAAAGAATTTTAGCCATTGTTTTATGTATTTCAAAATTTCAATCTGATCTTCTTAATCAAAAGTTTTTGCTTCGTATTGACTGCAAAGCTGCCAAAGATGTTTTACAAAAATATGTCAAAAATCTTGCTTCAAAACAAATTTTTGCCAGATGGCAAGCAATTTTATCTATATTTGATTTTGATATAGAGTTTATCAAAGGTAGTTCTAATTCTTTACCGGATTACCTTACCAGAGAATTCTTCCAGGGCAGAAATGCCCAAAAAGAAAAAGAGTGACCATCAAACTCCACAATCCAAAAAAGATGAAGCCTCTTCATCTACTTCTGGAAACCCTACACCTCTGCAGGTTGTAACTCAAAAATCTTGGGCAAAAATTGCTGAAGAAAATCCACAGCTTGGAGAAACTTTCAGGCAATGGCTTCAATTCCAACAAACCTTGTCCCTCCCAGGACAAGCTCAGGTATTGCCTTTAAACATTTTGATGAATACACCTTCGTCATCTCAAACACCCAACACGATGCCTTCTGCATCAAAAAGTACGGTACCTTACGTACCAAAACAAATTTCAAAAAACCCTGTTTCTTCAATCAGTGTTTCCCAATATGTCAGGGAGACTAATTATCAAACCTTAATTCAAATTGAACCAGAATGGTTCACCAACAATCCCCTAATTGTTGCCCAGAAAATCCTTCCTTCTGGATTCAACTTTTTACCAGCCTCAAACCAAAAAACCAGGGAATTTTACGAGTTAATACTTAAGGATTCCCAATCCATTATTCCAAAAAATAATATGCATACCACCCAAACATATTATACCCATTCAACCTACCAAATCCTTAACATGTTCTCAGACCTTCTGAATCTTAATAGATTGCGTTCCTTCTCTGGTTCTGAATCTCAAAATTATCCTGGTTATTCCTACTGGGATTATCAAAGTGCTTGGTTCAATACCTTCACTTATCAAAACATTGAGAATAAACATTCTTGTTTATTCTTCTTCAAAAAGAATAAAAATTATACTTTCCCAATTTGGTTTAATAGATTCTGGTCTTTAATTGGATCTAATGAATTTATTTTACCTTCACCAATTTTGGGCTTTGAGTTTTTCAAATCAAAGTTTTCACAACCCAATTCAACAATGCCAATAACACTTCAATTCTTCTCAAAATTTGCTCTACCTTGGATTTTCCAATGGAGATTTGAGTTCGTAAAAAATGCCAATCCAGCCTTTCCACCATTACTGGTTAAACAAGGGTCAATAAAGTGGTGGGATTCTTATGATGCCGGTGCTGCTCATAAGACTCAAATTCAACTATGGTTCACTAGGAATCCACAATTCCTATTATAAGTACCATTAGACAAAGAAGCTACCCAGTTTCTACAACAAAGGTCAACAAGTGCGGTCTTGTTAGCTTCTGCCAAAAACAAGGACGCTTACATCAAACAACTGGAAGATACTCTCTCCCAACTCAAAGAAGGAACTTCAAGCTCATCCGGCAAAGGTGAAGTTTCCAGCAAACAGAAAACAAAAGAAAAAAGATCAAAGAAAAAAGATTCAAAAAAGAAAAAGAAAAAATAGGTATCATCTTCAAGTTCTTATTCCAGCTCACCTGCCAGCATCAGCACAGATGAAGACCTGGCCCAACCAAATGAGGACGACTGCTTCGGTATCGACCTCAGCAAAATTGAAGAATCCCAATTGTAATAGATAGGATTCTTTCCATGTATTTTCAATTTATGTACTGTTCAAATATACCAATGGTATTGTTCAAATATACCAATCAAATACCGTTCACTGTACACTGTACACTGTAACGGCATAAATCACGAAAAAGTTACTGTTCACAGGTCACTATTTAACCCACATGTAGCAACAGTAATTTTCTCCTATAAATAGGATGTTTTCAGCATTTGAAAGGCATCCAAAAAATTTCTAAGTTTTAGATTTTCCTCTCTTCCTTCCCTTCTCAAGAATACTTCTAGAGTGTGACCAGGAACACTTCCTTCGCCTGAGGTATTCCTCAAACTGTAATTAATTTAATAAAAGTTTTAGTTCTGTTTTACTTTGCTGTTTAATGGTTGGCTAAGCCACCTAATTATTTGTTTAATTTCTATTGTTAAATTGGCTCCCTTGTCCCATGCCCTTCTTCCTCTAGGTTTTTAGGGGTCCCCGGTTCTCCTCTACATGTATGTATGTAAATATACATGCATACATATATACAAATATATATGTCTGTGTGTATGTAAGTATGTTTGTATATATGCATGTAGGTAGGTAGGTATCTATACATGTATGTATGTATGTATGTATGCATGTACCACGATTTACAATAAACTAGATTGATCTAGCTAAATTTTTTTCCCCTATGCTCGACTATTTGTGAGGTATCAATTTATCGTTTATTTTATTTTTTGGCTGGAACGATAACAATTTTTGTTACCTAAAGACTTATTAAGTTTTTGTACATAGCAGAGTAAAGATTCTAGTCTACTTCAACCCACTTTCTAAAGTAATAAATTGTGACGGCCACAAACTTCTGCTTGGCCAATTCCAGTGGAAAGGGTCCTAAGATATCAATACCCCACTTGGCAAAAGGTTAAGGAGTAAGGACACGAGAAGCTGCTTGGCTGGAAGTCGAAGTTGGATGAAATGGAATTGATTTTTTTCATGCATCCATACATAGTTCACGGTGTCCTTTAACATCCTTGGCCAATAGTAGCCCTGCCTTTGAACTTTCTGTCCAAGTACTCTACCGCTGACGTGGTGTCTACAAACTACTTTATGCACTTTAGCCAAGACATACGTGGCGTCATTTGGACTTGGGAACCAAAGACAAGGCATTGAATTGGATCTTCGGTACAAAGTCTCTCCAATGAAAATCAAGTATTTTGCTGACCTCCTCTCAATCCTTTCAATTCTACCTTGTCCTTTGATAGTTTGCCCTCCTTAAGATATTGAATGACTGAGGTCATCCAATTTGGGGTAGTATCTATGTCCATGACTTCTACCTGTTTGAAACTCTTTTTCTTCAACACTTCGAAGAAAACTTCCTTTAAAACATTTGAGTGCACTGAGCTAGCTATTTTGGAAAAGGCTTCCGTCTCTCTTTTTTCTTCCCAATTACATGAGTTATCTCAAATTTATCAAACTATGAGATCAAACTCTTTACCTTAGCCAGGTAGAACTACAATGATGGTTCTCTTATATTAAACTCCCCTTTATCTGGATGCACTACTAGGTTGGAGACCATATTCAGCACCAAGTCCTTTACTCCTAACTTCTTGGTTACCCTAAGTCAAGAGACCAAGGTTTCAACAATGCTTCATTATTATTTGTAGGGAATTCAAACCTTAGGGCATTGCTTGTTTTGAGTCCCTCTAGAGGAGTTAAGATTTATGCTTGCACCACAACCTTCAACATTGGTTGATCTATCCACATGCATAATCCACTGAGGGGAATCCTTGACTTGCCCTTTGGGGGAGGTGGTATTTTTGGTTGTTCTTCTTTCTCAGGGTTCTCTTCCTCTATCCTTTCAATGATGAAATTCGTTAGGCCTAAGCCTTGATTGCTTTCCTTAGTTGAAAGCATCAATATAAGGGATAGGATAACAATCCTTTGGACAAGCCTTATTGAGGATGGTAAAGTTAACACACATCCTCCACTTGGCCCCAGGCTTGGTCACTATTACTACAATGCTAAGCCACTCCAGGTACTAGATTTTTTTTATGCCCTCGGCCTCTAGCAATTTCTTTAGTTTTACCTCCACTTTTTGGCCCCTCTCCTTATCAAAGTTCATCTTCTTCTGAATTATTGGCTTGTACCTTGGATCCATATCGAAAAAGTGTGTGGCTACTGTGGGGTGAATCCTCGCATGCCTATTGGGTTCCAAGCGAAAAGATGTTTAAATTCCCTTAGTAAGGAGATGATTTTTTCCTTCAATTTCTCGGGAAGGACTTTCCATCCTTTACCACTTTTTTTTGGTTCATGTTCATCTAAGATAACCTCTTCCAACACATTAGCCGGTTCTCCTTTTTGAGGATATTCTTTTATCTTTTCCATAGAATGGATATTGCAAGTAAGGGTAATCTCCTTTCCTTTTTGTTGCAGTGAAACTATGTAACATTGATTGGTAGCTACGTAATCTCCTTGAATCTCCCCAACCTCATTCTTAGTAGAGAACTTCATCTTCAGGTGGTCAAAAGATAGAAGTGAGTACCCTTGTAGTTGGCTGGCCAATGATGATATTGTAACGAAATAATGCCTTAGTTACTACAAAGTCCATCATTACTTGATCATCTGGCGAAGCTATTCCAAATATTACAAGAAGAGTGTTGTAACCAAGTGGAATAACCATTTCTTTGGAGAAGCGTACCAAGGACGTGGTTACAAGTTTGAGATCATTTCTCTTCCAGCTTCATCTCTTTGAATGCTAAATAAAGTTGTATATCAGTAGGGCTACCATTGTCAATAAATGTCCTCTTAACATCACAGTTTGTCACAAGTAAAATTACCACCAATAGATTAGTGTAGGGATGGATCATCTATAGTAAAGATGATGTCTTGACACAATTTAGGTTGCTTCAAGTCTGATTGGACTAAGTTCACCTAACGAGCATAAGCCTTACTAGATGACGAAGAGTCACCACTGCTCTATCAGAGATGGTGTGTATAATTATGCTTTCTTGATTCTCTATCCCTACTATTCCATCTCCCTGAGACGGATCTCAATTTTTCTTGTTCGGGCTCCCGGTCTATCACTGGGGTGACCTTCTTCCATCCATTCATTGGATGAATTGCTTCAAATATCCTCTTCAGATAAAGTTCTCGATTATATTCTTTAAGGAAATACAATCGTTGGTATCATGGTCATGGTCTTTGTGGAAGTAGCACCACTTATTTTGTGTAAATTATTAGTGCTCCAGATCACTCCCCATTACTCCTGACCACTTCATCTAAGGCTTTTTCTCGATCACTCCCAAGATTCATGAAGGTGTGGCATTGAGTTTGGTATAGGCCTTAAGAGGGTTAGGACATCTTCTATGGGGCACGACTACAGTTAGCTGGTCCCTTATATTACTCTTTTTTGATGACCCCACTAGATTGGTCATTCTATTAACATTCTTCTTCTTTCTATCAGTTCCACCTGCCCTGGTCTCCCTCTTGTTCTTCTCATCTTTATCTGCTTAGGTAAACTTCTCAACCCTACGAAAGTGATCACTGAAAGTTGTTGGAGGTATGAAATTGAGATCGAAGGAAAATTTTTTGGGCTTTACCCGATCTGGGGAGCCATGATCTGCATATCTTCTGTGACTCCATGAATTCCAATAGTCTCTTTTTTGAACCTATTCACATAATTCATGAGTGATTCATTAAGTTTTTGCTTAAGTGTAAGTAGGTGTGTTCTTGTCTTTAGAATGCTCTTCTGTGGATTCTCAAACTTATTCAAAAACAAGTCTACAAGCTTATCAAAATTCTCGATATCCTATGAACTAGTCGAGGTAGTGCTCCTAAGGGTTTAAGGAAACCGTTAGCAGAGGATAGTATCAAACACTTCTTGGAGACACATTTTGGAGCAGTATGCATCTAGGTATTCCCATGGATCAGTACTACCATCATAAGAGTTAAAGTATGGAGTCTGTCACCTTCTAGGAAGAGGTTCCTAGATGATATCATCAGTGAAGGGAAGGGTACACTTGTATCTAGTGCTTTTTCATTCTCTATCATCCCTTCTGTCTACCCTGGCCTACAATTCTTCCAACCTTTTTCTCAGGTCCTTATCCATTTTTGGGACTAGCAGCACAGTATGATCCCTTTCCTTGTGTCTTCTTCTCTAATGAGCAATAGGCGCAGCTTTACCTAGGCTTCTTTCCCTAGTATCAATGGGACTTAACAAGGCCTCTCTTGATGATTCGTGTCGAGCAGATCGTACCTGCATGCTCTCGTCGGGCAGACTCTGCTAAGGTGAGCTCATATGTCCATTGAGGGTTTTGCCTTTTCTCCTCTTGTGTTGCCTTCTCCTCTTTACTAGCATGAGGCTAGAGGTGGAAAATTTAGGGATTGTGACCTAAATTGCACTAGGGCTCTTCATCATGGGAGAGGTGATACTTCAACTGTTGCCTTATAAGCATCTCCTTCGACAAAGCATTGTGCTACCTCAACTTATGAATCTGTTCATCCTTGTCCACAACCCAGGGACCAAAATCCCCTTCGTGTCTTCCTTGCCCATACATCTCCCTATGGGATTGACCTGAGTGATATTGAGTAGAAATTTCTTTGCCCTTGTCGGTGTTGATCTTCTGAGTGTTACACATGTTAGGTGTCGTGTCTTAGTATGACTTTTAGAATATGTTCCCACATATTGCTCTAAATATTGATACAAAAATTAAGCTAGGGTATGAACCAACTACAAAATAGTGCAAAACAAAGGTTAAAAAATAGCACCGACCACCTAAAAATAAAAAGGATTGGGTTTTGTCCCCCAGGATAGGCTCTGACGCTGAAATTAGTACTTCAATAAGAGTGAGTAATTTAATAAGAATTCAAAGCTAAAATGATTAGGAAAGTAATGAATGAACATGACTTGTCATTCTGATATTTATACTTGCAGTTGTTGGGTCAGTCAGATCAATTCGTGATATTTGAACTATGAGAGTAAATTACTGAAATATCCCTGATGGATCCAAATCTGGAGCCACGTATAATATTTTTACTAGGTGTATTATTTTTTGGCATCATCAATATAAATAAGCATATGAATAATTGTCACACTGACTTTTTTGATATATTATGTGTTATTTTCAAAACTTAATCTTGTTCACCTTTCTTAGTTTTTTGAGTTCTAATTTAGTAATTTGTATACATACTTTAATTTAATTTAAGAAATTTCCAAGAAATGTGAATAATCTGTATAAATCATCAATTGCAAGAAAGATCCAATGACAAAGACGAAAGTCATTACTCTTAGATATTATGCAATTTTCCATCCATCTAAATAGTTATGTACTACTTAACAGTTCTTTCTTGCCAACCCAAATGAACAACCATTTCACAACACAATCTAAAACGAAATGATTATGATTTGTTCCTCAACCATTTATTATTTAGACAACACACTTGAACATTCCATTTTCATGCTAGGGGATGTCGCTATTCTTTTATGTAGGGTTCCCTTGTTTATTTGAAATAGTAAAAGTTGTAGAAATTTTACTTGTGCACGTATTTTACGCACTCTTGATAAATATAAACAATGTAGTTTAATAAGTATTATAGAAGTAGTTACATGACGTTTAGTTATAAGTCTATCAGAAGAATTTTTATTTTAATACTTAGTGCCTAAAAACTAGAGGTAAGGTCATACCTAAAATTTGAGAACGAGATATAAGCATTTATAAGGGTATGTAATTTGTTGGAATGTTACAGCCTGTAATCTTCCTATTTTCCTATAGATTATTCATCCGAGCAAGTGTTACGGGCTTGGTTCTTGGGTGTAACTATAAGAAAGTAAAACATATAATATGCAACAGAATTTAAAATTTTTACTTTTTACGACAAATTACCTTGATTAATTAATGCATAGTAAAGAAAAGTATATATATTATACCTTAAAATTATGGTAAAATCTCCAATGTATCAAGAATGACAATCCACAAGCCACACAAATGTCCGGTTTCTAATGGTATCCATATAGATAATTAATTCAGGATCTTCACAAGATTGATTAACTCAAACCGTAGAGTACTAGCTCTTCAAACATATTTCAAAACGTTTTCTAAATGTTTTCTCAAACGACTATTAAAACGTTTCATTGCTTTTATTTTCCCGTCTTTTTATTTTTGGTTCTTAGCCATGATCACGCTTGGGTTCAAGCATAAATGTGTGTGTGTATATATAAATGTGAATTTTTTTTGGGTTAGGATTATATTTATAAGCCTTAAAATCCCATGAGTTTATTAATGGATCATTATACACGAGCCCCTAACATTCATGACTTATAATAATTAAGCCATAAAAGTTAATTTATCTTATAAATTAACCCATAAGCATCTCATACTTATCAAATATCAATTTAATCCCGAATTTGCAGTGTGTGGCCCTTTAGGTGTCCAATCACGTTAGTATTAAGTATAAATTATAATCTTAAATTAATTAAGATTAGATAAATTATAATCCTAAAATAATTTTGATTAGATAAATTAAATAAATTTAATTTATCATTAATTCACTAATTAATTAATTTACACTTATAAGATTGACTTCTAGCAAAGCATCATGACCACCCAAGTATTGAGATATGTCAATTGGTTCGATTTTACCTATCCGTGATTTAGTTACCGTATAATTATTATCTTTTCACCACAGTATATCCCGATTGGTTCAAGAGTATAGATATAATGCCAACTCCTATTGTCGTAATTGATTTACTTCTTTCTAAAATACAACTCCCTTGAAATAGAACTTAATCCTGGCACTCTTAATTTTATTTTCATTTTGAGCAAAGATTTCTTAGTCGTATTTCAAGAAGTGATCATACTGGGATATACTTTCATACTTGTAAATCCTATATTGATCATACTGAGATTCACACTAACCCGATTTCTACAGTATGTGCGACTTCTTAAGAGTAGCAATTAATAGAGTCAAAGTCTAGTAATCTACAATCAAGATAAATTTATGACCTCAAACCTGAGAATCATTACAGTACTATCACAAAGAGATTAATTCACTAGCATTCGATGATAATCCATGTGGAATATTCTTAATAGGTCAATCCATTGCACTTATTCTCAATAAGTAACCACATATAACTATGTGCTAATCTATCAGTGTCAAACTCTACGATTAGAGATATTTACGAATAAAATATAATTATATAGATAATCTCATCATCATAACTCTTTATGATTTTTTTCATATATATATATATATATATATATGTATGTATTTTATTCTAAAGACTTCATAAAATCTCCTAAATAGATAAAGAATACCATATTACAAAATATGCATAAATATAAAAGTGAAATTTGTCACCAAAACAAATTGGCTTTAAAGCATATACTAACAAACTCACACTTGAGCTAAAGCCAATCATTCATGTGTACAAGACCGAATGAGCTAACATGACTTTCATGTTTCTTCTTGGACAAGGCTTTAGTTAATGGATTATCAATGTTATCATTAGTGGAGATCTTTTCTATATTTAATTCATTTCTATCAACAATTTCTCTAACTACATGATAGCGCATAACATATGTTTGAATCGCTGATGAGACCTAGTTTCCTTTGCTTGTGCAATAGCTCCATTGTTATCACAATATAAGAGTATAGGATCCCTAATGGAGAGATCCACTCCAAGTTCAACTACCAACTTCTTGATCTAAATCGTTTTGTTTGCTGCTTCAAAAATTGTAATGTATTTGGCTTTTGTTGTAGAATCAACCATGGTATCTTGTTTGGAACTCTTTCAACTGAGTCTACATCACCATTAGAAGTAAATGCGCATCCAAATTGCGATTTGCTATCATCTTTATCAGATTGAAAGCTAGCATCTATGTATCCGTGCACTCTCAACTCTTGCTCACCATAAATCAAGAATAAATCTTTAGTCCTTTTTAAGTACTTAAGAATATTCATAACTTCTATCCAATAGGTACTCGTCGGGTTAGATTGAAACTTGGTCATAACACTTAAAGCATAGGAGACGTCGGGTCTAGTATATAACATAACATACATTATATAACTTATAGCCAAAGCATGGGATCTTTTTCATGCTATCCCTTTCGACATCTATCCGAAGACACCTATTTTTAGAAAGGTTTTCACCATGAGACATGGGTAAGTAACCATTTTTTGATTGATCCATGCTAAAACTCTTTAGCATCTTGTCTATGCACATTAATTGTGTAAGACCAGGCAACTTCCTAGATCTATCTCTATAGATCCTCATTCCCAGAATGAAGGTAGTATCTCTTAAACAATCTTTCATGGAAAAATTCTTGGACAACCAAGCCTTTACACATTGAAGTATTGGTATGTTATTTCCTATGAATAATATGTCATCTACTTAAAGTATCAAGAAAACTATGGTACTTCCACTAACCATCTTGTATACACAAGATTCATTCTCATTTTTGATAAAATCAAACTCTTTAATTTCTCATCAAAATGGATATTCCAATTCCTAGAAGCTTGCTTTAGTCCACAAATAGACCTTTGTAGCTTGCCTACATTATTAGGATCTGTGAATATAAACCCCTCAAGTTGTATCATATACACCTCTTCCTGCAAATTTTCATTAAGAAATGCATTTTTTACATTTATTTATCAAATCTCAAAATCATAATATGCATCTGTAGCAAGTCAAATCCAAATGGATTTCAACATTGCAACTGCTGAAAAAGTTTCATCAAAGTCAACTTTGCGTCTTTGTGTATAACCTTCTGCTATCAATCTTACCTTATAGGTAGTCACATTACCATCTATACGTCAATCTTTCTCTTAAAGATCTAGTTTCACCCTATGGGTTTGATCACTTCAAGTAGATCGACTAAGGTCCAGGCTTTATTTTCATACATGGAATCTCAGATTTCATGGCTTGTAACCACTTCTGAGAGTCTTTATCAGATAATGCTTCTTTGTAAGACATAGGCTCATCATTCGTAATGATTAATACATTGTTGTGTTCATTTACAAGAAACTCATACTTCTTTAGAGCCGACATATCCTAGTAGTCCTACGAAGAGATTGTGTACCATAAATTTCATTTTCTATCACATCATGATGTGATTGAAGTTCTTGTTCCACTTGTTGATCAATGCCAAATTGTGTTTCTTGAATCGCTTCAAGATTTATTTTGCTCTTACTTGCCCTTTCAAGAATAAACTCAACGACGACATGTATTGAGACAAACACCTTTTGCTCAATGGGATTATAGAAATAGTATCTACATGTCTCCTTTGGATACCTCATAAATAGGCATTTTTTTGGCTTGAGCTTCAATTTTGTCAGTTTCTACTCTCTTCACATAAGCAGGAAACTCCAGGTTTTCAAATATGAAAAATTAGGTTTCTTTCCAAACCATATCTCATATGGAGTAGAACCAACAACTTGTGATGGAACACAGTTAAATAAATGGGAGACAGTATTAGGAGCACAGTCCTAAACAATTTGAAGAGGTCTGAAAGACAGATCATTGATCAAACCATATCTACTATAGTTCGATTACGTCTCTTAAATACACCATTTAGCTGTGGCGTATAAAGAGGAGTCCATTGAGGTAGAATACTATTCTCCTTAAGATAATCTTGAAACTCTTGGTTTAGGTATTCCCCACCTTGATCAGATCAAAGTATTTTAATACTTCGACCAAGTTATTTTTCAACTTCATTCCTGAATTTCTTGAACTTTTCAAAAGTTTCAAACTTATACTTCATCAAGTATATATAACCATATCTGGAAGGGTCATCCATGAAAGTAATGAGGTATGAAAAACCTCCTCCTCCTCTAGTATGGATTGACATAAGACCACAAACATCAGTGTGTATTAACCCCAACAATTCGTTAGATCTATCATTCTTTCCTATAAAAGGTGATTTGGTCATTTTACCAAGTAAACAAATTCATATATATCATATGATTCATTATCAGATAACCCAAATAGCTATTATTATATAATTTGGTAACACATTTCTCATTTATATGACCAAGTTCACAATGTCAAAGGAAAAATGGTTTCATATTATCAATTTTAGGCATTTTAAGATTTATATTGAGAATTTGATTTTCATGTCTAGAATATAAATACCATTAATTATAGCAGCAGTTCTATACAAAATACCATCACGTGAAAACGAACAAAATTTAATCTTTTGCATAATGACAAAACCATTAGTGTATCAACACGGAATAAAAATAATATTTCTAGTAAGAGATGAAACATAATAATAGTCTTTAAGTTCCAAAACAAGGCCACTAGGCAAAGAAAGATAATAAGTCCTTACGGCTATAAAATAGCAACAATTGCTCATTTTCCCATGCCTAGGTCTATTTTTCCATTAGCCAACATTATGCTTCTCTTTAAACCCTTCATATTTTTACAAATATGTGATGTAGATTTGATATCTAATACCCAAGAATGTAATTTGAAAGTAAAAATATTAATTTCAATCATAAATATACTCGAAGTAGAAGTTTCACCAAGCCTCTTCTGCTTCAAGTATCCAAGTAATCCTTGTTGTTCTTCTTTCAATGTCCATCATTTCCACAATAGAAACAAGCAACGTTAAGCTTGTCCTTTTTAATCACAGGTGTTGGTTTCATCCCAGACTTGGCTCTCTTAAAACCATCATTGGACTTCTTGTTCTTCCTATTGGAAGAATCAATAAGTATATTCAACAGTTCAGAAAGAGTTGTTGACAACTTGTTCATGTTATAGTTCATCAAAAATTGTGAAAGCTATTAGGCAAAGATTGCAAGATCAAGTCAATATTTAACTTGTGATTTTGCACAAATCCAAATCTTTCTGATTTTTCAATCAATCCGATCATTTTCAGTACATGAACAGCTATTGAGATACCCTATACGATTTTACAACGAAAGAGCTCTTAGAGGTCTCATAACTCTCATTCCTTGACTTTTCATCAAAAACTCCTTGAGATGAAGAATCATAGAAGAAGCATCCATCTTTTCATGCTATTTTCGCAATTTAGAATTCATAGCGGCCAACATGATACAAGTGGTAGTATCATTGTCCTACACGTGCTTATGATAAACATTCTGGCTACTTGATTAGCATCATTGGGTGGCACATCAGAAATAGGCTGATCAACGACATAACCAAGTTCCTCATGCTTGAGAACAATTCTCAAGTTACGTTGTCAGTCCAGAAAATTTGGTCTAGTGAGTTTGTTATCATTTAAAATGGGACACAAATTTATGTTACTAATAATATTTTACAACATGTACATAAAGACATAATAAGAATTTGCTATTTATGCATAAACAAAACCAAAATATAAGATAAATTTCATTTAATTTGGTTTTGCTCCCACTATTTTAGTTCAAATCAATAATCCTCACATATTGATTTGGAAGCTCTCACAAAACCCCTAGTGGGTTAGAATCCGATCAAATTATTTTAATCTTGGATTTACCTAGTAAACCAAAATAATTTTGAAAAGTAGTTAATTCTTCCCAATTACATCACTTTGTAATTCCTAAATAGTTAGGTATCAATTCTTGAAAGCACATCTTATATAACTTCTAACCTTTGCCTCAAAGAATACAATCTTGAGTCTACTCAACAAATTATATTCCTCCGTTAAATCATACCCATTATTCAAAGATCTCATCTCATAGTTTAAACATGTTTAATGCAAAATAACATTAGATTAGCCCAACAAGTTATATTTAAGAATAATTCTCATTTATTACTATAATAATGGAAGACAAATTATTTATTGACTTAATATTAATTTGAGAGATTTTTTCCTTTCAATTATTTATTAGGTTCTTCGTCAAATTGCATGAATATTATCATATCCACATATAATAAATGAAACATGTATAAAACCATGGATGATTATAAACTTTTACTAAACTAGTTTCCTTGAGTCACAAAGGAAACTAGATGGTCAAATCATAAGGGTAATCTTCAACACTTGAAAGTTTCCTCCATGGTTGCACATTTGCTCTATCTCCATCATCTTGCACATTACAAATATAATTATGTATAAATATTTTTTATTTTCAATCCTATCTCTAACCTATCTCTATGTACATTACATGATTGATCAAGAAATCTTGAATTATATTCGAGGGGATTGAGATGAGAAAAGAATTTTTTAAAAATAATAAAGATAAGCAGGACATGCAGACTCTATTTAATATTTGCAACCATTGAATTTGAGTCAAGTAAACTGTACATAATCACATTGGTCTTAATTCCATAATCATCCGTCATACTATTATATAATTCAATAATTAAACACGAATCACTATACATCATAATCCCAGTCACATTACCAAAATTATCATTCTTGCATTATTTATGAAAATATTTAACAGAGAAAAATTATTTTTCAATCTCATTAGGAAATAAACATTTTAAATAATAGAATTTTAAAAATTATATTAGAAATAATTTCAAAATTTTTTTGAACATTTATTAAATTCCAATATGATTGAAGAATAATAAATTTCTAAAATTTAAGCAAATTTTCTAATTCTAATATCATTAGAATTAAATAAATATTTTCAAATGTTTTATACTTTCTAAGTTTTAATCAAATTAAAATAAAAGAAGGCTTCTAAATATTAACAACTAATTTTAAACAACAATTATCAAAAATTAATTGGTGGTTTCAAAAACTAAATTTAGAAAAAACCTTTAATTTGAAAATATAAAATGAAGTGTCATGAAAAATAACTTAACTTATTAAGCACTTACAGTGACATAACACAAACTGTCATTAAAAGTGAAAAGATAAAATAAAATAAAATAAACAAAATCTCATGTTGGAAACCAAGTCATATTAGAGGAGAAAAAAAATGTGAGATTTTTTATTTTATTTTCCAATATTTTCAAAAATAACATCAAAAAATTTGTATAACTTGAACAAATTCAATATTCATGACAATTAAACACAACTACGTCATAAATTAATCAATGGTGACTCTAATATCACTGTAAGAAAGTAAATCATACAACACGCAGTAGAAATTAAAATTTTTTACTTCCTACGATGGATCACTTTGATTAATTTATGCATAGTATGAAAAATGTATAAAGAGTTTACCTTAGAATCGTGGTAAAATCTCCAATTTCTAAGGGTATCCACACAAATAATTCATTCAGGATCTTCATAAAATTGATTAATCCAAACCCCAGAATGCTATCTCCTCAAAATGTACTTCAAAACGTTTTCCAAATATTTCTCAAATGATTGTTCAAACGTTTTATTGCTTTTATTTTCACGGCTTTTGATTTTTTGGTTCTTAACCGTAATCATGCTTGGGTGCAAGCAAATATATATATATATATATATATATATATATATATATATATATATATACACGCGTGAATTGCTTTTAGGTTAGGCTTATATTTATAAGCTTTAAAACCCTAGGATTTATAACTTTTATACATAAGCCCCTAAGATTCTTGACTTACTATAATTAAGCCGCAAAAATTAATTTATCTTATAAATTAACTGATAAATATCTCATACTTATCAAATATCAATTTAATCCCGAATTTATCATCTTGGAGTGTGTAACCCTTTAGGTTGCTAATCATGTTGGCAATAAACATAAATTATAATTGTAAAATAATTAGGATTACACAAATTATAATCCTAAAATAATTTGAATTAGATAAATTAAATACCTTTAATTTATCATTAATTTACTAATTAATTAAATCACACATATAGATCAAAATTGGCTTCTAACAAAGTTTTACGACCACCCAAATGTTGAGATATGCAAGTGGTTCGACTTCACCTATCCGTGATTCAGTTACCATGTAATTATTATCTTTTCACCATACAGTATATCTCTATTAATTCAAGAGTACAAATATAATACCACCTCTTATTGTACTAAACAATTTACTTCTTTCCAAACTACAACTCACTTGAAATAAAATTTAAAACACACTTAATCCTATTTTCATTTTGCACAAAGATTTCCAAGTTGTATTTCAAGAAGTGGCCATACTGGGATATACTTTCCTATTATAAGGATTAGTGAATCTTATATTGGTCATATCTTATCTTTTCTTGATTCATACTACAACCGATCTATATAGTATATCGACTCATTATGACTAACAATTAATAGAGTCAAAGTATAATAATCTACAATCAAGATAAACTCGTGACCTCAAATCCGAAAATCATTACACTACTATCACAAAAAGAATAATCCACTAGCATTCAATGATAATCTATCTGAAATACTCTTAGCAGATCAATCCAATACATTTTTTTTTTATCAATAAGTATTGATATACAACTATGTACTAATATATCTATATCAAATACTACTATTAGGGATATTTACAAATAAAATATAGTTACATAGAGAATCTCATCATCATAACTCTTTATGATTTTTCTCATATATATATATTTTATTCAAAGAATTTTATCAAATCAAATAGAGAAAAAATATCATATTACAAAATATGCATAAATATAAAAGTATAATTTGTCATTAAAACAAATTAATTTTAGTTCATATACTAACAGTAACATCCAATTCATATAATTCATCAAGTACTTACATCTTGCTTGGAAGGCTTCCGTGTGTACGATTCATTGTTTGGTGAAGGAGGTCCAAAGCTTGGTTAAAGATGAGCAATTTCAATTGATGCATTGTTATCGAGAATTGAACACTGGCTGATTTTTTGGTGAATGAAGTTTATAGTGTTAAGAATTTTACCTTTTTTTTTATAATAATCATAGCTAAATTCTTAAATTGGCCAAGGGTCTTCTTAGATCAGATAAAATAGGTTGTGCATATGTTCCAAAAATCAATTCTTGATTGCTTAGAGGTTAGGTAACATTAGGCCATATATCTTTTTTTTTAAGAATCATAGCTAAATTCTTAAATTGGCTAAGGGTCTTCTTAGATCGGATAAAATAGGTTGTGCATATGTTCCCAAAATCAATTCTTGATTGCTTCATATATCCCCCTCTTTGTTACAATTTTATAATTTCTATTTCAATAAATTTACATCTCCTTGATGGTTTGATTAAATAAAAGAGCGAAATCTTGATGAAGTATTTAAGTAGACATAGTTTACGAGTGGAGAATATAATGCTTAATACTATTCTAAGAGAATAAATTTTTTTTTAGGGGGAAAGGGATGTTAAGAAGCCTAATCGGATATAAAATTGTGTCCCACATAGTACACATATCTAAAAAGATAAAACTTTCATACCTCACAAGTTAAAATAAAATTACAAACACAGACACTATAGTCATTACTAGAGCATCGACATTGGACGGACTGGAGCTTTACATCAAGTGGTTTCAGCCCCTAAAGACATCGAAGAGGAAATGACATCTAGACACTGTAGTAATAACCAGTTGCAGGGAGAGTGACAGACGTATTCCCATTTCTCCTTTTTTCGTTCCTTGAGTTTGGTCACATATGCTTTAACCTTCCAGATTATTTTCAAAAAACAGCCATTGCTATTGGATTACACTGGAAATCTACAAAATAAAAAGTAGGCAAGTTAATATATAGCAAGAAATTAAACAAATTGTACTAGTACTGAAAGAGATGACACTGCTTATAATTAATTCTTAGCTGAGATGGATCTTACCGAGTATATCGCCAGGGTGAAATATCTTTCCAAGAGTATAGGTGGTAAGATCAACACCTATTTTCCATGGAAATACGTATGTTATACCTAGATTTGGGGCCACAAGATTTAAGATGATGAGGAAAAAATAGACGAATTTGGTTGTACAACTTCCCATTCTCCTTAATGCTGTTGTACCTATGGCCCAAAAAAAAAAAAACAAAATAGGATATTGAAGTAAGATGCGTTTATTGTGTAAGGACCGAAAAGAATATACTCATAACCGTCTATATGTAAATCGAGGATCGTGGCGCTGCATCTGATTTTTTTTTTTTTTTTTTCCTAGCGTGCTGTGATTTCAAGTTTACACAAACTGTAAGAATAATTATGAACGGCAAAAATCAAAATTAAAAAAGATTACGACTAATTTCATTTTACATCTCTCAATTTATATTCAATTTTTACTTTACACTCTAAATTTTAATTTTAGACACCTTGCATCCTTTACTCTAAATCTTTGCACCCTCAAAGATTCCGTTAAATTTGATAACGGCATTAAAAAATGGATTGAAGTGGGACGAATTTAAGAATTGGGAGTGCAAGGTATCGATAATTAAAATTTTGAGTACAAAGTGAGAATTGGGAATAAGTTTAGAGGTGGAAAATGAAATTAATCTTAAACTAAGGTGCCCATATAAGACACGAGGGAGTATTGCACCATCCGGTCACAAAAGCTGTCCTAAATCAATGCATGGAGGTGTAAGAACTGAGGCCTGTTGTCATGAAAAGCTTAGGATATGAAGTTGTTTTCTAAAATTGAAAAAACAATACTTTTAGAAAAACAGTACATAATTACTTTCGAAAAAAATATTAACTTCTTCAAACATGAAAATAAAAAACATTTTTTTTTCAATTTTTATGCATAAAATCCTTTTAAAAAGTAATTTTTTAATTTTAAAAAAATTATAAACAATTCACAAAAATTGTTGAGAACAAGTCATAAATATTTTGACAAATATTTTTATGATAAATAGAAGTGACATGCAACAAGGTACGTAATTGAGTCCCTTGTTACACCTTTAATATTGCAATATATGTTACACCTTTTATATATATTGCAATCCATGTTACACATCATATTAGTGTGACATTTGTTATACTTTAGAATAACACTTAAGTTGAACTTTAAAATAATGGAAAAAAGGACACCTGTTAACCTTTTAACATATGTAAGAAAAATTGTAAGACAACAAGTGTAGCAGAAGCCATGGAGTCTACACCAAGACTAAGGGGAGGAGTATTCAATATAGTTTGGCTTAATCGAACAAATTAATCAAACTAAATTAGTTTGGTTTTTAATTTTTAGATAATTGGTATTCGTATAAACCAAAAAAAGAAATTGATTATATAGTTCGGATTTAGTTATTGAAAATCAATAACCAATAATCGAATTTTATTTTATTAGTTTTAGTTTTTTAGTAACCAATTCTGTATTTTCGTTCATTCAACACTTTGTTATTAGTTTCCTTTGTTATTTTTTAGTTTTTAATTTTAGTTTTAGTTTTATTAGTTTAAAGTTTTTGTTTATTAATTTTATTAGTTTTGTATTTAATTTAAATTTAGTTTTTCAATTACCTAGTAAATTTTGATTAATTTCATTTTGATTTCATTTAACACTCCAATCGGAAAAAAAAATTGTTGGTATTTTATTTTGATTTTCCTGCATTGAAACCAAAAGAATTGAAAATTTTTAACTGAGTTGTCAAAATCTGTCTCTGAACACACCTAAGGAGGAGTAATAATGGGTTGAGAAAATTCCATACATTGAAATTCATTTTCTTTCTTAAATATGAGTCTATGACGAATTTGAAATTGGGCAGTGAAACGGATTTTATTGAAAATTGAACTCATTGACATTTGGCTTATTTTTCAAATGTGCCTTAGCCATACGTAACTAAACTATTTCTCTAATTAAAATCCGATTACATATTAATTATGCCCATTTAAATTGGGCAGTAAATATGACAAGTGAGCCGACTCGTATTTGGCACAACCCAACCCATATTTTAACCGACCCTATTCAACGTGCTAATACACTAGTGGGTCGTTCTCGACCTGCCACATTCTCTGCAAGCCAAGTCGGATTGGATTTTTGTGGCTTAAACGAGTCGAATCGAGCACGAATAGTACCCTATTCGAACTCAAACTCGAAATTTTTTACAATACTCGAACTGGAGCTTGAGCTCGAATGAGTTTCAAAATTTGAGCTCGAGCTCAAACTCGAAAAATTTGAGGTAGTTCGAGCTCGCTCGAAATAGGTGCATGAGTAAAACGAGCTCACTCGAAATAAGTAAAACGAGATCGAACTCGAGTAGTTCGTCTTTTTCTTAGGTAAAATACGTAATTTTTCTAAAAAGTATGGACATATCAGTAATTTTATATATAATGAAAAAATTTTTAAAAATTATATAGTGCTCGAAAAGCTCAATGAGCATTCGAGCATAATATCTCTGTGCACGAGATCGACTCGTCAAGAGTTTTGAGCTCGAGCTCGCTCGACTCGAATTCGGTCAACTTGAGCTCAAATTGAGTTTTTGACCAAACAGCTCGCGAGCAGCTCGATTTGTTGTCTGCCCTACTCGTGACTGGCTGTTGACCATCCCAACAGTCGACCCTCAAGCAGACCGTCAGGGTTCCAATTTTTTATTTTATTTTTTTTATTTTTCAGGTTTTGTTTTGAGTTTTGACTCTTCTAACAACTATGTACTGGCTAGCTTTGGGGGCAAAACTCGTAGTAATACTTCATAGAATTTCGTTACAAATTAGAGAAATTGCTCTCTTGTATACTTTGTAATCTTATTACATTACTTCAATTTATCTCTAATGTCATTCTACTACATCAAATTTTCTCTACTTTCTCTCTGCTATTTTATTTACTTCAATATCCACTCTATTCCAAGAAGCAAGTTCAAATTCTTCTTCAAAACTTCAAAACTTCAATTGGAGTATAATTAGAATTCTACACTCCAATTTCCAACTTATGCTTTGTTATCTTTAGTACTTGCTCAATAGTTTGATACCTAGTTCAAATTCTTCTTCAAAACTTCAAAACTTCAATTGGAGTATAATTAGAATTCTACACTCCAATTTGCAACTTATGCTTTGTTATCTTTAGTACTTGCTCAATAGTTTGATACCTATTCGATCAGATGTATATTCCTGTCTAATCCCATAGTCAATTCATCAGATTAACTTGTTTGACCGCTAAATCGTGTCGGATTTAATAATTATGTAATTACCAACTCAATCCGTAATCATTATTAGCCACAGTACTAGTCACTTACCTAAATGCAACGGTTCCAGTCATCAATGTCTAGCCAACTAGCAGACCATTAGGGTTAGGGGCATTCGAAGAATTTCCAATTGCACCATGTAGTATAAGTGATATGTGCATTTGATAATGGTTGGATATTAAAAAAAAAAATACTTGTCCCCTCCCTCCCAACCCTTTTTTTTGTTTTTTTTTTTTTATCATGGCTTCTAAATTTTTTTTGGGACTTTTATTGTCCACATCTCATATCATTTTCATCTATTTTTATGTATTTAAGTTTAATGACTTCTATTGGTCCTTATTTCTCAAAATCTTTTCTCACATTACCTATAGGCTTTAAGTTTTTATTTATTAAAGAAATTAAGAAATTTTGTTGGTAATTTCTATTGGATTTGGAAAAGAATATGAACTTTTTTCCCTTTTTAAATACTATTAAAAGTGCGTAAATATTTCTTACAAAAGCTCACCTCTGCATTGCTCATTCTTTTAGTGGATGGAAGCAACCTTCTATTTAGAGTTTTTTTTTTTTATTTTTCCTCTTGGTGTTATAAGTTAAAAAAAAAAAAGTCTTATTTCTTTTAATAAATATTCACTTTTTTTTTAGAAGTCAAGCCTTTTATCCTTTTGTCTACATGAAAATATTTGGTCTACAATTGAAATACAAGTAAGTTAATGTAATATAGTTTTTATTTTATTCATTCTAAAACTTGGAATCTATTATTTATAATTTGACTCATTTATTAATTACATATAATGGTAATTTAGATAATTGGTTTTTGCCATTTTGAATTGTTGTTTTAATAATCTGATTGATGCTATTATTTTGGAATGTCTTTTAGAAAGTCAAACTTATATTCGAGGTTGAATATACTTGACTCACTATCAAAAATATTTGACTAGAGTACAAATTCACTATAAGTATGTCGAACTTAGTCAAGTTTGAATTTCAATTGAGATGTTCGATCCAACCCAAGTTAAAACATTTAAAAGATAATATATTTATCGGTTTGAATTCGAGCATATTCAACTTTGATTCATACTTATTTATGCCCTATATAGTTCTTACTCCCGAGGTCCAACCCCCTGATCTAGCCACTTTCAATGTTCAGCTGGTCAAAAAGATGGAGTAATACTTAATATCACTTGGTCCCGATTGAAGTTTTCCCCTCCAAATCAAGAACTATCAACTCAATCCGTCATGGTCATTACAAGCAGTACATGTCACTAATCTAAACATGCACCTTGAGATATTGTTGTATATCTACTTGCAATGTTCAATTGGTCCCTGTTAGCACAAAGAAATACGACGGAAGATAAATTTATTTAACACATATCAATATATATAAAAGAAGAGTTAAAGTTATAAAATAACGCATATTAAACTCTCAAATTAAAATCAACATATACCCACGGCAAAATAACCTTTATCTCTACTCTAAAATTTCCCCATTCTAGATTTTCAAGTCAACTCTTCTCTACTAAATAAACTAACAAACTCTCTATTTATAATCAATAAGACTTGTCTACCAAGAAAGTCAATTCAATCAATATCACATTGGAATATATTTCTAAAACAAATTATGGTAGGAAATTACCAAATAACTCTTGATACCTAAAATAGCTAAATTACTGAAACTCAACCATAACACATATTTCCTAATTGATAAGGAGTTTGGTTTAATTATGCCAACAATACCTCGCTTAAACTAAACTTCAATAAAAGCTGTCCATGCTATGCACGAACAACATGATCAAGAATTTCTTTGTTGATTTCATCTTTTTGTCACTGCAGTCTGGCATCATCAATTTTCTTTGATCTTAATCCTTCAATTTTTTTCAAACGATCCACGCATCTGGATGAATAAGTATTCGTCACACACTATTTTTTTAATTTATCAACCTTCATGAATTTATAATAACTAGTATCCAAATTCTCAATTTTATGAATTAATCACAACCAACAATATGATAGGATTTTTTTTCCATCACTATTCAACACCAAACAAACTAACAATCACGATAAGATCTTTCTTTTTAAATCTCTGTCCAATTAGGGTTGATTATTTATTATATCCAAATTGCCAATAACCGAGTACCCCAATACCATGCTCTCGTGGTTCAATTTTTTAATATCAGAATACTCCAACAATTTTTTCTTTAACGTTCAGAACACCTCAAGATCACAGCATAGGGCTCTAATACCACTTGTTAGCACAAAGAAACACCGCAAAAGATAAATTTGTTTAACACATATCAATATATGTGAGAAAAGAGGAGTAGTTACAAAATAACATACATTGGACTCTCATATTGAGACTCGCATATACCCACAAAAAAATAGCCTTATCTCTACTCTAGAATTTTCCTATTCTAGACTTTCAAGTCAACACTTTTGAACTGAATAAACTAACAAATACTCTATTTATAACCAATAAGACTTGTCTACTAAGAAACGCAATTACATTGGTAATATATTTCTAAAACCAATTCTGGCAGGAAACTACCAAATAACACATAATATTTTGAAAACAAAATTACCAAAACTCAACCATTAGACATATTTCCTGATATAAATCTGGTAAGGAGTTTGGTTTAATTATGCTAACAGTGTTAGAATTATTTTCTTATTAAGGCTACCGCTAATTAAGTTCTGTTTTACAAACAAGTTAAATAATGACCAGTAAATTTCATGTTCTTATAATCCAATTATTTAGGCCTAGATTTGTCTCAATTGTTTCTTTGGTGTGATATGTAAGGTATAGGCATATTTTCTAAATGCTATTAAATTTAAGGTGATCTTAATAGGAGATTCAATTATACTATTTGGACTAGGTCTCTCCTCTATAATACTACATCTTATATATAAGGTCTTAGGGTTAGTTTGTCCTATAGATAACTATCGTACAAGACTTGAACAGGGAGATGGAATGCCTAGTCAAGGTACATGAAGTTCAATGTACCGATTACAATTCGATGATCATTTTCAGTGATCAACTGTTATAGTGAATGGTACGCAATTTATTCTACAATTGTATTCAAATATCTGATATTGTGTGCTAAAGTTTAACTAGTAGTATCAGACGTCATCCAATATCAATATTTGAATATTAAGAGGATGAATATCACTAAATATTTGTTGTCGAATAAAGATTTAATGTTACAGTTTAAATTGTGGTGTGCAATTTATTCGCATAAATAAGTTTCCTTGCATTTGCATGTGCATGTGATCAAAGTATGATAATGGAATGGATTCTTATCCTCCCAACATGTAAAGCATTCAGGGGCTATCATGGTTGCAATCTTTTTAAAGTAGAGAAGAATCAATTGAAAATAGGAGTAAATAATAATAATAAAAAGGATAAATACAGAAATAAGCAATTGGGACCGTACAGCCCAATTTTGCTTCTGCCGCTATCTTTTCTTGAAATTATTCTTTAGGTTTTGAGTTTAGAAGTTAGCGGCACTAAGTTTGATTAATTGAATCAAGGTTTTACATCAAGACTTCTGACTTTTGTTTTAGTTCATAAATGGAATCAAATTCAAATGGTTGAAAGGAAAGGGATTTATGGAACTCTATTTTATGGTCTTGAAAGATAGGATCTGTTCTAATGAGTTTCGATTGTCTGCCAAACTTGAAAGATAGGAATAATTTTTTTTATATTTTCTAAAATTTGTAAGGGGGACAAAGTATAATTTAATATAAAATAATAATAATTCAAAGAATTTTAAAGAAAGAAAACATAATTTCAAAAATCTTTTTTTTTTTTTTTTGGGAGGAGGGGGCGGTTGCCCTTTTCCATCCCTTGATAATCCGCCAATAACCCTAAGAATGTAATGTCAGATATTTTAACCCTCACAACCCCACACTGAGGCAAAAAGCCTGGTAATATAAGTGTATGCATTTATACGGTGAATTGTGGGGATATTCTTATACAGATAGGTTACATGACATAGTGTCATAAATCTCTTAATCCAAAAAGAAATACATTACTTAATTGGGTGTTGTGACTTGATATTGGGTGATATGTTTCTTTTTGAACTAAGGGATCGATGTCATTATGCCATGGATCCGATCTATGCAATTATTTTTTCCCATAAATTGTGTATATTAGCGAGTACAGAGGACACTCAATAAAATAATAATAATAATAATAATAATAATAATAACATGTGATGTAATAAATCAAATCACTAATCAAAGTATTAATGTTGACGGAGGAATCAACGAGGAGAACGAAGTTATTGTCTCCAGCCTTTTCTTGACTTAATTGTCACATTGGTTGTGGAGAAATCTCTTACCAGGGAAAGCATACGATCCATTGCCACCTCATCTCCGCCGTTCTCTCATTACTCTCGAAGGGGAAAAGGGTTAATTAACTAACTTTGTCAAAGTAATATTTCTTCTATAATGCAATTTCTAGCATTCTGAAATTCTTTAAGCACACCATGCATGTTCATTGTGCTAGATTTCTTTGAACATAATGTAATGTTTCCAGAGGGTAAAAACAGGAAGTTGAGGTAGCCTAATTCCATTCCCTGTTTCATAATTAAAAATATATATATATATATATATATATATATATATATATATATATATATTGTACACATTTGTGAAGTATCATTGTGAACAGGTAGCTCTTTGTGAGATAAAAAAGAAAATGAGGAAAACAAAATGAACCTTTTACATCCTCTATAACTAACAGTAAGTCTATAATTTAGTTGAGAAATTAGTTGAGAAATTATCTCGTTTTAAAAGTTTAGACTGTATATATTTCAAAAAAATATAATGTTGTAGAATATAAACTTTTAAAATGCACACGCAAGTTATGATTATTAAAATTCTCCCAGTAACACTATCTCACATGCAATCCTACGTTCAAATAATAGAGGTAATAAATTTAAAAATGCACGTAAAGTAAATGACTGAAACACAACAAGACGATAATAAGTGTTAAGAGTCAATACAAGATGTATGTTAATTTGCAAGAAGATTTAAATATCATAATATTGTAGATTTACATTCATATGACATTTCAAATTTCTTTTGAGTCTATCAGTTATGATTTGACTAAATTTACATTACTTAATGCATCAATATGGACCCAGCATTGCCCCAACCAATCACTCCCTTCATTTGGACATGCCTGCAAAATTGTCTTGCTTCTATCTTCTAGCTCGTACAGAAAAAGATTTTTTTCTCCTGTCTCGGTGTAATAGACACTATTTCTCACAGTCCTTGATATTGCAGCGATAGTAGAGTAAGACATCCCATTTGAAAGGAAAATCGTGCGTTCTCCCAAGGCATCCAACACCTCACATTCCATATTGCACAAATCTACCCGAAAGATTTCAAAATCCGATACCTCCTTGGCGAAAAATGCCGAGTAAATTTTACGGATACACAAAAGTTCATCAAATGACTCTACCAGATAGTCTTCAAAATGTTGACTGGAGAGTCCTGAAGGCCGTCGAGGTACGGCACAAGGTCGTCCATCCTTAATCAGTGGTTGGACTTCGATTGCTGAGTCGGCAGCATTAAAATCAATTGTTGCTATCTTATAGCTCGGTTTTAAAAGGGCATAAACTTTTCCTTGGAAAACAACGAACTGCAATGCAGTTGAAATATGATCATTACCAAATGTGGCGCTTTGCACGGTAAATTTCTCATCCCCCAATTTGCAAAAAAGTAAAAGTCGTCCAAGATCACAAATCAGCAAGATATGACATTCAGGATCTGTGGGAGGTTTAGAAAAAACGAATTTAGCCTTTCTATAATCAACAATTACGGTTCTCTCCTCCAATTGATACTTGGATTTTAAGAGGGGTAGTTGAATTTTTTCCTTGGATTGTGGATTCAAAAGAAAACAATCGTCTTTGAAGCAGTCAGCCAAAAGCAGCCAACCATGAGAAGAGGCTAACAGATATTTCCTACGCATTTCTGGTATGGTCCGAGAGTAATAACGGTTTTCGTCCACACTATAGAAAATATGTTTCTCAAAATGTTCTCCTTGAAATATGAGGAGCCAAGGACAGGTTTGATTATAGATAGGTGGAAAAGAGTAGTAAATGACTTCATGATCCCCTTGATCTTCTTCCATTTTCACCTAATTAACCTAAATATTCATGATATCATGACAAAAATAATCACCAATAAATTAACTACAATTCTTGCACGAAGAGATTATTAATTAAAAAGAGCAATAATAATACAAAAGAGTGAAGAACACTGCAAGTTATAGGTAATAAATGGTGAATTAACTTAGTAATTAATCAATAAAGCAAATGGTGAAGTAAAAACAAACTCTAGACAGAATTTTATTTCTACTTGTATCAAATTTTACTTTCCCGATCTTATAGCTTTTTTTTAAAGCTCAATAATAAAGATAATGGCCTATGCTATTTTGTTTGATCATTGTAGTCTTCAATTTCTTTATGATCATTGTAGTCTTCAACTTCTTTAAATATCTAGTCTGTTAAGTTGTTCAAACAAGCTCAGGTACAAAACCTACTTTGTAGGAAATTTTTATTTTAAGTTGGAATAACTACTTAACAAGTCTAGTTCTTAAATCAATGACTTCCTTCCATATGAAGTAAATTACTCACCTATTAAAAAATAAGAAAATTACATCTTATTACGATCCCGTAATAGAGCCATCACATTGTGCTTGGTTTTTACAGTACAATATAATGTATTTCAAAAACTTGTATTATACAAATCTTTAAAGCCAATATGGTAGTTCCTTTATTGGACTATAGAATTTTTCTAAAAACGATCATGACCCATTACTTTTTAGATAGTGAACCTTCTACTCCTCATGTATGGCCCTCATCAGTTCACAAACAATTACTAGACATATCAAATAGTTACTCTAATCCAAAATAAAACTTCTCCCATTTTTTATTAAGCACCCGTAAAAGTCCCTCTCATCTTGGTGTATTCCATACTAATTTTCTGTCTCGAGTAACAAATAAAACTCCAGAATATTTTTATAAACCTCCTCTAAGGTTTCTAAGAATTACATCTAGCACTCCTCTAATTACAAAAATTAGACCTAACTCACCTGGTTACATAAAAAGAAGGGAGGTAAGTGTAATTAAAACAGTAAAATTAAGGGAGATTTATATTACTAAAACAAATTTGTAAAATTTGGTGAGATTTTTCAAATTATAGGGGTGTTACCTGTAACTGCCAGAAACTTAGGAAAGGTTTCTGTAATTGTCCTCACTACATACAGCCTATGAGTCATTCTTGGTTGACGGCACATATTTCATATAAGTGATGTACATTAATTTAGATTATGAGATTTAAAGCATTTTGAATCAAGTTTATTTAAAAATTTTGATAAATACTCAACTAGATCCAACCCGATTCAATAGATTTGATTAAGAAAATTGGACACCACATGTTTTACCCGGTCTATTTTCCTCTCTTATGAATAACCACAATTAATAACGCGCAGATATTTTTATTTATGTATTTATTTATTTTTAAACCAACAAAGGGGAAATAAAGGACACATGTCAAGAAGAACTCATATCGATCAGTGTCTTTGCAAGCATGCCAAGCAATTAGAAAAACCAAATTAATCAATAGAGAGCACATCAACAAAAGGACAAACTAATTGATTGACATGTTAGTTTTACAGTATTTAAAAAGATGATCAAATTCCATAGATGACTTTTTAAAGAAACAAAAAATAAATAAATAAAAGGATGTCATGGATGTTATTAATTAGTTAATTACCCGTGGTCGCGGCTTCTGCGGGGGTAACTTCTGCTTCTACAGTTGCACACACGAACTTCTACAGGCAATAGGCAAAGTTGGGGTTGATAGGCTGCAGCAAACACACAAGTTAATATGGATATTTCAACGGGAAGAGTAGAAGTCTTATTCTGAATTCACTTTGTTTAATAGTGCTTCCTGTTTTGAATTTCCAAGCCAAACTACTCATAATCCTAATTTTCATGAATTTCCTTTAGTTGGGAAGCCAAGCCAATCTAGGGTTTATTTATTTATTTATTTACACAGATTTGATGAACGATGAACTCTTAAGAATATTTGACAAAGGTACGGAGGAACGTAAAAGCATAATTGAAAAGCAAAAGCATACTTTTATCTAAATAAACCCAGAAAAAAAAAAAGAACCACAGAAATACTGCTAACCGAAAAACATAATGATTTGCCGATTAATTTGACAATAATCAGAGATCTAGAGAAGCGAACATACGCACTAATAGTATCTATGGAATTTAAAAATAACTTGTCTCATCGGCTGAATTTAAAGCGAGAAGAAGAGGGACCTAGATGGAGCACTTTTTGTCTCACCAAAATAAGCCGAAAGCAAAAGAAGCCTTTTAAGTGATTTTTTTCGTTCATAAGGTACCCAATCCGTGGTTTATTATAGAACTCGTTGCTATTCCTAAAACCAATTGGATTTAGAGTAGTATTAATAACGTAAAAAAAAAATTTCCTAAATTGAGACTGATATTATTTTGTCAGTTTCCATGTTATACTAGGTTGTAACCCTTAATCAAAACTTAATACCATTACTGAAACTTAGTCCTATTGGTTCAACTTCATCCGTCAATAATTTAGTTACCGTGTAATTATTATATTTTCATCACTAGTCTATATCCTAGATTTTCATCACTCTATATCCCAATTAGTTTAACAGTACAGATACAATATCAACATTTATCATACTAATCAATTTATTTTTCTTCTTTGTAACAAATTTTTCTTCTCTTTCTCTTGTACTAATCAATTTATTTCTTTTTAAAATACAACTCACTTAAAATAGGACTTAAAACACTCTTAATTTTATTTTCACTTTGTGTAAAGATTTATGATACAACTCACTTAAAATAGGACTTAAAACACTCTTAATTTTATTTTTCACTTTGCGTAAAGATTTTCGAATCGTATTTTAAGAAGTGGTCATACTGAGATATACTCTCCTACTATAGGAAGTGGTAAATCCTATATTGGTTATATTTATTTTTTCTTGATTCATACTACATCTAACTCTACAGTATGTGTGACTCTTTAAGAGCAACAATTAATAGAGTTAAAGTATATTAATCTACAGTTAAGATAAACTTATGATTTTAAATCTAATGATCATTACACTACTTATTGTAAAGAGATTAATCCACTAGCATTCGAATAATAATGTGTGTGGAATACTCTTACCAGGTCAATCCGACGTAATTATTCTCAATAAGCATCCGCATACAACTATATGCTAATTAACCTATGTCAAATATTATAAGTAGGGATATTTATGAAAAAAATATAACTATGTAGAGAAACTCATCATCATAATTATTTATGATTTATCACACACACACACACACACACACACACACACACACACACATATATATATATATATATGTATGTATATATTTCATTCGAAAGATTTTATCATATTAAATAGATAAAGAATGTCATATTACAAAAAATATACATAAATATAAAGTATAATTTGTCCCTAAAGCAAATTGGATTCGGGGCATACACTAACAAGCTTCCACTTGTACTAAAACCAATCATTCATATGATTAAAATCGAATGAGTTAACATGACTCTCATGTTTCTTCTAGGATAAGAATTTAGTGAACAGATCAGCAATGTTCATCATCAATGGAGATTTTTTCTATCTTTACTTCATTTCTATCAATGATATCTCTAATCAAATGATAGTGCCGTAACACATGTTCGGATCGTTGATGAGACTTGGGTTCCTTTACTTGTGTAATAGCTCCATTATTATTACAATACAAAAGTATAAGGTCAAGAATGGAGGGAATCACTCTAAATTCAGTCACAAACTTTGTGATCCAAATTGTTTCTATTACTGCATCTGAAGTTGCAATGTATTTAGTTTCTGTTGTAGAATCAGTCATGGTATCTTGCTTGGAACTTGTTCAACTAACTGTACCACTATAAAGAGTAAATACATATTCAGATGGCGATTTTCTATCATCCTTGTCAAATTGAAAGCTAACATCTATGTATCCGCAAACTGTCAATTCTTACCCACCTAAATCAGGAATAAATCTTTAGTTTTTCTTAAATACTTAAGAATATTCTTAACTACTATCCAATGACCACTCTCTGAGTTAGATTGAAATCTACTTGTACACACTTAGAATATAAGAGATATCGGGTCTAGTATATAACATAGCATACATTATATAGTCTATAGCCGAATCATATGAGATCTTTTACGTGCTATCTCTTTCAACATATGTCTTAAGACACATGTCTTTAGAAAGGTACATACCTTGAGACATTGATAAATAACCGTTCTTTGATTGATCCATGCTAAACGTCTTTATCATCTTGTTTATGTATGTTGATTAAGACCAAGAAACCTCTTGGATCTTTTTTTATAGATCCTCATTCCCAAAATGAAGGTTGCCTCTCCTAAAACTTTCATGGAAAAGTTTCTAGACAACCATATATTTAGACTTTGAAACATAAGTATGTCATTTCCGGTCAATAATATGTCATCCACATAAAGTATCAAAAAAATAATGGCTCTCCCATTAACTTTCTTGTACACATAATGTTTATCCTCAATGTTTATCCTCATTTTTGATAGCATCAAACTCTTTTATTGTCTCATCAAAGAAGATATTCTAAACTCCTCGAAGGTTGCTTTAGTCGTAAATAAACCTTTTTAGTTTGCATATTTTATTAGGATTTGTTGATATAAACTCTTTTGGTTGTATATTAAGACCTCTTCCTGCAAATTTTCATTCAAGAATGCAGCTTTTACATCAATTTGCCAAATTTCATAATTATAATATACAGCTATAGTAAGGAAAATATCGAATGGATTTCAGCATTGCAACTAGTGAGAAAATTTCATCAAAGTCATCTCATTATCTTTGTGTGTAATATTTTGCCACCAATTGTGCCTTATAGATAATCACATTAGCATCCATGGTAGTCTTTCTTTTAAAGATCCATTTTCACCCTATGGACTTAATCCCTTCAGGTGAATTGACTAAAGTCCCTACCTTATTGTCATACATGCAATCCATCTCAAATTTCATAGCTTGTAGCCAACTTTGAGAATCTTTATCAGATAGTGCTTCTTCTAAGATGTAGGTTCATAATTCATAATGATTAATACATTATTATATTCTCACTTATAAGAAATTCGTACATTAGAGCACGATGTATCGTAGTACTCCTTCAAAGAGCTTGTGTGTTATTAACTTTATTTTCTATCACATCATTATGTGATTGAAGCTCTTGTTCCACTTGTTGATCAATGTTCAATTGCGTTTCTTGAACTTTTTCAAGATCCATTTTCCTCCCACTTGCCTTTTTAAGAGTAAACTCATTTTCTACAAAGACGGCATGTTTTGAGACAAATATTTTTTTCTCAATCTAGATTATAGAAATAATATACATATACCTCTTTTGGATATCCCAAAAATAGGCATTTGTCTGACTTAGTTTCAAATTTTTCAGACTCTATCCAATTCACATAAGTAGGGTAACCCCAAGTTTTAAATATGTAAAATTAGGTTTCTTTTCAAACCATATCTTATACAGAGTGAAATCAATAACTTTTGATAAAACATGATTTAGTAAATGGGAGGTAGTATTAAGAGTATACCCCCAAAATAATTTGGAGAGGTCATCTACAAGACTCATTATCGATTGAATCATATCTAATAGAGTTCGATTACATTTCTCAGATACACTATTTAGTTGTGATGTGCAAAGAAGAGTCTATTGAGGTAGAATTCCATTCTCCTTAACATAATCTTGAAACTCTTGACTTGTGTATTATCCATCTCGATCAGATCGAAGTATTTCACTACAAAAAAATTGCAAATTTCATGCGGATTTTTGCTGCGGATTTTTTCCCCAGGAATTATATACGGATTTTACTGCAAATTTTAGTTCGATCTAGATGTGTATAAGAGACAGTGTCTTTTAAGGACACATCTAAAAATTCGCATAAAATCCGCAGATAACATTCCCTCCATAAAGCGGGAACATATTATTTACAAAAATTACGCAACAAAAATCGAAGGAAAAATTAAGGACAATAGCAAATTTGTTGTGGAAAAATTAAGGACAATAGCAAGTGTGCTGCGGAATTAAATGTCTCCAGCACATTTGCTGCGGAATAAATTTTCAGCAGCAATTTGCTGCAGAATTTTTTAAAGTTAATTTCCGCAGGAAATTTCAATTGTGCCTATGAACACCATCTTCACGCGGCTTCTGATCAATCGGAAGGATGAAGTAACTTTTCCTCTCCATTTCCTGCACCACCGGCCATTATTTATCTATTTACCCTACAGCTTTCTTCCAACTACCATCCAGATTTGTAAACCTAAATTTCATCCCTTCTTCCTCATTTCTTTCTCTCCTCAAGCCACATCTAGATGTGTATAAAGACAGCCGCGTGAACTTTAGGTGTTCACACAGGGACATCTAATAACTCCCTCAGTTAAATGATTTTTACTATAATTTTTGCAGTTTTATTTTTATTTTATTTTTATTTTTATTTTTATTTTGTTTGTTATCGTATAGATTTTTGCTATGTTATTTTGATTTTTTTTTATCCCTAATTTTTGTAGGATTTTTGCTATAATTTTTGCAGTTTTATTTTTATTTTATTTTTATTTTTATTTTTTTTATTTTGTTTGTTATCGTATAGATTTAGTTATGTAAAAGATCTCATATGATTCGGCTATCCATAATTTGTCGAGGATTTTTGCTATGTTATTTTCAATTTATTTCCATATAATGACAATATTTAACACCTATACTAAACTTGTTTGTTTAGGGATTTCCGTGTTCCTACAAGCTTCGCACTTTAATTAACATTATCATAAATATATCATCAACCTTAATATAACAACCAATTTATTATATGAAAATTAAAATAATGCAAAAGAGACTTCTATAGTTCATCTAATTAAATTCCCAGAGTCTAAATATATTGTTGATCTTAGCACTCTTGGCCGGGCCGGGATATAGCCTATCATAGTACGCAATTCCTAACCTTGCCATTCGGGCCTTAATTTAACCAATTAATATCTGGAAACATGTCCCTTGAACGAAAAGTTGGATGATTAATTTTTCTTATTATTTTTTAAATAATATTTTATAATTATTTTATATATTTTTTTAATATATATATATAGCTGTTCTTATACATGATTAGATCTTTATCATTTAATTTGTTTAAAAATAATAACTATTTTAACAGAATATGTTTCAACCTTTTGTCATTACAGAATATATAAATAGAATAATTTTCAACCTTTAAAAAATCTTCTGTTTAACTATTATTATAGTTTATTTGTCTTTCGTTTAAGTAAGTAATTTTTCGTTTTGTGTTTAAGAGACAACTCACATTCTACTATCTGTCTCTTATACACAAAAAAAAAAATTAGTTCAATTTTACTAAAATATAGGTTAAAAAGTGATATAATTACACTTTTACACTAATTTTTCCTAACGACATAATTTCGCTCCTTTAATAGATATACAAACACTACATTTTTCTTAAAACAATTCCATTTCATGAGATATTCAAGTTTTTTACTAGGATTATACAATTTGGGTTGAACAAGTTCATAATGTATATTATATGCAAAACACTAAACCATGAATAATGTTTCTAAATGAAATGTTATATAAATGTATGTATTGGAATGATACTTAGTAGACTTTAATTATGAGATAATAGGGAAAAGGTGATTAAAATAGTTGATTATATTAATTTTTATACAAATGCATGGTAAAATTTAAAAAAAATTTATTTACTATTTTTTTAATTTTTGATAACAACAAATAATTTAATATAGGATATATTGTAAAAATGATAATTATTTTAAAACAGGATAGTAAAAGTGAAGGGAACAACATTTGGTATCTATCATTTTTTTTTATTTGTCAATTATACCCTCTCCGCTCCCTTTGTTGTCTCTTAATTGCATACTCATAACTTTCCGTAACTACGTAATAAAAATAAATATTTATTCACCAACTATTAGGTTTAGATATTTGATCCTTTATTTGGCAAATTTGTTAACACATCAATTATTTTGACACTTTAAATAAATGAATTGATTTATTCATTTAAGCCAAACATCGTAATGTTATTAATTGGATTAATTTTTGCTAATAATATTACCCTACTACTTAAAAGTTCTAGTTATGCCTCCCAAACAATGTAAAGGTGGTTAGGCTTATATTAATTAAGAGTGTCAAATAAATATGAAGAGTATCATTTAGGATATTTATATGTAATTAAATAAAGAAAAACATGAACACATACATATATTTGTGTTGTTGGACTAGTCAACTTACTATCATATACTAAATTTTTACTATAATAAGCAAGTGGAAAATTTTCATCAAATTATATTCTTATGACTAGTCTGGAACACAAATATTATGGAAAGGATAGACTCTTATACGAGGGTCTAATTAAAACTGTTATTACCTCTAGAGCCTCTATAAGAGACAGATTCTAGACATGGTTTCAGACCTAGTCGTGATCAATATGTGGAAGAATTTTGGAGGGTTTGGCTGGGTTTATAAATTTTGCTTGTCAACAACCAAAATATTTAAGGGAGTTATTAGATGTCCCCGTGAAGTGCAAATGAACGACACCATGTCCCCGATATGGTGAATGTTCATATTTCGAGGAAAGGTTTTAAACTAGGTTTTGGCCTCACAAACCAGCAATTGAGGGCATCACGCAATGCATAAAGAGCAAATTTGCTGAAGGCATTTAATCCGTGGCAGAAGTTTTCTAATACAAGAGACTTGTAGTTTGAGGAATTTCACTATTATGGTCTATATTGTTTCAACGTATTAATTGACTACGTAATTATATGTTTCATATTGTTATATAAAAACTTACTTTGAGCATTGCAGAAAAAATTTAGATGGCCACCTAGGCACAATGCAGCGGTGAGAGAGAATTTTGAGAAGAGAGGGGCAGGTAGGCTGGCACAGATGCTACAAAAAGTCCGAAAAGATTGGTAGAAAACCATCTTGGATGGGGGATAGTGTATGGGCAGACCTGAATAAATATTGGCAGTCCCAAGAGTTCAAACAAAAATCTGACCAAAATAAGAAGAACCGGGATTCCAATGCAGATGCATCACTGCATACAAAGGTTCTATACCACAGAGTGCATTTCAAGAAAATGGTAATACTAATTAATTTCTTGTACTTTTAATACTTCATTATATTACAATGCCTTTGTTATTGATGACTTGAAAATATTTATTTCTTTTAATTACAGAAGGTTGAGAGGGGTGAAAACCCGCCATTCTCTGATTTCTATTTCCGTACCCATAAGAAGAAGGAGGGAGATTGGGTTCATCCTCGGGCCCAAGCCGCTTATGTAAGTCATTAAGGCTTTATTACAATCTTTATAATTTGTCCTTTAATATTCTTGATTCCATAAAGTTGATCTTTGTTATATGACTTTTGCGGAGAACTTTGAGAAGAAAAGGCTGAAATATCTTCTCAAAGTACTTGTTGAGAATGATAATATGTCTTGATGGTTCTCAACACTCACAACATCCGTATCCGATTTGGATACTTGGTATGACGCCGTGGGAGGCCCGGAGAAAGTCTCTTATACACATCTAGATGTGTATAAGTAGGACAGTCCTTAGGTAGGTCGTATGAGTCTGAACACCCATGGACGAATAACCTAAGGATGTTGATGAGAGGATTATGAGCAGTCCACTCCTTAGTGCCGAACTACAAGCCCAAGCTGGAAAGGCGGATTGGAAAAGGAAGAAATGAAGAAAGAGCAAGCTTCACTACAAGCCCAACTATCTCGAAACAACAACAGCCTGATTGCTGTCTCTTATACACATCTAGGCTTCTTCCTGAATCCTCTCACCACCAGCGTTCCCCACCCCTTGATGCAGATGATGAGGATGATGCAGATGGTAGCTCGGATGATTAGACTGTATTTGACACATTACTTAGATAACTAAATGTTATATATGTATTGTATTTGAATTTGTTTCGTATTAAATATATTTCTTTCAATGCGAATTGTTTTTTGAGATGAAATTGCTCGAATGTGACGTGATGATCAATGCGAATTGTTTTTTGTGATGAAATTGCTGGAATGTGGCATGATGGTACAGGGTTTTTCCTTCCCCCTGTACTGTCTCTTATACACATCTAGATGTGTATAAGAGACAGGGATGTAGCCTAGTTAGTATTAGGATTTAGGTGATTTTATAAATGATTTAACTAGGTGACTTTTCTAAAAGGCATCAATTTGAGCATCGTTACCAGGGATTTTGCTCGAAAATTATAAGGATCCCCATATAATTTTCGCAGGGAATTTGCTGGGGATTTTTGCTAGGAATTTTGCTGCGGAAATTTATACAGGGATAATTTCTGCAGCAAAATCCCCATCAAAAATCCTTGTAAACATGTTTTTATGACGAAATTTTGATGCGGAATTACCAGCGCAAAATATCCGCATGTATATTTCCGCAGACAAAATAATTGATCAAATTAGTATCCATTTGCCTTTTTACCTAAAGGATTATTTTGGCGCCTAAATATACAAAGTATACATTGTTGCGGATGTTTCATTATAACCGCAGCAAATGTGTATAATAGAACAGCGGTTTAGTAAGCTTTTAATACTTTTACCAAATTATTTTTCCATATCATTCTTGAATTTCTTGAACTTTTCAAAGGTTTTGGACTTGTACTTTATCAAGTATACATAACCATATTTGAAATGGTCATCTTTAAAGGTAATAAAGTATGAAAATCCTCCTCTAGCATGGATTGACTTAAGACCACGAACATCATTATGTATTAGCCCTAACAATTCATTAGATCTATCACCATTATCAGTAAAAGATGATTTGGTTATTTTACTAAGTAAATAAGATTCATAATTACATAATTCATAATCAAATTATCCCAGATAACCATTATTATGTAATTTGGTTGCATGTTTCTCATTTATATGACCAAGTCTACAATACCGAAAGAAAGATTGTTTCAAATTAATTATTTTTAGGATTTTTTTTGATAATTGAATTTTTCATGTCTAGAATATAATGATCATTAATCGTAGCAATAGTTCTATATAAAATACCATCACGTGACAAAGAATAACATTTATTCTTTCGCTTATGACGAAACCATCAGTGTCTAAATACGAAATGGAAATAATGTTTCTAACAAGAGATAGAACTTAATAACAGTTTTAATTTCTAAAACAATACCACTAGGCAAAGAAAGATAATAAGTCCTAACGGTTAAAGCAACAACACTTACTCCATTTTTCACATGTACGTCTACTTCTCCCTTAGTCAAGATTCTACTTCTCTTTAGTATCTGCATATTTTTATAAATATGGAATACAAATCCAGTGTCTAATATCCAAAAATCTAATTTGGAAGTAAAAAATATTGATTTCAACCATAAACATACTTAAAGTAGATTTCATTAAGCCTTTTCTACTTCAAGATATCCATATAATCCTTGTAGTTCCGTTTCAAGTGTCTATCCTTTAATCCATAAAAGTAGCAAGTACCCTTAGCCTTGTTCTTTTTATATCATGGGTGTTGGTTTCAACCCAGACTTGGCTATTATAAAGCCAACCTTAGATTCTTTTTCTTCTTATTAGAAGAATCAACAACCAACACTTGTTTCCTATCTTTTTTAATAGTTGTCTTAGCAGTCTTAAATATATTCAACAGTTCAGAAAGAGTTGTTTTCAGCTTATTCTTGTTATAGTTCATCGCGAACTGTAAAAAGCTTTTAGACAGAGATTGCAAGTTCAAGTCAATATTTAACTCATTATTTTGCTTAAATCCCAAGTGTTTCAATTATTTAATCAATCCAATCATATTTATTACATGAATAGCCACCAAAATATCATTCTTCTTTCCATTAATCTCGCCTCATCAAATTCTTCTCAGACTTGGGCCATTTCTTGAAGTGTCATCCTTCTTTCCATTGATATTGCCTCATCAAATTCTTGGATTTGTGGGTGAAAGAATTAGGGCTCCCTTGATTCAATCTAAATGACTCTTAAGATGGAGGGAAAAGATAGGAACTTTCATGGTAGCTCTCATAAGAATGTGGGTGACTAGACCATCCTATTTGGTAGTCTAAGGGGTAGGGAGAGTAATTAAAACAAGAATCATGCTCATTCGGCATGCCTCCATTATCATAATAATGATAATTTTCTTGGTATACATCATCCCATGTTGGTCCTACCATGATTTTGAATCAACAAACAGCACAAATATAAACAAGAAAAAGAATAAAAACACACAAACAAAAAAATGTAAGCAAGTTTAGACTACTAGCTAGTTTAAACTATCCATCAACAAGAAATCTTTTTATATTTTTCAAAATAAGAACCAAAACTACAAAAAAAAAAATCTTTTTAGTTTGTCAAATAGGTGAAACAACTACACAAGAAAAGCATAAGACTTCAATCTCACAACCCAACCAAACTATATCAATACCATTGAAAATCAATCCCCGGTAACGATGCTCAAATTGCCTTTTAGAAAAGTCACCTAGTTAAATCATTTATAAAATCACCTAAATCCTAATACTAACTAGGCTACATCCCTCAACCATATGGTTGTCAACTAGTAGTAAAAGAAAGTAGGGATCAAACCCATAAGGATTGGTTAGTGATTATCGATTATTTGATTCTAATATTAGCTGAAGTGGTTGATTTTAAGAAAAGTTTAACTACAACTATAATTAAAGAAATAAAAAATCAATTCAAAGGCTAGGAAAGAAATTTAGAGTAACATCAACTCCAAAGAAAGCAGTTTTGCAAAAGCAATTAAACAGAACATGAAAAGAGAAAGCATTTTAGAAAGTAATTAACTAATCTAACTACTAATTATCACTAACGAAGTATAATTAAAGAAAGTCCATTAACTAATCTAACCTAATTAGCCAAACTAAACTACAAATTACTTCTAAAGAAACATTTTTTTAAAAAGTCCATGACTTTTTCCTAATTGACTAATCAACACTACAATTTTCCAATAAGAAAGTATTCACTTTTAAAGAAAAACCCATTAACTAATCTACAATTATACTAAGAAAACATGTAAAGGAAGAAATTAAAAGAAATGTCCATGAACTAATTTTACTAATTAAACTAAAAAGCCAGTAAAGAGAATATTTTAATGGAAGCAATTAAACTAATTAAACTAAAGAAACATGAAATTAAAGACTAACCAGGGAAGTTCAAACAAGAACAAAGTACTTACCACTAAAAATGTTGAATATTTAGCTGGGAAATGAAGGTTACAAGAAAGATAAATCTTAATCTAATCTAATTTAAGAAAACCCTTCCCAAATAGGGAGGAAAAAGGAAGAAGAATTAGACTACTCTACGCAAGTTTCTACCACTATCTACGCTACTCTATTTTCTACTTCTACTCTCCTTAGTCTCCAAAGAGGTTTAAAATAGGTATTTCTATGCCTGGAGTTGGGGAAGGAAGTCGTAGCTGCACATTGCCACGAAATGGATGAATTTCCTTTCAAAATTACTCATACACCTGCGCTCAATGACCACGGTCACTGACAACTTGGTGATCGTGGTTAATAAAATTCTTTCTTCAATTTGTTGGCTGCATTTATTAATGCTCACGTTCATTTTTCTGGTGACTGTGGTTAACGAATTGCCTTCTTCATTTCAATGTCTGCGGTCACTGATGCTTCTTGTTAGTGATCGCAGTTAACTAGCGCGGTCAAAGTTCCACTAGTAATTTTTTTTCCGTGACCACAATTAACGAATTTCCTCCTTCATGGCTTTTACTGCGTTCACTGGTTTCTTGATAGCATGATTTGATCCATTTCTCGTTCGATTGTCATGAATAATATGCAAATCAAAGTGCTTTTATCTAAATATCTCGCAATTTCTAGATATGTTTACGATAAACATAGCCAAGAAAGATAAAAGAAAAACAATACAAAAAGAAAAAAAACTATTTTTTCCTTGTTCTGATCTTTCTTTTTTTTTTTTTTATAGGCTATATAACAGATGAATATTTTGTTTGATGCCCAATTTTCTTTCATTTTCTTCCACTTTATTCAGATTCAATTAGGTTTTTACCAATTTAAAACCCATTATTTTTCGTCAACTACTCATTTATGTATTTAATTTATCAAATGTCTTACTATTTCAAGTTTTATACTTTGTGAGTTGAATTACCTCTTTCTATTTTCTTGCTATTTTCTCCCTATTTTATATTTTTGGATTTGAGGGGTTAATTTTGTGGGATAAATGTGAAATTTTGATTAGTAAATTGGGAAATATGAACAAGTTGGAGTAGATGCTTTTAGTATTTTTCAATTCGATAAAATTTTAATTTAATTTGAAATATTTCTAAATTATTGATTAAGTTGGTTTATGTGGTTGATTAATCATTTTAGTATTCATTGAAGTAAGATTAAGAGAAGATGAAATTTTTTGATGTTTTCCTGGGTACTTATTTTCCTTACGGTTCTTTTATATACTAGCTATTAAGGATGGCGACATTCTTGCCATTCCTTTGTCTAGTACTTAAATTTATAAGGATTTATTTTTATTCATGACTATTTTGCTATTTCAGTTAAAATTTGAATTGGTTTAGTGTTATTTAATATGAGAAATTAACATTTAAAACTTTAAATATCGATGTTGTACTTAGAGATGGCAATGGCCCAAGCTAGCCCGTCGACTTGTCCAGCCAACTACGTCAATTAACCACCCTAGCATGCCCTGTCATATTATTGTAGTGGGTTGGGTTAGGCCCGTAACCGTGCATAGGATCGGGTCAATGGCAGCTTTTCCCAACCCCTAGTCCGGCACACCCTGTGAAAAAAGACAACCCGACACGTTCCGTCAGCCCGTTGATTAGTCAACCCTTGTTAGCTTGTTGACAGTCAATAGTTTCTGATTAATTTTTTTCATTTTTCTCAACATTTCAAATGACTTTTTTCTTATAACATATATGCATTTTTCCCTCTTGGACTAATGTATAATAATTTTTAGTTATAAGTAATGAAAATAAAGTATTGATTAATAATAACTTCAAATAATAAGTACATCACAACTTGGATTACTTAGTAGTAAGTTAGAATAAAGAAGTAATAACTACAACTACTAAATACTAACTTCAAATAAAAATAACTGCAACTACTAAATGCTAACTTTAAATGAAATAAGTAATAACTTACAATAATAAGTAATAATTTGAAATAATCAATAATAACTTAGAATATTATGCAATGACTTTGTTTAATAACTTACAATCTATTTCACATTTTCATAGTTATATAAAACTTAAATTAATAAGTAATGAAAAATGATTGCTAATTAATAATAACTTGAAATAATAGGTAATAACTTGGACTCCTAAATATTACTTTTGAGTACTAATTAATAATTTAGTGTATTAATTACTAATTTGAAATAAAATAAATAATCAATTTGATCTAATTTCAATTAATTGAAAGTGAGCCAATCCGAGGGTTAATGGCCAATCCGAGCCCGACCCGCTCCGTCCCGTCAGGGACTTGGCACAAGAATTGGGCTTGGTTCAAATATTTTAAATTCATGACCTGGCCCGATATACCTCGTCTTGAGAGGTAGCCCAGCACAACACGCCCGTCAAAAGGTCGACTTGTGGGGCTTTTAGCCTTGACACACCCTCACATAACCCATTGCCATCCCTGGCTGTACTTACTACTGGAGGAAATTGCACCAGGATTTGTAGGTCCTTTTAGCGTTATTTAATTATGAAAAATTACTATCCTTATCTATTTTTGTGTACTTTATCTTGGTTGGGTGTGCACATATGCTGCTCGAGTGCTATTACTTTTTGTTCATTGAACTGTGATACAATTCCATTTTCCAAGAAACCAGCATATTTGCTTAGCTTACAGCACAAATGTATAGGTCTACAACACATACACTTCATTCTCTTACATATTACTGAAATGAAATACTATATACTAGTGTACCTAACATAGGTGTAGCCACACATATGTATATGAAATTATATATGAATTGTCTCAAAAATGTAAATACGTTGCTTCCTTTTTGTACACAAACCAAATTATTTACTACTACTATTTAGTGCACTGCTTTATTTAAACTAGGCAAGACATATATTCATGTGTGTGACATTTTAAATATTATTAACTAAAAAAATAGAAAGAAGTTTAAGAAGTAGTTATATGAAAATTTTTAAAACTATCAAGAGTGAAATACACAAAACAAATAATGATATAATACTAAAAAACTCTTACTTTGTATATAATATAGATTTTAAAATTATCCATAACTTAAAATATCACCTTTCTTGAGATTTCATATTTCCTTTGCACGATTGTTGTTGACCCCTATGCCAATTTTGCCTTGATTTTTTTCCCTTTTTAGAATCTGCCTTTCATGCTTATCTTATTTAAAACTTTGTAATTTGTACGATTCACATATTGGTTGAGTGAAAAATAGTCACTATAATTACATGTATGGTACAAACCTCAATAACATTGATATATATCAATGTAAATAACTATCTCCGTTTTTATATCTTTTTATCAATTTCTTTTGAAGATGAAGAATCTTTAGTTAGATTTTTGTGCAACTTTTTTTTGTCTAAACCAAATGGTAAAAAAAGAAAAAATAAATAAAGAAAAGGAAGGGAAAATGGTTCAATTAGTCTCTTAACTTCTTTTTTTTTCAAACATCAATAGTCCCCAACTTTTTTTTGGCCAAATTAGACCTTAAACTAAAATTTTGGGGCAGTTGTTGTCCTTTCCCATCCCTCCACCAATATTCCACTATGAAGCACCATCTTCTCCGCCAGCCCTCCACATCCCATCACCGGGGAAAAAAAATTACGGCGAGCCTTCTAAGTCGAAAGTTAGATGTGCCGGCTCCAATTCTTGTGTAGAACACCAATTTGATATCAAAAGTTTTCAGAAAACAACAAAAAGAAGCAAAATCGAGGTTCATTTGAAAGTTAAGTTCATCAATTTTTCGGGCACAAATTCTTATTTAATAGCTCCATGATCATCATAAGCACACATAAAACGTCATTAAGCCATAATAGGCCAGAAAAACACCAAAAATCTCCATTAGAAAATCAAATTTGGTCCAAGAAGTTCATAGGGGCAATTTGTCAAAAACTTGGAAAGCGTGCATAACCATAATTTATTTCATGTCAGTACAACAATTCAGGTCCTGAAATATACTGTCGACCATCGATTCATGTCATGTCGATAAACTTCAAGTCATAAAACCACATAATTACCTTCCGGGACACAAAAAAACTCTTTCTTTCCGTTGTTCTCGTGCGGGCTTCAACAGTGGAAATGTAATTCGTGCATGTGGAAATGGGGGCTTGGTTTGTGGGGGCATCAATAAGAGTGTGTGAGGTGATGTTTGGTGAAGAGAGTATGGGGCTTGACAATGGTGGTGGTACACATGAAGGAGTAAGAGGAAAGAGAGGGAGAGTAGAAGGGGCTAGAGTTGAGATGTAAATAAATATAAACGGCAATCTAATATTTAAATTTATTTAATTATTTTAATAAATTTAAAATTTTGTTTAAATTTAATTTATTTTTTTTATTCAAATTTAAACAAAATTTTATTGAGTCGAATACAACTCAAACTCAAATAGTTTGAAATTTTTATATATAAATTTAAAAATTTTAATTTATCAAATTGAGTTCGAATTGAATAAAATAATTAATAAATATTAAATTTCGATCAAATTTAACTTGATTATTGATAAACTAATCTTAAACGAGATCATATCCAATCGAGTTCAATTCGTATTTTAAATAATTTGAATTCGTTTAGTGTCCTAACTTGGAGTTGTGGGAAGGTGGAAGTGGTTAATGGAAAGGGTGTGGAATGGCAGGAGGTGATGGGAATGGAGGGGAGACACAAGAGAAAATGGTCTGTGATGGAGGAAATATGACCGAAAAGAGGGACAACGGATGGGATGATGTTTTGTGGTGGTGGAATGGGTAAAGGACAAAATTTACCACAAATACTTAATTTAAGAACTAAATTGATTAAAATAAAAGTTTGAGGATTATTTTTTTAAAAAAAGTTGAGGGATTAATTAAGTCATTTATACAAATGTACAGCTCACAAGAATTAATATAGGACTACCTTCAAACAAAAAAAAAAAAGAATTACCATAGGACAATGAATCTATGATTGATCAAGATGTAAAATGTCTCAAAACTGAAATCTCATATCACACATTTAAAAATAGGAAAATTTTGCATACCTTTTAGGAAATTATTCTTTTTTATTTTAAATATTTGTACAGTACAACAACATGAATTTTAAATACTTCTACTGTACAAACTTTTAAAGTTAAAGAAATAGTTTCCTAAAGAAATTGTAGAATTTTCCTTAAAAATATTAACAATTTGACATATATGTGAAAATGAAAAGATTGATTACTATTTTGGTGGACACTAGAGACACCAAAACACGAAGAAGTAAAGACGGTCTAATTTTATATTCATTCATCCTATCTTTATAGTACTCCTACTTGTTTATATATTTAATTTTTAAAGAATTAATTTTTGAATAATGTAAAACCTTATAGGTAACATTGAAACTTGTACAAGATGAGAATTTGTCAAACATCTAGGAACTAAAATAAAAAATGAAGCTACTTCCACTAACCATTTTATAGGGTATCCAAGTTTCAGTTTTTATTTCGTTCCCTCCTAATTAATTAAATTTTAACTTCACATGTTGACACCACCTCGATTATGTTTTGATAGTTGAGGCGGTCAATAACTAATTATTTGTTGCTTTACAAAAAATTTATTTTTTTAATTTTTATCTTTAGTGTCTTATTGATGGGGAAGATTATTAAGAATATTAATATAAAGAGTAATTTAATCATTTTGAATTTTTTTTTTTTTTTGTAAATTTATGTAATTTACTTATGTTTAATTTTATTTGTTGCTTTAAACAACTTGTCTTGTGCCAAATTATCTTTTGGAAATTAAGAAAGTATAAAATACATATTTTTGTAATTTTTATTAGTGTCATATTAAGGGATGGAGAATTATCTAATTGAGAATATTAATATAACTAATTAAAATGTAAGTCGTGACCCCATTCACTAGACGGGACTTCATTTTGTATTATAATGTTATTTTAAAACTAAAATAAATAAATTTCAATGGAGAAAGATAGAAAATTTTCTACCTATCACTCACAACAAAATATATCAAAACCTCATAAATAGATGATAAGGGAATATTAATATTTGGACATATTTTATGATTAAAAAAAATTAAGAAACTGCAAACAAAAAAAATAAAAATGAAGTAGGAACTGCATTTTAGAATATTGTAGTGTGCATCTTTGTATCAGCTTTTGCATGTAGAAAGAAATTAAATATATATACAAATATACACATAATGCTATTGTAGTAAAAGACATCATCCCAAATGCACCAAAATTGTCAGTATTTTCTTCTCAAGATGAAGTTTATAAATTAAGTACAAAGGGACAGCATAATGATATTTGCAACACGAAACTAACTTCCTTCAATGACTCAATTAATGAACAATAAATAGACTAAAAATACAGGAAGCATAGATTAGTGTCTTAAATTCAATGCTTCAAATTTAATGATTGTTAGGGTAAGAAAAGATAAAAACAGAGAAACATTTGTACATATCATTCTTTGATAAGGGGCTACTATTCATTATCTATAAGAGATTGAGGAATGAGAGATTGCTTCAGCTTCATGGCTGGTGCAGATTCTACCATAGCATTTTAAAGTTGTACCTAATGACCAATGTTCTGCAAGAGAAAAGTGAAGAACACTTGAGCCAATTGAGAATATTCAGTATTAAATGGGGATTTGACCGGCACGGTTTTAGCTATGCATCGAAAAGCAGAAACTCAACTAAAATAGACCTCCAATGCAAATCTTGTAGCTTCACTATCTTTGAGCTTTTCTCTAGTTCATCCATTAAAACTAATCTGAGCTTCAAGACAAATCTGGTTGTATGAATTTGGCAGGAATAGAATAGTTAAGATTCTTAGTGTCATAAAATTATGCAAAAGGAGTCGCAACTATCCGTTGAAGTTCAAAATTTTTAAGAAGATAGAGAAGATCCATCCAACTAAAAGAACACTCGAAGTAAAGGAAATCACAATCTAAATGATTTTAGAAATTTTAGCAGACAACTTGTACAACAAAACAAATTTTCCTTCATTATGTTGTAGAACCAACAAAAACTTTTAAAAACATAAATTCAGATTCATCCCAATAGAATATCATAAAGAATCAAACTAAAATACTCGAGCAAGCATAACAGGTCACAACCACAGACAAATTGTTGCATCGATATAAGCAGCAATGTCATCAATCAGGACATGATGGTTAATCACTGCTATCATCATATATTAGTAAATAAATAAATGACATTTCAATTATAAGGGTTATCTCCTCATTAGTAAGAATTTCGTAATCATATGTTTGTCACAATTCTCGAACTTGCCAACATTAGGCAAGGTTATGATATGATTTTATCATTTAATTCAAAAGCAAAAACTACAACTACATGGGATTTTACATCTCCTGTTCCTTCTTATCACAAATGTGCAAATATCTTCAGAAAAAATATAACGTAAAAAAAAAAAAAGAAAACTTATATAACCTTGGAAGAAGAAAAATTTGCAAAGGTGATGAACATTGTATTGATTTCAACTCCAGAGAATTTCAAATAACCAAGCCACAATTCAAAACTAAAATGCTCCAGAAACAAAATTTTATACACAAAATTGTATCCTATAACAGCATACATGAAAACTCACTGCATTGCACAGATCTAAACTGCAATTCCTACAATTAAAGTGGCAGTGCATGAAAATAAGATAGCAAATTTCTACACACAAAATCCTAAAACTAAGAACTGATAATGAAGTAGTGGAAATAACTTCTGAAAGTATACTTTGGGATATATCAAACATAGATTTTTATTTTGGTATAACTAACCATAAGCAAAACACTCATGCAGCTCGAGTCCACATAATTGGCTTGAATTTAAAATTGTTAATCTGCACAAAAATAAGAGTAAAACAACTCTGTACTCAAATCTTTAAAAAGCTCATACTCATGTTTCAACTTTCAAGAACTATCAGGGCAATCTCATGACTATCAAACTGCAAATCCACTTTAATAGGCACAAATAAGCAAGCACCACATCATGATACTAGGTTTATAGTAATGTCAGCAAAAAAATCACTATAAACAGAAGGCAAAAGAAAACCATGAATCGCACAACATAAACAACCTCATGAAGCAAAGCACATAAAATCGGTTTTCTGTGTTATAGAAATGAACCCTGCGTTGCACAACAATTAATACTCAAAGTAACATAAGAGACAGGTATGGATTGTATTTTTTGAAGTATTATTTGGGTTCATTTTTCGAGGTATTATTTGTGTTATTTGGAAAAAATGAATAAGTAAAATAAGTGTTTTGGATAGTAGATAACACTAATTTTTTCCAAATGTGTGTTTGGATATTAAATAGTGCAAATAATTTTTTGAAATAAGTGTTTAGATAGATTTTTTGTAGTAAAAGACAAAATAGGTATGTGAATGTCGAACGAAGTTGCCAAAAACTAAAATATGTACGTAATTTCAGATCCATAGTTTTACCGACATGATAAACATTAAAAACCATACATAAAGGTAGTTGCCTTCCCATTGTTAGTGTCACGCATATCAATATAATAAGACAATCATAGCAAGTCCTAAGATTATCATATTAGGTTTTACCAAACACTTGCTAAATCTTCTGCATCACCATTGGTATTCATCTTGTTACCCAGTGTTTGTTTCCTAATCGCTGATCCATATCCATGAAATTGGGCTTTCTGAGAATCATCCATGACCAAGCTTAGGCCGTACTGAACACAATAAGTTGTTTGCTTAAGTCACCTAACTTGTTGCAAAGCTCAGCCACTTGGCCACTACTTTCAATAAAGAACATGTCAAACCGGCCGCTCATGTCTTGAAGAAAGTTTAACATCCTACTTTGCAAATCCTCATCAATAATGGGGGTTGGCTAAGATGAGCTTCCCAGATTGGATTGCATACATGATGGACCTTCGCCATGGGTGTTGTCTATTTCGAGGAGATGACACATGCCTGTTTCTTGGTCGACACACATCTTGGGCAGGACGCACTAGTTCGAGGTACTCATCTTTGTGCATCCACCTATTGTCTTGAAACTTTAGTTTCATATGACTCATTTGTGCTTTGTCATAGAAGTTCTATGACGGATTCTCAATAGCATCGCCTATGAGAGGGACGGTTTTCTTCCTAAAAATGATAGTAAGGAATTGGTCATATGGCATGCTACAACAGGGCTCCTTGAAGCACGTCTACATGTAATTAAGCATGACGTACCCAAAATCCAGTCTCACCTTCTTAATCATGCAGTAAAAGAGGTTTAGACTCATTTGTTAGGATCAGTTTTGTGGCCTCTGGTTGGAACTAGTAGATTATAAGTCATATGAAATAAGATCCTATGAACAGCTTCAAGGTTACTCAAGTCAAAATCTTGTGCACAAGTCTTCCAAATCAAACCCGTCTTTCTTAGTTGGCCATTTGTCATACGAGAAGCAAGTCGTCAACAGTTTCATGATCCTCCTCCACACACACTAGAGTTGTGTATCATTAGACACATGTACTTGTCCAGCTCAACATTGCATGTTTTACTTGTAGAAACAAAGTCCTTGTTCTTAGTACTCCTCAGGTTTGCATAAAATTGTAGCACCTCGTCATAGTATATTGGCTCCTTAATATGCAATGGAATTTCCCAATTCTGCCAAGCGAAATACTCCACAACCAGTTCCAAATGTAACCCTTCAATGTCGGACCATTTCAAGCTCCTTTGCAAAGCTATCAGTTTTCGAGTTTGAATATATGTCCGATATCGTTCCTTAACTATCTCGCCAATAATTTAGGCAGCATTTCATCTGGGTCTACCACACAACTTCGGCCCTTTGCCCTACCCCTTGCTGCTGACCTTTCTTTACCCATCCACATAAACCTTGCAACACCTGTGTTTAAAAAAAGGGTTGACATTTATAAAATTGAAAACATAACACAGTACTATTTCCAACAAGCATGATACTAAGGTAAGCAAAGATTATCCACACTCATATGTCATTCTCATTTATAACAAGTAATTCAATCCACGCTAACATATCCATTTCAGAGGTTACATTCTCAAGAATAACATTTGCAATTTATAATCTTTAAATTGCCACATTTGATGTTCAAAGACCTGTAACCTTTGAGTCAACAAAAGATAAATAGGAAATTAAGCTGCAAATAATACTCAACTTCATGGCATTTTTCATAGTTTATTTCTATAAATTTTGATAACTTTTACAAGGCAATGGCAAGCTAACCTTAATGAATATAAAACAAGCAATGGAACTAAAACTCAAATTAAAAGATGCTTCTTCGTGATTTTTGTTGGAAAAAAAAAAAGTGAAATACTTTGAGGGAAACAACAAAAAGATGGGTTTATTTTGGATTTCATAGACATAGTGACTGAAATATATGATTGAGGTACAAAAAGTTGTATTCGGGAATTTTGTCAAGCACCTACAAGGCATAGAAATAACACAATACACCCAAAGTTAATATATTTTAGGCTTACAAACTGAAACCCAGTGATTAAATACTAATTTCAATTTGCATATTGTCGATTTGTATTATGAGATACATAAAGGATTGAGAAACTAATAATTTGCCTCGTGTATTCTACAAACCTCGCGGCTCTAGGGCTATGGGGAATCGAAGGTCTTAGTCCACGTACCCTGGCTTCTGATTTAAGAATCTTCTCAATGTCCAAAGACGAAAAAGAATTCGTCCTTCGATCTTCTTCCAAAATTGGATGCCTTTGGCATTCGTGTTTTATGTTATTGGTGAGCTGTTTCTTTCACGAACCGATTGAAAGGGGTTGTTTATCAGGGAAGGTAAAAGTTCTAGTTTTATATGATACTTCAACATTATGAGTTGATTTCAGACCTTCGAGAGCGACATATCCAAATACCATTAAGATTTGTAGATATTCTAAATGCAACATACCCACTAACTTTGAACCCAATTAGAATTTGCACCCCTTTCATAAGGTATATAATGAGCTGTCTTACCCCCTACTTTTTTTTTTTTTTTTTTAAATTTTTATTAGGGTTAAATACAGTAAACCCCTTAAAGTTTGGGTTGTTTTGCAATAAACCCCCAATATTATTTTTTCTCACTTTTCCCTTCCACTAACGGTAAAATGTAACTCTGCCGTTAGTTTTTCAAAAAGACAAATTTACCGTAAAGTAAAACAAACCTTGGGTGATATAATTTTAATAAATGATTATGGGTCTCATATATTTAAAAATTTACTTTCACATGAAAATAAAATATAATGAAAATACCGATAGTGTTTGAAAATTTTTGTATTTAAATATTTTTCACAAGTATTTTTAATGCACCACTGGTACTGGGCATCATTTACATTTTTAGTTGTTTTGGTAATATTTTTAAATTAATTAATAACTAAAGTAGGTTAATTGATAGAAAACTAGATTTAGGGACTAAAATGACAAATATAATAAACATGAAGTGGTTAATTATATGTGCAGCTTGTATGTACTCTCTAGGGGTTAATTTTATATTTTTATTTGTTTTGACAATATTTTTAATAGTCAAATTGCTAAGGTGTACTAACAGAAAGGGCGAAGTGATAAAAAAATAATATGTGCATTAACAACCCAAACCTTAACGGGGTTTACTGTATTTAAGTCTTTCCATCGAATACACATAAAAGGAACCCCCTAGTGGTTTGTAAATCATCAGGGGGAGGGGGAAAGCTAAATAACTAGCTTCACAATACAAGTATAGGTTTTATGTTTAAATGTATTAAACCCCCATCAACTACAACTTATGTTGCAACTTTGGCCCCTTGTTGTCATTCATTAACCCTTTTTTATATATTAGTTTTTTTTTTTTTTTTTTTTGGGCTTAGTTTACCGTTCTTCAGGCCACTGTATTATGCAGTCGAGCTTCCTTCTTGTGTGTTATCTTTTGTACTAAGTTTTATGTAACTAAATTTGTAGAAAAGTATTTACAAACCAATAACAACAACACTAACTTACTACTATACAATGTCTTTTTAAAAATTAATTTGCTTCATAGCTTGATACGAGACAACAAACATAAATAGTAATAGGTCCACAAACATATGTTAGTAATTGCTGAGTAAGCGTATACGGCTTCACAACTCATCAACGATGTGTATACTTCCACACAATTTCCTCTTACATTTGGAAGTCGCTAGCAAAATATAATAATATGAACTTGCAATTTCATTATTGTCGGGTTGTATAGGTAGCAAACTTCGAATCTGCTAGCCCATCTTGCATTGCCTTCCATTCATTTATCTCTGTTGTCGATGCGTGTAGTGGTTGTAATTCTAGGTATGGCATACGTACTCCCTCTACATCACTCTTATAGTTTGTTGACCACATTCTTGAAATAGTACATCATTTGGTTGCATTTCACGTAAGAAATTGTGGAGGGCACAACATGCTTTAATTATATCAACTTGTGTCTCCATTTCAAAGTTCGGTAATGGTCCTTTCAATAATGCAAATCTTTCTGTTTGAGAACTCTGAAAGCTCGTTCAACAACATTATACAGAGAAGAATGTCATTGGTTGAATAGCTCTTTCAGTCCTCTAGGCCTCCTTGCTCTATTTCTATTGATTTCATTTTCTGGTGTAGTCCTATAGGGAAGTAAAAATCCTGGAACCATCCTATATGCAGAATCAACCAGGTAATACTTACCTGATATGCAGTTCCAAGAAATAAAATTACATTGATAATAAGGTACAGCGGATACAAGTTTGGAATAAGTAACGTGCAAAGGAAAAACTATGACAATGAAACAATTGGGGGAAGCATCGGGAAATATGTCTCTTGGCTTAAAGTATTTTCTAGCACGTGTGTCATGATCACAGATTGCTAATACGTTTTGTGATTGTGTACCATGTCAGTATCCTCCCAACCATGTGACCATGATCACATGAGCACTATCCTCCCAACCAAAATATATGTAAATGAAGCGCATGTCATGATCACAGATTGCTAATACGTTTTGTGACGATTGTGTACCATGTCAGTTTGTGTACGCCATTTGCTCAGCTGCTGGTGGACAAGCTGGAATATGTGTAGGTCCATAGCTCCAATTGCATGTTGGAACCAAGGAATGAACCTTGGGTCACTGGAAATGCGAGGATGGACATCATGTTGGCCTCTCAGTTGTATAATATGATAGCCAAACTTGCACAGACCATCAAGAATATGATGTATATTTCTATTTATCATCTCCGATGAATGTTGAAACCTCTCACACAAAGCCTGCATTCTATGCCCTTGACCCAAACGCATCAATGTCATAGCAATACCTTCTTCAATCAGCACACGCTTGCGATAGTCTTGGGCAACAAATCCACAGTCGACTAATATTTCACATAGTAGCATGAAGTTGTCCACAGTTATACTACAATTTTCCAGCATACGAGCTGTGTCCTGTTAGTAGTTCTTTCACTCATTCTCTACCACCAAGAGTAGATGTCCGACTGTCTCTTATGCATTAGGGGGCTCACCATATTCCTCCGAATAAGGAGACAAGAACAGAAAACCTGCTTCTTGGACAATAAGATTTTGAATATCATCCTCGTCTCTGTTATTCCGATTCCTTTCCATTTCCCTGTAGAATTAAAAATGGGTTATTTCCATTTACAACCATAAACTTGACATGATCGGTAAAGATAAGTCCGAGTTGGATGATGTAAGTGAGCGACATTGGACTTCACATTTCAATCATTTTTTTCATTTTAGAAGAGGATGTAAGTGCATCTCCACCCATCCCGTTGGTAACTCGACCCCATGACCTTGGTCATACGGGTGTAGTCTTACCTATCATGCGGCTAGACTTCATTGTCTTCACATTTCAATCCTTGTAGTGACTTCAATCACCCTACCAAAACCATATCATTGTTCCAACTTCTTGAAGATCTGATACATATTACTTATGCAAACAACATATTAATTTTCAATCCTGAATGAACTGAAGTAATATTGAAGACAAATTGAATGGTCTTTCAGTTCGACTCAACATTTTGGACAATCATGAGAGTGCTGAAGTTCTAAATTTTGAATGCAAATTCATGCATTAAAAACCAGCACTTCGGCTTGACAGTTTGGACATTGCAAGCTCGATTTGGATGTCCGAACCTAGGCAATCACAACATATATAGCTACTGCCAATGGATTAATCTATGGTTCGGACCAACAAAATTAGGTTCAGAAGTCCTAACTATGCCAGATAAACTTAGCCTGCCTAACAATACAACTATTAACCTCAACTTAGTCTGCCTAACAACACAACTATTAAGTTCAAACTAGTCCAACTTTAAGTAAAACAATGCCTACAAGTGCAATATTTAAACACATTAATTAATTCTTATGCCACAACTGTGCATTTAACATCAAATTACATTTACACCTAAATCCTAAGCTAGACAAAGGCATAAATACCAATAACATAACTATAGCACCAGAGAAGATGTGATTACAAGTCAACAAATAAATATGAAACAACGGTAAATATAAAGGATTTCAACGGAGAGATATGTAAAGCACATAGCTTTTGTTTAAATTTTGTAACAAATAAGTAGATATTCAAGTCCTCATGCATCCACACATTAAAAACACCTATCCTTTATCTTTGTGATTCTTTCAATCCAACCCAGTTGCCCTTCACAAGAAAAGGCTAAGAACATTCCTCGATATCTATCGTCTAGCAACTTCTCACACAAGTCATAATAGATATCCTCGCGAATAGGACCCAAGGAATTAACAACCTTAATTCATTCCTGCATCAAATCAGTTTTTCCCTCTAGTTTTGATATTAGGTCAGCCAACCGATTGAATTTACTAATTCCTTTGAGGTACAATTGATTCCCATTCCTCGCTATTTTGTTAGATTTTTTTGACCCATATGAGTCATTTGTGTTTTCCATACTAGAAGCTGAACGCTTCCCATAAACTTGAGGTGAGCAGTTAACATCGTCATTTGAGTCATCTGAGAGAGGGTTGAACGCGATTCCATGAGGTGCACCTGATCCTGATCCCTGGGTAGTTGATGTATTTTGACCAAGTCTCATTTTCCTACGAAAATGTCTAACCAAGCTATCCTCTAGCTGTTGACTGATGAATGGGCTCATTACCAGTAAGAGTCTTACCTTGCAATATCGGAGTCATGATGTCATACAACTCACATTGAGTGCTGTCAATGAAATCTGCAAATTTGTCGTTCCTCTACTTGAAAAGAAAAGAAACCACCCAAAAGAATAATAATGTAAAAGACATACGCATCTATACAACTACAAAAGTTAATAAGTAAGAGTAATTTAAAGTATTATATGGCGTAATTATAAAGATAGAAAGTAGTTTGCAAATCATTAGGTCAATGCCTAGCACAAACCCAATCATTGCTCATCATCTGCCATGAAACACTTGTTGTTTTCATCATAACTAACCTCTGTTGTGGCTTGTTTGCATATCCCACGGAGTTCATTGTACACCTTCCACTTATGGATATCAAAGAATCGATGGTACTTAGAAGACAAAATATTAGCTGTGACAGCCGTACCATAGGTCTCATTTAGAAATTAACTTGTTATAGCTTTGTCTTGTGAGTAGATTCCTATCCCAGTGGCCATTTAATTTCCATTCAACATAGTTGCTGAAGAATTTGAACTCACATTCATTTTTCCACTTCCACTTGGGTTTGTCAGCCATCTACCATATGAAAACCATAATGTATGCAAACAGTATGCATATAATGCTAAATTGAATTGCATCACCAATACGCATGTAATAGATAAAATATAGGAAAAAAACCAATAAGGGAATTTATATTTTGGGATAGCAACCAACTTAATCCCTTACATAATATAACAGACTATTTCCTTGTCTTTTAAAAAATTAACCAATCCAAGACCTATGACAGAAATCATGGTCTTTTGTCGTAAAATATATGCATCCATCCATTACAAATAAATATGTGATTATTATAAAAATCTACATGCAAAGAAGACTTCACCAAACCGATTGAAGTAGTTTTGTAGACTAAGTTTGAAATTGTTTGATGCACTGCTCGAAGTGGCAAGGACAGATACAGGTGGTAGATGGAGGTAATCCTATGCCATCCAAAAATAAGCAATGACAGAAAAAAACTGATAATGCCAGCATTTATCAAAGAAAATAACATCTAATGCTTACGATGTTTAGTTACACTTCGTCTTGCTCGCTTATTTCGACGTGGCATCACGATTCAGCATTTATATGTATATTAAGATCACATTGGGGATGGAGTCAAAAATCACTTAATGCATACAATGAACCAGTTAGCATTTGTCTACAATTTCAATCACATAAACAACAACAATTACCAAATTAGACCTACACTTCAATTCACCAACTAAAGGTACAAGTTAAGATATAGTTATCTATTGGGATAGCCTTATGAAGGTACCTTCAACACATATCCTAAAAACATGGAACCTTTTACCAACACGACCCAAAATTACACATGACAATCATGTTTAAGGTTCTTTGAACACTTCGTAATTCAAATCCATGCCGAAAATGAGCAATACATGCCGATTGTAACCACGTAGAATTTTATGCAAAAAAAAAAAAAAAAGGAAAAAAAGGAACTAATTGTTTTACACAGAATGTGAAAGCAATCATTTTAATTTGTTTAGGAATCATCAATCTGCCACACATATTGCTGCAAAAATGCATCAAAATAGTTTGTTTAATAAGGAAAAAAATGACTATAAATGTGTAAAAGCCTTGCAAATTTAGCAAAATAATACCAAATTCTTCCACATATTGAGAAACCCTAAAAACTTATGCACCAAAAAAATCTAAATTGTTGAAAAGCACAGATGAAATCGAGACTTACATATGTGGGGATGACTGACGGTATGGGAACCGGAAGTACCTCTAAACTTGGAATCAATTTGGGAAGTACATGAACCAATATGTTCAGCCTGAGCGAAAACAATTATAGAGATAGAATGGAGGTATTTGGGAATAGTGCTAGAGATCCCAAAAATTTGAAGATACGTGAACAAGGATACACCTGGGGTTTGAGGATAATTTATAGAGAATTTGCCCCAAAATCCGCTGGTCAAACTGCTATCAATTCACCAATCCCATGTGTTGAACCCGTGAATTGCTTTTGCAGAGATTCCTCTTAAAACAGCTTTTAAAGCAATTGCAAATGTCCGAAAAAAGGTCAGATTTCGTAACCTTTATGTTCGGAAGTTCGAACTGTTTAATTGAACTTCAACCTACACTTCTGAACCTATTTAGTTCATCTTCAGTCCAATCCAGATTTCATTCAAGGACTTAACAACTATTTCGGACATCCGATGGGTACACCGGTCGATCCGAAGTATGCAAAGCAGATTCTTTTATTTTGTCCATTTCAATTTCATATGTTTTCCTTTAAAATTTCATACCCAAAATTTAAAATCTATATGATATACCATTAATTATTGGAAAAATTATTTTTATAATGAATATGTTGAATACAGTCAAAAATTACTTGTATAAGTAAACAGTATAAAAAATTATGAATAGTTTAAGTTATGAATAGTGAAAGAAAATTTTGAATTGTATAAATAATGAGTAGTTGTTTTGGAAAAAGGCAAAACAAATTGACAAAAACAAGAGAGCTGACCTTACATCATATGTAATTGCCCATTAACTATCTTTTCTTCTTTTTCTTTTTTAATTTTTAAAATTTTTATATAAATTTTATTTATAATTACACATTCATTAACTGTGCCTCACCTACTAGTCAAGAATAATCATTCTTACTTGCATCTACACGGAATTAATTACCAATCATTGATATGCATATAAAACTTTAAGTTTTGACCATAAATTGACAAACTCTTTAATATCACCAAAAGAAAAACTATGAACTCAATATGCGAAAACAAATTATTTATCAAGCATTATACGGAATTCACATAAATTCTAATAGCGAGATATTTGAGGCCAAATATGCATGCAAACAACAAAAGTCATCAAATCTCAAACTACCTTCTGTATCTCCACCAATTACAATCCATAATTTTTCCCACACCCCGACACCAAACCACCACAAGTACCCGCACACCCAAATGTCCTCCCAAGATGAATCTGAGCAATCTGAACAAAATTATGAGCCCTTTCACAAACAAAGAAGAGTGATAATTATGCAATATTTAAGATAATCTCATAAATAAAGTTAACTGCCCTTTCATATGCTCACTTTTGAGTACTCTAAACCCAAAAAGCACACCCAAAAACATATAAACAAAGATGGAACTTTAAGAAAAATATGAAACTAGAAAGGACAAATGATTAAAAAAGTCACTATGCTTTATAAAGAAACTAGTTTAAGTCGCTCAACTATATTTTATTAGTTGATTTGTTCACTCAAATTTTAAAAGGGTCGCATTTAAGTCATTTAATTTATTTTCATTGTTAAAGCTCCGTTTGGTCAAATCAAGTGACTTCCACGTAAATGTTTATAGGATAAAATTGTCAAGAAAAACTCCTCATTTCCTCCTTCGAGCTATTACTATTCTCTTCTATACACCAAGCCACCTCCACCTTTGCCCTCTTCCCCAAGCTGCTCTTGCCACCTCCCCCTTCCCCCTTCTTCCCCAGCCGCATCAGCCTTCATCTCTCTCTCCCTAGCCATTACTGCTCCTTTCCCCTCCCTGTCGAAGCCCCTACAACCTCTACGCTCTTTCCCTGTCTCGTTCTTTCCCTTCCAACCCCGCCTCTGCTTTCATCTCCTCCACACAACCCTTCCCCATCCCTTCCTTCTCCAGTTCCCTCCTCCCTCATCAACCCGCACCTCCTCACCCTTTCCCTTTCTTCTCTTTATCTGCTGCATCGTCTTCTTTTGCCCTTACCCTTTAGTTGGATTTTTTTTTTCTTTTTTTGTTTTTATTTTTTATATTAATGGTGAACTTTCCGTCTGTCTTGCTGGGGAGTTGGTATCAAACTCAATCCTCAAATTGCCCTTCTTTGATTAGATTTGTTGAAGCTGTTTTTCCATTTTTACAATTGATCTAAAATGTTCGGTGTAATTATATGTTAAATTTGGTGGTACTTGTTGTGGATTTGGTGAAATTAGTGGCAAATTTCATCAAAACTGATAGTGAATTTAGGGAAGATTTGGTTGTTTAGAGGTTTTATTTAAAGAAAAGTGATTGAAAATGGAGAGTTTCTTTTTTTCTTTCTTTTTTTTTTTTTTTTTTGGTTTGATTACAATGGAGAAAGAATATTGAAGATAAAAATTTTAAGGATTAATTTGTCAATTTGTGGTTGGATTTTTAAAATTTGGAGGCTTAATTTCGAATCCAAGTAAAAAATGGAGTTCAAAATGTATTTTGTCAAAAATAAAAATCTTACCCTGGAAGCTGTCAAACCACCGGTCAATAATGGTCAACGATTGTTGACCAGTGGCTAAAAATTACAGAGCAGCCTATAGGGAAAAGGAAGAAGACAGTCGAATCAAAGTCAATACTACATAAGGTTTTTTATGGATAATTTCATCCTTCCTCCAAGTTAAGTGTTTGACCAAAATAGATGGAATTTAACAGAGGAAACTACGGAAGATGCAAAAGTCAACATTTTTTGTAATTTAGTGATTTTTTTCATTAAAATTATTTAGTTGTCAAAACTCGTACAATTTAATAATTGAGTGACTTTTTCATCACTTTTGCTCAACTAAAAGTAAAACTATGCCTCTACCCTATACATGTTTCATACATTCGAGCAATGTGAATCCAAAAAAAAAAAAAATCAGAAAACTTTACAATAGAATGCCTTCCTGAAGTTGGTCTTGGATTGGCGACAGGCGTGGGAGAGATACCTCATGTGTCTAGTTTTTGTAATCTATCTCCTGTTCTCCTTAACACTGCAGTTATCTAATATACATATTAAACAAAAAGCACACCAAAGTTTACATCAATATACCATTGTATTAAACAAAACCCAAACCAAAAAGTACATCAATACACCAAAAAAAAATTGTATCTAAAATATGACTGAATTTAAATCATAAAAAGTAACCAGTATAGAAAATACCAGCGAAACTAACCAAAGTCTTTAAGTAATTCAATATGCAAACTTGAGACCATGAAAGGAAAATTTTATTGCTATAATAGACCAAAAAAATCTATGGAAATTAAAGCTTATAACACTCCCACTCCAATTATTGTAATGTCTCACCATTTCTTTCTAACCAAAATAGACAAATCATTGTTGGACTACTTATTAAACAAATATTACCAACAATTTTTTCACCATTAATTATCCATGATCAAAATCATCATATTGATCAACAACAAATGCGCAAATTCTGCGATGCCCTTCAATACTCAATAATTACTACCAAAATCACAAGTTATGACACTAATATAATTTGGTAACCTAGAAATGCAATTATCAGAGCCAGTACTGGAAACCTCCAATCTCAAAGTCATTTTCATACCAAAATCAAATCAACACAACAACAGAAATTAACAGTAGCTAAAAAAGGTATATAACACACACTCATGAGTAGGTGCTGATGACGAGACGAGCAAGAGGGTGACGTTGATCTCACGTCCAGTTTTCGGAGACCTTGTGATGGATCAAACGTTATATCATTCCAGAGGCCAGGCATAATCTACCGCCTTCAGCTTCACCAACTGTTTTCCTATCTCTATCTTCGAATTATTATGGTAGGGTTTGAGATTTGATCCGCAACCTAGATACACTGTGTTTGTATATTTTTGAGACAAGTCACCACGAGGACTTATGTGTGGAATAGATATAGGTTGTTCAAAAAGTAAAAGAGAAAAATTACCTCGATGCAAGAATCAGCATTAATGGGAGTTCGATCCTATTAAGAATAAATTGGTGAAAATTTTCAAAACATCAATCAAAATGATTCAGTGATTTCTTATGGAAAGATATAGAGACGATAGTGAACATGTTGATAAGTAGTTTTTTTTTTTTTTTTTTTTAAAAATTGAAGAGAAATGGGGAGAGGAGGGCATGTCTAGATAAGTTGAGGTTTCATATTTTCATTTTGAAATTATCTAAATCTATATATTAAAGCAAAAGGTCTTTCGTTTATAAGAAGGTTTAACACATTGACATGTGGCATAATCAAAGTAAAAGTAAAAGATATGAATGGTAAATAGTCAAAGTAAAAGTTTAAAAATTGATTAATCATAAGAATATAAATTTAATTATCTAAATCTTATTTTAAAAAATTATAGTAGGCTCATAACAAACTTAAGAGAACAAGAGAAATAAGAATAGATAAATATTGCCAACCTAATTTTGAGTTATTCAACTAAATTGCATGTTTGACATGAATTCTTCTTTCACTTAATCGTTAAAATCTCTAATCCTTCAATTTAAATCTCCTTATCATATTTTAAAAAGTTTCATATTTCTTCAATCTCTCTATCTCATACTAATTAATCCATATGTCTATAATTTTATTTTTTTTTAAAAATCCATCTATAATTTGAATTTCAAATTTCAAATCTCAATATCATCTCCATAATTCTTGATTCAATTGCTTACAAATATCACCTTGATGAGAATAAAGTCTACACGATTCTCTAAAAAGAACGATTTTCAATTGTACATCTTTTCACTTATGCTTATGTAAGGTAAAGTTTTATGCATCATTATGTATTATGTTTGTAAAATTTTATACATAATTGTGTATTATATATAACATTTGATTCGTAAGTATCATTCACTATTATTTAACATCTTTTCTTCTCTATGTATTCCTGACCTTGGACTTCTAACAGATTCAACTAAAAGTTCAAAAGAAGTTCAAATGGACAAGTCCTCTACATGATTGATGTGCTCCCGAAGATAAAAAATGTAGTAGTTTTTTCAGGCACTATCATTTTCATATACTCTAATATTGTTAAACTTGCTCTTTTTTTTAAAGTCAATCTTGCAATTATCCTTGGTGATTCAAGAAATATTGCTCAGTGTAATTTCAATAGTAGATATATCCTGTGTACAATCTTGAGATTTAGTCATTGCTGTAATAACAATTCTAATGTTTGAACTGCATCAAGATCCCACAAGTAACAGTGTTAGCTAAAATTAAGTTATGTCATTTATTTATGATAATCGGATAAATGATTATATTTTTGTATAAATATAAAAAATTTTGATTGTCATTGTTATTTAATAATTGGTTTAAACAACACATCAGCTAAAGTATAATGGATTATTTTGCATTTCTATACTAAAAATGCTTTATTTTTAGTTTTATATCACATGTTTTCTTTTCAACCTTCTATAATTTTCTTGCATAAACATTTAGATTTATAATTATTTATAAATTCTTTTATCTTGTTAATATTAATTTGTTTGTCAAACTCGAGTTATGATAAATAGTTACTAGCTTGAAACTCAACAGAATGTTATTTTATACTAACTGTCATCTTGCTCTTGGTAGGAATGCTTGCTATATTTTGTATGTACTCATTATGATATTATTATTGTGAATTTTAGCACATCTTATTATAATCTCTGACTAACAAAAATAATCAATTCTAGCATCACCAAAACTTGAATCAACCATTCTTATGAATATAAGAAAATAGAATAAGGTAAAAATAATAATTTAAATTAAACTCAACAATAGTAATAATGTCTTTGATTAGGGAAAACAAATACAAACTAATTAAAAACTTTAACAAACATTTCTTAATTATTGTGTTAGTTTGATAATTTATGCCTACCAAATTAAATTAATTCATTCAAAAAAATAATAGATTTAATGGATTTTATATTCTATTGATGCCGTAAACACGACACACATGGATTTTAAAAATCATTACCACTGTACAAATGTATAATATAATTCTCAACTAATAATTAGCTGATGAAATTAATTTTCAATTAATATATTTTGTGCGACAGAAACATAAAGATTTTGATTGAATATTCAACAATTTCTTAGTTTTTTTTTTTTTTTGGTATTATAGAAAGTATTAATATTGTTACTTAACTTTATTTGTCTTCATTTGATTTATACACTAAAATTTTTCTATCATGATCTTCATACCACTAATATTATTTTATTGCATATATAAATTAATTCTACATATTCATCTCTCCATGTATAGCACATGTCACCCTAACTATATTTCTTTTCTATTTATCACTAACTAAAAAATTTGGTTAAAATACATAACTAACTCAATAATATTTGAATATTCAAAAACTTTAATTTATCTTCATATTATCAATAATATTTAAATAGGATTGTACATAACTAACTCGATAACATTTGAACATTCAAAAACTTTAATTTCTCTTCATATTATCAACAATATCTAAATAGGAAAAATCAATATATAAAATTTAGGATTTTATTATTATAAAGGTTTTATGTTGTCTTCATTATATATTTTATTAATATTATTTTATTGTTGAAATTAAATATAGACCTCCGTCCCCCGTGCATAGCACGTGCTATTCCGCTAGTATGGGATAAGGAAAAATAGATTTGGTATTTTGAAATTGAAAATGTACTAGAGAAAAGGATTTGAGACAGAGAAGATTACTTTAGGATTAGGAATAGGGAGCGATTAGCGTTTCATGATAATAATCGTGTACTTGGTTATGTTATGAGTAGATAAGTATAAAGGGTCGACTTTAATACATACATACAATACATATATACATACATACATATAAATATATATATATATATATATATAATATCCCGTGTTATGTGTAGGAAGATCGATATCTTCAATTTGTACAATACAATAATATTAGTAAAATAATTGCATAAAAACTTTAGTAATTAAATCATATAAAGACAAATAAAATTAAGTAATGATATCAATAAGTTTTAATGATTAGAAAAGAAAAATAGGAAAACAAGTTTAAAGCTATAATTATTAAGTGTGCAATTTAAAAATTTGTGATATAAAATGATTAAAAAGTAACTTTATAACTTAAGTAGTTGTAATCCTGGTTGTTGCTTGGGAATAAATTTGGGTGAGGTGAATACTTTTCTATACAACTTTATTTTAATTTGAATAAATACTTCAACCCTATTAATTGATTATTTTTGTTTTTTTTGTTTTTTGTTTTTTGTTTTTTTTTTGGAAGTTTTTTGTAATTCAAGATGGGAGATTCATTCTAGATTGTAAATATCATGAAGTTAGAAATATCATACAACATATTTGAAGTTAAAGAATGATATAAATGTGAATAAATAAAAAATGAAACAAAGAATAATTTATTTTAAGAAAAAAGTTTACTGTTGTGAAAATTTTGAAAACTCACAAACTTTGGGATTGAACATAAAGAATATTATTCTATTAGTAATTTGAAATCAACAATAAAGATTTACATTGAATTAAGGTCAACATTTTATTAGACATGGTACTAAAAATCTCATTGAGAGATTACAAATTAATATGAATAATAAGGATTTAGATCATCTATAAAACATGTTTTTTTCTTTCAATCCCTGGCTACAATTCAATGTCTGCAAGTTCTCTAATTTCTCCAATTTTTCCATGTTTTCATTTTGTCCTACATTAGAAAATGTGAAGATACAGTCACTCAAAAACTTCTTGAAAGATTTGTAATGATTAGTAAGCATATTGACAAGGTATCTAATTTCTCCAATTTCTCCATGTTTTCATTTTGTCCTGCATGATAAAATGTGTAGATACAGACTACAGTCACTCAAAAACTTCATGAAAGATCTGTAATGATTTGGAAATTCTAACTACTAGTTTTTTTTTAAACCAAAAAAAAAAAATGTATGCATTTGTCCTGTAAAACTATTATCTTTTCTTTTTTCATGGAATTATATTACAATAAATCAAACATCATTAGTTCATAAAAAGATTTCTATAAACTAAACTTGTAATTAATTCTCCATAAATATTCTTGAAGAAATCAATTATTGTACCATTCAACTTTAATCGATCCTATAAAAACAAATGATAAATCATACATAATTGCAATAAAGCAAACTTATGAAGCTAAACATAGTAAAATTAACCTGAACTAATATGATTAGATTTTAATATGAAGGGAACTTTATACATGTGTATCTTTGTCCAAAATCCAAACATGATTTTTTGATATGTTTTGTTTTGTTTTTTAATATTTAATTAGCTTTTCATCATATATGACCAAAGCACTGTCCACCCTCCATCATCCTACTAAGTCAACCAATCTAATGTTTATGTGATTGAGATGAGGCTATCAAGGTAATGTGTCCCTGTCCCCATTGGCTCGATGTAGGTATTTCCCGCATACCACATGCAACAAGATTGTTGCACATTACAACCATCTCGTTAATAGGACCAAATAATAACCACACAAAGGTAGGAAGGGTAAGTTAGCAAAATTTTATGTTAATTATCTTTATATTAATTATCATCTGGTGCATGTAAATATAGTTTTGATGTCAGTGATTCTTTTACAGGTCATTTGTAAAAATTGTGCTATGCTCGTTTTCTCCAAGAATCGTGCAAATCATGTGTGCTGGGTCAAAGAACTATACAACAAGAGGTATATTTCTTTTATTACTTCCAGCTAATTCTAATGTGAGAGGAATACGCAAGTGCGGTATTATTTCTTTTATGCCGTGACGTGTGATTGTAATACTTATTAAAGTTTTCTATTCCTTCTAGGTTATTGACAGTGATGATAGAGACATCTTGGATAACACTCGACTCTGCTGCAGTTGTGTGATGCCAACTAATATAATGCCACTTGCACTATAACAATACATATTAATACTTCATTAGTACTTTGATTGAAGACTTGACCTGAAGACAGTTGTGTTGTGTAATTGTGTTGTGTAAACTTAAAAACAATTGTACTGTGTGGGATACTTCTTTGGCCTATTTGGCCTATTGTATGCTTACTAATACAAATATACAATTGCTTCCCCTTTACAGAAATCGCTTACACCATTTTTTCACTTACTGACACCAAATATACAATCAAGTTTATATGACTATCTGTTATTAGATTAGCTGTTTTTAATTAAATGTTAGGTAATATCCCAAAAATTAGCAAAAGTACTAGTAATTGGAGAAAACGCTGGAAAATTTTGTATTAGTTAGAATTTTGAAATGTACTGGTAAAAACCATGTTTTATTTTGAGAGAGACATATATATAGAGACACACACATATATATATATATATATATATAGACATATAATCTCATGTGAAACATATTCAAAGATTAAAGCACACATGGAGCTCCATGATGAATTTAGAATAAGTATTTATATTTTACGTAACACTTTGATTTTGTTTTAATAACATATTATATTCAGTAACATGTTATAATATTTATGTAAGAAGCAATCAAAATTTATTATTTATAACAATAAAGTATTAAAAACACAAAGATATGAATGACTGAATTTATATTTTTCCTAATATTTTTTTCTTTCATTTTGTCTTTTATTTTAGTTCCTTAGTTACTAAATGCTTATATTTTCTATTTTTTTGTAAGCCAAATGTCATCAAAATTATGAAGTTCACAATGTTTTTACTATTCTCTTTTCTTTATATATATATATATATATATATATATATTCATTATAATATTAAATTAGTTTAAATCCCTTCAACTTTTTTACTTCCATGTTGTGCTAGTAATGGTAAAATAATATATAATAGATCTCCTATTCTTGAAAAATGTAAAAGGAAAATCATATTTTACTATGAGTTCCTGTTATTTGTAAAAAAATTTAAACACCACACTATGAAACTTATCTTGGAATAAGCTCGAATGATGAATGGTCTTTCCAAGTTAAAGAGCTTATACCAAATATGACATAGAATTGATAAGTTAAAAAGTCTTTCTATTCCAATTCGTTCCAACATAACAAATGTGGGGCAAATTTATTATCTTTTCCTTCTATTTGGGTCTTGGTCTTCTATTAAATTCATATAAGAAAATTGGCTTTCAGTGACAAGTACAAATTATCACAAAATGTTAAAAAGTTGTCATAAAAAGTCATTAGTGTCAACTTTAGCCATCGTCACTTGGTCGTTGCAAATTTTATGCCACAACCCCATGTGAGAACCTTAGAATTTTTTCACAAAAACATCACCATTAGTGACAACTTTAAGTTGTCACAACTACTTTTACAAATTCATGACAAAAGATTTGTCATCTCTTTTTCATTTACAATTTTATCACACTAGGTGTTCAGGTTGTCACTAAACTAAGTCCTTCAGTGACAACATATTGTTACAATAAATAGTTTTTGATTGTAATAGCTTTTCTTGTCATCAATTGAATTTTTGCCTTGTCATAAGAGACAATTATCCTTGTACCCAATTTATTAGTGACAACTTCTTGTCACAAAGTGTATTTTTGCTTTGCTTTGTAGCGACAACTTCTTAACACACAAAGTAGCTATTTGCAGTTACGACATCCTTTTGACCATCTCATTCCCCAAAGTTATTTTTTTCAATGCAATACACGATACAAAACTACTTTAAAATAATAATAAATCATAAAATGTAATAGAAAATCTCTGTTACAAGAGAGTCAAAGTACATATATCATCAAAAATATCTAATTTAATAAAAGTATGAATATTTATATAAAGTATCAAAATAGAGTCACCGAGCACAATACTAAGTTTCGAAATATACACACACTGTCAGATTATTAGCATCTAGAATAGAGTTCTATATACTTTTACCCATAAAATTAACCTATCTTCACTACAAGGCATAGCATGATGGCCAAAAAGTTTCTTTTCTTTTATGTCTCCATAGGATTGTCAATGAATAAGGATTGCACTAATATGAGAAAATGACCCCAATAAGAATACGATGGAGAAAGACAATAACAAGCAAATTAAAAGAGTTAAAAGAGTTACTACAAATAGCCAATCTATATACGCATATCAAGTAAACTTTTCTGAGCACCAATTGAATAGTATTGATCAAATAGTGTATCTTAAGAAAATCTTAAACCATTAAATACAAGTTTCATGTTTCATAAACCATTACCAAAGTATGCAAGAAAAACAAGCCCTTTAACTTTATCCACGATTACCGAAATCCATTTCATTCTACCAAAATATCTATTTTTTTCCCAAAATACAAGAGGAACTAATCCAACTCAACTTTAGCCCAATGAAGCTACATCAAAAACATATTGTTTAATTAGGTCTAAGTGATGTGGAAATGATACTAATTAGTATTCAATTATGCAATATTTTTCTTGGATCAGTATCACTTCTAGATTTTGATATAATTAAGACAAGAGGCAGACTTAATGCAATCCTCAAGATTGATAATGATTAAAGTCATCAGGAGCTACTTTCTTCTTTATCAACTATATTTATAAAGGGGATTTGCCCCCAAAAAAAAAAAAAAAAAAGAGTAGAAGGCACACAATTTCCTTATATGATATACAACCAGCTAAGGAAGTGAGATTTAGTAATCCATGACTTTAGAAATTTTGGCCAAACTACCTTTATGTTATCATGGAATTATTTTTAATAATTACAACTTCTGCAACTGTATACTTTGTGAATGGACTATCCAGTGTACAATAAGCATTATTCAATGAAAGTATGCAGCCAAAGCAACCTAACACCATGCATCATGCCTTGATATGAATCAATAAAGAATGATAAAAAAACACAAGCTAAATAATAAAAACCAGTGGTGTACCTTGAGTAGAAATAACATAATACAAACAAAATTGAACAATAGCAAAAATAAGAGCAATAATAAAGCCAGCATTTTTCACATTGTTTAAATATAGTTGAGGGATACATATAACTCAGAATGAAGTCCTTAAATGTAGGAGAGTTCAGATAGAGGGGAGGAAAAAAAGTGGAGATGGACATTAAAGTTAAAACATGAGAAAGAGATGGGAGTATTTTTAAATATTTTCACTGCTATAATGACACTTACATTTTCATAGGTGCTACTTGGTTAAATCATTCATTTTTGCAAGAAGCAGCTCATACAATTCTTTTGTTTCTCTTTATTGTTGCTCCAAGTTCTTAATAACCTGTTGGGCATTGAATTGCTCAACAATTGCTCTAGATTGTTGTTCTGCTGCATTTGCCTTTTTCATGTGTTTCTCAATTTCAGATTTCAAGAGTTGAAATTCAACACCTTGTCTCTTTCTAGTTAAATGCTTACATGTCTGTCTAGGAACATATCCATTTTATCTGTCACAAATTTAAAACCCAATTCTCATATTCCTTACAAAAAAGGACGCATTCATTGACACATGCATGGATTTTTTTTCAAATTTAAAACCCATGCATCATATACAGTTTCTGTTTTGTACATCATCCAGACAGCTTCGCGCTCTTCCAATTCTCCCCCTAGTTAGTTGTACCAATTTTATTTATCATATTGTTTAAATCATCATCATCATCACTATCCTCTTCTTCTTTCTCAGCCATAAAAGAACCATCATCGATTTGATTTTGAAATTCTTCATCTTGATATATTCATATAACATAACTCTTTTGAATTCCGTAAGTAAATGATCCTCCACAACACCTTTTGTTTGGTCACAAAAGTTATTACAGTGACTGCACGGACATGGAATCTCAATATATTCATCTTTTCCTTTATATGCAAACTTAATAAAAATTTTCACCCCAATTTCATAAGCCTTGTCCTTTCTATTTCTTAGATTCATCCAATTCTTGTCCATGGCCTAGATATTTATCAAGAAGATATTAAGTAATAAGTTACATGAATTATGCTAACAAAATTACGAATCGATAGAAGTTAGTCGTCATGCACCACATATACAGAATATGGTACTTAAAAAATCTAAAAAGTTCACTACCACATATAAAAATTCTCAATTAGAAGTAATGCAAAAAGTATCACATGCAATTTACACAACAAAAAACCATTACCTGCTTGTTTTCCTGACCAATATCAATGTGATTCATTCCAAAACGAAACCTATCCAAACATAGAGGAAAAAAGTCACACTTCAAGAATAAGAAAAATAGTATACGTAATGGCAAACTATATTTGCAAGACTAGAAAATACAGTAGGAAAATATATTTTTCCGTTTTAGAAAAATGCATTATTTTCCTTGAAGATTCAATAGAATAGAGGAAATATAATTTAGATGTGCAAGAATTCTAGATAGACAGATTACAAAATCAGAGCAAAAAATTACATTTACCATTTGTCATAAACAAAACTAAAACAAAAAGTAAAACAACTATACTAACTGCTATAAAGAAATTTGACAAATTTGGGCTGAAGTATGAAAATCGTCAAAGGGAGAATTCTTGAAACAAATGCAATTGATGTACATTCAAACCAAATTGTAATCCCATTCTTTCTCCGCAATAGTGTAATGGTAAATAATAACAATGTCTCATTATCATCTCCATCTTAAACTACAATATCAAACCCAAACTCTAGAAAGTAATCATGTTACACCAAACACATGAGGAAAATAGGAAAAAAAAAAAAAAAAAAACGAAACAAACAAAGAAACAAAAACTTAAACATGCATGATCTAAACAACCAGATTTGGCATGAAAAATGTACTTGATACAATGATAAAAGTAACAAAGCAAACAACCTTTATTCCAAATTCAACTGTTTTTTTCAAAGTAGCATAATCTACAATTCCCTTTACCCCCAAATATTAAATTTTTAGTTCTATAAATAACAAAATAACCAAATAATTAAAAAAAAAAAGGACGAAAAAAGTAAATCATAAACCCTCTAAAAAAAACCAAAAGCACAAAATCTGTTGGGAAAACCATTAAAAATAATAGTTTAAAACAGTAAAAGATTGAAATATACACAAAGTCACTCATCTAAACAACCAAGTAGAATAGGAAATTAAAATCCAAGAAATCCACTTAAACAAGTCATTTAATAGAGTCAAATGTGAAATTCATAAATTACAAAATGTAAATTGCATTAAAAATCCAATCATCACAGTAAATTTGACCCAAAAAAAAAAAAAAAGAAATTCGAAAATAAGGAATCTTACATGGAGAAGGGAGGTGGTATGGAAGGAAAGATTCTCACTGTATCAAGTACATTATTCATGCCAAAACTTAAACTAAAACAGAAAAAAACAAAAACATGAAACAAAGCATAACTTTTTACAGGACAAAGAAAAAAAGCTTAAATGTTTATAGCCAACCCAAGTTAGTTTCAAATACATTTTGTAAAAATCATCAAGAAGATCAAAACCACTTTAGTTGAAGAATTATACTAAAGAAGCAATTTTACGAGAAGAAGAACAATATTAAATTATCTCAAATCCCTAATTTCCTCCTCAAAACACCGCAGTCTTACTTCAATCCATCATCAATTTTCTTGTGTTTTAAAAGATGGAGGGATACCTCAAATCTCTTCTACCGATTTGATTCTTTGATTGAGGCTAAAATTTGAGAATTTTGGTTGATTTAAATGAAAACAAGAGAGAAAAGTTGGTTAAGCATAAGAGCTGGAATTGGTGAAGTATGAATGAATTGGGAAAGAGGTACAAAATATGGGTTAAGGCTCAAAACAATGTGATTTTGTGAAAAGTAAAAGACATGGCGTTAAAAGACTTTGGCATTTCGGGCTATTTGCATTTCACTAAGTAGTATCATGCTTTCAGGTTTACCAATCTAAAAAACATGCTTCCATAAATGCCTAATCTTATTTTTTTATTTTTCTCATTTATAGTGTATTTTTTTATTAAAAAATAATTAACTTATATTTTTGTAACTAAAGTTATGACCTTGCAATTTTCCTCCCAAATGTACAATCTAATTTATTTTCTTTTATGAAAATAATTTGACGTAATTTATTTTTGTAACACTCAGATTTACAACATGATGTGTTCTATGATATAGGAAAATATCAATAAATGTATATATATATATATATATATATATATATATATATATATATATGAAATACAATAATAACTGGTATAAACATTTGATTGAATAATTGCTAAATATATATAACAAACGTAATTGTAAATGTTCCAAATATTATTTTTTAAAAACTAGTAAATGTGCAGCAATTTATTAATTTAACCGTACAACAATATGTTCCTCATATTTATTGGCCAAAAAAGTGATAAAATTCAAGTTGCATAATTAAAATCTTAAAAGTATGTCTCTAATGTGCTGGATCTGAACCCTGAATACCCACCAGATCCATATAAGGATCCATCAAGTCTTATTGATGGATCAAGATCCAAGTAGTCTTAATATTATTTTTATTACCTTGAAATGTTTACACAAAAATTTTATATTCTTAAGGAATTTTTTGTGGAATTATAAAAAATATTTAGCTAAACCCTAAAACCTTTATATATGTGTGTATGTATATATATAATCGGATTGGATGAACAATTAGAAACATATTTGATCATTTTATTTTAATAACCAAACCTATGCAAATCAGGTTTTGATAATAGGATATAAAAATGAATTCAAAGCCATATTGACGGCTCGAGAATGAGTTGGGTCTTGGTTTAGGCCTAACCCAGTCCATTGACATACTTAAAATTTCTAAACAACTAATCCTAATACTAAACCCTATAGCCTTCCTAATGAAAGCTATTATACTTATATTTCAAATAAGCACATAATTAGTGTAGATAAACTTAGTATTTTAAACTTTATGTTAAACTATCATTCTAAATAATCACATTCTGAAAATGAAATAGATTAGCAAAAGAAAATATTATTTAAACACATTACTAATATTTACAACAATAATTGTTGTCCCTAAATTAAGATAGGCATTTCTGATGATAATTATTACCACAAATCCCTGAATCAGTGATAAAGAAAAAGTTGTCATAGATATAAGAAATTTTAGTAATAAGGTTGTCACTAATGAGTATTACCTTCTAACTCGATATAATTTCTGTGACAACAACAGTGTAACAGCAATTGGATTGTCACTAAAAGCTTCTCCTATGTGACAACTTTTTGCTTGCTATCACTATACCATTTTCATAAGTGACGATGGCATGTCTCGTCAATAAAGTCTGTGACAACTAAGGATCTTATCATATGAAGTGGAAAACAGTATCAAGTTTTTGTTCATCACAATATATAATTATTGCCACTGAAGGCTGATTTTCTTCTTGTACTTTTTTTATATTACACTTATGTCATATCATTAGACATGATGGTATGTATCCCTCATTTAATATTGGGATAGTTTCATAAACTTCACTAGAGGTTTAATGCTAATATGACTTAGTATCAAGCCTGAATTTTTAAAAATATCATTTACCTCATCTCTATTGCCAATGGGTCCCTTTATGGTACAAAAATGCATGAAATGATATTTATACCCCATATACCTTAACCATATTACGAAAGGGTAGTTTCACAAACCACCCTGAAGTTTTTGACAAGTTTCACTTTACACCCTTTTAGGTTTTAATTTTTTTATCTAATTATTTAGAAAAAAAAATATGTAAATGCATTAATTTGATTACTTCTATATGTTTTAATAAAAATCTTCATCACGCAAAAACACATAATTAGTATTTCGTTTGGAAAATTACAAACTCGTACATAAAAAAGATATTCTCTCGATAAATTTTTTGGCCAGTAAATTTATGAAAATATTGCAAATATTAATGTATTTTTGTGCACAATTTGAATAAAAGTTTTGAATACGTAAAATACATCATATGATATAATAAATAAATATAACTAGTATTATTTTGTTTGTAAATCAAAACTAGATATTAAAATATGTATTTTTTAAACAAAAAATTTTGATAAATTTATTTACAAAAAAATATCTGCTGTAATTGCTAGTATGTGTTGTCGAACAAAAATTTGAATGCTTACTATATTTTATAAAAAACAAATATGATTTGAATTTGTTTGAAAAATGACTAACTCTAAAAAAGTTAAATGAATTTTTTGATAAAGTTTTTGCCAGCTTATTTACTAATAATTAGGAACGTATTAATGTATTTGTATATGTTGTTTTGATAAAAAATTTAGAATACGTAAGTATACATAATATATAACAATAAAAAAAATATTATTGGTATTTTATTTTGGAAATCATTAACTTGTAAAATAAAAAATAATTAAAATATATTTTTTGACATTAATTGGTGACGGATATAAAAAGTTACAATCTATTGTTATTTGTTAATAATTATTTTTTACATTTTTTCCTTTTCTTCTAGCCATTTTAATCAATGAAAGCTTTGAACTAGGAGTAAAATTGAGAGGAATAGTCTCTCCCCACTTAAATTAATTTTTTTAATGAATGGGTTGAATATGTTACAAAAAGTTTGAAATAAGGGAGGCAAATGATATTTTTTAAAGTTCATGAATACTAAGTGAAATTAGCTTAAACCTTATGGAAGGTTTCCAAAATTATCCCTTTAATATTTGATCATCGTAAAAAGACACAAGTCACATAATTAGGTGGTATAACACAAGTGTAATTACTACCAAAAAAAAAAAAAAATCAACTTTTATGATATTAAGAACAAGTCACAAAAGTTTCTGTAAATCACAAAAATAACAAATTGCCGTCATCTTCTAAATAGTTACAAAAAATTTGTGACTTGTATCAAGAAATCACAAGATCAATTGTGACTTGAATTTAGAACTATTATGACATATAATTGGATGTAACAAATTCATAAAGATTTGACCTTTTTATGACTTGTTAGCTTACCTGTAACAAAAAAGAATTGTGAGGGCAAATTCAAGTCACAAAAAGCTCTCTTCTTTCTGACTGCAATTTTCTCGTCGTAAATATTTTAGATGAGTTTTTGTGACTGCCAAATTTTGCAGGTCACGAAACTTTATTATACTAACTTTCACCTACTGCCAGATCTAGCTGCCCTTTTTTCCCGAGTTCGTTTTCACTTCAACGTCATATTAACTGTATATCCACATAAGAATTGGCCATAGCTTCATTCAAGAACCAACTTTATTTCACATACTAACTTGTTGATTCAACCAAATCCTGATATTCTATGAATAAAGCATGCATAAAGTAATTAATCCTTTATTTGAAAATGGGCGCGAAAAACCTGCAAAGTTGTATCTTTGACCAATATTTTTACATCAAGTGCTACAAAATTGTTTGATTGAGAAATACATTACATCAAAGCATTGGCATGTTGTTCTTGTATAAGTACGTAGATAAGATCGTTTGAATACTTAGGCAACATGCCATCTTAATTAGACAATGAAGCTGAATAGAGTTCAGAAATACAGCAAATGAGTTTTGAGGCCCTCTTCCAATTCTTGCCATTAGCACGTGCTTTCAGATGGCTGAAAAAGAAAACACAAGAGCATCAGGTAATGTTACAGCACATGGAATAAAATTCTCTTACTGCCATTTTCATAGATTTCTAAAGGTTCATAATGGCAAAACTATCCAGGTTGGTAGTAATGTTACCTTTGGTCTGACTTAAGGTGCTTGAACCATTTTGAAGCCATCAGGTTATGAGCCTTTGCTGGGAAAAAGAATATCTACAACTCTACAGTCATTTCAAATCTACAAAATGAAAGAAAACCAGCAAAACTACTTAGAATGGATAAAAACATCATAAACAAGAGGCAAAGAGGAAGCCATCTATGCAGTTCCCGAAATAATTTGACTATCTCACCATTCAACTTTATGTTAAGTGTCCAATGACAAACTTAACGACATCAATAATCATCACAAGCTAAATGTATTAAAGTAAATTTATAAAACATGCTTTGCTTACAATACCTTCAGTAGGATCTAGGCATGTAGATAATAAAACCCATGTAAAAGGGTCGTTTAGTTGCTAAGAAATAATACCAGTACTTACTAAAGCAACCAAGAATCAGACATACATGGAGCAAAACCAGATAAAACTGGAAAACGAATATGTGAATCAATACTGGTCCTAGAACTTTAGTCCAACTGCTTGAAATTTGAAATTTAGTATGACAGTTTATCTAATAAATAGATGTCTTATCAATTAACTTAGTAAATCAATAGATTAAGGCAGTCAGTCCAGGTCATAGAGTAATATAAAAATTAGACTAAACAATAGCAAGAAGAAAATATAGCATGCCAAAGAGTAAAGACAGAAGAATTTAAATTGCGACAATCAATTCCCCAGCATTTATAAAAATCCCCAAAAGTATGTGAATGAGCTGATATCTGGACCCAGTAAAGGGAAAATAACTTACCAAAAAATTCACAGTTTCAATAAGTTGATATTTTTGCGTTTGTTTCAACAGGAAAAATTTTCTCCTTATTGATTCCATTTCTTTTCACCATTTTAGTATTGGAAGATTTATCCTCCCCATATTTTTGTAAACCTATCACATGGTTTCTCATGCACTTCTTATTTCAAATTTTCTAGTAAAAGGAAATTTATGTACCTTCTTAATTCGGCTATGAAGAAAATCATCAATTATCAAATCCTTCACTAGTTCATAATCACCATCACCAGAGAAGTAGGATATTAAACAACGCTGAAGCAAAGGTTGAGAATCTTAGCAGAGATAATGGTGCTAATCAAATCAGCGATAAACTACTTTTGATCTACATGGCATACTGAAGACAATATACTCTGCTATACCATATGGTTTGTTGGAATACCTGTATTGACATTTTAAGTGGCAAATCAAACAAACGTGATGATAGAGGAAAAACTTTGACCAAGAGCGAGGCACAAATTTAATATGAGACTGGATTCAGGAAGACCAAAATGTCCATTACTCCATTTAACATATATGCTAGAACAAATAACTGCATTTCCACGGAGATAGAAGCAACAGGAGCATAGTATACATTTTTAATTGTATAATAAATATTACAGAGACTTGCCATGCATGCTTGTTTTCAATGTATTAAGATATGTCAGTTTGCATTGCCATGATGACTCTAATCCATCAACTGTTAAACAGTATAGCCTGTTTGACATCCCCACCAAACCCACCCCAAATGAAAATAGTGTGAAATTTAGAAAAATTGTCTCATACTCTATTTTCAACCCTCTGATCATACTTGCCATACACCTTAGAACTTGGACCAGTGACTAGGCAGCAGCTATCCCATTGGGTCCTATCCAATAAACTAGTACTGCGTGCTAATTTATGGACTAGTTCAGATAAAAGTTAAAAAAAGAAAGATATATATCTTACACCAAACTTTCATTTCTTTGAACTTGGCTTCCTTCTTGATGGTGAATATTTCCTTGACTTGAATATCAATCCCAATTAGAACAGCAGCAAAAACAACTAAACCTAAACCACAAATTAAACATCTCAAAACCAACAATCCTCACCCCAAACTAAGAGTAAGAAAAACAGCAAACGTAGTTTATACTTAGAGTTGGAGCCTTATGGAGAATCACTCCATGCTTGAGTGCTGATGTAGAAAGAAACCATTAGGGAGAAACAAACTTACGGTGACCAGTACTGAAACTAAATGAAAATCAAAGAATTCTTATGTATAATACGCTTAAGCCGCTAGCATTCCAATGTTAAATTATATCTTACATAGAAAAGATGTTAAAATAGAAAAGAGTAGAAAGCTTATGCAAATGGATAAGTACTTTTGATCTGTCTACCATCCAAGTTATAGGAAGACAACAGCTGTATGTGAAAAAAAAAAATTTTATTTACTTTCAGACTCAGAATTTAAGCCCCTTATTAGCTTTTTGCTTCAGCTTGCATTTCTATAGCTGCCCTCATTCCACGAGAGAAGAAGCTTTTCTTAAGTTTCGAGTCCAATTCCTAACTAATTTTTTAAACCATTCAAAAAAAAATTTCGCACATATTTCACAATGAAGACATAGAAAATCCATGCCCCAACACTTGGCAATAAAATTTATGGCTATTTGCTGGCAATCCAACTTTCAGGAGTCAATTATAAAAACATTAAGAAATACTCCCAAAAGCAACCTATTCATCGGCTCCCATGTTGTAATACTCCCCAAAGGTAAATCGAATAACTAGTCCTTTGCTTCATCGTTGAGTGAGAGTGGGAATGCCTTTAATTTAATGTGCTCTTCCAAAACCCTATTGGGTTTCATACTCGTGCATACTACATGGAATTCCTTCAAATGCCTATTTTGATCCTCACTTGGCAATCCATGAAAGAAGGTAAAAGATGGATTAATCTAGATTTTAACTCAAAAATAACATTTCCATCTAAATCAGGTTAAGTAATGCAAAGAGGCTATTGATTTAAGTTTGGGGCCGCCAAGTCCCTAAGAGTTCTTTGCACCATGATAGTTTCACAATGCATCTCTTGATTCTCAACAAAAAGGAAGTCAAAAATTGATTATTCCCTAGCTGTCTATACTTAGTCATCCCATTTCCTCCCTAATCTTTGTAGTGTTCTCTGTATTTTTGAATCAAATTAGAATTCAACTTGTCCAGCAGATCGTGTCACGGGTATACACAATTAGTGGAAGAAATGATAAAACAAGAAAAGAAAATAAAAATAGAAATTAATATCACGAAAATAAATCAGACCATTCCCCGACAACGGTACCAAAATCTAGATAAGATCTTTACATCGATAACGCTATTGTCCGTGCCCAAAATTTACCGGATTCCTAAACTAATGTAGTAGTGGTAGAGCTCGGATTGTTCTACTAGGAAAGGAGTTTATTATTCGTGCTCAAGTAAAGAGGGGGTTTTGAGTATTCATTAATACTAAGAAATATTGTAGAAATTAAAGTTGTTGTAGAGATTTGAAGAAGAGAAAAGTCTTGGTTCGAACACATCCACCATGGAAATCGAACAAGTTGATCATCGACACAAAAGCATACGTCAATCATTCACCAAATACTAATTGAAGAATCTGTTAGTTCATCATCCGGTTCAAAACTTATTCTTATTTCTTCCCTTAATTTTAGTAAATCTTCAACAAGTGATTCAATGGGTATCAGCGATCAATTATATCAGACAAATATCAAAATATTAATTAATAGAAAGACTAAGAATAGGAAGACAATTAGGCTAAAATAACATAAGCACAAGTGGTTATACTAGTTACTTGATTACTTTCCCTAGATTCAATAACCTATAACCGAACAATTATTAAATCTAATCACTTCACAAATTAAATTGGACAAAACAATCAATATTAGTCTAGCTGTAAATTGATTCAGAGAATTAACTAAAGTGCACATATAACAATTAAAAGAAAACAATCATAAAAAATAATAGTGTAGAAAAATAATGAATACTTGGAAGAATGAATTGAATTAAGATAAAAACAAAGGTATCACAATATTAAAGTTCCTATGGCTTCAGTTTCCTACACAAGGAAGAATATAGGCACAAATGGCCAGAAAAGAATACAAAACTACTAAAGAAAGTCACGATCATGTGTTCTCTCTCCCTCTCTCTATTAACCTATCAAGGAGTATTTTTAGGGAATACTAGGGTTAAAATCACTATCTATTGATAGGAACTTGAAAATGCTTGAAAAAGAGCCTAACCAGATGAAGAAATTTGCTGAAAGTAAAAATTTCCATAAACCCTCGCTGCTACATGGGCACATACACATCCGAGTCTCATGCATGTGTGTGAGAAACTCCTTCTCAGCACGGGCTTACTAGAATTTGCGCATGTGCGCAGCTTTTGGGTCATGAATGTTCGCGACTTCTACAACTTGTTTTTCAATTTCAAATTTGATTTTCACCTTGATGTTAATGGAATTTAGAAAAACTCAAAATACGAAAGTTGTAGTCTTTCTCTTATCTTTCCAACGCATCTTGAATCAACTCAATTGGAGCTTGGATAAGAAAGTTGTACTAAAAATACAAAATAGTATCCAGATTTGCTCTATACTCATGCACACTTCAACTTACTTGCAATTTTTTTTCATCCTTTTCATCCTTTTTTCAATCTAGATCCCTACAAAAACTAATAATAAACCAGTTAAGCTCATAATTAACTCAAATCTTGCTTACAATAAATAAAATTATGGTAAATGATATATAAAATGTAAGACATTTGCTAGCTTATCAAATTACCCAATACTTAACTTTTGATCTCCTCGAGCAAATATAAAATTAAAACAGTTAAGCACATAAAAAATTCACCCTACATATCTCAATATTTATCTATATAAATAATTAAGAGTCAATCCACCAACCTCTCAACCATATCAACCACCTTACTAGAGGAATTTTTAAAACTATCTACCTCAACCGAATAACTTATAACAACCTCCCTACCAAGACCCCCCTACTTTAAAATCCCTATTATCCTCTATATGTAAATCATGATCAATCTACTGAAGATAATTTGAGAAGGGATTTTGAAGCTTTGCAGAGAGAGTATGAGAATTTACAAGTTTCTACAAAGAGCATTCGGAATTGCAGTCGTGACAACTAGCTCAACAAAATAATGGGAGACTGGCTGGGAAATTGCCGAGTAATACTATTCTGAACCCAAAGGATAATACTCATGGGAGGGAGCAAGTGAAAGCAGTCACCTTAAAGAGTAGTAGAACTATGGAACCAAGGAAAGTTAACGAGGATTATGCAAGGACTGTGGAGACAAGTGTGGTTAAGGAGAAGGGAGAGGCACCCAAGAGCAGTGATGATCAAGATGAACCTACCAAAGCTGTTGACCAACAAGATAACTCGATTACACTAGATAAGCAAGTAAGTTTTCCTTTTCCTCAAAGAATGAATGAGGATGAGAAAATCGAGAAATTCAAAAAATTTTGGGAAATTTTAAAAAGATTGAAATTAACATTCTTTTCATTGAATCTATTGAAAACATGCCCTACTATGCCAAGATCATGAAAAAGATTTTGTCGAGCAAGAAGAAGCTAATGGGGTTTGAAATTTTGTGCTTCAATGAAGGAGGATGATGTAACGTCATCATTCAAAAGAATCTTCCTCCTAAACTCAAAGATCCTGGCACATTTTCCATTCCATGCGAGATAGGAGAAGTGACATTTCAAAGAGCCTTTTGTGACTTAGGTGCCCTCATCAACCTTATGCCCCATTCCACTTACAAGAAGTTGAATGGATGAGGGCTGAAACCCACAAACGTCACTGTTCAATTGGCCGACAAAATGTAAGGCAACTGGGAGGAGTGGTTGAGGACCTCATTTTTAATGTAGGTAAAGCATTAGTACCTGTAAATTTTATAGTGCTCGACATAGAGAAAGATGTGGTGACCCCGTTAATTCTAGGAAAACCTCTCCTTGGCCAACAGACGTACCATTATAGATATCCAAGCCAAAAAATTGCAATTTAGAGTCAATGATGACATTGTGTCATTTAATGTTTTTGATTCTTTTAAATTTCGTTTTGAATATGATGATGAGAATTGATATTATTGATGATTTGGTTATGGATTTTTATAGCGAAATCTGCGGAGGATGACACCAAAGACATGGAATACATCCATGAAGATGTGATAAAGTCTAGTGAACAAGAGAACATTCAAAAGGAGGAGTTGTAGGAAGTTGTGGAATAGAATAAGTTGGAGAGTAAAGGTAAAAGGAGGTCTCCGACCAATGAACCTCCCAAGGTTGAACTTAAACCATTTCCTTCTCATCTCAAGTATGTTTTTTCTTGGAGAATATGATACATATCCTAACACTACGAGTGCTTTACTTTCAGACATAGAACAAGGCAAATTGATTTTTGTTCTTAAAAAGTATGGTGGGGAAATTGCATAGAGCATTAAGAACATAAAAGGAAGCCCTTCAGTTTGCATGCACAAAATATTCCTTAATGATAAGTACAAGGCAACTAGACAACCTCAAAGAAGGTTAAATCTTTCTTTAATAGAGATAGTTGAAAAGTAGGATTTGAAATTATTAGACGCTAGAATCATCCATACAGCCTGAATGTTGTTTTTGCATAACTGATTCTGGTTACTACCCTTGCGCATCCATTTCAGTTCCCGAGCCAGTCTTGCTGCCCTTGCATATAGATCGTTGTGAGAATTCCCACTATGGCTGTTAGGCCAGCCGGGCCTTGAGCGCGGTGGGAACGGGCTTCCCAAAAAGCCAGCCCGGGCAGGGTCAACATAGAATGAAGGGGATAGTATCCATCATCTTGGCAGGAATTTCTTTAAAATTGGGAACCTACGAGTTTTTAAGATTTTCAATACCCATGTTTCCCGAAGCGACACAGTTTTCTCTGGAATCGTGTTATTGGCCGATGTCGCCATCAGCACAATAAGAAATAGGATTATATAAGTGATAGTGAGTAGGTAAGCTCGACTCACGTAGTTTCAAAGAAAGGGGAGATCATGGTAGTTCTAAATGAGAAAAATGAACTAATTCCTTCTAGATTAGTGACAGGGCGGTGGATGTGCATTGAATATAGAAAACTCAATGAAACCACTAGGAAAGACCATTTTTTCTTGTCGTTCATTGATTGAAATATTTGAGCAGCTATTCGGACATGCTTTTTATTGCCGTTCATCATCATTGTTCATTGCGCATGAAGATAAAGAGAAAACCACAATTACTTGTCCATATGGAACTTTTGCTTACTGACATATGCCTTTTGGGTTGTGCGATGCTCCTAGCACTTTCCAACGATACATGTTTGTTGTTTTCTATGACATGATTGAGAAATTTATTGAAATTTTTATGGATGATTTCAGTATTTTTGGTGATTCTTTTGACCCATATTTGGATAATCTTGCTTGTGTTTTAGAAAGATGTGAGTCTGCTAATTTGATAGTAAACTAAGAGAAGTGTCATTTTATGGCAAAAGAATGGATTTGACATTTATCTATATTTTTGTTTTTATCAAATTTTATCTGAGAATTTCTAGTATTTTAATCTGATCAATTCGTTTCATTTTTATGTTTAGTGAATGCATTAGAAAATTATTTTTGAATTTGTTAGCTCAACAATTGGATTGTCTCATCTACCATCTCTTTGTTGAATTTATTTGTGTTAAGCCATGAGATTTCTGCTAAGGGCATAGAAGTAGATTAGTCTAAAGCAAAAGTCATAGAAAAATTACTGCCTCCTCTTAATATGAATAGCATGAGGAGCTTTCTTAGACATGCCGATTTTTACCGACGTTTTATTAATTTTTTTGTTGATTTCTTGCCCTTTATATACTTTGTTGCAAAAAGATGTGCCTTTTGATTTTTATGATGAATGCTTTGTCTACTTTTGAAAAATCGAAACAATCTTTGATTACCTCACCTGTAATAGGCACTCCAAATTAGAATTTGCCTTTTATGTTAATGTGTGTACAAGCGACTATGTCGTGGGAGCAGTTTTATGACAAACGAAAGATAAAATCTTACATGTGGTATACTATGCTATCTGTATCCTTAATGAAGCTCAAATGAACTATTCCACCATTGAAAAAGAGTTGCTAGTAGTACTATTTGCACTTGATAAATTTAGGTCATATCTTATATTCAGGTAATAAGGTGATTGTTCATACATATCATGCAGCTCTTAAATAACTACTAACTAAAAAAGATGCAAAACCTAGACTAATCAGGTAGATTTTACTATTGCAAGAATTGGACTAGGAGGTGGTAGATAAGAAAGGAGATGAAAACACAGTGGCAGACTACTTATCGAGGTTAGAGCAACCCAAGATGGAAATAGGTGAGGAACTGCCTATTAATGAGACCTTTCCAAAGGAGTACTTAATGCAAGTGGATAGTGGTGCACCTTCGTATGTGAATATTGTTAATTTCCTTGTGGCCAAGGTAATTCCATCCATTATGGATTCAAATCAATGAAAAAGGTTCCTTTCGAGTATGAAGTATTATATATGGAATGACCTTTATCTGTACTGCCAGTATAAGGACCAAGTGATCCGGTGATGCCTTCTGAAAAGTGAAATTCAAAGTACTCTCTATCATTGTCATCTTCACTGGTAGGAGGGCACCTTGGCTCTCAAAAAATGGTAGCAAAAATCCATCTTGTAAAGTGGACTCTTCTAGTCTACATTATTTCGGGATGCAAGAGACTTTATGCAACAATGTGATGAATGCCAACGTGCCGGTAACTTGACTAGGAGAGATGAAATGCCCTTGAACAATAGCTTAGTTTGTGAAATCTTTGATGTGTGGGGTATTGATTTTATTGGCCTCTTTCCACCATAACACAACAACAAATTCATTCTTGTGGCAATAGATTATGTGTCCAAATGGGTGGAAGCAGCGGCACTACCAACCAATGATGCTAGAGTGGTAGTGAATTTTGTGAGAAAGAATATTTTCACGAGGTTCGATGTCCTATGAGCTATCATAACTGACGGAGAATCATATTTCAAAACTTCTTTGTTTGAGTCAGTGTTGTCCAAGTATGGCGTCACACACAAGATAGCCCTAGCATATCATTTGCAAACTTCTCGACAAGTAGAAGTTTCTAATCGGGAGTTGAAGTGCATTCTTGAGAAAATTATAAATTCTTCAAGGAATATGATTGGTCTAAAAAGCTTGATGACGCATTATGGGCATACAGGACCACATTTAAGACTCCCATTGGGATGTATCCTTATAGAATGGTTTATGGTAAGGCTTGTCATCTCCCTATTGAAATCAAGCACAAGGCATATTAGGCGATCAAGAGTCCCAACCATGATTTGAAAGAGGTTGGGGAGGAAATGAATTGGTTGAATTTTGGCACAACAAGCATATTTCTGGTAAGGAATTCAAGATCAGGAAAAAGGTTTTACTGTACAATTCAAGACTAAAATTATTCCTCAGAAATTTTAAGTCAAGATGGTTCAAGCCATTTGAAATAGTGCGGACATTCCTGTATGGCATGGTGAAGATTAAAGGGAGCCAAGGAAACTTCAAAGTTAATGGCCATCGGATGAATGAAGCACTACAATGGAGGAATCATCAACAAGGAATGGTAAACCATTCACCTTGTCAATGCCTGATTTAATGTGCCAAAGTCGAGCCTAAAACTATAAACAATGGAGAGCCATTTGCTGCATGAGAGGCAACCCATGTCCTTTTTAATTTTGTTTGTACGTTCGTTTTGATTTTTTTAGTTTCATTGTTATGTGTTCGCATATCATCTTAAAATGCAAGTTAAATGGTTTAGAACATGGTTTTATGGTTTGTGGTTGGTTTGAGTTGTTAGGAACAAAATTTACACGTCAGGGGTTCAATTTATGCACATGCACAACAATTGGTGTGCATATGCGCAAATTCCAGAAGTGATGATTTTAAGTTTTTGACTCTCGCACATGCGTGAGCCTAGACTTACGCATGTGTGAAAATGGCATAAACGATTTTGTCCCCCAGTCTTCTTGCGTAGATGTGTAAGTGAACCCTTGTGCATGTGCACAAGCCGAGTAAAAGCCATACGTGGGTTTTCTTTTTCTCATTCTAACCCAACTCTTTTCCTTCAAAAAACTGTATTCTCTCAAACCCTTTCTCACCCTCTACTATTACCTTCAATTTACTCCTTTATCTCTTGAATTCACATCAATTAATTTCTTCTTTTTTGCAAGCATAAGCATCATTAAGGGAGAAATTTCATTGATTTCCTTATATTTTTCCTTTTTGGGTTGGTAATTACATTGAAGGAAAACTTTAATTTTTGATACTTTGATTGTGTTCATTTTTCATGAATTGCATAACTACTTGTTGATGTGCTTGATGTTTGATTGGTAATTTGAATTGGGGCATAATTGTGTGGTCTTTACATATAGAAAATTCAATTCCTTAAATGTGCAAGCCAAGTGTTTGCAAAAATACCTCAATGAAGAAAATTCTTAAACTTCTAGGCATTAGGGCATGAATTGAATTCTTAGGACCTCAATCATGCCATATGATTATTCCCTATTCAATTTTGTGGTTAAAAGAGTATAGGAGTGTATTGAACATATACACATAACTTGGTATTTTCATTAATACATTTGTTTTTATCTTGATGAATATCAAGTCCAATTTTAGGGCATATAATTGAATGAGTGTGGGATGATGGTGTTTTTATCTTTTGCATGTCTTGTATATCATGTTGCATTCTTTTTAGGCAAGGCAAGCAAAGACAAGCAACTGGAGGGTTGACGAAAGGCCGGAGCTTCTTCTTCAACGGCATAACAATAGGAACATCAAGAGCATCATGAGGAAGAGAATGTTCCAGGCAATTTCTCAATGCCGCTGCCCCAAGATAATATGAGTCATATATTTTGGGGAAGGCATCAATTAAAAAGAGGGGTATACAAATCCCTACCACTGGTGCCCCGAGATTAAAGATGTCATTAGTTCATACGGGTGGAATTTTTTCACATCTACACCTAAGGGTGCAGTTCTCCCTGTCGTGCATTAATTCTATGCCAATTTAACTACATATGAGGACAACAGGGTTTATGTCAAGGGAAAAGGTATGAATATTTTGGGAACACGATTAATCGTCTATTGTGAGTGAATCAAGTTTGCAATGATGAGTGGCCTGCTATTCATGATACCATTATAGAGCTTAATGACATCACTGCCCTTACATACGATTTGCACGGGTCCAGTGGAGTGGACAATGGGTGCTGGGGGTGTTGCGTGTCATTTTGATGCTAATAAGCTTTAGCCTATTTGGTTCATTTGGTTCAAATTCATATGTGCTCGTCTCCTTTCGATAAGGCATCATACTCATGTCACTTTGGAGCGAGCTAAGATTTTGTATGCCACAGCTTCTGGTTGGCCAGTAGATGTGGGCCATTTAATTAGCCAATAGATCCTTTATAACACAATTGTGAAGCAATATGGCTTATGGTTCCCACATTTAATTACTATGATATGTCTTGATGAAGGTGTCGTTATTGAATCGGCCAAAGAAAAGTTGAAGCCTGGTAAGCTTATGGCATTGGATGGTACGGGGGCTCTAGTTTGAAGGACCTATTCGCAGGCTTCCACTTTTCAGCCGTCGACAAGTGTAGTAGTTCCAAGCCAAATCAAGAGGAGCTGTTTGAGCAGATTTAGGTTGAACAACAGCACATGCGACGTCAATTTACTACTTTGTCCTCTATATGTTCATTATCAGCATACGTGTTAGCAAAATATGGAGGCTCAACAATTAACCTGGGAGTGGGGAGGATTCCTCTACATTCTCACCTTTTCCTCTATTCTCACAGGAGCTGGCACCTTCTGATGACAAGTCTTGATTTTTTATGATGTCGATTGAGCTGTGGATTTCTAGTGCTTTCTAGAGGATTTAGAGCTATTTTATGTTTTTCTTAGTTTAAGCTATTTTAGGATGATATCGTACTTTTTGTTATTTTATTTTTAGCTTATTTGTGGTGTTAATTATGTATGCCCATAAGGGATTAAGTTTTTTTTACTATCGTGGAATTTTATCCTTCTATTTTCTTACTTTTGTTAATGTCTTAATGGGTTTAACGTTCTATTTTGTTGGTGTGCAATTATATGATGCGGAGTGCAATGCTGTCATAGGCACTCAAAATTAACAACTCTCAATATGTAGTAGTGGTGAGTACAAGTCGTCCCACAGAGAACGGAGTTTATTCTTGTGCTAACGGATAGAAAATGGGGTTTTGAATGCTTTTAAACTAGAAACTAAAATAGAAAATAATAAAGAGAATTCAATTAAGAAAAGTTTTGGTTTTGGTCATATCCAGCATGGTAATTGCACTAGTCGATCCTTAACACACAAGATAATTCAATTCTACATCAAGCACTAATTGAAGAATTAGCCCGAACGAATACCAATTCAAAGTTGATTCTTATTTCTTTCTAAAGTTGGTTAATTTTCAACACGCGATCCAATTAACCCTAACTATTAATTTAAACCAGACACGCGCCAAAGATCAATTAATAGAAGCATTAAAATCAACAAGAACAATTAGGCTAATTAAACATAAACACACGCGGTATGCCAATTAGATGATTAAATCTCCTAAATTCAATAACACTAATCCAGTAATTATCAAACTCAGTTGCTTCATAGATTGAATTAAGTACACGCGGTTAAAACAATTTAGTAGTAGATTAATTCCAATAACTTAATATTCTACAGCAAGTATAACAAGTTAAAAAGAACAATCATAAAATTAATTGCAGAAAAATAATCAAAACTTGAGATAAAAGTGAATGATTCAAGCACAAGAAGTCTCACAACTTTGTAGAATTGACCATGGTTTCGATTCCCTCTACCAAGAAAAGTGTTTAGGCACAAAGTACCATGAAAGAATAAAGAAGAATTTCTACTGCTTAAAACCCTAGCCAAAAGAAAATAAAAGTGTCGATCTCTTTTTCTCAGCCTACTTGGGGTATTTATAATGAGTACTTAGGGTTACAATTAAAGTCTACAGATAAGAACGTGAAATCGGGTGAAAAAAAGTCTAACCGGGCAAAGAATCTGTCAAAAACTCAACTTCACGCCACCCTGTTGCCCTCCCCGCACATGTGCTGGGGTCTTTTCTTGCATGTGCGAGCGAGGCAGTAAGGTCCAGGCATGTTTCATCCTCTGTGCACAAGTGCAGGGACCCTAGAGCGCATGTGCACGCGGGCCACTTCTGAGATTTTGCAGCCGGACCTTTTGGCTGCAGCGCACATGCACTGCACAGCTCCAGTGCATGTGGCTGGCTTCCTCAACTGTGCTCTGCCTTCGGCTTCAATTTTCATCTCGATAATTGCATAATTTGAAAAAGTGTTAAACACAAAAGTTGTAGCTCTATCCCTTAGATTTCCAATGCATCTTAAATCACCTCAATCGGAGCTCAGGATCAAAAGTTATATTTGAAATACAAAACACTATCTAGAATGGCTTCATACTTGTGCCTGTCCCGTACTAAGCATTTTCTTTCATTGTTTCCCATCTTTTTCAGCTCTTTTTCACTTCAACCCTACAAAAACTGAGAATAACCAAATTAATCTCAATAATAACTCAAATCTTGCTTGCAACACATAAAAACGTGATAAATGACACATAAAATATAGCACAATTATGAACTTATCAAATTACCCCACACTTAGCCTTTGATCATCATCGAGCAAACATAAAATTAAAACATTTAATCTCAAAACATTCTACTCAACATATCTTCTTCAAATATCCACATAAATAATCAATAATCAATCCAACAATTAGAGTAGTCTAAGAACCCAAGAACTCAAATGCTAATAAAAACCAAAATATGAAATTCGTGTGTATGTGCGTATAGCCACTCAAAAATTTAGATTTGGAAATATCTTGATTAAATAATGAAGACCCTCAAAATTTTTGTAAACACCCCATAACTCACTCTTCTTACACCCCTCCACTAATCTAGACAATCGATTTGATTCAAATTTAGGTTGGACCTTCAGTTTGAACTACAGGTTAGGCTATTAGTTAGCCAAAGAAGGGAAAGGATATAGCAAATAAGAATAAGAGTTTTATAATAATGATGGCCATACATTAAAATAAAACTTCTCTTCACATGCATAATATCATACATCCCCAACCCCACACTTGAGTATCAAACCCATAAAGAATTCGAAGCAACCAACATGCCAACCTCTCTCGAACATATATACATCACATTATCATTTTATTTTTCTATGTTCCGCTCACAGTACAGGTACCAGTGGTAGGCACTACCCGCAACAAATAAACACGCAGGTACCAGTGATAGGCACTACCTGTAAATACAGGTACCAGTGATAAGCACTACCTGTAAATATCAAAAACATTTGGGTACCAGTGATAGGCACTACCTGCAAATACCAACACTTCCATATTTTTTTTTTCAACAATTTTTTTCCCAATACCCCATTTCACAACAAAAATGTACATCACTCACTTCTCATAAACTTCCACCCTTATATCCCCTTAACAAATAATGTGCACCATAAACTCTTAAAGGGAAAACTTAGGATAAACAATGAATAGAACATTAAGCTCAATAAGGGTAGGTAAATTGAGTTTATGTGAAAAAAGGTGAATGATATTTCCTTTCACAAGAATAAGGCTCAAATAGGTTACTTAGAATAAATTGTTAAAATGGCTGGCTAGAAAGGCTCATCAAACAAAAAAGCACTACCCTCATTTTTAAACTAAATCGGGTCATCTAAGAAGTTTCGAAAATGTAATAAAGTAAGTTTTTGGGATGCAACATAATTGAGTCTACATAAATTCCTCTAAATATCCCAAATCAAAAAAGTCACTGGTACTTGTATTTGTAGGTAGTATATATTATTGGTACCTATAGTGGTATGTTTGCGGGTAGTGCCTATCACTGGTACTTGTATTTGTAGGTAGTATATATTACTGGTACCTATAGTGGTATATTTGCGGGTAGTGCCTATCACTGGTACTCGTATTAGAAGTGGACATGAGAAAAATAGATAAATAAATGTCTGAGAAAAAGGTTGGCATGTTGGGTTGAAATTGAAGGAAGACTTTTTGTTTGTTGCATGTAATTTTCATATATTTAGTTTGTTGATTAAGTGTGGGGTTATTTCTAGGAAGGATTTGTATTTAATGTGTTGGAAAAGCAGTTTTATTTTGATGTGTGGCTAGCATTAATGTAAAACTCTTTCTTTTGATTTTTGATATTCCTATTCCTTCTTTAATTAGCCAAATACCCAAGCCTAACAAGATTAAAAGTCCTACCTGATTTAAATTACGTTAGTTATCTATGTTGGTGGAGAAATGTAAGCAAAGTGAGCTATAGAGTGTTCAGAAAAATTTCAGGAGTTTGCATGATTGGATCCGAGTGTCTTGAAAACTGAGTTCTTATTGAATGGCTATCTTCACACGCGCACCGGATTTCATGTTCATGTTTATTAACATTTGAACTCTTGAGTTCTTGGAGTACTTTTGATGATGACATGGTTCTTAATTATTTGTATGGACAATTTTTGAGATGTGTAAAATACATCTAATAATGAGTTTATCTATTTTATTTTATTTTTCTCGAAAATGTCCATTATCTAATGTGTATAATTGTTGATAAGCTTATACATGTCATATATTTTATGTGTCTCTTATACACATCTTGATGTAATAAGAGCAATATTTGAGTTAATTAGAGTTTAATTGTTTTATTTTTAGTTTGTGTAGGTTTTGAATGAAAAAAGAGGCAAAACAGATCAAAAAGTTGGAGAAAAATCAAAAGGATGAAAAACGTACACCAGCAAGAAGCGAATTTGGATATTATATGGCATTTTAATCATAAATTTATTGTTTTAGCTTTGATTGAGATGATTCAAAAGGTATTGGAAATCTAAGAAATAATGGTACGACTTTTATATTTTGAGTTTTTTTAAATTCTATCAGAATTGAGGTCAAAATTGAAGTTGAAATTGAAACAGAGTGCAGAGTTGCGCACATGCACAGCCTGAGGCCTTCGCATGCACGGAAATTCCAGTGAGCAAGTTTCCAAGAGTACCTTCTTGCACACATGTGTGAGAAAATTGTGCACATGTGCGCATGATGTACTACAAGTTATGAAAATTACTTGTTTTGGATTTTTTTCTGCCTGATTAGACTCTTTTACAAATTTTATTTTATTTCTATCATCTAAGGAGGCTAAACCTTGATGTATTTCCCTATAAATACCCCATTGTGAGGGGAGTTGAATATAGGTAGTACCCATGTGTATAGTTAGAATAGACATTAGAATAGATAATTCATTAGATTAGGGTTAGGTTTTCTTTTCTTCTTCAAGACTTCGAGTTCCATCAACTCTTTGTTTCTGTTATACTATTGAGTTTGCTTTCTTCATTTATATTCAATTTAATTCTAGTTCTTATTTCAATTTCGTAGTTTTCACTTAATCTTATTGCATTTTCTTTCTAGTTCATTGATTTAAATTTGATTATGGTAAATTTTATTGCCTTCTCTAGTTTTACTTTAATGCTATCTCTAGCTTTAATTGGTTTTGGTAATCATTCTTATTTTCTTAATGGTTAGAATTACTTTAGTTAGATAGAACAAAATCTTTTAATTGTTTTGTCCAACTAGTTAGTAGATTTGTGAGCCCTAGTAGTTGTCGAATAGTCCTCGTGAGAACAATCCTTAATCACCTGATCTATAGACATATCTCGTATCCTTGCGAGCATGTGAAAGTATTGATTTGGGTTATCAAAGCTTAAATTATTACTGCTGTTTGTGAATTAGATTACCTAATCAATATTTACCCGAACGGCTCTCCGGACGGCTCTGCACAATTTTGCCGTTTTGCTTCCAAAATCCCCATATGACGTCAAATTGATGTGTTATTTTCTCTTGTTGAACCCCAACACATAAGAAAGCATTATTAACTATGATATACACTTAAAATAACTTGAAAACATTTAAATAAAAGACACACAAAAGAGACCGAAAATGAAAGACAAACAAAGATGAATGAACATTAAAGACACAACACAAACTCTAAACACAGGAACCTAATAAAGTAAGATAATTAACACCTAAATAAGTACTAAAACACTTAACAAAAATATACTAAGACATTCTAACACATAAAATAAAAAATAAAACTAAAACACTGAGAAAGCTCGAAACAAGTATCAAAACTATCAAGTTTGAGGTACATATAACTCTAGTTTCCTAGAGTTATTAAAAACAATAATAAATCATACATTGTCATAGAAAATTTCTATAACACTATTTAAGAGAGTCACAATACATATATTATCAAAAGTATCTAATTTAATAAAAGTAGGAATATTTACATAAAGTATTAAAATAGAGTCACCAAGCACAATGCTAAATTTCAAACTATACATGTTCTATTAATAGCATCTAAAATAGAGTTCTATATACTTTTAACCATAAAAATAACCTATCCTCATCCACAAGGCAAAACAAGATAGGCCAAAAGTTTTGTCTCTTCAAAGAGATATTAGGATTTACAATGGCTAGGGCTGCATTACTATGAAAAAATGACCCCAATAAGAATATGATGAAAAAAGATTACAATGTGTTAAAAGAGTTACTACAAATAGCCAATCTATATATGCATATCAAGTAAATTTTTTCGAGCATTAATTGAATAATGTCGATCAAATATGTGTATCTTGAAGCAAAATCTTAAACCATTATATACAAGTCTTATGTTACATAAACCATTACCGAAGTTTGCAGAAAAAAAGCCCTTTAAATTTGTCCACGGTTACCGAAATCTATTTCATTCAACCAAAATACCTGTTCTTTTCTAAAATACAAGAAGAACTAATCTAGCTAAGCTTTAGCCCAATGAATCTATAACAACAACATATTTAAGCGATGTGGAAATGATACTAATTAGTATTATGACGATTTAGAAAATATAATCGGAGGACATGTATGGTTAGGTTTAAGTAAAGTGGTAGACTTAATGCGATCCTCGAGATTGATGATGATTGAAGTCATCAAGAGCTATTTCCTTCTTTATCAACTACATTTACAACGGGGATTCACCCAAAAAAAAAAAGTAGAAGGCGCACAATTTCATTATATGAAATGCAATTAGCTAAGTGAGATTTAGTGATCCATGACTCTAGAAATTTTGGTTGAACTACTTTCATGTTGTCATGGAATTCCCTTTAAAACTTGCAATTTCTACAACTCTAGGCTTTGTAAATGGACTATCCAGTGAACAATAAGTATCATTCAATGAAATTATGCAGCGAAAACATCTTAACTAACACCATGTATCATGCCTCTGTATGAATCAATGAAGAATGATAAGAAACACAAGCTAAAAATAAAAAGTCAGTGATGCAGAGTAGAAATAACATAATAGAAACTAAATGCAACAATAGCACAAACAAGAACAGTAATAAAGCTAGCATTTTTCATTTCACTTAAATATAACTAATGGATACATATAATTTAGAATGAAGTCCTTAAATGTAGGACAGTTCAAATAGATAAGAGAAGAAAAGGTAGGGAGAGGCGTTGAAGTTGGAACATGAAAGAGAGATGGGAGTATTTTTAGGTATTTTCACTGCTATTATATGAATTTCAGACCTGAAAATTTGAAATTCAACAGTTTATCTCTTGCTAATTATATGTTTATGTGTCTGTCCAAGAACATAACCATTTTCTTTCTCACAAATTTAAAACCCTATTCTCATATTCCTTACAAAAAAGGACGCACTCATTGATAATTCATGAATTTTCTTAGATTTAAAACTTATGTTTCACTCTCTTTTCCATTTGGAATATCAACCCTAGCTTCTTTCATACTCCTCCAATTCTCTACCCATTTAGTTGTACCAATTTTATTTATCATATTGTTTAAAGGGCAAACAACCCTATAGCCCCTTAAACTTTCGCAGTTTTATACTTTTAACCATTAAACTATTAAAAGTATTAATTTACCCACTAAACTTTTTAAAGTGTATATTTCGAAGCATTCCGTTAAAATTTTCTGTCAACCTAATAGCACGAAGGCCCAATGTATCATTCGCTATTTTCTTTTCTTTTCTATTTCATTTTCATTGGGTAATTCACCAAAATACTAGTTTTACACTATACACTTATTTCTCTTTTCCTTTATCAAAAAACACACATAAACACAACACTAAAAATCAAACACACAAGTAAACACCAAATCAGACAAACACAATACACTCCAAATCTGTGTTCTTCATTTTTCATCTCTTTTTTTTTCAAAAAAAAAATCCAAAATCTCAACCCACCAAAATAAGGTTTAATTATTTGATTTCCTAAACAAAGAGGAGAGTGGGATTTGTGGACAAGGGCGCAGAGGATGGTAGGATTTGTAGAGGTGGATCTATAGAGAAGGGTGGTGGGTAGGATTTGCAGGGTGTAAAAGAGAACATAGAGAGGAAAGGAAGTTTATCGGAGGAGAGGAAGGACAAGATCAGCGGCTGGGCTTCATGCATGAAGGGCAGGGGTTGAAGAGGAAGTAGGGATTTGTGGAGGAAGAGGATGCCTACATTGAAGGGAGAAGGATGAGGAAGTTGGGGATGAAGATTAAGCAGGGAAGAATGTATGGGAGAGGGAGAGGGCTGAAATGAGAGAGAAGGGGAGGAATTTGCATGTGGAGAAGGAAGGCTGCTTTAGGAGAAGATGGGAAGGAATGCTACAGGACTGTCGGAGAAGGGTGGAGAAAGGAGAAATGATGGGAGAGATATAGGTAGAGATAGTGGTGGAAATAGAAGATGGATGGGGAAGGAGGAAAGCAGTTGTGTGATTATGGTGTGTTTAAATTTTTGGAGTGTTATTTTTTTTTGTGTTTTAATCAAAACTATGTCTTTTTAATAGTTTAGGTAAAAATTAGTAAAACTACATTCATTTTAATAAAATCAAAATGAAAATAAAATAAAAAAAAGTTCAGGGGCCTATAAGGCAATTTTCCCTTGTTTATATCATCATCATCATCATCACTATCGTTTTCTTCTTCCTTAGCTATAGAAGAGCCATGATCAGTTTGATTTTGAAATTCTTCACCGTGATATATCCATCTAATATAACTCTTTCGAATTCCACAAGTAAATAATCCTCTGCAACACCCTTTTGTTTGGTTACAAAAATTATTACATTGAATCCACGAACATGGGATCTCAATATTCTCATCTTTTCCTTTATACGCAGACTTAATAAAAATTTTCACCCTAATTTCATTAGCCTTGTCTTTTCTATTTCTTAGATTCATCTAGTTCTTGTCCATGGCCTAGATATTAAGTAATAAGTTACATGGATTATGCAAACAAAATTCAAAATTGATCGAAGATAATTGTCATGCAACTCATATATAGAATATGGTACTTAACAAAATCTAAAAAGCTCACTATCACATATAAAAATGCTCAATTAGAAGTAATGTGCAAAATATCACATGCAATTTACACAAGAAAAAACCATTACCTGCTTGTTTAGCGTTCCCAACCAATATTCGTGTGATTCCTTACAAATGAAACCTATGAAAACATATAGGAAACAGGTATACATTTTAAGAATTTTGGTGCTATACATAATGGCAAACTATATTTGCAAGACCAGAAAATACAGAAGCATTTAGATGTAGAAGATACATTTTTCCTTTTTAGGAAAATGCATTATTTTCCTTGAAGATTGAATAGAATAGAAGAAATGTAATTTTAGAAGTGTAAGAATTCTAGAAAGACAAGTTACAAGATCAAAGCACAAAATTACATTTACAATTTGTCATTAACAAAACTAAAACAAAAATAAAACAATTGTATCAACTACTACAAAGAAATCTGACAAATTTGTACTGAAGCATGAAAATCGTCAAAGAAAGAATTATTGAACCAAATGCGACTGATATACGTTCAAGCAAAATTGTAGTCCTATTCTTTCTCCACAGTAGGGTAATAACAAATAAGAACAATGTCTCATTATTATTTCAATCTTAAACTGCAATATCAAATCCAAACTCTATTAAGCTATGTTACCTCGACTCTCCATTCCTGTCTGCCGCACCCGTGTCGACACGACACGACACGGGTGCGGACACGGGACACGCACCAGATCTGGTCAAATTAAATTGGGTTCTTTGACTTTGTCGCAGAGACCATCTTCTGCGACTGAGAGGCGAGATGGATTACCACAAAAGATTGAAGAGGAAAAGAAGATGGAGAGATTGAAGGAGGGGGGATTCCAGAGACAATATTGAAGGCGAATCGTCAAGAGAAGAAGAGATTGTAGTCAATAATTATCAGTGGGAGTTGGACTTGGTAAATGGAGAGAAAAGAGGGTTTTCTAAAGCAACATGACTGTAATGTTTTCAATGTTACAAGTGTAGTCATTGGTGAAATAAAAGGTTATTATATTATTTTCCTGCTTACTATTGGTTTGTCACAAAGAATTGATTGATTATTTGTCACTTGCCAATCTCACCAAGTCATTTCTACATTCTAAATAACTTAATTGCTTTTAAAAGCGTCCCACCACAACTAATCTCTTATCTCATTTTTTTTTTTTTTTTGAATAGAGAAAAATGATATAATATAACAATTTTGAAAAAAAAAATAAAAGATTTTGTAAAATAACAAGATTAGCCAAGAACTCATATCCATTTTCTATAGAAGTATATTAGTAATTACTAACTTAATTATAGTTCTAGCAATTAGTAACCTAATTAATAATTTTCACCGACTCATCTATCTTCTAAATAAAAAAACTAGTAACTAATAACTCAATAACGATTCTCAAACTAATTTTTTTTTTTAAAGATTAATCAATTTTCTTTTGTTATTAGTTATATGAATCTATTAATGAATTTGTTGATGAAGTTAGAAAAATCTAAAATGAAAGCTATGTCTAGAAGATTTCATTTTGTTCCAATTTAACATTTTTCGAGAGATATGGAAGTAAAACTTGAATTAATTAGATTATTTTCTAAAAGTACACTAAAAAATAAAATTGATACAATCAAGTTTCCTACTAGAAAAAACACTTATGCATGATAGGGTTACATGCAAAAGTACTTAAAATTATTCAATAAAAACCAAATGAAATTGCATTTTTTTGTCAAATTTAAATTAAAAGTTATGTATAGAAAATATTATATTGTTCCACAATTTAACATTTTCAAGATACATGGAAATTGAAGTTTGAATTAATTTCATTATTTTAATTTGTGAACACATTAATATATGATTTATATATCATTTAATTTTCTAAGACTATATTGAAAAAACTTTGATAAAATCAATTTCGTACTAGAAAATACATATATGCATGGTAGGTTTACATGCACAAGCACTTTGAATTATTCAATAAAAAACCAATAAAGTACCTTTTTGTTCAAAATTTAAACTAAATTTTAGGGCCAGAAAATTTTGTATTTTCTCACAATTTAACATTTTCAAGATGTATGGAATTGAAATTGGAATTAATTTGACTCTTTTAATTTGTTAACACATTTATGATTTATATATCATTAATCTTCTAAAAGTACATTGAAAAATCTTTGATATAATCAAATTTCATACTAGAAAATCCACTTACGCATGGTAGGTTTGCATGCAAAAATATTTTGAAATATTCAATAAAAAACCAACAAATGTACTTTTTTATGTTCAAAATTTAAATTAAAATTTGTGGCTGGAAAACTTTATATTATTCCACAATTTAACATTTTTGAGATATATGAAATTGAAACTTGAATTAATTCAAATCTTTTAATTTTTTTAACACATTTATGATTTATATATCATTTAGTCTTCTAAAAGTATACTAAAAACACTTAGATATAATAGTACTAAAAAATACACATACATAGGTAAATATGTTAACAAATTTTGAACATGTAGTAAATCTTATAATAATAGGAAATTCTATAGTTCTATACAGGGAATCATCTCTTATGCTTTAAAAATTTATACAGTACAATTTTATGTATTTTAAAAACTTATACTATGTAAGTACTTAAAGCCTACGAGATGGTTTTCAACACGAGATTGTAGAATTCCTACTACTACTACTACTAATAATAATATTATTATTATTATTATTATTTATATAAAAAATAAATAATATAATATAATAATAATAATAATTATTATTTATATAAAAATAATAATAATAATATAATAATAATATTTATATAAAATAAATAATAATATTATTATTATTAATAGTAGTAGTAATTGCAATAACTTCAAAAATACTAGAAGAAAATAAAGTCAGCAACAAATGAATGATGATAGTCCCAATAACCAAGAATTCAATAGTAACTAGACTTTTCACTTCCTTATTATTCTCCTTAAACATTCCCTTACACTTATCATCATCTCAAAATATTCTTTCTTTTCAAGATAAGCATTAAGACATCAAACACAAACACAATCGGACTTCCAGAGCATCCATCGTTCAAGAGCATCGACTGTTATCAGGTAATTTTTTTTTGTTGCTCTTATAAATTATCATTTATCCCTTTATACATTTATTTACAATAAATTATTAAATAGAATTATAAATGAACTATTTTAAATAATAAGTGTTATTTATAACTATTTCAACAGTTTTGTTCCTGGATAATAGGTATACAATGTCATCTACAAGTAACGGTAAAGAAAAGGGATGGTGCTTAGACCACCAAAGCCACAAGGAATTAATTTTGGTGACAAGATCTATGGAATCATGTGAAAGTCATCCATATACCATCTTCAGGAGGAGGGAATAGAGTATGGACTTGTAACTACTGCAACAAAAAAGTTACTGGATCATACTCTAAGGTAAAGGCACATTTGTTGAAAATTCCTAATCATGGTGTTGAAATTTGCAAGTCCATAACAAATGATGTTACTGAAATGATCAAGAGGGAGTATCAACAAGCTGAAAGCAAAAAAGCAAAGGATCAACTACATGCAAGGAAACATGCCGATTATTTGAATTTACCAGAAGGATCAGATCTATTGCAACATAAGAAAAGGAAACCAGGTCCTTTACAAAAGGCTTTCAATGTGGCTGAACGAGATATTGCTGATAAACTATGTGCTAGAATGTTTTATGCCTCTATAATTGACTCATTTAACTTCGTTCGTAGTGTAGAGACCAAAAATATTCACAATTTTTGGCGAATATGTGTGCAAGTTATGTGGTTATAATCCTCCTACTTATGATCGGTTACGTACCACCTTGCTTTATCAAGAAAAGACACATATCTATTCAAAACTTCAGCGCATCAGGGATACTTGGACCAAGAAAGGGGTGTCTATTTTTTCGAAAATATTCACAATTTTTGGCGAATAGCAAGTTATGTGGTTATAATCCTCCTACTTATGATCGGTTACGTACCACCTTGCTTTATCAAGAAAAGACACATATCTATTCAAAACTTCAGCGCATCAGGGATACTTGGACCAAGAAAGGGGTGTCTATTTGTTCAGACGGTTGGACAGACATACAAAGAAGACCTCTCATAAATATTATGGCGGCATCTGAAGGTGGAGCAATGTTTGTTGCATCAACTAATGCAAGTGGACATACAAAGGATGCTGAATATGTGGCCAATGTATTCATGAAGGCAATTGAGGAGGTTGGATCAAATAATGCGGTGCAAATTATTACCGATAATGCGAGCAATTATACAACAAGGCTGCGGGAGGAATTATTGAGCAAAAATATCCTCATATCTTTTGGACACCATGTGTGGTACATAGTTTAAATTTAGCATTGAAAAGAATGTGTGAACCTTCAGAAAATTCTGACGAATATTTACACTGTAGGTGGATGGCTGAATTGATCAATGGTGCTCAAAATATAAGAAATTTCATAGTCAACCATGACATGGCACATGCAATTTTCAACAGTTATTCAAGTTTGAGTTTACTCAAAATTGCCGAGACAAGGTTTGCATCAGGAATTGTCATGGCTGAACGTTTAAAGAAGGTAAAAAAGGCATTGGAAAATATGGTAATTATAATATAATCTACAAAGGTGATGGAAAGACTCCTTTGGAAATTAAAGCTAGATGGTCAAACAATATATTGTTGATGACAACTGGTGGGATAATCTAGACTATCTACGCAAGCTTACTCGTCCTATTGTAGACTTCATACGAGCTGCTGATACTGATTCCCCAATGTTACACTCTTGTTTATGACATGTGGGATACAATGATTGAAAGGGTCAAAATTATTGTCTTTCAACATGAAGAAAAAGATATTTTGACTGGACAATCAGATTTCTTTGATGCCATTCATTCTATTTTGGAGGCCATTCATTCTATTTTGGAGGCAAGATGGAACAAAAGCAACACCCCTCTGCATTGCCTGGCACATTCACTAGTACCAAAGTATTACAGTGCTTCTTGGCTTCAAGGTGGAAATGGATATCAAAGGTTGGCACCTCATGAAGATCAAGAAATTTCTATGAATCGGTCCAAGTGTTTCAAGAGATTATTTCCAAATCAAGAGGAGTGTAAAAAAGTTTTTTTAGAATATGGAGCATTTTCTAGTGGGAGAGGTTATTTTGGTGATTCTTATGTGATGGAAGCAAGGATATATGAAGAACCAATTTCATGGTGGGCTAATCATGGATCTACCACAAAATTGTTGCAATCCTTGGCATTTAAACTACTATCACAACCAGCATCTCTTCATCTTGTTGCGAGAGAAACTGGAGCACATATTCACTTATTCAAAATGTGAAGAGAAACAAGTTGACAAGTAGCAGAAGTGAGGATCTAGTGTTTGTGCATGGCAATACTCGACTGTTATCGAGGAAGAAAAAGTGGTACAAAGAAGGACCTTCAAAATATTGGGACAAATGTAAGTTAGTTTGAATTTTTTCACAACTTTAATCTTTTCAAGAGTTATAATTTTTTTTTTTGTTTTTTTATTTTGCCAGGTGGAGATAGTTTTCGACATTGATGGAGATGTGAACCAACTTGCTAATCTTTCTATTAATGAACCTGAACTAGAGTCGATGATCTTTGGTGATGATGCTGAAAATTTGGAGGCAAATGATGAATAGAAGAAAGTTTTTTAGTTTATTAGAGACTAAGTGTTTTGGATTGCAAATTGTCATTAATGTTTACTGTTATTTTGCTCAACAAAATATTCTAGATATTTCTATTTCTGATGTTATTTGGTAGTTTTTACTAGTTTCTATATATATATATATATCAGAACATTTGAAAGTTTCCTTGTAATTTTTTATTTTTTTTAAATACTATGATATGTTTAATGATTTAACTAAATCTTGTTACATTTACAGCTTAAGAATTTTCAGGTTTAAACACTTCATTAAAGGATGTGCAGACATGCTTTGAAGGTTCTATATCGACTCTCCTGCTATCAGTCAAGTAAGTTTTTCAAATATTACCAATGTTTTTTAATATTTATTAGTCTATTGTTGTGTGATTAATTAATCTACTCAAATAATTTTTGACTACCAACTTTAGTGCCGTACCCACGTACCCGTGTCCGAGTCTTTAGAGGTATCCCCGGATCCTAGTTTTTGAAATTTAACGAATCCGACACCTAGACACATACCCGTATCCGATACCCGTACCCGAGTCCGGGTAACATAGCTAGAAAGTAATCATGTTACACGAGCAAACTAGAGGAAAAAAAAATAAAGAAACAAAAACTTTAACATGCATGATCTTATTTAAACAGCTATATTTGGCATGAAAAATGTACTTGATATAGTGAGAAAAGTAACAAAGCAAAAACCCTTGATTCCAAATTCAACTGTTTTTACAAAATAGCATAATCTGCAATTTCCTTTACCCCCAAACATTAAATTTTTAGACTAAAATAACAAAATAACCAACTAATTGAAAACAGAAGAGGAAAAAGTGTAACTCATAAAGCCTCTAAAAGAAACCAAAAGCATAAAATCTGTTAGGAAAACCATTGAAAGTAATAGTTTAAAATAGCAAAAGATAGAAATCTATGCAAAATCAACCGAACAACCAAGCAGTACAGAAAAATCTGAGAAATCTGCTCAAACAAGCCATTTAAATGAGTCTTCCTAAATTTGTAGATTTACAAAAGGTAAATTAGATTAAAAATCTTAATCATCACAGTAAATTGGTTCACTATCACGGGAGAGGTGGTATGGAAGGAAAGATTCTCACTGTATCAAGTACATTTTTCCTGCCAAAAACTGAAACTGAAATTGGAAAAAAAAATATGAAACAAAGCATAACCTTTTACAAGACAAAGTGGAAAAGCTTAAGTATTTATAGATAACCCAAGTCAGTTTCGAATAAATTTTGAAGAAGTCATCAAGAAAATCAAAACTACTTTAGTTAAAGATAATACTAAAGAAGCAATTTTATGAGAAGAACATCAAAATTAAATTATCTCAAATCCATAATTTCCTCCTCAAAACACTGCATGCACTACTTCAATGCATCATCAATTTCTTTGCATTTTAGAAAATGGAAGGATATCTTAAATATCTTCTACCGATTTGATTCTTTAATTGATAAGATTTTGGAAATTTTGATTGATTTAAATCACCAATAAAAATAGGAGAGAAAAGCCAGTGTAGCGTAAGAGATGGAATTGGTGATGCATAAATGAACAGGGAAAGAAGTACAAAATATGAAGTTAAGGCTCAAAAGAATGTCGTTCTATGAAAAAGTAAAAAGACACACTAGCGCAAAAATACTTTGGCATTCACGCTATGTGCATTTTACTAAGCAGTATCACACTTTGAGTTTTACCAATAAAAAAAATCACGGTACCATTTATTCCAATCTCATTTTTTTACTTTCTTCATTTATAGTGCGATTTTTTTTTTTTTATTTTAAATTTAACTTTATTTTTGTTATGAAAGTTATGACCTTGCAATATTTCCTCTCAAATATATAATCCAACTAGTTTCTTAACCCGTTCGTTGAACAGAAATAAATGTAAGGTGACAACCTTATTTAACATGATTAAATTTACTTCAGCAAACTTGACACGGCATGAATTAGATTTCAGCTCAAACTTTTTCAATTTAAACTAAAGAAAACGCAAAAGGAATTTGATACAATTAGTTAAAGTCAAAGTTTATCTTTCTTTTACCTTCTTTTTCAAACTTAAACATTAAAAGAATTCTCTTCATACGGCAGTCACAAACCTAACTTTGTCTATACGATCATTCATACATCAGAAAACAAATAACTTTACACAATAGAGATTCATATAAAGTATAATCAACTAAAGAAACTTATTTGAACATGACTCGTCATTCTTTGAGACGGATATTTCATTCTTGCAACTCAATATTAAAAATGCAAACAGAAAAAACAGGACAACAAAAGCTCTAAACTTAGATATGGACTTGACTTGGAATGTTCGCAACTAAATTGAATAAAACTAAACTCAACTCAAGATTTAGTACTTACATTAAGCATTTGAATGCGCCATCAGTTGCAACATCTTTACAGAGGAGTCTCAGTTGATTTGGCAACTTAAAGGGCATAAGTTGAACATGGTATAGCATACAAGAGTAAATTAACATGTCTAAAGCCTTTGCAGAATTCCAAAAATGTAATTTGCATGATCAATATTTTCAGCATGAAAATAAACATTTGCCACTTTGGCCAAATTGGTGCCCCAAGGGAACTTCCACATTTGAAACTTCTATGTCACTATCAAATGCAGTATTCCTACTCAGCTGAACATCCCCAACCGTCTTTGTAGCAGCAGATCTAATGTTCTTGTACACTGGATCTTCTAGCTTCTTGTTTTGGTTTTATCCAAGTTCTCAACATCATTACATTTTAGCGGCCACTCAACAAATGAAATCGCCTTGCCATTATCATCTTCAAAGTAATAATTATACCACATTCAACAATAAGTCTCCCTTGTTATCGGAAGACGGCATTTATATATTCTATTCTCTGCTTGATAGTAACTTGGCAACGGCAAAGATTTATTTTACAAAGCTAAAAACAAATTAAAGACGTGACAGATTAGTCAGAAAATTCACAAAATTTAGAAAACTTTATGAAATTTTAAATTACACTCATTATATAAATTGATATAATTTGTACTGAAATGCGTCCCAATCCCCTCCCTGAAAAAATAGAAAACCAAAACAATGATTCCTGAACCTCTAACTTCAACTGTAACATAGTAAAAAACCATAAAGAAAAATAACAAAAGAAATAAGTTAACAAAGTGAAAAATATCTGTGTTATTCCTGTTATAATTTATTTATTTTTCTGAACAAATATAACATTCAAATACAGTAATAAAAGGTCATCACTAATATAACATGAGTAGAAAAGTTAGTAAGAGCCAAAAAGAAATCCAAGCAAAATGAAGAGGCTAAGAAGAGATCAATGTAACTGAACTTTATAAAAGATTAAGGTCCAACAGCAGTTTCAATTTGGCTTCCATTTACACATTCAAATACATTCATAAGGTCTTCAAGGTATTGGAAAGCATGCTTCTTATGATAAGCACGATCACATTGTCAAGTAACATACTCGTCCTTTGATGATATAATTGAAATATCTTATGATAGACGTACAGTTTAAACATAAAAGAAATGCACATGAATTTTTCTAACAAAGCAACAAAAAATGCAAATTTATTCTTCCAATGTTTTATTAGACCTTTAAAACTAACTGTAATTTGCTGAAAATATGTTTATAAATAAGAATGTCATGACAAAAGAATATGCATACTGGTGCCTGGATTCTTCATATGAAGATAGCTAACAACCCATTCAAATTTCTCAAAATAAAGAAGTCCTATATTTCCCAAACCTGTAGCATTTCCGTCAAGAATTTCTCCCGTGATAGTGAACCAGCTTAGAGGTTTTGCACAGTCATGCACCAATAAAAGCCATAGGTTGGTCATTTCACTCAATATAAAACCACAAGCAAGTAAAAGATTAAGGTAAAGGGAAATACCAGCCAGCAACCTAAATTATAACAGTGCATGGTAATCTATTGGGTAAAGTACTGTAAACTCCTCATGTTGTATATCTTTTTTTATCCATAACTCCATGTGTTTTAAAAGTATATCTTAAACTTATATATAGTTTGTTTTAAAAGATAAAATGAAGGCAAATCATCCAAATTAACGATGTTTGAAAAGCACGTGTCCCGAAGCATGTGTACAATGAATATATGATAACATAATTTTTTCTCAAAAATTTTAGAATAAATTACTGTAAACCCCCATGTGGTATGAATCTCGAATCCATAATCCTCGTATACTTTTGCAAATATACTCTAATCCTATGCAGTCAGGACTACATGGTAAAATAAAAATAAATCATCCAAACTAATCATATTTACTATATTTGCACACTTATTGCAAGTTGTTGTCGGAATATTTATTTTCCTTCCTAAGGAAAAAAAATATTATATACTCAACCTACTCATATTGTTACTTACATAATGCTATTCTCAAATTTGCTACACTTATCCATCATTTACAACCAAAAAGCACAACTACAAGGATGAATGAGGTATTTTTTTGTAATTCATTTTTTCTTTTTTTTCATACATTAATTTCTAGATTTTTAATTGTCATAATAAACTAATATCATTTTTTTCATTGCTCATCATACAAATTGAAAGATAAAATTTCTGAAATTATAAAGAGATTAATTATCTGAAATTTTTGATATTAAATTGATATATGGGATAAAAATGTAATTTCAAAAAGATTACTTTAGATTATTTTTTCTATTTTATCATTTAGTTTAGACTATATGGGAGTTTAGGATATATTTCCAAAGCATATAGGGGTTATGGGTTCTAGGATCATACTATATGGGGGTTTATATTAATTTATCCTAATTTAAATATATGAATAAGAAAGTAATTTCAACCAAAACCGTTATTTTGGATATTTTCTATCTATTTTATTATTTAGTTTAGATCATATGGAGATTTAAAATATATTTTCAAAATACATGAGACTATGAATATAAAAACCATATCACGTGAAAGTTTACGGTAATTTACCCTAATCTATTTTCATGACTCTTACAACTTCATTATACATAGGCCAATTGTGATTCAGGAATGGCTCCTTAGCAAAGCCGAAACGTCCTACTGATATCCCAGACAACACTTGTGCCATGTCAATATAGGTTTCTCTAGAATAAAAAGTCAAATGTATAAAATTGATTAATCATCAAATTCAATTTAATCCGGACCCTGTTAATCACGCTGCTCTATTTTGGAGCAGTGGTGTATAAGAAGCCAACCCCTTATACAATAAATCATACATTTTAACAACTTCTATAACATGCCGAAGAAAGATTAAAATTACCACTACAATTCAAGAATGGTCTCCAAGACAACCTTAACCTCAAGACTAATATTCCAAAAGCATATAATAATAATGCCCCATGTTTCAATATACAAAAAAAGCTCAAAACCATGAAAAAATCGAATATTTGTGTAAAGAGTAAAAGGGATAGGAGCAAACCCGATCATTGTCATTTTGAGGATTTGAGAAAAGTTGTGAGGGAAAAGAGGAATTGTCGAAGAGCTTTGAGCCAATATTGGGTATATTCGGATCAACTTGAGCAATCTGAATAAAAAAACCCACAAAAAATCAGAAAAAAATGATACTTTAAGAGATCTAGCTAACCAAAAATAAAAATTTCACTAAAAATCAGCATATGAGGTACCAGAAATTATGTTCTTCAGAAATTCAGTTCATCCCTACAAAGTCCTTACATTAGTTCATTCCTGAATTGGAATATTATTTCAATTTATGAAAACATCTTCACCAATGCAATACAAACTCCTACCTAATCTAATGGTACAGTCCTTTAACAGTCATTGAAATTGTTATCGTATATATGTTTAAATTCATTGTATAGTCATATTATTTATTAGTGCTTAAATTTATGTATAGTTACCTTATTAGTTAGTGTCTAGATTTATTGCACAGTCTAATTCATTGTACCTATAAGCCTATAAATATAGGCTATTGTATCATTCGTCAATAAACACAGATTTTCTTCAATATTTCTGTCATGGTATCAGAGCTATATTTTGGTGCTTGAATCTTTAGTTTTCCAGTGGTCTTCTTCAAACTTAGTCGGTATTTAGCCCTTGTTTCTTGTTTTTTCTCCAGTTATTTGATCAATTTCCATTCTCTCCCACGATTCCAAAAGCCTTCCAAATTGTGAAACAATCTCAAGATTCCTCTCATCAGTTTCCAAGTTTTCTAGTGGTACAAAAACTTCTCACGCGCCTGGACGTGCTCGGAACCCGCCTGCCAATCTGATTGACAATCAGGTCTGTGTGACAGGTTGAAAATGACTAAAGGCGTAATTTTAAATCATGTCTTCTCTGAAAAATTCTGAAAGTATGAAAACAAATCACGCCTTCAGCCTTTGCCATCTCACTGCTATGTGTACACACGTCATCATCTAGTTAGCAACAGTTTGTGCGCGTCATCAATAAACAGCCATCTGCCACATGGACTTCTCTACCATGTCATCATCTATGTTGGGTTCTTACTTTCTGGTTTAATCTTGGGTTGTCTAGTTTGGTTTTTCTAGTTTGCATTCTTTTTCGTCCGGTTCGGTTTGATTTTATCCTAATTTCTCTCATTCTAGTTCGGCTCTCTACTATTTTCAGATAATCTCTATTTGACCATCAAACAGGTACTCTCTAAGCTCCATCTTATGGTAATGCTAAATTCTATTACATCAAGTTCTAGTTGGTATCTTGATTCTATATGTTCCAATCACATGACATCAGACTCTACTATTTTTTCTTCCAAACAACCCTCACACACACCTATATTCAAACAGTTGACAGATCTCTCATGTCTGTTAACTACATGGGCACTGTATCTATATCTTCTCTCTCTACCAGAATCTTTTCATATTCCAAAATTGACTTTAAATCTTTCTATTGGGCAATTAGTTGAACTTGGCATTTATGTTTCTTTCACTATTACTAGTTGTCATTTATAGGACTATTAGACTGGACAGCTCCTCGGAATAGGTCGTAAAATTGGACACCTTTTTGAGTTAACCGACCTCAAACTTCCATCATCTTATCAGTGCAATCTGCCGCTTTTACATCTCATATTCCTTCTTTAAGTCTCTGGCACTCCTGTCTAGGTCATGCATCTTTAGGTCCTGTTAAATTATTAATTTCCAGTGGTCAATTGGGATCTGTGCAAAATAATTCGGTTAAATGTTAGTGTCTTGTCAACTTGCTTAAAATCATGCCCTTTCATTTCCTATTAATGAGTCTATCTCAACAGCACCATTTGATTTAATACGTTCAAATGTGTGAGGTCCTTCTCCAATACTTACTATGGGTATTTTTAAATATTTTGTTATCTTTGTAAAATGATTTTACTTGATTTACCTGGATTTTTCTCATTTGTGTAAATTTGAATTATCTTAAATTTATTTAATTCTGCTACAATGGTAAAAACTCAGTTTTCATGTCCTATCAAAATTCTTCAAACTGATAATACCATGGAATACAAAGAAACATCTCTTCTTAATTTTCTTCGCCAACAGGACACCATTTTTCGTTGTTCTTGTCTAGGTACTTCCCAACAAAATGGTTGTGCTGAGCGTAAACACCGACATATTCTTGACACAACTCGTGCTCTCTTACTTTCTTTTTCTTGCCTAGAGCGTTTTTGGGGTGAAGCTACCCTTACTGTTGTCTACACTATCAATAGAATTTATAAGCCTCTCCTATTACCAACAATCAATCTCCCTATGAATGTTATATTGCTTCCCTCCAAACTATAAGAATCTAAGAGTCTTTGGTAGTGCTTGTTTTGCTCTTCTACAACCCCATGAGCATACTAAATTAGAACCTCGACCTAGATTATGTTGTTTTATTGGCTATGGTACTAAGCACAAAGGTTATTGTTATTGGGATCCCCAATTTAAACGACTACGAGTTTCCTGTCATGTTATTTTCTGGAAAAATAAGATGTTCTCTTCAATGTCCAAATTTAATCTCTCAGCATCCTATAAGACCCCTGTTTACCTTTCCTACACTGGATCTTTTTCCAGATACTGTTCCTGGAATAGATTTTCCTAGCTCAGTTTATGAGGTATCAACCTTTAACGACCACCATCTCACGTCCTCCGAGGATCAACATCCAGTTGACAGCCCTAGCATACGCATTCCTCGAGTCATCCATTCTTCCTGAGTCCTCTACTGCATTACCTCCGTCTCCTTGTCAAAATCGGTCTACTAGGGTAAGAAAAAACTCGTTTTCATGATTTTCATTATTTTTTCACTATTCTTTCATTGCATGAGCCTACATCCTACAAAGAAACTTGTCTTAATCCTCTGTGACAACAAGCTATGTCTAATGAGTTGCAGGCCCTTGAAAGAACTCACGGATGTGACTTGGTTGATCTTCCTCCAAATAAATCTCTTGTTAATTGCAAGTGGGTGTACAAAATTAATACCCGCTCAGATGGCAGTGTTGACCGTTATAAAGCCCGTCTTATTGCTTAGGGTTTTACGCTAGAATATGTTATTGACTATGAGGAAACTTTTGCCCTTGTTGCTTAACTTACCTCTGTTAAAAGTCGCGAGAATATGTTATTGACTATGAGGAAACTTTTGCCCTCGTTGCTTAACTTACCTCTGTTAAAAGTTTACTTGTTGTTGCTACTGTGCGACATTGGGAATTGTTCAAAATGAATGTGAAGAATGTTTTTCTCAATGGAGATATTTTAGACAAGAAGTCTATATGCAGCCACCACCAGGATATACTGGCAATTTTGGAAAGGTTTGTAAACTTCCTAAGGCTCTCTATGATCTCAAACAGGCTCTAAGATTTTGGTTCCGTAAATTCAACCGCACAATTGAACAATTTGGTTTCAAATCCAATTCTTATGATTCTGCTCTATTGTTCACCATTCTGATCAAGGTATCATTCATCTACTTTTATATGTTGATGATATGATCATCACAGTATCTAACTGATATTACTAAACTCAAGCAATATTTGAATCATCATTTCGAGATAAAAGATCTTGGTTTTCTTAACTACTTCCTAGGTCTCGAAGTATCTTCTACATCGATGGTTACTATCTTATACTGGCCAAGTATGCATATGATCTTTTTTCTCGTGCTGGGTTAACTAATAGTAAGATTCCATCTACCCCTATTCAGGCCAATACTCATCTCATTCCTACTAATGATTCACTTCTTCTTGATCTAACTCTTTATCGACATTTATGAGATTGGTAGCTTGGTATATCTTACTGCTACTCTCCGGATTATGTTGTTCATATCATCAGTCAGTTTATGGCTAGTTCTCAGATTTCTCACTTCGCAGCTACTTATTCCTTTTGAAATATGTCTATGTCAACGATTTCTTTCAAACCCAAACTGTAATCAGTAACTTCTGAAAAGCTACTCAATTTCCTCCTCTTCCTCCTCTCAATTCTAGCGATGAGCTTAATGGCAAGGATGTGAATATCTTCTAGAGAAAACTCCGTAGATCAATTTTGGAATTAAAGATGACATTGAAGTTATCTGTGAATTGTAAAAGTTATCATGTTAGTATTATTAAACTTCTCAGTATTTCCGTTTCTAACAATCAAAAAACTAGATGATTTGATGGTTACACCCCTAGTTAACACTAGTTAAAATTTAAAAATTTTATATTTTGGGTGAAACCGCCATTTAGGAATCAAATTGGATACAAATATTTAGTTTAGGGACTAATTCAACTACAATTAAAGTTGGAGGATTATTTTAGCTTTAATGAAATAGTTGGAGGACTGGTGAGATGATTTTTAAAAAACAAAAATCATTGGATCAAATGATTTGACGATTATGCCCCTATCAATATTGGTCAAAAATTTAAAAAAATTAGTTTGGGCCAAACCGCCATTTAAGGATCAGATTAGACACAAATATTTAATTTAGGGACCAATCTGATTAAAATTAAAATTGGGAGGACTATTTGAAATTTCAATGAAATAGCTAGAGGACTAATAATCTAATTCTCCCACCAGATTTTAAGGATCAAATACTTCAACAATGAAAAAAAAAAACTAAAGAAAGCAAGAAAAGAAAGAAATAAGCATCTTACCATTGTCAAAATAAATAATAGATTTTGGGTGGTGATTGGATGATTGTGTCACATGTTATGCGTCAAATAACAAAATCAAAACATGAGGAAAAATCAAGAAAACAAATCAATAAAATGATTTATAGAAAAAAAAAAAAAACACTTAAATTACTTATTCAATTCTAGAAACCCTCCACTCTGCCATTTTTGGTGTTTGAGAAATATTTCAAAGTAGGGGTTGAGGAAGTGTGAATATTTACTGTAAATCGATGATCCACAAATAAATACATATGGGTGTGTATGATTTTTGATAAGTTGGGATTTTTTTTATTTGAATTTGAGAGGGGATAAAGGGATATCTGTTGGAAATTTTTGAAATTGGAAAGGATGAAGGGGTTGCAAGATTTTGAAACTAGAAAAATATGAAGGGGGAGGCTACAGGATTGATTGGAGAGAAGTAGGGTAAGATAACTTTGAAGATAAAGATGTAACTGAGTTAGGGGTGGAGTGAGAAAGAGAAAGGAATTTGTGGGAGAGTTGAGAGAGGAAGTATAATTCATGTTCTAACAAAGACGTGTCAAATATAAAAGAGAATTATAAAGAGAACGTAAGGGTCAATTTTATTATATTTATACATGATTAACATAATTGAACTGCAAGTCAAAATAGGAAGTAAAGTCTGAACCAAGCAAATCCTCGATGAAACCTATAACTGTACAATAGCTATTATTAGCTCACCAAAGCTGTAAACTAAAATCATGAACATGTAAACTTTTCATTCTAATGAAACAGCGAATGCAAAAAGCGAAAGTTGAAAATTAACAGTCTCTTATCAGTATAAAACCTTTAGTGTAGTTTAAATCATGGACTAGATGAGATAAGATATCTCATCTTCAAATCAATTATCTTGTGATGAGTCATCCCCAATGATTAATGCTATTATCTAGTATTTAGTTGATATTGAGTTGTATGGAGTACCTTAAAAATACTAACCACCTTGCATTTAATTGGGGATTGGATGAGATCAAATTACTATTTTACTAGCTAAAATACCTCTAAATTTGCACTTTATTTTTTGATAATCCAATAAATAATATTCAAATAATATTACTGTAATTATAATATACTAAAAATAAATGTAAGAATTAAATAGTTATTACATAGAATAATTAGTATAACCTACGCTACCCAATGCATATATAGGGTCAAGTATGTAATTTTACTTATTATAACCAAATAATAAGGGACTTACTTCTCCTATACACATTTGCAAATTTATATGTGTAATTAACTGTCTTTTTATTTTTAAATCAATTTTGTAATAGTACATTCTCCTATCCTAAATAGTAAATGATTTTTTCTCCTTTCCTACTCAATATAGGGGTATTTGTGTTATTACAAAGACAAATTTTTTTATTTTTTTAATTTTTGGAGCACAAAATTGTCATAACTGTATTGGATCGAGTACCGTGTAAAAAGACCGAATATCTAGTTAATTTTCTCTCGACCTTATGACCCGTTAAAATCTGGTCAGATCACCAATTGAGTATATGGACCTAATGTCCGATCCACAAATATCTCTATAATCTAATATGACATTATATGATGTAGAGTCATAAAGTTTAATAGGGATAAATTAGATGAAAAATTTGTTATCCTATCTAAAAATCATCCCAAAATAACTAATAGCACATCCCCATGGTATTATATTATCCCTTCTACAAGGGATTAATTCAGTTAATTGAAATAATAATCCCGTGTCAAAAAAACTAACCAAATATAGGATAACTTGCGATTAGCTATCCAATCCCCCATCATCTCGTGAATCAAATGGACCCTAAGAATTTATATGTGAATAAGATAATACTTTAAACACAAAAACAAAGTAGTACCAAAACCTTCTGAAATGTATTCAATTTTATCTATGTTAAAATTCAAATATCATGACATGAGCCTAGAACATAATACTGAAATGTATTCAATTTTATTGGATATTTATTTTCATTATTCTCTCATTGCGCATAATGCGGTCATGTCACCTAGTCTAATTCTAACAGTGATACACTAATATAGTAACACTAATAGTATAGTATGTTTTCAATACTTGCTTTTTTACGTATGATTAATTTTTTTCATTTTTTCTTTCTTGTGTGAAATTGAGATTTTTTGAGATTATTGCGCAAGAATGAATGTGTGCACTTCATAAAAGGAGCTTTGGATAGGACTGGGAAAAGGTAGCACTTGTGTTTATTACAAGGATATAAATTTCGAATAAATGGTTATAACGGATGGTTATAAATGATATTCAAACTTATTTAAAATTTCAGTTATATAACTAATCGAAGTTAAATATGAATTGGAATTCGATGAGTTTTTTTTGAAAATAACAGAAAATTAACCTAACTATTTTAACTGAATATTGAATAATAAACACAGAGGGTGTGCCTTTTTCACTAACTAGTAGAATATAACCTTGAACATTTTTGGTATAATAATCTTAACTTCACTCAACCCACCAGCAAAAGCTTACCTTAATTTATCACCAAATAACCTTACATAACATACTGTAAAATAATTTCCATATGCGAGAAATTCTATCCTAGGGAATAGGCATTGCTCACTTTCTAAGTGCTGCTTTTTCGTCCATATATTCTCTAAATAAGCAAATGAGCTTACTACCCCATGGTGGGCCTCTTTACTTTCTTTTAAAAAAAAATTGTAGTTGACAAAGTGCCACCTAAACAGTGAGCAATGCTCACTCAGTAGGCATAAGCTTAGGGAAATAAATGAACCCACAAAATTCATCAATTGGCCACCGAGTCAACAACTTGCCATCCAAAATCTAAACAACCATAACAAGATCTTAATACAACCTTCCAAAATAATCATAGTGTGTTGTGTAAGAGAAACCCGAGAAGAATTTAGTAGCAAGGGATTTCGGTTTATGGTGTAATATCAAAAAAAAAAATATTACATTCCCATATTTGAGGTTCACGATTTAATTTATGTCCGTTTTGATAATCTTTTTAACCAAATATTTTTTTTTTTTTTTAGTTTTATAAAATTTTAAATTAAAACCAAACTTATAATAGAATAAACTAACTGTTCGACTCAGTCGGTGTGAGTCAGTTTAATGGGTTTATAAAAATTTTTTTATTCCTTATTTTAAATTTGCACCCTGTAATAGACCAATGCAGTCAGTTATTCGATTGCAGTAGTACATCAACTACTTTAACAAAAAACTATTAGAAAGATATTACAAATCTCACTATCAAACAACTTGAGATAAATACATACTAATTAATAAAGTTGTATATTAAGATTAAGTCACACTTATTTGGATGTGTGAATATCTACCGATACTTATATAAATGTCTACGTGCATAATATTTATGTACAAGCTTGTTTATGAATTATCAGTGATCACTTTGACTTCTTTGATCTAATTTTGAATAAATATGGTACATAAAATTAATTATGATATCATTTAATCTTTGTTATGAAATTATATAGTATGAGTTTAGTCTAATTTAATATTAGTATTTATCTCATTATTTCTGAGTTTCTTGTAATCTTATTGAGTTGAATTTAGTATATTAGTGAATATCTATCTTGTTTCTTTTTCCGATAATAATAAAGTGAACTTTTTTTAAACTCTCATTAATTACAAAGAAAATAATTTATTTTCTATTATGTTCCATACGAACACAAATTCAAATAATATTAATAATACTCATTTATTGATAATATCTCCATAATCTTGGAAGTTACTTCAGTTAAATATTTTTTTAAAAAATATTTACTACCACTTGCACTAGATATTAGACAACCTTATGTTTATGTTTTGAAATTTGAAGTGAAAGAGAACATTAAAATCATTTTTTAATAAAGGCTACTTTCGTTAAGAAATAAAAATATTAAACTCTTAAAGGAATATTTAACGAATATATAACATATTAATTGAACTATCTAAAAATATTTAAAAATGCATATGAGCGATTCTATTCGATTTTTAAACTTGTGAACCAAAATCAAACCCACACACATCAAAAAAACTGCGGATTAGCAACGAAATTTAGGAACGAAAATTTTTCGATGCTGATTAGCAACGTAATTACCAACGAATTATGGCCACGAAATAATTCGTTTCTAAATTCGTTGCTAAATGGCAAACAAGATTTGTCACCAACATTTCGTGGCTAAAATCATGGCTATCTTAGCAACAAAACATTTCGTTGTAAAATTTGTTGCAAAATTCGTAAGATTAATTCGTGGCTAAATTCGTTGGTAAAATTACCAACGAATAGATTCTTCGTGGCTAAAAACATTACTTCGTGGCAAAAATTATGCAACTAAATTAGGGACTAATATTTGCAACGAATTACAGTGGAAAAAAACGTTGGTAATCTATACACATCACGTGTTGACGGTAGGTATAGCAACGATTTATATTTTCGTTGGACACATTAGTTGCTATTTTAGCAACAAATATTTGTGTTGCTTTAATACGGCAAGTCAGCTATATAACAACTTCCTTCATTTTTTTTGTAATGAAACTTACTCAAGACTTTTTCTAAATTTTGTAGCTTCCAAAATTTTTGTTTTGTATTAAAGATAAACATCAAAACTTGAAACGAGTTGGTTGGTAGCCGTTGGTGGTGAAAAAATTTTGTGGAGATTATTTGATTTTGGTGAAGTAAGTTTAAATCTTTAAAGCACAGATTTTATTTTAATATTATGATTTTAAATTTAATAATCTACAGACTACTTGATTTGCACGTAATTAAAGTTTTACAACTTTCTAATGTAATCTATATATATATTCGTTAATTGAGAAATATATATGTGTGTGTGTGTGTGTGTGTGTGTTATAATTTAATTTGTGATAATTGTTGTGTGAATTTGTGCAGGAAAAATTAAGAATGGAACAAAATAGGCAATGGATGTATAAGAAGAATTTACCTGATCGTCGAGGATTTACGGAAGAGTTTTGCACAGGTGTAGAAGAATTTTTGACATATCTAGATGTGTATAAGAGACAGGGATGGAAGCAATATTAGGTGTTCATGTTCCAAATGCAAGAATTTTAAATTTCAAGCCTTGGATAAAGTTAGAGAGCACCTGTACAGGTATGGATTCGTGTCAAACTATTACAACTGGACTTGTCATTAGAAATTTTTCAGGAATATGCCAATTCCAGTAATGTGCAATCTCCGAGAAGTACATAATAGGAACACCGTAGATATTCCTAAGAACTGAACATATGGCTCGTATTCGAGACAATTAACATTATCTTAAATAAACTGAATGTCAACTCAACTGCTTATGACACATGCTTTTGAGCAAAGGAGGTCTCTTATACACATCTAGATGTGTATAAGAGACAGCTAACAATTGATGGGAAATTGAAGAAGCCTTTTCAGCATCCCTTAAATTGCTCAAGGCTGCAGATCAGCCTTTGTGGGATGGCTGCCAGAATCATTCTCAATTATCAGCGACTTCGAGGATCCTAAATATTAAGGCCGAGAATAATATGTCTGAAAATTGTTTCAATTCAATGTTGCAATTGATGCGCGAGACGATGCCGGAAGACAATATAATGCCTAACGACTTCAATGAGGTAAAGAATTTGGTTAAAACTTTAGATCTTCCAGTTAGGAGAATAGATGTATGCCCAAACGGATGCATGTTGTACTGGAAGAATGATAATGATGCAGATTTTTGCAAATGGTGTGAGACTCACTTCCAAGGTACAAGGCCAAAAGAGGCGGTAATGGGAAAGCAAGACCCTTCAAGCAATTATTCTATCTACCGCTGACACCCAGGTTGCAAAGACTGTATGCGTCTCAAGTGACGCCTTTACATATGAAGTGGCATGCAAATCATGAAAAGATGACCTTATGTGTCATCCTTCAGATGCAGAGGCGTGGAAACACTTTGACAGGACTCATCCGAATTTGCAATAGAAACTCGTAATGTTCGCTTAGGGTTATGTCTTGTGGATTTGCTCCTTTTGGTAAACGGAAAGACATATTAGATGTGTTAAGATACAGTTATGGTTGGATATAATCTAACCAGAAATGTGTATGAAGGAACCATACATGTTTCTAACACTAATTATACCTGGACCTCATAATCCAAAGAAACTTATTGATGTGTACATGCAGCCATTGATTGAAGAATTGCAGCAGTTGTGGTACCAAAGAGTTCCTACCAGGGACATCACGACTGGGGACGTATTTCGCATGGAGAAAGCTGCACTTTTATGGACGGTGAATGATTTTCCTGCATATGCAATGCTATCCGGGTGGAGTACTGCAGGCCTTCTTGGGTGTCCTATATGCATGGAGAGGTCAAAGGCATTCAGGCTGAAGCACGGTAGGAAAGCTTGTTACTTTGATTGTCATAGGCAATTTTTACCTCTGAATCATTCTTATAGAAAGAACAAGAAGGATTTTACCAAAAAAAAAGTTGAAATAACTCCGCCACCATTGCGATTGTCAGGGACAGAAATTTTTGCGCGAGTTGATACATTTGAAGAGAGCACATGATGATCCACAGCGCATGCCTGATGGATACGGGAATACACATCTAGATGTGTATAAGAGACAGACTTATTGTTTATAAGTTTCTGACATGTTAACATCGTTAACCGTTAACAAACATGCAGAAACTTGAGAACAATGCTCCCGTAATCCTCTGTAACCTAGAAAGGATTTTTCCACCGGCTTTTTTTGACTCTATGGAGCATATGATAATCCACTTGCCATACGAAGCAAGAATTGCAGGTCCAGTACAATAAGAATGGATGTACCCTTTCGAAAGGGTACAATGATTATTATTGATGCTGTCTCTTATACAAATCTAGTTGTGTATAAGAGACAGCACCAACGTTCCTCGAAGCAGCAACGCATTTTCCAAGATTAAGAATAAGGCATGCATTGAAGCCTCAATTTGCAATGCGTACATTGTGGAAGAGGTAACAACCTTTGCATCGTACTATTTCGAGCCGCATGTTCAATCGAAGAGGCAAAGAGCCGGTAGGAACGATGAAGGACCTGTCGATCCAAATGTTCCTTCGTTCTCTATTTTTAACTATTTAGGTAGATCTGCTGGGGCATGTAAACGAGGCTACTTAATTGACGACGAAAGACGAATAGCTCACATATATATTTTGTTAAATTGCCCCGAAGTCGAGCCATATGTTCAGTAAGTAGGAATATATATATTATGTACTTTAGTTTTGATTATTCACATTCATGTTTATTGAAATAAATTAAAGTTTCTAATACTTTTTTATGTATAGGATGTTTCGATCTTCATATTACAGTGTTCCTAGACCATAGAATTGACCAAATGTGTAATGAACACTTTGCAGAGTGGTTCAAACAGATCGTAAGATATTTGCTAAATGTTTTACATATAGAGTAATAATATAATGACATGGTATTTATCGAATGAGAAGTGATATGTTGTTTACATACAGATACTAAGTGATAATAACAAGATCATGGAAAAAGGGATTCTGTACCATCTTGCTTGGGGACCAAACACACAAGTCAGAAGTTGGCCGGCATATTTTGTTAATGGATATAATTTTCATACTTCTACCCATGGATTCGGCAAGGGAACCATGAATAGTGGTGTTTGTGATGAGAGTGTTTCTAATGACTTCTACGGAGTGATTGAAAATATCATAGAGGTGGAATATCCTGGGCCTGCAATGCGTGTTGTATTGTTCAAATGTATTTGGTACGACCCTGTTAGAGGGACGAACGTGCATCGCAAGTACAATTTGGTAGAAATTGTGCATTATGATGCGTTACAAGAGTTACGATCCATATCATCCTTGCTCAGCAATAATTAGTGAGAAAGGTGCTATTTCATTCCTTCATACACATTTCTGGTGGTAGATTATAAGGAGTTAAAATAACAAGCCAGCTCGTTCTAAAGTTGAAGAACACTGGAAGGATACGGCATACCAACAGGATCGAGTTGTAGCACCAATTGAACCAGAATTGCATGATATCCCAACACTGCAGGATCCAAGTGGTGAAGTAGTATTCGTTGATGAAATTGAAATACATCTACCCCAATTCGATATTACTAGTTTTAATGAAGAAGAAGAAGAAGATGATGATGATGATGATGATGACACATCGGAGGATGTAGAAGACGATGATGTCGACAATGATGAAGCTGACGAATTTGATTTTGATTAGTTCACCGTAAGTAAATTTTACATTATACTACACTTGTATCTTTTTTTTGTACGCATATATACATCTATGTATCTATGATACATACATACATGCATGCATATATATATATATATATATATATATATAAATGCAGGTATATTTACCAAGTTTAATTTGTTCATATTTAAAAAAAAAAAAACTTCTTGATTTTTATTTGTATACCTATTCATATATATAAAAAAATTTAAGTTGATTTATAGTTTGTAAAAAATGCAATTTCATCTACGGAATAAGTAGATGAAATTTTTTAATATATATTTATATATCCAACTCATAAGTGCATACTTAACAACAATTCCTTTAGTTGTTTTTTTCTAAATTTTTAGTTCATCATGTTGTAAATCTTATTAATACACTACTCCTTTTGCCCCAGTTGTATTGATTTTTGTTTTTTGTGGTCAATGAAGTATTACTGTGTATTATTTGTTTTTATTTGGTTTATATGTTAAAGTTTTATGCTATTATTATTATTTCACTATATTTTTTTTGATTTTATGTGTATTAAGATTTAAATGTTTTGTGATGTCTTAAGCTTGAAATTGTTGTAGGATTTTGTGATGCCAATTAATTATTCATAAAAGTAAATATATATATCAAGTGTATTTCAATAGAAAAAATAAATATACTCATATAAAGGTAATACTTCTTAATTGTTTGCAAACTATTCTCATTCACATTTAACAAAATAAGTTTTATCACCTATTTTAATATGGAACATGGTATAAGTTTTTAATACAATTATATATCCAAATCATAGTAATCACTACAAGAAAATACCCCTATTATGGCATATTTATAGAGATACTGTAGCAGGAATGCCTTAAAAAATAATTAGTGAGACATTTATGAGTAAATACCATGTAAAATTAGAAATTTATAATTTAAATTATAACATAAAAGAAAGGTACACAAAAAAAATTCTGTATAAGAAAAAAAAACAAAAACAAAACCGCAAAACATAGATTGCTTAAATTTCTCACAGTATCTTTCTGGCTTTCCTCCTCATATTTTTCTTTTTCCCCCCAATCTTCAGAAGCCCGCTTTGATTGAACATGCGGCGTGGATTATCTGTCTCTTGTACATTGCTACCTAAATGTTGTTTCCCCAGATCCATCTCTTTCTCCTTTTTCCTTTTTCCCCTTAAAATGTACTGATTGGAAGACATCAATCTTGATTTTTTTTTTTTTTGAATTTTTTTGGGGAAGATGATCGTACGATTTCTTGGAGTTTCAGTGTGGTGCTTCGAGGAACGTTGGTGTTGGTGCTTTCAACGATCCAGAAGGTCTTGAAGGCCTCACGCATTTTCTTGGTATGGAAGTTTTTGACGAGATTGCAGTTTTTCTATTACTTGGCATGGGTTGAATTTTTGCACTATGAATGATATATTTTGATTCTTGTTTCATTTTTCAGGTTGGCAAAAGGAGCAACATCATTTGAAAACCATTCAAGACCAAGATTTTTAAATCTCTTTGGTTAAGCAGTTGGCATCATTTTGGTAAGAAAAACATACTTTTAAAAGGCGAGGATTTCAAATTATGTTATTGACACGGAACTATTTCATTTCTTTCTAAATCTTGAATACAATTGTTGTTCAACTCTTATATTGTTTCTAAAATGGACAAAACTATATGTGTTTTGCTTAACCAAAGACTGTCTCTTATACACATCTAGACTAGAGAATTCTGCAAAATTGCAGAATTTGAAGTTTGCAATTCTGCAGAATTGCATTCTATAATTGTGCAAAATTGTACATTTTGTAAGTGTCGTTTCCCCCATTTTGTTGCTATTATGAGTAGATCGACTAGCATGAGTCATTAGAAACACCGGTCATCAGACCCCGCGCATACTACAATCTCAGCGGGGCAACACATCGATAGTGCCGCCAACATTTGTTAGGCAGCACATTACACCTAACAATGACGTGTAAGTATACTATATTAGTAGTTTTAATTCTATTTTATATATTACTATTTTATTATCTATTTTTTCTAACGACAAATCGTTGTAGGTTTTCGGATTCCGGTATAGTGATCCGCAAACCTACATACCTATATTGTTGTTTATTTATTTTTTCCTAAATCTAGATGTGTATAAGAGACAGCTGCAGTTCTGCAGAAATGCTTTAGGATCTTCAAAAAAAGTTGGAGATTGTTTGCGCACCACCATGGCAAAGGCCAAGAAGGATATGAAGAAGCCAGATTTCATGGCTGAGGAAGTCTGGCTTCAAATTGTAGCCGGCTGGGATGATTCAAAATCCCAAAAAAGGGCAGCAATCAACAAGAAAAATAGGATTTCAGATGCTGCAAAGATGGCTCCATGTCTGCCGGTGGATCAGTCAACATCCAGGAACACAAACTGCAGAATTCACTTCAACATAACTGCAGAATTCATTTCTGCAGAACTGCAGACTAGAGATTTACAAAACTGCAGAGTCCATTTCTGCAGAATTGCAGAATCTAGTTCTGCAGAACTGCAGAATGCATTTTGCAGAATGCATTTCGTGGAATAGAATGTAGTTCTCAGAAGAGTCCATTTCTGCAGCTTCTAAATGCATTCTGCAGCTCTGCAGAAATGCGAAATGGATTCTCGCAACTGCAGAATGCATTCTGCAGAACTGCAGAAATGCATTCTGCAGAATCCATTTCTGCAGAACTACAGAATCCATTTCTGCAGAAATGCATAATCCAGTTCTGCAGAAATGCAGACTAGAGAATTCTGCAAAATTGTAGAATTTGAAGTTTGCAATTCTGCAGAATTGCATTCTATAATTGTGCAAAATTGTACATTTTGTAAGTGTCGTTTCCCCCATTTTGTTGCTATTATGAGTAGATCGACTAGCATGAGTCATATTTCGATTGCCGGTGCATCTGAGACCCCGCGCATACTACAATCTCAGCAGGGGCAACACACTGATACTGCAGTCGTGCCGCCAACATTTGTTAGGCAGCACATTACACCTAACAATGACGTGTAAGTATACTATATTAGTAGTTTTAATTCTATTTTATATATTACTATTTTATTATCTATTTTTTCTAACGACAAATCGTTGTAGGTTTTCGGATTAGTTATACAAAAATAAATTCCGGTATAGTGATCCGCACTGTAAATAGTATCATCAAGTCCCGTTGGCATGATAAATTTATCAACTGGACGACTGCACCATTGAATAAAAGTGATTTGTGGTGGAATGAGTTTAAGGTAAAAATTCAAATTTTTTTTGTTTATTTTCCTCTATTACCTATATTGTTGTTTATTTATTTTTTTCCTAAACTTTGTAGAGCCGCTATTCATGGGAAGACAAGCACAATTGTGAGATCTTTAGGATCTTCAAAAAAAAAGTTGGAGATTGTTTGCGCACCACCATGGCAAAGGCCAAGAAGGATATGAAGAAGCCAGATTTCATGGCTGAGGAATACACAGTAATATTTCATTGACCACAAAAAACAAAATCCAATACAACTGGGCAAAAATGCTGTCTCTTAATACATATATCAGATATGCTGTCAAAGATACACCATCTAAATGTGTATCGAATAGGATATAACATTAACGAAGGATGGTATGTTTAGTAAATATTTAAATTCTTTTTTTGCTTTTCTCATTAAGTTTTAGTATTAACTTTTATAAAGTGATTGGGTGCTAACTTTTTTATTTTATTTTATTTTCTTTTCTTTTTTCTTTTTTACAGAGAGAAGGTAATCCTCCCAACTTTGATATGCTCTTCGTAAAGTGTTATAAGAAAAAGGATAAAAGTTGGAGTGGACCGCGAGCTGAATCTGTTTATAATGAGTACCAAAATCTTCGAGTTGCTCAAATGGAGCAAACAGATTCTCCACTTATCAACGAGTCCTCCCAACCATCGATTAATGACACAGATATGTGGGTGAAGGCTGCTGGTGGAATTAAGTTTGGGAGAGTGTTTGGTATGGGTTCATTGGCCAAAGAGTATACATCTTCTATGCGTGCCAATACTGGATGTTCATCTGCTCCGCCTCCTCCACCTCCACCTCCACCTCCAGATCCACCTATAAGTTGGCCAGATTGAGTTAGAACAACTCAAGGAACAGATTCATAATATGCAGGACACACTTCAAAAAAAAGATATGCTAAGACCAGATGGAGGATATGCGCAAGAGAATGGATGAAATGATGGCAGTCTTCATGCAAGTACATGGCAAGAGTTTGGATACTAATCAAGGCGGCAGTTCGAGCGGACCCTCTATCATTCACGGTCCAACTAGACCGTCTACTACCTAGCTCTTCTACGACCTAGCTTTTGTAGTGTTGTTTTGTTATAAACAAAATTTGTATGTGTGAATCTTTGTATTTTGGTTGTTAAACATCATATTTTGTTAATTATATTGCGCTTTTGTTATATTTCTATACAGTTTTGGGCTTATAAGTTTGTACAAGTAAATTTAACTATAAAATAAAAAATTAGGTCAAGAAAAATCTAAAATATTAAATATTTTTGTATATTTTTATAAAAAATTCGTTGGTATATTCGTTGCTAATTCTGAAAAATATATAATATTTTTTAAATATTTTCGTTGCTAAATTCGTTGGAAACTGGAATAATATTTTTATTCTGAAAGAAAGATTTTGTTGGTATTATGTAGCAAATTTCGTTGCTAATTTGCAACGAAAAAATTCGTTGCAAAATACGTTGCCCAAATTTCGATGCTAATTTCGTGGCTAAATATTTAGTTACAAAATTTCCATTGGAGAATTTGATACTAATTTTGTGGCTAAATAGCGTGGAATAATTCGTTGCTATATTCGTTGCTAATTTGCAGGGTCAATTACCATTGAATATAATTCGTTGCTATTCCAGTTACCCACGAGCATAATTACCACGAAATTTTTTTCGTTGCTAAATTCGTGGCTGAATTATTTAGCAACGAAGTTTCATTTATTTTTCGTTGCTAAATACGTTGCTAATCGCGTAATTTTTTGTAGTGACGGTAGTCAGTTTCAGATACTCTCGGTTTAGTTGTACTTCTTGCAAAAATAAATTTAATAGTTTGATTTATAATAGTTCAGTCGGTTCGGCTGGTTTATAAAAATATTTGTACAGTAGCCATACCCCGTATCTACTAATGAAACTTAAAGTATTTAAAATGCAGAACAATAATAACCTTATTTTTTGTTGCTACTACAACCATTCTATTTTTTCTTGAGTTTTCATTACATAAAATATAGTGATATTTTTTATTTTTCATATTATTAAAAGAATTAATAGCGCTATTCACAAATTAATGTGGGAGTGCGCAAAAATAATAAAAAAATTCTTGAAAAAATAATTGTGACAAACTAATAATATATTTGCATAGCAAGTAAAAGACATTTGTATTAACAAATACTATAACATAAAAGATGAATGATAAAATTTCACTTGTAAAACCATTTTCTTTTTAGAATTTTAGTTACTCTAACAATTAAAAGTAATGAAAATTTTGAATCAGAAAATCTAAAAAGAGTGAGAGCTTTGAAACAATGTACTTATAGTCATAAAATAAAGTCTAATTACATTTTATTTTATTAATATTTGATATCAAATTATCAAAAGGGTAAAATGAAAACAACCCCTCTATGGTTCGTTATTTTGCATCCCTATAATTGTAAAATATGCAGAGTGTTTAACCCCCTTGTGTATCAAAAGCTTTTTCAAAACAGAGGAAAACTATCAAAATTAACGCTCATGCACCAGTATTGCAGTTGGGATTGTTTTTTAAAATAATTAACACTAAAAATAAAACCTAAATTGTCTTTTTTACCCGCAAACAAAACCCCAACTCATCCCATTCCTTCTACCACATAACATGTCATCTCCTCATCTTTCTCATCCCATCCACCCACCACCACCACTACAACAACCCTACCACCCACTCTGTCATGCCCTCGATCCGTACTTGTCAGGTATGTATCATCTGTCGTATTCATGAAACTATACTCTCACGAATACAATGCATCTATCCTATGTATTGACAATCCAAAAATATATATTACAATAGTAGAAGTAATTATCTTTAAATAATAATTTAAATTGTGCGGTACATAATAATCTAAGAATATAAAAGTACAACTTGCCAACCCTAGCAAAACTTAATGTATAGTCTTCAATTTTTATCATAGTGTCTATAATTTGCTAAAGCAAACTCCATTTACTTGATTGGATCCGTTATGCAACATTATATCCAACTACTATAATCTCAAATTAATCTACAAAAAATATTTATAATGGGGTGAACGACAAGTCGCCCAGTAAATAGCACTGATACCCTGTTAGATCATGTAGTTACATATACATATATTTCACAATCATTTCATACTATCACATGCACATGCTTTTAGTTTAATCCATCTTCGCAAATTGTGTACTATTACAATTCATGTAGTCAAGTAATTCTAGGAATTGATCGTTGTCACGTTTGTGAGACCCCACGGATTAGTCTTGGGCTTTGGTAAGTAACCAACACGGCCTGCCTCCATTTTCACAAAACATGCTAATAGCCAACATACAGCCAAGGCACCATACACAATGCCCATCCTTTGTCCCCACAAAAGACTAACCTTAGTTTTCCCCGAAATCAAGAACAACATAGCCATATAGCAGACTCCCCCAATTGGTTTTTGGCCTCCACAATCAGCAAGACATCCTATGTCCAATTAATTTTCCCAAGTTTTGTAATGTTTGTTTGCTACGTTAAACTAACTGTGCCAACAAGCATATCTCATGCTCGTTTTGCTCAGTAGCCACCATTGCCTTGTAGCACAACATTCTCCCAGCTAAGCAACCCATTTCTACTTAGCACCCGGCAGCCTACCCACTGCCATGTCTTTCACTAGAAGGACCTCTATGCTTACCAACACTTAAAAGAGTTGATTTTTTTTTGGTTTCGCATACCACCTACAAGGAACCCATTCTAGCACAAGATGGACTATCCTCGTCGGCTACGATGGTACCAAACCATTTTCTCTTGGGATATTCCCTTGCCAAATGTGGTACTTTACAAATAAAACAACCACTAAACTTGTTAGTTTTATCCTTATTGAATGGAAACTTACTGGCCTCGATCTCGGTTACCACAGCTTTCTTTTTCATCTTATACCTGCCATTGCCATACTTTGGGTCCTTACCAACATTGTTCCCATTTTTACTACAAGCCTCGTTGATGACTCCCTAAAAATCAATCAACTTGTTAGCCAAAGCGATAGCTTGTTACAAATTTTGCACACCTTGCCTTTACAACTCTGCTTGAGTCCACTTGTAAACCAACCATAAAGTTGAACAACTTATCGTTCTTGGACATCCCACGAATGTCCAGCATCAAGAAATTAAACTCTTTCACATATTCACAAATACTACCCTTGTGTTTTAGCCTTCGCAGTGCCTCCTGTACAAGCCACGAAGTGTTGGTATGAAGGAATTGCCTCTTTAGTTCTGTTCTCAATGCCTCCCATGTTGAGATTTGAGGAACGGTTAAATCACCAGCCCATGTCCTCCACCAAAGTTTCACATTATCAGTGAGATACATGCTAGTGATTAACATTTTTCCTCTTCAGGCACACTCGCTGCCTTGAAGTATTGCTCTATGTCCCAAATGAAGTTTTCCAACTCCTTGGCACTCCTTATGCCATCAAAGTGTTTTGGGTTTGGAACTTCTTTACCTTGGCCCTTGAAGAATGGCTTGTGGACCACAACAACAACAGCCTTCTTCAACATGGCCATCTCGTCTTGCAACTGTGCAAGAGCCTCAAATTTGACATCACATGCCTACTCAACTTGTTGGAAATGAGTACGAACGGCCTCAAGTGCATCCGTTGTCTCATCTAAGGAACTGCATAGCACATAGCCTTCTAGAAGATCCCCCAATTGCACCATGAGTTGATCAACAAGCACCTCCAATCGTTAAACCTATTCCATTGTGCCACTAGCCATGGCAGAACCACCACAGCATTGTATCATACCTTGTAAACTGTAAACTTTTGTCTATACTATATTGTATCAAATCACATATGATGAACTTTTCAAAATGTTTATAACAAGTCACAAAGTATTAATTTATAATGGCTCAAAATGGAACAAAAAGTCATCAGTTTTTGAGTACTCAGCCTAGTGGTTATCCTAACTAGAAAAGGGTGTTAAGAGGCTATACATTTCCTCAACGAGATGACCCGTAATATACTGTAAATGTCATATATTATAATTGTCATGTACTATAACTATCATGTGTAGTATTTAGAAATATAATCCCTACAGACTATTTCATATTCGTTTAGAGCAACAACTACTTGTTATTATGCATTCTACACATACATATCAAGCATATTCAAAACTATGGATACACAATATATTTTTCCATACTTTTAAAATCAAGCAATCATGTATCCATACATGATCCAGATTTAGAGTAAACTAATCATATGATATAAACACATTTTTCCAAAAATAACTTTTGACATTCATGTGAATTCATAAAGTAATTTCAAAAAATAATAAAATTTATAAAATAATTTGGAACTTTAGAAAGTAAGCACCACCTACAACAGTATGCTATCAAACTCATTATCCTTGTGTCGACTCATCTTTGATGTTACCTATAAGAGGTTCATCCATTACTCAACATATCCATTACTGGCTAATATTACTCTATGAATAATCTTTAATTAACTCTCAACTATTCACTTAATCTATACTTAACTCTTAGTATTCGTGAAACTCACTATTATATTATTATATGATTTTAAAAAAGTATTTTTATCACTATTATATTTTTGTAAAGTACCTTACATTTAGGATAGCTTGAATATAACTTCTTGGACTCTATTTGAGTTTAATAAAATCTTTTGGAACTTTTTACAAACTTAGAAAATCATTCGGGACTTTTTCGTAACTTTAGGAAAGTAATTCGTGCTTTTATGTAACTTTGAAAAAGCTTGAGGGTATTTTTGTCATTTCAAAAGTTTTTGGGGGCATTTAGGTACTTATAACCCTTAGGAAGTTAATTTTTAATTTTACAAAACTTCCACAAGTGTTTGTCTAAGTTTGAGAAACTACTTTTATTAGGGACTTTATGAGGTATTTATAAATTATAGGGACTATTCTATAAATTAAGGAAGGGAACTTTTACTCTTCCAGGGACTACTCGAACCCTTTTAAAATTATTTGGGCATTATTTGAACCTGTGATTTTGTAAACTAAAAAGGACTTAATCTATCCTACTATGGAACTTTATAGGCCTTTGCAATGATCCAAGGAAACTTAGGGGATTTAAGGTGCGATTTCTCAAAATTTCCCCCAAATCCCATATTCTTCCTTACATCACCTTCCTTGCAACTCCCCAAACCTTATTTCTAAATATTCCCTCTCTAGTCCATCTCATCTCACTCATCAAAATCAATCACCACTTGATACTAGGCCATGCCACGGCTACCGTCGTGGCCCTTTCTCTTTTATTCAACTCCCGTCATCCACTATCGCAATTGCCGCAGTAACAAGAAGAGCGAGCAACAACCATGGCTTGGCTGCTATGCTACCACCATGCCAGCCCGCGACCAATGAATCTAGCCAATAATCTTCGTCAGTCGACTGGAATCTATCCGACCCCCCCTCACCCTTTTCTTTTTGAATCTTTTTTGTGTTTTTTTTTCACAAGAATACACTTCTACAAAATATTTTTTCCAAATAATTTCTAATTATCTCATAATGTGATTTCTCAGTTTATCATCTATGAAAATAACCCATATTTTATCAATACAATTCATGAAAATCCCTATGTTGATGCTGAAATTTGATAAGTACAAATTTCAAGTGCATAGTAGTCCAGTCCATAGGTTAGGAATCATGCGTAGTATCCACGTCAAGAATACCTGAGAAGAAAGAAGGGGCAAGGCTTTGTCCCCTAGGATAGGTTCCGATATTCAAGTTAATACTTAGAGTAGACAGTAAAATTCAATAAGAGTTCAGAATTTAAGAAAATAAGGAAGTGATTGATGAATCTGACCTATCCTTTCGATATTTATACTGAGGTTGTTAGGACGAATCGATCCATGGTCAAATATTAAATACTTCATCCATTTAGGCCTATTTGAATCATAAGGGTAAAACTATTAAAATGCTCTTGGTGGACTCAAGCCTAGATCCACATGTAATATTTTTAGTGGGCGTATTATTTTAGCATATTATTAGTAGGCGTATTATTCAGGACCAAGAAGTTATGCCTAGACTATTCTTGGTCCCAATACCAAGGCTTACCCCTCTAAGGGCGAAATGAACATACCTAGAAGAAGTTGTGTTTAGGCTATGTTTTGTCCCAAGACTAAGGTTTACCACTCCAAGGGCAAAGATAAACTTATCTAGGAGGAGTAGTGCCCAGGCTATATTTGGTACCAAGACCAAGCCATACCCTCTCCAAGGTAGATATAAACTTACCTAGGAGGATCAGCGCCTAGACTATGTTTGGTTCCAAGACCAAGGCTTAAGCCCCCCGAGGATGAAGATAAATTTACCTACGAGCAGTAGTGTCTAGGTTATTTTTGGTCCAAGCAAAAAAAACTTGCCTAGGATGAGCAATACCTAGACTGTGCTTGGTACCAAGACCAAGGCTTACCACTTCGAGGCGAAGATAAACTTACCTAGGAGAAGTTGTGCTTAGGCTATGCTTGGGTTACTCCTTCAGGGGCAGAGATAAACTTACCTAGGAAAAGTAATGCCTAGGAGGCTATTCTTTGTTCCAAGACCAGGGCTTACCCCTCTGGGGACGAAGATAAATTTACCTAGGAGAAGCAATACCTAGTCTATACTAGGTCCCAAGACCAAGGCTTACCCTTTGGAAGCGAAATAAACTTACCAAGGAGAAATTGTGTCTAAGATATTCTTGGTCCCAAAACAAAGGCTTATCCCTCCGGGGGCAAAATAAACTTACCTAAGAGAAGTTGTTCCTAGGCTATGCTTAGTCCCAAGACCAAGGCTTACCACTCCGGGGGTAAAGATAAACTTACCTACGAGGAGCAGTGCATAGGTTATGTTTGGTACCAAAACCAAGGTTTACCCCTCTGGGACGAAAATAAACTTACCTAGAAGAAGTTGTGCCTAGACTATATTTGGTCCCAAGACCAAGGCTTTCCCCTTCAAGGGAAGATAAACTTACCTAAGAGAAGCAGTACCTAAGCTATTCTTGGTCCTAAGATCAATGCTTACCCCTTCGGAGCTGAGATAAACTTTATACCTAGGAGAAGCGGTGCCTAGGCTATGCTTGGTCCCAAGACCAAAGTTTACCTCTCCGAGGGCAAAGATAAAGTTACCTAGGAGAAGCAATGCTTAGGCTATGTTTGGTCCCAAAACTAGGCCATTACCCTCCGAAGACAAAATATACATACCTAAGAGGAGCGATACCTACGCTATGTTTCTGTGGCTTGCTTGGAACACTTGTAGTTGAAGTAAGGATGTAAGACAAGGGTTCTAGAATTAATCCCAAACAAGTTCTCGTCCTACGGAAAATTTCAAGCATATATTCAAGCGGGTAATAGTACAAAAAAATTCAAAATTAGGTTGATGAAATTTTCATACAGTTCCCAGTAAAGCTAAAATTTTTTTTCCTCCGAGGATATAATTTTCAAAATATTGAAATTGGCTCCGATTAGTTCTACGACTCTGATCAAGGTGTGATTACTGCATCAAAAAAGTAATACTCTTATCCCAAAAAATGCTTGACTTGAGTATGGTGAGCTAATGATGATACCAAAATAATACGTCCACTAAAAATATTACAAGTGGCTCTATTTGAGTACGAATTGATCCAACCCAACAACCTCAAGTATAAATATCGAAATGGTAGGTCAGGTTCATTAATCGCTTTCTTAATTTTCTAAGTTTTAAATTCTTATTGAATTTTACTCTCTGATTGAAGTACTTACTTGAGTTCGGAGCTTACCCTCGAGGGACAAAGCTCTTGTTAATGGTACTTGCACAAATATAAAGTGTAATGGGTACTACACGCGATTCCTAGTATGGTACTTGGAATTTGTATTTAGCAAATTTTAGAATCAATACCCCTATATAATATGCCTTTTACCCCTAAAATTAAATTAAAAATCTAAATCAATATTCTATGAATAGTTTCTGCTGAATTATAATAAATTCAAACTTAAAATCAACTACAAAACTAAAATATTAATAATAGAAGATAACTTACTAGTTTGTTGAGAATAACTCTCCCCCTTCGCCCCACTTTCTCCAAGACTTTGTTGTAAGAATTTTCTAATCCTAAAATACTAATTACTTATAACCTACCATTTACTTTAATTGCTCCTACAATTATTTCGAATAATTGCTCCTCCAATTTAGGAATTTTGGCAAAGACCTTTAATGTAATATTATTTTCCTAAAAAACTCTAATTATTTTAGGAAGCCTTTTATATTTTAATTAAATCACCCAAAATTTTGGGGTTTCACACACTCCTACTCCAATCCTAGTCATTCAGCCTCATCCCCAACCCTTCCACCCTCTCCCCTACCCTCCCTACCTTACCCATCCCTACTCTTCGCTATCTTAGCCATTATGACCACCACACTAGACCAAAAAAGTAAAACACCAGTCGAAAGCTATGTGGTGGTTGAGGGAAAAGCGACATATATAGTAAATGGTTCATTTGATGGCTGCATTTTTAATATAGAAAAGAGTGAAAGGATGAATATAGCTACACCTATGTTAGTGGTGGCTAAAACAATCAAATTTTTTACTTTCATCGAATTTCTTATTACAAGCTTACAAAAACTGCAAGGAAACTGATTATTGGTTGTTCTGTTCAGTAGCACTTAAAGAATATTGGATGGTTTTTGGATTTTTGTTTTGTTTTGTTTAATGTAGGAGTAATGTAACTAACTACAAAAATTGATGGGACCTTAATTGGGGAAAACGAAAGGGGGTTGCTTAGGGTGAGAGAGATCTGATGGGGAGGGAGACCGATGAGAAAGAAAATAGTGAAGATGGATCTAGGGATGGAGGTTGGGGGTATGGGGCGGGGAAAGGGGGGTTTGGTGGTGGTTCAAGTAGGGGTGGCTACTGTGTGGTAGAGAATGATGGAAAAGGGTAGGGAAGGGTTTAATTTTTTTAACTTTCAAATTGACCCCTTTTAATTTATAATTCATTTTCTGACCCCTTTTTTTAGTTTCAATTTAACCCCAAAACTTATCCGACACTTAAATTGTTTAGGGGCACATATGACATTTCAGAAGTCAGTTTGCAATTTTGACAGTTTCCATCCATTTTCCAAAAAAATTTAAAGCACAATACCAATTAGAGCATAGCAACCTAATGCCCAATTCTATGTACATCAAAATCCGAGGGTATGTCAAATTTGCAACAAGCAAATTTTTAGACTCCTAAAAATTATGAATGCACAGCGTTCGTATAAAGTCACATAATTTCATGCCCGATCAAGTTAATATATTGCACTGCAGACCCACAATCCCATAAAGGGTTTTATGTAGGTCCCTTTCAAATAGCCAGATCATACGCTACACAAATAACATACTTATTGTTGGGCCAGATCAATTTGCGTCTGAAATTGAAGGGCAGTATTCCATTTCCTTAGAAAGATTCTTCTTAGTAAACAACCTACAATCTAAGAAACTAAAAGACAACACCCCAGGGCCTTCAATAAGTGAAGTGGGCTCACATAACCCAAAACATACAACTAGGTTTAGATCAAATAGGCCAACTTATAAATTTCGTTGTAAATGCTATGTAACGGTAGAGAGTTTGACCAAACCCCTCAAAGCCCAAATGTTCAAAGTCATGGACAAAATTAAAAATTTTGTCTTAAATAGCATTTTGAATTCCACTTTTCTATTAATAAATATTCTTTGTTTCTAGTTTTGTATTATCTTAATATTTTTACGGCATAGACCTTTTCAAATATATGATTTTGCAACTACATATAATTAAACGCCTTCAGTGTCGATTGGCACACTAAATTGAGTATAAATGGAAATTCACATCCAAATAAAAGATAATATTTCATTCTAGTATTTACCATAAATTATACTCCTTCTGTTCTATTCATATTGTCACACTTCTCATTTTGAGATGTCGCAATAAAAATGTACATTACCTAAAATTAATGATTTGTTTTGTTGAAATTTCAAATTTATCCTTCCAAATATTCAAAATATTTCTAATTCCAATAACCAATGTGACCCAATAATCCAATAATCAATTAATCATCCCTCTTTTCTATCTTCTTTCTCCTCTTCTCTTCCCAATTAGAGATCTCTAATTACAAATATTTGTCATTTAATGATATCAAGTCAATTTAATTTAATAAGAGCATTTGTGAAAATTTGTTAGAAATTTACAATTACCTAAAAATTTGTGCAAATGTGTAAGGTAGCAATTATATTGGGACAAAGGGAGTAATTTATAGTCTATATCAAACTACCATACTACATAAACTAGTAAGGCATTACACTTTATATTTGTGCAAGTACCATTAACAATAAGTTATCCCTAAACTGTGTAATAATTTTATTTAGATTCCCTTTAAACCATAAATATCTACTCCATAGGATGTTGACCATCGTTTTCCCATCGCTATGACCATGAACAACTGTCCTAACATCATGCAACAGGACTTTAAAATGATTGAAATATTGTGACAGGATAAGCAAGCCATTTCAAGGCCCGATTTGGAAATTCCCCATTATGTTATTCAACTATATTTCAATTAAGTGTCTGTGGTGGTCACTCGGTCCCACACAGTGACCCAACAAAGGTATGTGCTCATAAGTCTTCCAAGGTACGGCAATATTTGGGTTGGTCCTTTTTAATTTCCATTTTTCATCAATTATCCCGTTATCGGGCATGTTTGATCATTGTGAACATCTAATGGACTTGCCCCTAAAAATTGGTCCGAGAGATGCTGAACAAATCCCCAATGATAAGCGACGCCTAATAGGAGTATGGAACGAAGTATCCTACTACAAGAAAAATAAGTATTAATGACTTCAAAATCAAGTCATAAAAAATAAAATACAAGTCATAAAAGCTTTTGTGACCCTTTATGATCCTCAAATAAGGTCATCCTCTACAAAGTCACAAAAATATTGGTGACTTGAAAAGGAAAGTCACACAATTTTTTTACTTGAAATGATACCTTTTATGACTTGTATTTGATGTTAATAAAAAAGTGAAAAAAATATGATTTTTTATGTGACATAAAAAAGAAAGTTATACAAATAAACTTTTATGACATGAATTGCAAAGTCACATACTATACTTCTATGACTTCAAATTTACAAGTCATAAATGGTGTTTGTGGCTCAACTTAGCAAGCTATAAATAAGTTTAAAAATTAGCTTGAACACTAACACCTTTTTGTGACTTGAAAATGCTTGCTTTTTTGCATTACACCATTCTCTAGTTTCAATTTCTTTGAGATATAATTTTCATAATTGTCCTTTTGCCCATTTAGCAACATAAAAATTTAAAAAATAATAATAAATACATTATTTTTTGTATTAGACTCCAACACACAAATTAATTACTTCTATAATATATCCAAGTCATGATAAAACTAATGAAATGCAAGTTTCTTCAAACAATGTAGCTCATAGGTTGATACAAACACTTGAACACTGGAGAAATAAGAAGGTTGTTCTTTCACTAAAATCTACATTTATATGGAAAAGATTTACAATTTATAAGACTTCAACAGCCATTATAGTATATCAAACTATTTGCATTGGTGATGATGTTGCACTAGTAGGAGCCTTTTGGCATCTGTTTAGCGGTGAATGAGCAAGGGAAACATAGCCATTCTCATCCGGTACTCTATTCACCTACAAAACATGTAATTGTCATGTTGCAAAGTTGCACATTCAATGACTAGCGAACCGAAGGGGAAACTTCACTTTTCTGATCTGGTACTCTACTTATCTCTAAAACATTCATTAAGGAATTGCCTCTCACTGCGGGCATCTCCAATGTGGGAGCTGTAGGAGGTCTTTTCCTTATTGTAACAATCATGTTCAAATTTTGTGTTGCGTGAATTGTTGCCTGTGTAGTCATTTCAACCTGCAGACTACTTAATCATGTAATTATGTATTTGATTCAACTTAATGCATTAAAATGTAAGGAATTAGATAGGGCAATCATAAAAGACCAAGAGGATTCAAGTACAAAGAGCTAGATTCTGAGCCACATCTACATATTATACTCAGAGACACGAACTTAAATCCACTAAGGCTGTAGAGTATAAAAGAAAATTTGAAAACAAGAAAGAGGTAAAAAATTTACAGGAGGAGCTGCAAGCGTCATTTGAAAATTGAATCGTCGAACAAGCATTAACACTGCTACTGTGTTCTGAGAGTTAAAGGAACATTTAATTTTAGTTTAAAACTGTAGTACAAGGATACTTTTATAGAAAAAATTTAAATCCAAATTTGAACTCCAACTGTACTACGAAAACCACAATGTAGCTAATACTTCAAAAGTGCTAGTGGTTAAAATAACCAAATAAACCTTCATCTTAATTTATTTGACCATTGTCAAAGAAACGAACAAGTCAAATGCCGCATATATATATATATATATTAAGTTAATGCCTTATAATTAATGCCTTAATTACTCGATTATCGGTCAAAGAGTGTTATCAGACAACTGATACATATAAATTTATGTTTAATTCAGTTGCTTTAATTTTCACTTAGCAATGGCTGCTTAAAATTGTTTATTAACTGAATTACCACATTATAATTCATGGCCTACACTTATAGTTAACAGCACTAGGAAATGACTAAGCTCTTCTTTCTCACTTTCGCTGTCCGTACAAACAAGTACAAACAGAGAACTTTAATAAGGAACCTGGTGGTGCTGGGTCAAGATCATCACAAGTTCCTAGTGACAAAATTTACCTAAATTTTATTCTACAAAAATACAAAATAAAGTTTAGATCAATCATAATTCAGCTAAAACTCAGAAGAAAAAAATTATTATATCACCCAAAAAAAATGGTACATCAAAATCAGATATTCCATAAAGAACATCAAAAAAAATTGTCAAGAAGGCAGAGTTTCTCGAAATTTCATTTATCTATGAACAATGTTGAATTAGCACTAACTCTTCTTAATAATAGAAGAGCCGGACCTCATCCTACTAGACTCCATAGTCCAAAAAGGTCCGAACCACAGATAATGTCCCCATCGTGTTGAAGGCTATTTATACAAATGACACGTGGCCTATGAAGTTTCAAAATTTTGTGGACTTTGACCACTCCATCTCCAGAATAATAACTCTTTCCTAAGAACAGTGTGTGATGTACCAACCAAACCCCAAACCAAAAATTCCGGTCGAACGCCTGTCTAGCTCTCCAGGGCTCAAGTACTCTTATAAAATAAGATTCAAATTTATATCTCAAATATACCAACAAATATACCACAATTTTATATACATGAATCACAATTTAAATTAAATGAACCCTTAACGAATATAAATTCCAAATGATAATTTTGTATAATCTTCTACTACGCTACTCTCATCAACATATCTTGAACTCGAGGTTGGTACCTGAAAATAAATATATTATACAGGAAATCCTATGAGCTAATAAGCTCAATGATTTTATAATACTGGTATAAAATGTTCTATTTTTAAAGAAACACATTCTTTTCTAATAGTAGTGGTAAAAATCAATACATTCTAAGAAAAACGTCCGTTCACAATAATCACTATTTTCATTAGACAATTAAACAATATAATTTTGCAAAAACATTGTTATCAAAAACAACTAACACTTAGCACAATCACAATTAATGCAATCAGTTGGTGTTGTGCCATTCTTTAAGCATAGAGGCTTACCAAATCACTTTACCAGTCTTATATCCCGTGCTGCGAGCACAACTTGAAGTTACCTCATCACTCCATAATAATATTTGGCCAAAATCAACTTAGATATTTGAAACAACTAGAACACTTTACTTGTTTCACACCGAATAAAGTTAAACCTCCTAACTTTACTAGAGGAAACATGTCGAAATCGATTTTAGGTCAATCATCGGCTCAATACCTTTTCGATAACCCTTGACCACAATTGCCTGGGCGCTACTATTTTTTACTCGATTGAAAATTATACAAGTTTTAGAAGTGGCTCATAACTTTAATTGTCATAGCACTTAGTTGATATAACTTCAATTGAGTTCACATGTACAATTAAACAAACACGTGGGCGCATAGCATTTCTCAAACAATAGTACAATTAAATGAATATGTGCTACACATATGCAATCATTTCAAACAATTCAATGAAGTTCCAAAATAATATCAATAAATCCTCAAGTTGTCCTTGGCACTTTCGCAATTTCTTAAGGTAAATCAACCATAATACAATGATCAATTTGAAACACGCTTCAAACAAAAACAATTAACACTTAATTTCCAAAGCCTTTGGACAAAATAGTAGACATTTTATGGAATACCATGCTATTTATCAAATTATCAAAATATCTGTTAAACCAACTGAATACAATATATTTTGAAAAATGTGTTTAAAAATATTAATCTCAAAAGATTGAGCAACAATTGATAATATGAACCAATCTCATTTATGTAAAAAATAATGAGTTATAATATACTATAGTTGATCAATATGATAAAATTCTGATTCAATAGTGACTCATAAAACATTTATATTTTGGAATATACGAGAATTATCTTATACTTTTGTATGCAAAAACAAAGATTCTGTTAATTTTTTTAACGATATTAAAAAAGAGACTAAAGTGGGCAGGATAATTAACAAAGCACAAGGACAAACAATTCCGTGTGTCAGTGTTTATCTACCAAAACCAGTATTTTCACATGGACAATTATATGTTGCTCTATCTCGAGGAACTTCAATGTCTACAACAAAGGTTTTGATAAAACCAAAACTCTCTACAGATGATTCATTTACGAACACTAGAAATATTGTCTACCAGCAAGTGCTACATTTAGGTACACATACATATTACATTTATGTGTACCTAAATGTCTGTCTTTATATCTAGAATGTATAAGAGACAGGTCATTCTTCAAATATTCTAGCTAAAAGCATAAATGAGATTGATGACCTAGAAGAAGAATAAGTAACTACTCCAATCCACATGGCAAAGCTAATCTCATTTTTAAGCCTGACATTAACTTATTCAATTCATTTGAGTTTTCTCTGAAATTAACTTTAATTCTGGTTCAAGTTTTATAATTTATTCATTTTATGATAACTTTCTCACAGCAAAAAAAAAAAAAATTCCTCTTTATAATTTCAACGCAGAAACACAAGAACCAACCTGGAGAAAAGAAACATTGTCAAGACATCTTTGCTTAACATGATTATTCTTTCTGGATTGATTACAAAATCCATTCCTCTCAAACAAGGAGTTCTACTGCAAACTAGGAGATTTTTTGAAATTATGTTCTGATTTAGCAACTTTGTTTTAATTTAAGATTTTTTTGATTCTATTATGGTTGTTTATTAGTTACTATTTAGCCAATTGCATTTCAAAGGAAAACTATCAAGATAGTTCCTCAAATAAGCAAAGATTCACATAGAAAAGAGAAACAAAAACAAAACGAGAAAATATATTCACATTCATTGCAAGACAGCCATATAAAATGAGGATAGGAGAACAGACATAATTTCTAATTAGTTATAAAATAAATGGATTTCAAACATGAATGGAAAGAAACCATATAAAGCATAAGCATGAGGATGAAGAACTTAAAAGCATTAAATATTTTGCCTTAAAACAGTACAAAATAATAACATTCTATTAATATTTAAAACAAATAGTAAGTACCTGATGTAATTATACAATGCTTGTGTAGCTCTTAATACGTCCATAGAAGTAGGAAAAGCAGCAAAAAAAAACTTCCAATTTTTCCTCTGTTATTTTCTCAATATCATCAGCACTGTATGGTTCCTCTTTCAAAACCAAAACCACACACTATTCATGATTATAACAGATGTATGAAAAAAAACACAATCTCCCTGAACAAGAGCACTTACATAACCCAGTCATTTGAAAAAGACTGAAAAATACAATTAAAAAAAATCAGCCTTGTAACTAACAAATAACCATCTTCCAAAGGTGGATACTTGCTTCACTCATTTCCTAAAAATTATATAAAACTGCATAGCAATTTATTCAATCTGCAGAAAAAACAGATGCCCTCATAGGATAAAACAAACATAAAGTAGCAGTCAACTATTATGCATTTCCAATTCAAAATTACCATCTTTGCAAGTGTTTTAGTTTGGTGAGTCGTTTTACAGGGCACAACAGCCTCTTCTCTATCAAATAAATTTCCGATGGATGCATTAAACAGGAAACCAGCAGAACTTCAAAATAAAGACAATAATAACTGCAGTACCAAGTTATGACTCAACTTCTGAAAACTTCAAAGTTGAGCAAACATCATAATGTAACTGGTAAGCCATTAATGTAAAATAAGCTTCAAAAGTCTATAACAAGAAGGTTACCAATCTCTGACGTGGTCTTGTCCCTTGATTTCCTTCAAAAGTGTACAAAACATTCTTCCTCAAGATGTAAGAAAGAGAAAATTAAGTGATGAAAGAAAAAAAAATATATATATGAAGAGACTTGCAGCATACTCAGTAACAGGCATTACATTCCATGGATAGTTTTACAATAGTGTTAGGCCACAACCTCACCCTTGGGACGCAAATACTGGAAAGGTAAGGCAACAATAACAGCAACATCAGAAGAAGTAGAAATGATTAAACCTCCTCCAATGAGGCTCAGAATAGAGAACAAGGAAAGTACAATTGCATAGCATCATCTGTCTTCCTCCTCATCCTAATACTACCTCCCTCTTGTGGAACAAAATGACAAATATGAACCAAAGAAAGCAGAACTAGCTATAAAATAAAGAAGTTTAATGAACAAATTTTTGTAACATACATGCAAAAAAAATAAAAAAGAATTAATCATGCAAGTAATGAAAAGAGGAGAACAGAATTCACAAACCAAGTAGTTATCCGATAATTCTGCAACTCCTTATTTTTCCATTTAATTTACTGTTGTCACTTTTCTAATTTTTATAACTGTAGGCAATGCCAAAGCTATCAGACTAATGTTTTATACTCTGTACATATTTGTAGTCCCTCTGAAGAAAAAGATGATATGGATTTTTTATCTGCATTTCTAACAGTAGGAGTCATCAAGCCCTGTAATTTGTAACGAATATAATGAGAGCAACAAAGGTTAAAACCTTGACATGGGAAGCTGGTGTTCAAGTGAATACCTTGTCTGTAGTGACTGCAATGTTTTTAAGATTTCTCAACTGCATCACATAAGACTGCTACACCTTTTTTGACATCCCAGTAAGCTGCATATTCAAATGACAAGGAGCTGAAGCCAATCAACACACCAAGGAAAATTAGAATGACTAAAGTTAGCGACAGCACTTCTACAACTGCACGACTGCTAAAGTTGAAATTTAACAGACATACATTCTTTTATGTTTCTAATACAGATACAAGTATTAGTTAATAACCAAACTGACGAAGCCAGAATTCCTATAATGAATTGCTTTCCAGTGACTTAAATTATATTTTTGATCATTTTAAGCACATAAATAAACTTTTCTTCTTAATTTCAAAATTTACCACCTTTGATAATTAAACATATTATGAGCTTAGAAACATGTCAAAGTATAATTCAATGCATTTAGATTCAACCAAGCAAATCCTTTAGCAATGCAAATTAAGCCTAAATTAGATACTAACACTCTGGAACCATACGCTGAAAATCCTAGCGCCACTATGACTTTCATAAATAAATTTGGCATATTATGCCAAAAGAAAAAAAAAATCCAAAATTAGTAAAGTTGTAATCATGTACAAAAAGGAAAACCCCCAGGAAATCAAATACTAAACACAAACGGAAATATAATTACAATATAATAGAAATCAAGAACGTATAAAATCCCAGTACAAATCAATAACACATGGAATCTATAAATACGTATACAAACATACCAAAAGCCGAATTATATTTACTTCTGTACTTGATTCCAAGCAATCAACAACCGGAGAGCACATTTTTCAGCCTTCGCAAACGGTATGAATTTTAAAAAAAATTTCTATCACAAACGATGTGATATTTTTATTACTCCATATCTTTTACATTATTCTAGGTTTTTTTTTTTGTTTTTTTTGGCTTCAAGTGCGCTTTTGACTTCTCGGAAAACTAAAACACTCAATCTATTATAAAATATTTTAACTGCATATAAAAATTCAGTCTATTTTTACTTAATAATTATATTCCTAATTTGAACGTATAATAAGTGCTCTTTTGACTTCTCAGAAAAATAAAAAATAAAAAATAAAACGTGCCATAAAAAATTATGATTGAATTTGATTTGTACGTGACATATTAATATGATTTGTGTAGTCTATTATCTATTACTTAGTATTCTTTATTTTTTTTAATATTATTTCTGTTGTTTGTATAATTTTATTCATGACTTTTCAAACATAAATTAGCTTAATTTTTTTTTGTATTTTTATTTAATGCTATGAAATTTTTTAATAATTTCAAAACTCTTAATAATTGATTTAAGAACACAGATTTAATTAACATTAGGAAAAAAATAAGTTATTTTTTGAACCCCAATAACAACATGTAAACTATTTTAACAGCATATAAAAATTCAGTCTATTTTTACTTAATATTATACTCCTAATTTGAACGTATAATGATTTGTTATAAATTTTAATTATTTTAAAAATAATTAAATATTTAATCAATAATAACATAAAGTACCAAATAAAATTTAAACTGAATCCAGAAGAATCAAATCTTTCATGTATATGGAATAATTTATGAATTCAACTTAGATTATGAAAAAATAATGTTAATCGATTATGGGATATTAGTTAAAGAAGTAGTTAGTTTTGTAGCTTGAAACACTTTACCATCTTATATTAGAATGTTATTCATAATGAGTAATATGAGTTCAGTGATAAAATTAATTTTTTATTTTTTACATTCTGTCTCTTATACACATCTAAGATGTGTAATGCAGAGACAGTTTTTAAACCTAACTATTAATGTTCAAATATTTTGCATACTAAAATTGTAGAAGTTGAGCAGGGCAGGTTCTGAATTGTGTTGTCTTTTTCTAGGTTTAATCATGAGTTTAACTATGATTGTGCAGTTTCTCCGCATTCAAAATCCTTAAAATTTTATTATGAATTAGCAATAATAAATTATATTTTCATTGGAAAAGTTGGATTTATTTATTTCTTTAACTTTTGCAACCTTAAAAGAAATTTTATGCAATAGTGGCAGTTGTACAATTACTTTTACATACTTTGTAATATAATTCTGCATTTGTTTTTCTATAGTTTTCTTTCTTTTTTTTTTAATGAATTGTCCTCATTATATTCCAATGTAATAGGGCCAAGCACATGGAAGCTACAATGATGATTAACAATCTTGATACGAGTACAACGACTGGATGGCCAACAAAACTACTAGCTTTACGTCCAGGATTATCTCAAAATTTTTCAAATGACAATACTAAAAAAGGGATAAGAAGAATGATATTTATTGATGAGAAGGTAATCAAAATTAAACTGAATCACGTGATTACAAATATTATAAATAATAACGACCTTATAATAAACAGGGTACTGAGATTAGAGTGATGATATTTCAAAACGCAATTCAAAAGTTTCAAGATTCATTTTTATTCAACCACACATATACCATCTCAAAAGCTACAGTTCGCAACATCAACACAAAATACGAATCAAGTCATCCAAAAATTGAAATTGTATTAGAACCACACACGGTTGTCTATTAGGGAAAAAAACTGAAAAAAAATTGACACCAACTAATGTCCAATTCAATTTCACAAATATCGGGGACATCAACATCGACCATCATGAGAACCAAATAAGACTTGGTAATGAGTTTATTACTTACGCGGATGTACACACACATGTGACGTGATACTAACATCAATTTATTTACGTGATGTGATACTAACATCAATATATTTTTTTGCAGATGTTACAGGATTTATAACCAAGATCTCAAACTACTGTCCAATAGAAAAACATAATGGAGAAATTAGTTACAAGAGGGAGGTCTATTTGATGAACAACAAGTAAGATCATCCAATTCAACAAACAAAAATAAGATTATACATATACTAATTTTGTAAATATATTATCAACAGGTTCGAGACAATTGCAATAACATTGTGGGATGATATGGCACAAAATGAAGGACAAGAGTTAGAATGCATTGCAAATCAAAAGCCAATAATTGCAATCAAGAGGCTAAAAACAAATTTATTTTCAGATGAGAAATACAATTATGAACAGACCACCTTTCAGTCATACACATACAACCACAATGCCAAGAGGCAGAACAAATGAACAAATGTTAAGTATTACTATTTTCTAGACAACAATTAGTCACCTCTCTAATTTAACAAAATCCTACCTCATCCTTCAATAGACAACAATTAGTCACCTCTTTAATTTAACAAAATCCAACCTAATCCTTCAAAATAATTGTATATCGTATAGGTTGAAGAGTTCAAATGAAGCAAAACAAATTGAAGAGGTATACATGCAGAAAAAGATTGACCAAGCAATAGAAGTGAAACTCGAGGATATAATAGAAAAATTAGAATCCTTCATCCAGGTAAAAGCATTCATTTACTTTATATTTCTTTAATAACACACTTGAAAACTAATACTTTATATCTCTTTAATATAAAGAGATACAAAGCATTCAAAATTACTATTTACTAACCCTTTAATAGCACACTCACATATTTAATGCCTAACTCTTTTGCACACTAATAATATTCAAATATTTAATGGCTAACTCTTTTGATGATATTATTGGTAGAACAAAATGTATTGGTTTAGAGCAACTATTAGCGCGGTGGAACACCCATTCAATCCATGGTATGATGCATGCACAAAGTGTTTTAGGTCAATTATCGCAACTCCAAAAGGAATACAATGCAAAAATTGTGGTAGTGACAATATGGAGGAAATAGTGAGGTAAATAATACTAAAACAATGTCAAAAATTCATGCCAAGTTATACTACTAAATATTATAAACAAATTGCAGGTATAGATTGAACTTACATGTCAAAGCTGGTAGGTATAATGCGACTGTTTTTATGTCGGATGTTCGGCCAAGGAATATAAAGAGTCAATCGAAAAGGTATTCGCAAAAAAAAAAAAAAAAAATGCACACCTTTTGTATAATTTTTTAATTTGTTCTTATACTTAACACAAATACAAATTTTTAGGACAATACAAAATCAAAATACTATCTGGAGTTGACCAAATTTGATGCCTAAGGATTTCAAGTTCTTGTTCAAGATGAGCGAGAGAGTCCAGATAATAAATGCAGAATTGAAGATCATTTTCGACGCAGTACAAAAGATTCTTCAACAAGATAACATCAAAAGAGAATCATCCAAATCTCAAATTGAAATACCAAAATTGACAAAACAAAAAAGGAAAGTACGACCATCAACCAAACATTTAGCAACTTCAAAATGAATTGCAAATAATGGAGGACGATGAAAAGATAGCTACCATCAAATCAAAGATACAAGCAAAGAAGAAGATCAAAAAATAAATAAGTTGAAGTCATACTTATCTAAAATTTAACAATTTTTAATGAGAATTTTAGTAGAACAATTAATTCAAGCTATTTAATTTATAATTTATTTTTGGATGTCTATTAACTTTGAACCAACAATTATTTTTGCATATAACTATCACACACACGTGCAACGCACATGCCCTTCTCTATAAGAACATATATATACAAGTTGTTTCTCTCAATTTTTGTTTCTTGTTCTCCCCTTAGAGTGTTCTCCTTTCAAAGTGTTTCTCTCATTTTTTGTGATGACTAAAATAGCCACCCTTAATGAAACATAATTCCCAATCTCGATAGGAAAATATAACCTATTTTTGTTTCTCCCATTTTTGTGATACCTAAAATACCCCCCTTAATGAAATACAAATTGTGATAGGAAAATATAATAAAATTACTCCTCATCTATTTAATTATCTATTTTTAATAATACTACCACCTATTTTTGTTACACCTAATGTACCCTTAATTAAATAGTTTTATGCCTAATAAGTCCTTAATGAATTTTTTTCTATTCAATTACTTATTTCTAAGAACACTACCACCTATTTAGATTTATGTAAATGTTTGGAATAAATGCATAATAAGATGGTAGAAAATTTTATTTGTAAAAGAAATTATATTTGAGCAAAAATAAAATAAAGTAGTCTTTATAACTATTATGTTTCTTCCTTGAGTTTTTACAAAATTTTGGCATAAATAGATAATAAAAGAGATAGAAAACTTTAAAGTAAAAAAATCATTTAAACTTTAGCAAATAATAAAAAATATATTATTTATAATAGTTTTATATGTTCAAATTGTTTCTTTTTTTATTCCTAATAAAAAATTGTACAATCAAATATAGAGAAAAACGATCAACTCATGGTACGATGCATGATCACAATATTGTCGAACAATCATAGAACAAATAAGTAGGCAAGTAAGGCAAACAAATAACATAATTTATGCAAATAAAATCATACTATTAAATACTCTAAGTAATTGCAAATACAGATTGAGTTTCCATGTCAACTTAGGAAATTGCAATGCAATTGTTACACTATTTAATAAAACAACGCAGATGTATATTAAATATTTATGTAACCAATTCAATGAATTGATCACAAAAATTATGCAATTTAGAAAAATATAAAATTCATACATCTTTATTAGCTTTACATTTTATTTATGTATTTAATAAATAAAAATTTTAATTTCATAGTAAAATATTATATTGAGGAAATATAATTTTGGAGCCAACCACAGCCATTTAGGCTAAATAAAAGAGTTTAGAACATCCAAAAAAGAAAAAGAGTTCAGAACGTCAACGGAGTTTTGAAGTGAATGTTATTATAAGTTTAAAAAACATGAAAAAATGCCCATATATGTATGATAATAGAATAAAAAACCAATATATTCTCTATATGCATACATATTTTACACAATATGTTAAAAATCAATTCTTATGGAAGTTATATAAAAATTACATGTTGTTTTGGATGTCTTTATAGAACTACATGTTTTGCATGATAGTTGCTTGCATTTTAAAATAGCGTAAAGGATTCTTTCATATACATTTGGTACATTTCAGAGTAAGATAAAAGAACAATTTCTAATTTTTCATCTTTTGATAATTATCTTAATATGTTGTTGGATTCCTATCCATACTATGGAGAATATATTAGTTTAATCTATTTTAATTTTTATGGATATAAGGCATAGTTTTTGTATAATGTATTTGTTCTTTATACCTTTTAATTGCTTTTATTTTTTCTTACTGTTTTTTGAAATTTTAAATAATCACTTTTATAATTATTTTTCATACATCATTTGATTTCCTATAAATATTTTCCACATGAAAAGAATTTCAAAGTATGACATTTATAAAATGATGTTTAATTGATACTTTGTAGTGATTTTTTCTTTTCTGTTTCTCCCTTTTTTTGTGATGCTTAAAATGTTCGCCTTCAATGAAATCTAATTTTCAATAGGAAAACATAGCCAAATTACTCATAATCTATACTAACTATCTATTTTTAAAGACATACCCTAATTTTTTTATCATATAATTCTACTCGAGATAATCTACTATTTTTCTTTTACTATTTGTCACGAGTAATATATCCTTAATTAAATAGTTTTATGCTTAACATGTCCTTAATGAAGTAGAATTTACCTATGTAAAATACTCTCCATTTAATCTAATAAAACTATCTACAGTTTATAATACTAATATATATTTATTGTATATGTATAATATTGAAAACTGCTGTAAAAAAATTCGTTAGATTTATATGAAATTTTGGCATAAATGCATAACAAGATGAAGAAATTTTTATTTGCATAAAATGATTCATATTTGAGCAAAAATGAAATAAAGTAGTATTTATAACTATTATGTCTATTCAAATTGTTTATTCCTTAAGTTATAAACAAAATTTGATATAAATACATAGTAAAAAGGAAGAAATTTTCAAGAGTAGAAAAATTATTTATACTCAGATAAAAAATAAAATAAAAATATTATTTTATAATTGTTATATATTTAAATTGTTTCTTTTTTAAGACTAATAAAAATAACCTTTCTTAACTATCTATCTTACACACACGCACGCACGCTTGTGAGCTCATGCACACACACACAGTTGTAATAATATAAGAATGATACAATGGGTTTGCTCATATATTTTTTTACACAGTTTCTTTCTTATTGACAATTGAGTGGAGGGAGTGGATTCCTCCTCCTCTACTTCATCCACTAATACTTTATCTTTTATAGATTTTCAAAAGATCCTCTAACATGTATAGTTAACTGTAAAAGTTGATTGAAGGAGGGATTATTTTGTAATTGGAAACAATTAACAATAGAACAAATATTCTTCCCTTTCCCTCACTCACATAACAGAATTCAATCGCTAATTTGAAGGAAAATTAGAATAATTTAGCTCTGGATGTCCACCATGATGATGATGATAACTTCTACGAATATCATTCTCCTGATCGATGAGTTATTTCAGTTGTCAATCCTGGTATTTCTCACCATTTCGTTCATTCAATTTCATCCACATATTCATCTTTCTGTTCTATTTTCATGGGGCAAAATGACACAAAAAGGGACTAAATCAATAAGGAATATAGGAGATATAAAGAAGAAGGAGCCTATGCGATTATGAAGTTACAGAAATTGAGATTGTTAGGAGTGGTGGGTAGATGAGAGTGGAACGGTAGTAATTAATGTGCTATAATATTATATAAAATAGTAGATTACACCGTTTTATAATTGGAAAATTTTTACTATTGGGTATTTTTGGTCCAAAACAATAAATTTGCTCTGTCAATAATACCACTAATGCTCTAATTGTGAATATCATGTAACTTTTAAATACAAATATTTAGAGGTTAAATACATAAAACTCATGCAATTTGTTTTATTGCTTTTTATTATTGAAGCAATACCTCAAAGATAAGACATCAAAATGGTATTCTTTTCCTTAATATAAGCTCAGAATTTTAAAAATATATTTTTAAGACTATATATATATATATATATATATATATATATATATATATATATATTAAGTTACAGTAGCCGCTTGGTCTTGGATTAAATCTTCATTCTTATGTGCAATTCTGGGCGGGGAAATGTGTTTAAGCCATAATACACGTGCATGGTCAATAGACATTTATAAAATGGGATATAGGATTTGAAAGCCCTTAAAATAATGGATTAAATCTTCATTCTTACGTGCAATACTCATAGGGGAAATGTTTGTAATAGCCATGGTCAATAGACATTGGTTTATGAAATGGTATATATGATTTGAAAGCCCTTAACATAAATTTAAAGTTGGCATAGGATGTTCCATCCACCTTATATACCAATCTATATATCACAATTTATATGTACATTTTTTATGTGTATTTGAACGTAATAATATTTAAAATTTAAAAATACACTTGAAAAATATGTATGACAAGATATTGATATGAAAAATGAGACATAAAATTTGTCTCTTATTTAGGTATAGTATAATCAAGGTAGGAAATTCCATAACTAAAAGAATACGTAACTTAAAAGAAAAAAAAACCTCAAAACATTGTAACAAACATAGACAAACACAAAACTAGCTAATATAAGCAAGTTGTGTTAGGTTGAATCCAAGTTCCAAATTCTAAATCTTTGAGTTGATAAGGTTCCGTGCTGGAGAATGTACCATTATAGGAGTGGTATTTTTTGGTAATCAAAGAATAAAATACTCCGCTTTCCCCATAGAATTTGGGATTAGATAAATCTTGTTAGCCATGCTTGGTGTGGCAGCAACTTGAGAAAACGTTCCGGTGTGGCTAATGTACAACGTAAGGCCTCCCAAATCTTGCACTGCTTCCCTCCTATTTGTTGAAACATCTATCTTTTCAGCATGAATTCTTCTAAGATCAGAAGAAACCAACACCGACAAAAGTTGCCCATTCACCTCAGCCATAAAACTCTGGTGGACCGAACTTTGAAACCTTCGTCGGGGTCGGTTGACTGGCAAAGTCCTTAGAGATTTATCGCCATCGGTCATATCAGGAATGAATCTAACCAGATGTCCGCTGACATCCAAGAAATAGTACTTCCCTTGATGTAGAACAGGTGAACTATGATGTGTGAAGCTTGTATGTAGTTTGAAACTTCATGTTCCTCCATACATCTTCACCACAACTTATCTCGCCAATTATAAGGGTATTGGAGCTCATTTGACTAAAAATCCCGATAATTGACCAATTAGAGGAAGTTGGAGGAGGTGCTGGGAAAAACTAAGAGCAATGAAACAGTAATCGCTACGCGGAAGATCCATCTTGACCTTTGTAAAAGGATCAAAGAAAAACAAACCTCTATCATCACTGAGGCGAGACATTAGCAGCCAACCATGCATAGAACAACGTATTCTTGCATTCTTCAATTCTGGTATGTTCATTTCATAAAACTGGTCAGCGAGGGAATGAAACAACTTGAAGGTCGAAGAATTCCTTTTCTGATATATGAAAAATGCAGACGTAGTGAAATTGGAGGTGAGTTGCTTAAGAGACAAAAAATTGGGGGGAGCTCTGACCAATTTCCATTCTTTACAAACTGCATTAAAAGCAGCACGGTCCGCTACATATGGCCCTGAAAGTATCAAACTTAAAATGTCTTTGGTCATATCAGACCAACTTCTCAACACCTCGTCACTCTGATGCTCCTCTTCATCTTTGGAGGACGACCATGATAACTGGCGAGTTGTTTTCGACATAGCTATTAAAGAATGTGCAGCAGAACAATGGTATTAAAATGACACTGAATGCTGGTTATATAATATACTTGAAATTTTGGACACACACATATAAATTTAATTTACCAAATGATATTACAATTTCACATTACCTAATAAGAGCAGTTTTGCGAAGAATGCAAATAATGACTACAAATCAACAAATGAATTTTGAGCTACATATAGTTTAGATAACATAAAAAAGATAGTAATTTTTTGTTTTCCAAACACTATATGAAACCATAATTTGTAAAAGACATGTAAGCAATGAAAATTCTAAACTAATGTATGCCTTTAATATTTATCTCTTTCTTAAAAAATAGTTAAATAAGGAAAAAGTAATGTATTTGAATTCCTTATTTATTTATATTTTTCAATAGATAATATTAATGCTTTTGTAATTTTATCTCTTTAAGGTTAAATAGATGGCGATGAAGTGGTGTAATTCATTTATACTTTGGGTTTTTATTTTTTTATTTTTTCCAAGAAAAGTTAGCAATTGAAATAATGCAAAACCACTCCTGCCAACCCCTAGCCCAATATCTCTCCAGCCCATCAAACTCTTCAAACCGACCCTCCAACAAATGGTTTTGAAGAGAAGACGTTCAAGCCTTTCACAAGTCAAGGTAAGGTTTGAAGAGGAGCTTCTTTAGAGCTATTAAGCTTAGGGTGATTGGTTTATGGGTAAAAGGGGCGAGAATGAAAAGAGAATGACTACTTTCTAGTACAATATTATGTGTTTTGAGTATTTGTATAGTATGATATATTACTTTAACAAGACTATGAGATTATCAATTAAAAATAATTTGATTGAGTATTGACAAAAAAGTACAGTTAAGATGATAAAACGTTTTCATGGTTCAAGTCAATTAAAAAAAAAAAACATTAATACTGCAAAAGATTGTGCAGCCTACAAGTTACAGATTGTAAATAGTGAACCAATTTAGAGACTAGTAAGGCACGGTGAAATAAAACAACAAATCAAGGCATGGTGAAATAAATCATAATTGCATGAAGACAAAAAATTATTTCTATTATGTAATTTTGCTTACCCGATTCATATGCTCCTTAATTAAGATTAGTTATGGTTTTCCGTTTGCTCATGGATTCAACAAGTTCCTTAATTATATAATTCTGTTAAGTTGTTCAAACAAATTAAAGGTCAATTCAGAAACAAAACAACTTTGTATTGAGCATCATCTTGATATGTACCAAAACTCCTAAGTGATTTTTGCCAAGAAAAGGATAAAAAGAAAAAAAGGACACATGGCTGATTGCTCTGTTGATATTATATATAATAACAATGAAAACTGCAAAGTGATTTTTTTTTCCAACAGAGGGGGAAAAAAGAACATACGGTTGATTGCATTGCAATATTATTTAATCACCGTATAAAAGATTGGAGAAAGATAATCATAAAGGGTGATTGAATAACAATCTTGATTCAAAAGAAAAGTAATTGAAGAAAACGTATAAGCTAGAAAGCTATTAATAACTATAAAATTTCTGTGTGTCATATGTATCTAACCTTTCTAAAGAGACCGATTTTTTCCAAGTTAATTTAATTCTAGCTTTAAAGATGAACAAATTCTATATAAGACTGCTCAAGGTAGGGAAAAAATAAAAGGATGTCATGGTTGTTATTATTTACCTGTAGTGGCCGCTTCTTCTAGTTGTAACTTCGCTTCTACAGGCAATAGGCAAAAGTTGGGTTTCATAAGCTGCGGCAAACACGAAAGTTAGGATGGAAATTTCAACGGGAAACATAAAAGTCCAATTTTGAATTTACTATGTTTAATAGCACTTCTTATTTTCAATCTCCAATCCAAGCTACTCCTAATCCTAATCTACTTCAATTTCTTTTACTTTGCAACCTCAGCCAATCTGAGGGTTTTTTTTTTCCTTTTTTAAAAGCACAGATTCTTGTATATTATTTACACAGATTTGACAAAAGTGGAACTTTTAAGATGATTGAAGAAAAGATACACAGGAACCTAAAAGCATAATTGAAACCAAAGCATACTTTATTTTGTATATACCTGTTTTTTTTATAAAAAAAGCATACTTTAACATGTAAATAAATAAACCACGTACACGATTTATTGATGGATTATTTGTCAAAAACCAGAGATATACAGGAGCAAACGTCTGCGCACAACCAAATATCTATGGAATTCAAAACTAACTTGTTTCATCGGCTGAATTTAAAGCAAAAAAAGAATAAGATAGATTTTTTGTCTCACCAAAATAAGCTCAAACAAGGAGGCCGATTAACTGTGCTTTTTTCGTTCACCAAAGTGAAATCTCCAGTGCACAATTCAAAAGCTGTGAAATTATTGAACTCTTCGCTATTCCTAAACCTGTTGGGTTTACAGCAGGTATTAATAGGTGAAAAAAAGTTTCCTTCCTGGAAATCCTAAAAGTGAGACTCATATGATTTTGTTGGTTTCCATTTTTATTTTCTGCCCGACAGTGTAAAGAAGGCCCAGTGGGGTTAAAAAAAAAAAAAATTTATTTTGCAAAATTTTTTTGTGCCTCCACCGTTTGTGATTTGTAAATGAAATTTATATGTTTCACCAAATAGGTAATTTATCCCTTATGGTTGTGTATTTGACCCCCACGGATTATACCAACATTGAGTCGTGTAGATAATGTTCGAGAAAGGAAGGACTAAAATTGCAAATAAATGGACACTTTATGAGATCCCAGATTTTCAAGGTTATATTTTTTAAGTAAATTTATATTTTTAATAAAATTTGATGGATTCGATTGATTTACAAATTTGAAAACTGGATTTGGTTAAAATTTTAAAAAAGTTTATGTGATCAAATATGATTTCAAACATTGATTTGGTCTCAAGGGGAATTAGATAAGACTTTGAGCCTTAAGATGCACTTATTGATTAAAGAAAAAAACAAAAACCATTTACTGCCAAAACAGTGGACTACGGAGAGGAGAAGATGGTTTTTTTGACAAATGTATGATTGAGTTTGCCATTTGTTTTAATCTTACTACCTGAAGTACTTTCCTTCTACTTTGATTTTCTACCATTATAGTTTGAAAGAGTGGGAGTTGAGAAAGAGAGAAGAACAGAGTAGGAAGAGAAGAGAACGGGAGTTGGAGAAGAATGGAAGTCAAAGATTTCTTCAATTTAGGAGAGTATTTTTCAACTATTTTTTAAATTAATTGGTATATTTATATTTACAAATATCTATGTTTGAGTTTTTGGTGAAAATACATGATTTAGAAGTGATTGAATTGTTTGAAATTCGTTTTTGAAAGTTGAGAAAATTACAGTTTTGACAGTGATATTTCATTGGCTATAACTTCTCGTAGAAAATTTGAAATTAAGTGCCGTTTTTGCTTGCTAAAGCTGACACATAGAACTAACTATCAGTATAAATTTCTGGTTCTAAATTGTTATATATCATGCATAATTAATCTCTAAAGTTGAATAAAAATCAACTCTAGTGATAACGAACAGATTTGGTTTGTTAGTATATTGATTTCGGAGCTTTCTTTGAATAGGCTATGACATGAATTTTAGAATGATTGATTCAGCTCTAATGAATTTTAGCAATTTGGTTCTGGTTTCCATATCTATAAATATTATAGTGATGGGAGTTATAGATCTCAAATTATGATAATTTTGATAAACACTATCAAATTTAGAATTTTACATTGACAGTTGTGGTGTTTTGTATTTGAGGACATTTTTGGGACATTTAGAATTATATGTTCTGGGACATTTAGAGGTGTCATATGAAATTATGTTCTTCATAAGAGTTTTAGTTCGTTGTTTCTAGTATCCATATCTATAAAGATCATAGTGATGTGAATTATAAATCTCAAGTTATGATAATTTTGGTAAACACTATCAAATCTAGAATTTTACATTGACAGTTATGATATTTTGTTTTTGAGGCCAATTCTAGGATATTTAGAGGTGTCATATGAAATTATGTTCTTCATAAGAATTTTAGTTCGTTATTTCTAGTTTCCATATCTATAAAGACCATAGTGATGTGAATTATAGATCTCAAGTTATGATAATTTTGGTATTTAACACTGTCAAATCTAAAATTCTTCATTAGTATATGTGATGCTTCTATTTTTGAGGCCATTTTTGAGCAACTTAGAGGTGAAATATGACAATGTATTCTCATAAGAGTTTTAATTTGTTGATTCTATTTTCTATTTCTATAAAGATCATATTGATATGAATTGTATATCCCAAGTTATGACTATTTTTGTCAACAATGTCGAATATAAAAATTCACAGAGATGATCGTGATCGTATTCTAACTTTGTGATCATTTTTAAGGACTTTATATTGTTAGTTTAGAAATTTTCCTTCATAAGAATTTCAGTATATCAAGTTAAGTTTCTAACAATACCAAGAACATGATTTTTGGAGTCATATAACTCAATATATAATGATTTGAGTGGACCTTGTCAAATCTAGAAATCACATTCTAAGACTCGTATTGATTCTGTACAATAAGCCCACTTTTTGGAACATTTGAACAAGAACTGAAGAAAGTATTCTATATGATAGTTATAGTATTCGCTGAATCTATTTTATAATGGTATAAAGTGTGAAATTTTAACCAATCACCTGCTATGAGTATGATTAACATTGATTCCCATTCATTCTCCTCATATCCATAAACCAAATACCTCCTAAGTAATACTAACTCAAAGACTCATCTGCCAATATTGTTATTCCCAATTACTATAATAGATGGGTGATAGGAAAAGCCAGCATAGACAAATTTCTTAAACAACTTTGATTGATATATCTGAACCATCGGCTTTCTGTCATTGTTGATCAGTTGATAAGTTGATAGTATCTTTAACTTTGCAATTAATAAGCAGATTTTTGGCAATGAATAGTGCTTTGAGTTGAAGTCAAGTAGTCTAGAATATGAAGTGCAGGAGTTTTTTGAGACATATAATGAGAAAGTAATACAGGTATTTATCTATTAGTTTTTAAGCCACTTGTAAATATATTGCTAAATATATTGTGTTTTCAAGCATGATTTTTTAGAAATCTTTTGGATAAAACTTTGCAAACTATCCCATGATTTGTGTGAATGAAAGAGCTTAATATGACAAGAGTGTGAAACTTACTTCTTAAATTTAACTGATAGTTAACAGCAAGTTTTAAACATCTTCTAAGGTACTAAACAACAATGTTTAAACATTAATATAGTTTGAAAATCTTGTAAAAATAATCTGGATAAATCTTCTAGTTGGCAGTAGAACAACTCACTTCATGAATGAATCTCCCTATCATCTCAGTTACTACAATAATCTTAAACCGGACATGTCTTCACAAAATTTTCCTTTTCTCCAGGTTGTGTCTTGTTATTTGCATAAGATTTAGAGTATTTATACTATTAGAAAACTTTTCTCAACCTTATAACATAGTACCATTACAATATTGTTTGGTTGAATAAGAACTATTTAATCTTGTGTGATTACAAACATACTGACACACCAAGTTAAATACAAGTGATTGTTGAATATTGTAAGAGAGGACCAAAAAGAATATGCAAATACTGTTGTGAGTTACATTTAACGCATATGTATATATGTGCTTATTTATTGAGGAGAGGATGAAATAACTTATATTCCACTGAATTTCTGGAATTACTGAACTTTATTTCAACTAATTACTTTTCATTAAGCATAATACCAAATTTGGCTTACTGCATTGTGACAAAAGTATAAAAACAGTTGAGCAAATAAAATAGCAAATTTATGTTTTATGTGTTTTTAGTTTTAGTGATCATAGTAAGATAAATTATTATGAAAACTAAGTTCAATCAAAGAACATTGAATTGACTTTAATAAATAAATCTAAGTCATTAGAAGGATGTTACCATTTGATGTATTGGCGTAATTACTTATTCTTCTTCAATGCTAGCAATGTTGCTTGTACTTTTTGCTGAAATTTTTGAAGAATGAATGAAAAGAATTTAATTGCATAATGAATAACATTTTACTGCTTACTATTCTGAAATGTTAAGTATATGTCTACCTGAATGTAGGACTTGCTTGTACAAAACATTTCTAGTCTTAGGAGCAAAATGAACCATCTATAAAGAGTTTGGGTTTTATCAAAACCTTTGTTGTAGACATTGAAGTTCCTCAAGATAGAGCCACATATAATTGTCCATGTGAAAATACTGGTTTGGGTAGATAAATGCCGATACATGGTATTGTTTGTCCTTGTGCTTTGTTAATTGTCATCGCAAAGCAAAGACGTACTGGGAACTGCTTTCTTATAAGTTGAAAAGGATATCCTTCATTCTGTGCTGGAGATAGTGGTATTCGTGGAATGAAAACATGCTTTCCGGAGTGTTGTCCCGTTGTGATTTCTACATGAATAACCTTATTTGTGAATCCTTTGCATATCATTCTTGTTCCATTGCATAATCCTTCTGCTGGATCTAAATTTCTCAATAGCATAATTGGACAATTTTCTTTGAGAATTAACTTGTGTGGAGGCAATCCATTTGGCGTCAACGAATTTAAGAATTCATCTTGGTAATAATTGTGTGTCATCCATAGGCCTCATCAAAGCTAACTAATAATTTCGCTGTTTTGACTTCACCAGGGACAAGATGAAATGATCTTTTCATTTAACTTATCAACATATTCATTCGTTGTTGCTAAGATTGCGCGACTTGTCATGTATTCAGTGGAAGATGCATTTTCTTGTAAAGATGGAAATATTGTATCAATTAGTCTATTTTCTGATGCATCATCATCATCATCATCATCATCATCATCATCATCATATTTGATAACCATTTTATTTGGCAATTCAATATTTCCTTCATCATCTATTGGTTCTTCTCCACATCCAACTCGTAGCAAAAACTCACTGAATCTAGTATCCGTCCTTGCCTCATGTTTCTAGACAAACTTAATCTCTCCATGTATGGCCACAGATATGATTTTACTAAAATTGTATCTATTGTTTGTTGTATTGTTCCCCTTGGTACAACGGGAAGTACTTGCCTAAAATCTCCGCCAAATACAATGACTTTTCCTCCAAATGGCTCCGTGCTATTCATGATGTCTTTCATGTTTCTATCATAGTGTTTCAATTGATCATCGTTTTGCCATTGGTGCTTCATCCCATATGATCAATTTACTTTCCGCATCAATTCTGCATTTTCACTTTGTACTGGTATATTGCATGTACTTGTGTCATTAGCAATTATTGGTATCTTAAAACGTGAATGTGCAGTTCGCCCCCTGGCATTATTGCAGCTGCAACTCCAGATGTTGCAGTTGCTAATGCTATCTTACCTCTGGAACATAAATGGGTAAGTAATGCTCTATATAAATAGGTTTTTCCTGTGGCTCCTGGACCATCGATAAAGAATGCTCCAGATCTTTTTTCATTTATTCTGTTCAGTATTATTGAAAATGCAACTTCTTGTTCCAGATTTAGATTTATTTCAGCAGAATAATCATCATGTGGGATTTCAATGGACATCCTTTGGATAGGAAACTGCACAATTGATTACTTCGATAGGCAAGGCTGGCAAATCATAATGGCTTAAATTTTTTCCCATGCTTTGTAGAAAAGAATCTATACTTTTCAAGGTCTTGCACAAATCCAATGTATGATGTTCTCAAACTGCCATTTTCTCTTTTGAAATCTTTTGACATTGCTTCAGAATACTTTTCCCATAGACTCAAAACATTTGTTGGTGCACAATAAATCAAAATAGTCGCAAATAATCTTTGTAGTGCATGAGGCATTTGGAATCTTATACACATCTAGATGTGTATAAGATTCAGAAGATGCTTTGTTCTGAATACTAGCAATACTCTTTTCTCAGCTGTGCCTTGAAGCTTGAGCATTGTTTGCCGTCCACTGTCAACAAATCATCGAATAAAGTTGGTCCTCTTACATGATTTAGTGACAATCTCAAGTAGTATCTTTCTCCTTCTACTGGATTAGCTCCATTGAATCTCCTGATGACATCTCTTTGTTTTCTCTCTTCCCACGTTCTTCCCTTTTTGTGCCATACTTAATGCTCGGGAACTCATTATAAAGGAGTTTCTTGGCTTTATCGGAATGCTTGCAAACTGCAAAATATTCCGTTAGCATTGTCTTTGATAATTCTCATGTTTTCGAGAAGATTTGCCAAATTTTGATACCTCCAATAAGATAGACATTGCTTATCAGGAAGATGAAGTTGCAAGTTTATAACTGTTGGGTACATCTTATTCATATTAAATTTATATATCCTCCAAATTGCTTCTTGTGCTGATACCCATCGACCATCCTGAAATTTTTGAATTTCATCTATTATATTATCTCCGTCAGCATGAGCTATATATACTGCAACACGATCATGTCCTTTGTAAATGTACTTGTATAAATACTTTACTGCTTGCACTCCTGAACAAACTTCAACATTGATGTGACAATTGTACCTGGAGTGATGAAGTTTAAAATTTAAAGTAAATATGAATAAGTCTCTCATTGAAATAAAAAAAATAATTTGATTAAAATAGGATAGATTCTATGTTGAACAAACTGCTGGAGTCCACATGCAATAGAAGTAACAAAGATAGATAGAACCTAATAGTAATATGTAATAGACAGATAGATTTAGATAACTAACTGGACATCAAGTGCTATTGACTATTATACCTGGAGAGAAGATAAGGATCGTATGGCACGACCCATTGATTATTAAGAATAGCTTTTCTAACCTTTACTTCTTTCCTGTCATCTCTTCTTTTGTAAATTGGATATCCATCTTGTCCTTGTATTGTGTTATTGCAAAATTGTCGAGGATAATGATACTTACATTCTCCATTAATTATGCAAGAGTTTTTAGGATTTAGTTTTCCACATGGCCCATGCATCATATGTTTCACAACCAAATTATAGAGTTCTGGAAATTTGTCTTTGTCAAGAAAGTTCAGCAGAAACAAATTTGTCAAATTCATCTGGTGTTGTTATCTTGTGTTCAGACTTAAGTATGATTAGCATATGAGCTTGTGGTAAACCTCTTTTTTGAAACTCAATAACATGTACATGTGCAGCAACTTTACCAAATATCTCCTTTTTAAATAATTGATCTTTTAGATCTTCTAACTTAGCTCAGAGCACCCGTGATGTAAGATCAGGCCTATCTTGTGGTAGTTGTCCTTTGTGCAAATTTTTTTGTATCTCATCCCATTCTGGATTACAAGTCGTTGTGAGAAAAATATCAAGCTTTCCAAATCTTTGTACCAAAGCCATGGCATCAAGATATCTGTGTGTCATATCTCTAGGACCACCTACAAATGTTCCTGGAAGCACAATTCTCTTCCCGACTTTACAACCTCTTGTTTCTCCAGCCATTACACTATCTACTATTCCTTGATAAAATTTTGTTCTCATTTCATCTTAATATTTTCTATAGTATTCCAATTTCGAATGACATTCTAGCTTTAATACATGTCCACATGGAATTGTTGGAACAATCTTCCAGCAAGTAGTAATGTTGATTGTCTAGGTTGCCTAATTTGAAATTTGTAACTGTAGTACTCTCGGCATGATACCTTTGTACTTGATTTGCCATGTATTACTATAAAATTTAAATTCAATTCATGATGTAGTTAATTAGGATTTTTAACAAGGATATTTTGGGAAAAATACAATAAAATTTATTGTCATGAAAGCAATACCTTTTGGCTCATGATTGATTATGTCTTCGACAGATCTGAGATTTGGCAAGTGTGCTCGATTTTTACTTGAAGATGCATTATTGTTTCTCACATTGATTTTTTCAATATTTGGATGCCATCCAATCTGACCATTAGGAAAAAGAAGTGGATATTGTAATGGATCATAGCATCCGAAATAGTACTTCACTCGATATCTATTTTCACAGTGCGAGTGTACTACAATATCTCGTTCAAATGGAATTCTTGGATTATTTCCTTCAATCCAAATGGCTGCAACTTGATTAGCTGAAGGTGAATTATAAACTCGTTGATCCAATCTGACATCTTTTGTAATATGAATTTGAACATCCTTAACTGAAGAAAAATCTCTAAACTTTTTAAAAAATTTTGCATATGGATTTTCTTGTATAATGTGCATCAACTTCTTTACTATTTCTTCTTGAATATTGCCATTTGGAAGTATTTTCATCCTATTCACTAAATCTCATTGTCAGTGTCGTAAAAGTAGAGTTGAAAATAGATTGGACCATCCTCATTTGGAATCAAACCGGGAAGGTCATGGTAGATTTGGCCTTGAACTTGAAATGTATAAACTCCTTTTTTATTTGATGCTAAATCTTTATCCAATTTAACTCCAAATGACGTGAAAGAGAAGATACTGTTATATGCACGAATATTTCTTCGAAATTCAATCGATTCTTCTGATTCAGAAGTGAAAAATATCATGCAATTCTTCTGAAATTTCAGGGCATGCGAGTTTTATGTTTCCATTATCACAACAAAATGAAGTTGATTCATACTGAAATTTTTTGGCATGACAATGGTTACAAGTATGCATTTCACTCAACTGATGCGGTTTTGAGCATACGGGATCATATAATATTTCACCTATATAAAACAAAAAGATGGAAAAATGATAAGAAATATAATTTAGATTATTTATAAAAAATTGAGTATATATTGTTAACCATGAGATTGTCTTGGAGATGCATTGCAGCTTTGAGTGATCCTTTGGTAGCTTGTTTTCTGATTTTCCTTGCTTCTGTCACCTTTTGGATTTTGCTACATCGTTGCTCCTCCATTAATTTAGCATATTCAATTCTCTTTTGTTCCAGTTTTTGCATCCGAAGGTTGTCTATATATGGATTTATACTAACATGCTATTACTAAAATAAAATGCAAAATAATTGATGGACAAAATAGTAATATATAATGTCTAATCACCAAATTGATAGAAGGTTAGAAGTATATAGTATAGATTATTTCTTAAAAAATTATGTTATATGTTGCTAACCTTGAGAATCTCCTGGATTAATAGCATTGTGAGTGGCAGTTCTTCAACTTGTTTTTTATTTTTCCTTGCTTCTGTCGCCTTCTCAATTTTTTGACATCGTTGCTCTTTAGTTAAATTGGCATATTGGGTCTCTTCTTTTCCAATTTTCGCTTATTAAGGTCATCTATAAATAGTCAAAATAAAAAATACAAATCAATTCCGATGGTCAAAATAATAATGTGATTCTTAAGTATTAAAATCATTAAAAGATGTTATTCATAGTATATGTTATTTCTTAAAAGTTTGTGGAATATGCTTATAACCTTGGGCGTCTTCTAGACTAATTGCAGCTGTGAGTGATTCATGGATAGCTTGTCTTTTGTTTCTCCTTGCTTTTATGACTTTTTGAACTTAAAAGACGTCGTTCCTCCTCTGTTAAGTTGGCATATTTAGTCCTTTTCTTTTCTAATTTTCGCTTTCGTAGGTGATCATCTATAAATGGTAGTAAAATACTATTACAAAGATACAATAATAAAAAAAAGTTGATAGAGAAATAATAAAATATAATATCTAACCTAAAACATAAGGTTGTTTATGCTCTTCGTCCATGTCTTGTTTAGAATATTGGGATACTTATCTATCGTGAAACAAACATATACAATGCTTTAAACTTCATTCTATATATATGTAAGAATAGAGTGTGATTTCAAGATCAACTTCAGAAACCAGTGGAGGTATGTATTCTATATGCATGTATTCTGTCATGAAGATAAAGATTGAAATGATAAATGCAGTTTATTACAAAAAAAAATTCTTTCAACAAAGATGTGAATTAGGAAGGATTGGTCGAACCTATTATTAATTATTTCAACTGAATTTTTGCTATATTTATTGATTGATTCTTCAACTATATTTTATTCAGTATTAAAATGTCATTGTTTCATTTTCTGTTTGGTTAAACCAGGTTCTTCAATTTCAAAACTCTGTGAGCACCAATTAGTGGTGTGTGTGTGTGTTTGTTTGTCCGTATATGCTTGTTATGGACTGTGTTTTGAACTGAATTTCTACTATATTTATAGATTGACTCTTCAACTATATTTTAGTCAGTATTAAAATATCATTGTTTCCTTCTCTATTTGGTTAAACCAGGTTCTTCAATTTCAAAACTCTGTGAGCACCAAGTAGTTGTGTGTGTGTGTTTGTTTGTCTGTATATGCTTGTTATGAGCTGTGTGTGTGTTTGTTTATGTGTGTGTGCTTATTATGGGGTTGGTCTGGATATAAAAAACATGGGGTTACAGGTACTTAAAATAGAGGGTCCTTGGTCACCCAAAGTCAGCAGCCTTTGAGATGGTACAGGTAAAAATCAACACAACACAAGATGAAGTATACCAATTTTTTGGCGTATTCCGGTTCAAGGAACTTCAAGCTCATTTTGAACTTGCAGGCTTATTTTGATGCTTCAATAGGTAATGAGCCCTTGGCTTTGGATGTGAAAAGCATAGGCAAAGGTCAAGTATTGATCAATGGGAAAAGTATAGTCAGATACTGGACGATTAAAGGAAGGTTATCTTTGGAGATTACAATTTTAGGCTATTATGTTATTTGTCATTATTTCTTTTAATATCATTCATTGTCCGTTTTTCAGGAATAAGGAGGAGGAGAATTTGGAATAGCATATATGTACTTCAGCAACTTACCCATAATTAATTTCTTAGTTAACTTTCGCAAAAACAAATCCGGGTTGGTAGATTTCAGCTTGACTGCTAATATTGGTGTTCTATGGTACATCTGATATAATAAGAAGGTCCTAGCTACTTTTTGATTTTTTATTTTCCAAATTTCTTCTATATAGTGATGCACAAGGGAGTTTCTTGACCCCTAAAAGTAGATAGCAGAACTTCAAGATCAAAGTTCATGAAAATGGAAAATCTCTTTTTAAGATTTTTGCTAATTCATCTGGTTTCGAATTGCATAGCAATACATAAGGTGTACACTAAGTTGTTTGGCTGCCCTTGTGTTGTACAGGCCAGTTGGGGATGTTTACTTCTTGTGACTTATCACTGGATGCTTCCGTATTTTGATGCTTAATGTGATTTCTTTGCAATTTTAATGTGATTTCTTTGCAATTTTATCAGCTGAAAAGCAAGAGACTGCAAGTCAAAAGAAAACGAAAAAGATTGTAGATTCAGACCTAGAGCTACCTTTATTTGATTTAGTCATTGTATCAAATGCTACTAATGACTTCTCATTCACAAATAAGATTGGAGAAGGTGGTTTTGGCCCTGTTTATATGGTAGTGTCTTTCACATATCCAAATTAATAGTCAAATTTCCTCCAGGTTCTCGATTTGACATGGAATTCTGTCTCTACTTCACATTTAGTTGTTTGGCTGATTCGAATTCCTAAATGCCGTGCTGCTTTGCAGGGTGTCCTTTCATCAGGGCAACAAATAGCAGTCAAGAAAGACTCAAAAGATTTTGGACAAGGAATTGAAGAATTCAAAAATAAAGTGATCTTAATTGCAAAGCTGCAGCATCGGAATCTTTTACTTATTTCTCCAATTCCAAAGCATTATTGAATATTTCTCCAATTCCAATAAAAAATTAGTCAAAGCATTATTGAAAAAAATAAAATAAAAAAAACATTAAAAAAATCTAGATGTGTATAACGCCTATATGCATGGGTTAAGGGTTACCTTATAAGAATCTTGAAGTCAACTATACTAAATTATAGAAAAAGGATGTCCTTTGTTATTATAATTATTTAATTCATGTTGCAACAATTATACCATGTAGATAGAGAATTTTTGTTCAAAATAAGAATATCGTGTAGTAGTAGGAAATAGCCAAAATAATGTTGATAGAGAATTTTTGTTCAAAATAGGAATATCGTGTTTCGGTTTTTTTGTTCAAAATAGGATAGGAATAACGTGTAGTAGTAGGAAATAACCAAACTGTGTATACTAAATATTAATATAATATGATATATTGTATTTTGATAGGAAACAAAGACAAAAAGGTATAATATATTGTATTTTGATAGGAAACAAAGACAAAAAAGGGTAGGAAACAAATTTCGATTTTTTGTTCAAAATAGGATAGGAATAACGTGTAGTAGTAGGAAATAACCAAACTGTGTATACTGAATATTAATATAATATAATGTATTGTATTGTGATAGGAAACAAAGACAAAAAAGGGTAGGAAAGAAAAATTTCAGGAAGAAATATTAATAGGATTTGTGTTCTTGAAACAAATTTTAATGAAGGATATATTTGGAATCACAAAAAAGGGGAGAAACACTTTTTGGGGAGAAACACTTTTTGGGGAGAAACAAAATTTGAGAGAAACAATTCGCATATATATATATAGTGTATAATAAATTGATTTGTGTGTGTGTTTATATATATACATATACATATATATATATATATATATAATATATATTGTAACAAACAGCAGGATTGGAATTTGGTAAAGCAGGAATAGAGTTTTTGGTAGGAAGGTTAGACAGATAAATTTGTATCTGGGTTTCCTATAAGGTTTACTATAGGAAGGTTTGGAAGATTTGTGAATCTTAGGTTTGTTTCTACGTTTGATTTTGGTTTCACAAGAAGGAAGACCGAATTGTTCACAGAAAGATCCTAGGTCTTTCCTACGTTGGTTTCTATCTTTGGCTAGTTGCCTCATCATCTTGTCTTGATGACAGACTTTCATGGCAACTTGTTGGATCATGGAATTGAGTTCACCATAGGTGATGTTTTGGTATAGGGCACAATGCCATTGTGCTGGGTTTGAAGTTCTTCACGAACTAAGTCTCTAAGGGATTTGGGAAGACCATCAAGGAATTTTTCTTTCCAATAAGGAAGATTTCCATCAGGTCTAGTGTAAATCCTGGTTAGGAAGGTATAAGATACCACCTAAACTCAGATCTAGATCTTGCATTTGAGGTTGTTAAGGATTTCAGTAGACTTTTCTCTAAAAATTCCTGGGTTACCTATGAAGGTTTTGGTTATTGTGAAGATGAGTGTAGACACAGCATCTGAAATGGTTTGTCCATAAAATTGGTTTGGGAACAGATAGGTGAGATCTGCTCGAATCAGTTTGAAAAAGAATAGTTTCACCTTTCTTTTGAGTTCTAAGAGCTCCATATATATATATATATATATTGTGAACAACCGTGTATTGGTCAAATTTATACTACCTATAGGAGATTTTAGTCATTACCCAAATCTATACTATGGAATACAGCAAAAGGACACTAAATGTTATTACAGTAGTAATTGAATTTTTATTGTTTCTTAAATTATTTCAAAAAAATGCAATAAAAAATGTAACATATAAATTGATTTTTAAAAGTGAGTGAAAATATAACTATTTTTTATAAATCCAAAATGCATTTTATCTATAAAAAATAAAAAAATCAATAACACAGTAAAATTTTTAAAATTTGAAAGAAAATATGAGTACATTTATAAACAGATGCATAAACTCGATAAAATTCATACTGCATGACTCAAGTTTTTCCTCAATTCTTTGTGCCACCTAAGAAAAAGGAAAAATATGATTCATTTTATTCTCTAAAAATATGATTCATTTTATTGTCTAACTTTAAATAAATATTAATATACCAATTCCAATATTTACTAACCAAATTAATCTATATGGTAAAAAACCAAATAATTCAAAGGATTAATTACACTTTACCCCCTTAAACTCACAACTCAGTTGCACTTTGCCTCTAGAAACCAAACAATATACATTATACCCCTCTATAAGATTCCATAATATAAGTAGATTAAATACAAAATGATGATGTGGATATTAGTGTTGACAAAGATATCCTTCAATGTTTGTGGGCAAATTACCTACTTTCTATTTATTTCATTTTTTTGTTATTCTATGTACTTTTTTAATTTTTTATTTCATGATAGAAAACTTCATGGATTGTCAATTTTTTCTTAATCAACTAATACAATATTTTCTTTATTTATAAAACAAGAACAGAAAAGAATTTTTACTACTACTTAAAGTTCATTTTCGTTTTGTATGAACTGAATATATTAAATATAAAATTAATATGTAAATATCCTTTTTTTAAGAAAAGCAAGTAAATATATTTTTTTAAATAACTTTCTATTTCCCAATTAATAATGAAATAAGAAAGATATTATTGTGTATAAAATTTATTTTACTTAGTAATACCTATTTAATGTTGTTAGTTCTTGCAAAAGGAAAATGAACAAAAAATAGATTGTAAGAATTCTCCTTTCTCGTATTCGGTTTTATAAATAAAGAAAAGATAATATACAAGTTGATTAAGAAATTTTTGGCAATTCATTAAATTTTCTACAATCATATAATAAATAAACAAAAAGAATATATTAATAATTAGACATGAAATAAAATGGAGAGTAACTTTTTCCACAAATTTTGGAAGGAATTTTTATCAAAATGAATAATTAAATCATCCTTTTATAATTATTTATATTATGGAATCATTGAGAGGGGGTTAAGTATATATTGTTTAGATTCAGGGTACACAGTGCAACTGAGGTGTAGGTTAAGGGGGTAGAAAATAATCCACCCTAATTCAAATGAAAAGATGCAGTTGTTAGAAGAGAGAGAAATTGTTTTTTATTTTATTTTATAGAGATTATAAATACTTAAATACAAATGGATAAGTCCGATGGCCCATAAATTTTCTTGAATTAGGCATGGCACATAATAGTGAGAATGTTACCAATTAAATTTGGACCTTTCATATCTATACTTCTGTTCTATATAGCATAGGAAAACCCCATTTAGCCAGAAAATGACATTAGGAAATGACACGTGATATCCCATTATTATATCTTTCCTATCTACCATACCAGCACCAATTAATTCAAAATTCCAATGATTTTGTCCCTTGATTTGTTTTTTGTACCATTATTGGATGATTATTTAGTACAAAAAAAAATACTAAGGGATCTCAATGGAATTACGAAAATAGTGAGAGACACAAATCTTGGTGGGACTTTCTGGGATAAAAAGATAGTTGAGAGATGAAAAATTTTAAAAATAAAAAATTGGAGAACCTCTATGAGAATTAAAAAATAATTAAGGGACTAAATTGTACTTATCCCAATTTATAATATACTCTAACATGAAAAAGAAACAAAGTTTTTCTCTTAAATTAATTTTTGTTTTGTGTATTCTTCCAACATTATGTTCATTAATAACTAATGGATAAGTTATAAGGAAAACCCTTGTGATTTGGTTAATGTTCAGGTTTTTCCCTTATAATTTGCAAACTTGCAATCCACCCCTTTGCGGTTTGGATTTTTTTTGCACATTGCAAACTATATGGAAAGTTCAATATTTAACAAATTTGTATAAAAAGTCAAAAATACCCCTCACCTTAATACCCATCCACTGTTCAAAAACACCCTTCACCAAAAAGAAGGGATTGTGTTATTTGTTAAAATACATACTAACTTTGATTAGAGGTTTGAAATGACTAAAATATCCTTTTAAGTCATAAACTTTCAACTAACTTACGGTCACTTAATGAAATTTTTATCGGTTTCACTTTAACCCAAAATTACAAGAGGGTGAATTATAAATTTGCAAACTACAGTGGACTATCTAATATTAACCAAACCATAATGGGTTCCTTGTAATTTATCCATAACTAATTGTTCACTTTCTGATAAATATTATTATTAAATGAGCAGGTAAACATCTAAAATATATTATAATATAAAAAAAGATAGTTGCACACACTCAATATATTTTCCAATTCAGGCCTATTAGTATTTATAATGTACTTTATAAGGTGATTTCTAAAATCTTAGTCAAGTTTAGGTTAAAGCCCCTCCTACATCTTTGTGTCAGTCCCAACCAATCTGCTTTTATTCCTGGCAGACAAATTCTTGATAATGTTCTTATTGCTCATAATATAGCCACTGGTTAAATAACAAAATAATTGGTAAAGAGAGATGTATATAGCTTTAAAGCTGGATATGTCCAAGGAATATGATAGGGTAGAATGGTCTTTTTTGCGAAGTATGATGGGTAAAATAGGCTTTTCTAAAACCTAAATTTCTTGGATTGAAAGTTGTATGACTTCTATGGCTTCCTCTATCAATGTAAATGGGGAGAAATGTGGTTTTATAAAGCCAACACGAGGAATTAAACAAGGAAACCCTATTTCTCCTTATTTATTCTTGTTATGTGCTGAAGGATTCACAAGTCTTTGAAGCAAGTAGCTGAAAGGAAGAACATTTCTGGTGTTAAAATTTTCAAAAAGGTGCCAGCACTTTCACACTTCTTTTTGGCAGATGATTCACTTATCTTTTGTAAAGGCAAATGAAAGAGAAGCAGAATGGATAATGGATATTTTAGCAAAATATGGACAGGCTTCTGGGTAAGTTATAAACACTAACAAATCCCAAGTGTTCTTCAGCAAGAATACCAACTAGGAGGATATGATTAGCATTGTGAACAAGTTAGGGAATATGAAGCATGTAAAGCAAAGTAAATATTTGGGGCTGTCACCAATTATTGGAAGAACTAAGAATTAGGTCTTTGATTACATCAAGCAGAAAGTAAAGTCAAAACTTTAGAGTTGGAAAGGGAAACTATTGAATCAAGTGGGTAAAGAAGTGAGGCTAAAATATGTGATTTTAGCCATGCCTAGCTATGCCATGAGCTGTTTTAAACTACTAGTCAAACTCTATAAAGAGATATGTTCTCAGATGGCTTCTTTTCAGTAGGGGAATGATAATCACGATAAGAGAACACATTGGCTTAACTAGGAGATGTTGTTTAATAAAAAAAGCAAATGGGGACTAGGATTTAGGGACCTTACATCAATGCTTTAACAAGGCACTCTTCGGTAAATAGATATGGAGAATGAGCACAAACCAAACCTTCTCATGAGCAAAATTTCTAAATCTAAGTACTTTCCTAATTCCTCTATTTGGGAAGCTAGAAGCCATCACAATTCATCATGGTTGTGGAAAGGATTGATGAATGCAAGAGACCTTTTGGAAATAGGTACTAGGAAAGTAGTTGGGGATGGAAAGATAGTTAAGATATGGGAGGATAAGTGGATTTAGAAAGTTAGTAATGGAAAGGTTTCAACAATAATGCCTGTGAATTACTCAATCTTAACAATGGATAAGTTTATTCACCAAGGTTCTTGGAATGGAATTTTACTGAATCAATGTTTTGGAGAAGTGGAGGTGAATTCAATTTTGAGAATGCCCTTTAGTTGTATAGGTATCAAGGATAGAATGGCCTTGGGGTCATTCAACTTTTGGTGTGTGTATTATAAAATCTAGATTTTCTCAGTTGACCAAAGAATTGTCAACAGGAAGAATGAAGGAGCTCTAACAGAAATAGAGGTGACTCCAGTAGGGATATAGGGAATTCTTCCTCTTGGTAATTTCTTTGGGGACTGAAGTTAAAGCATTAGCTAAAGCACTTCATTTGGAAGTGCCTTCATAATATTTTGCTAGTTAATTAAGCTATTATTGAGAGAGTAGGCTTAGGAGACAATACTTGTACCTGCTATGGAGAGAAAAAGAAAGTCTGAAACACGTGCTATTCTTCTATCCAAATGCTAAAAGATTTGGAGTATTGCCCCTATTCAATTGGATGAGATTAGTGAGCAAAGGAGTATTTTCTGGGAGTGGTAAGTGTTGGCCCAAAGCAACCTAAAAGAGTGGTGAATTAGGTTTCTTAAAAATAATTTGCAAATGATGCTCAAATGAAATCTTTTACACTAACAAGTAAGTTGATAGCAATATAATCAATTAAGTACAAAATGTATAGAATGAAAAATAGAGAGATAGAGAGACATTAAACAAACAACACTCCCAAGCTACATAGCAAGCTTAGGGTAGTAATCCACTAAGATACTCTTTCAAATTTGGTGAGTCAATAATCCTAAATGCACATAAAGTAGGATAACCCTTGCTCATCCTAATTCTCTTTAGTTGAACCAAGAATTTTATACTCAACCTTACTTTTGTACAAGATTATCACCCCACTATAATTTTGAATAGCACTCTTAAGTACACTAATATAATATTACTAAAGAGATAATTTTCACTCAAATTGCTTTTGTACTTGCTTGTATTCAATGTATAAGTCGTTGTTCTTAATTACAGGTAGGTTGACTTTTATAGATACAATAAATCAACTCCTAATCACTTTCTAATGACTAAATAATAAATGTTGAGAAACTAGCCGTTATATGTTTCAGACGTCCGAGATATTTTTTTAATCGTTTGACCAAGCGTCTGATCAACGATATCATTGAGTTGAAAATTACATTCAGATGATCGAGGTTACATCCATTCCTACGTCTGAAGCTAGTAGGTTGATAAGACCTAGAGATATATTCTTGAACAGAGTAGTGCGTCTGGAAGATTTTATTCTATCCAAGTGTTGCTCTTCCTTCAAACGGTCAGTCACGTCCGATAAAGTTTTGCTCAGACGATAATGAGCATCCGTTGTCAAAACCTTAGATCTTTGCTTCTGCCTTATCTTTCGAACGATGTATTGCGTCCGAGAAAAATTCCTTTGACAATAATGAGCATTTGTTTTAAGTGCCTCAGAGCTTTGCTCTATGCCAAACCTTTCAGATTGTGTGTTAGATCCGAGACAATTTTGTTCAGATGAAGTTCTTTGTCCGAGAAACTTTGTTCTGTTCGGACGATGTGCCGCATCCGACAACCCTATTGTGAGCAAATAAAATAGAATTCCTACAGAACTTAAGTTCAAATTGTTAGATTGCATTTGTCATCATCAAAACCAAGATTGTAGGTCAACAGTGAGAAGAACTTAGAGAGGCTAGGAAAAGAAGAGAAGGTGATAATTATGTTTGTATGATATGAATATCCTACTTNCTAGCAGATATGTAAGTCAAGGAATGAGTGATAGTTTAATAAAATTAAGAGAAGAGAAATTCAATCAGTGCGTATTGTAGTATAGGTATGGATGGGATATGATTCACTACCTCAAGTGGATAATGGGGAATAACACCTACAAAGAGGTAGTAATCCATCAAATGATCACTGGTTTTTACATGTAGAAGTTAGTATAAGATTGAACACAAATGCAGCTATTGATCATTCAAAGCAAACTACTGGCAGGAGTATGATTGCTAGGGATTGGAAACGGCAATTGGTAGTTGTTTGGGCAAAGAAAAGCAAATTCAGTGAAAATATAAGGATAGAAGAATAATAGCAGAGAAAATAATAGACAGATAACAAAGCAAATAATTTATTTAAGAGTGTTGTAAAATTGAAATTCAAAGTGACTGTAAGAATGTTTAGACAAACTCTTTAATTGTACATTTCAAAAGATTTATAGCTAGCTGGGATATTAAAGGATATTAGATGCTTGAACCCTAATTTTTGTATATTTATCCTTCTCCTTTTTAAGAAGGAATGGCAACTATGTTAAGTCAAAGGTTGGTAAAATTTGCTACTAGTCTTAGCAATGAGATTTATCGAAAAAATAATTTTCCAATATGGTTACTTCCTACAACTAATGATAATTTGAGACAGCTGCCTCATGCTTTTGTAATTCTGGTTTTTTACACTATAAAATCTGGTGATTTATGAAAAAAAAAAAAAATCAACATGTGTCGTCCCGTATGTAGTATCGCCATTTTTGTATATGTCTATGCCATTTTGATAATTTTATTTAATATTTGGGTGGTGCTATTCTAACACATTTGGGGAACAAAGTATTTTTGGTGTGTTTTGTCCCCAGTTGCTCTTGTTGACATCATTATCTCTACATCTATTATCTAATTGCTGCTAGTGTTGTGGTGTTTTTGACTTTTCATCGAATGTGAACAAACATCAATAGTAGAGCATATGAGTTTTGTTGTAAATGTCTAAATGCTTCTTGCCATATGTTTCTCTCTCAAATCAGTTTCTTTCCTCTTTCTCTTCTTCTCCACTATTAATCAGATCGATTTCTCAAGTCTCTTTCTCTCTCTGTCTCTCTTTTTTTTTTAAATTGCTCGATTTCTAGAGTCTTCAGAAACCAAAATCCCTTTTCCATCTTCTCTTCTTCTTGGCTCTTCTTTACTTATTTTCAGATCTTGAGTATTTAGAGATATGAAATTCTCTTCTCTTCCCTCAAGCAGTCTCACCATGGTTCACTCCATTAGGCACCCAATTCTATTAATAATCTATATAGTGATAGTACTTTTTTCATAATTGTTCATTCTCCAAGTTTTGGTTGTTTTAAGTTTAACCTAATTGAAGAATTATTTTTTACAAAACTTATATAAGGCTTCATTGAGAAAGAAAACCCTAAATTCCTCCTATAGCTTTGGTAGAGTCAAGAGGAATTGAAATTGATATGATTTATATTTATTAATTGGAATTTGGGTTCGATAATTTTAATTGGAAAAACCATGGTTGATTTGATTAATTATACATAGGTAAATAAGTATTTTGTTTTATTTTATAAGTTTTTATACTAATTATTTTGTGATGCTTTTTAACCACATATTTAAGTTGTAAATATCATGCTTAAAGTAATCATCTTTTTATTTTGTTCATTAATGTTTAGATGTAGATAGAATAAAGGGTCATGATTTTATAAGCTTTGTATGGCTCATTTACCTTCTCGGTTGTTTATAAGAGTATTTGGTTATTATATTTGTTACATCTGTAAATCTAAGGAACACAACTAGGATAATTTTTGGTTTCGCTTGAGTAATATTTTGGTGCTATTCTCTTATTGTTATTTCTGCTTGCTTTACTTCATGCAATATATGAAAATCTTATAGATTTAGGATCTGTATGGTTGAATGTAAAATGTTTTCCTCGAGGAAAATATTCTCGTTAGAAAATATTTTACATGAAAAAAGTCCATTTTCTATACAATTTTTTGGTATTTGTTTGAAAAAATGAAAATATCTTGAAATAAAATTTTTAATAGCTTTTCATCTATACTTTTATGAAGGGTTAATACAAAAAAAATAAAAAATAAGAACATGCTAGTTGCTAGTTATCCCTCTCTATTTATATAATAAGCGCTTTACACTCTCTTTTATGTTGTGGGACAAAATAACCCCTACTATTTTAATTATTATTATTTTAATTTTTCTTTTTTTCCCTTTTATTCATTTTCTCTCTCGTGTTTTTCTTTTTATTTTTCACTATTCTCTCTTGCTACTACTAAACAATTATATTAGTTTATTAATTGATTAATTAAAGTTCTAACTTTTAATGTGTGCCTAAATAATTTAATTTATAGATTAATCATACTCTAATACAAGAAACCTACTTTATTATAATATAAAGTTTGTGATTGACTATTAATAATAATATTAACAAATAAATAATAAATTTTTTAGAGCTAGAGGAATTTAAAATTTTAGTTTTTAGTATCAATACAATTGTAGAATGAAAAATTATGTAAAACCTTTTATTTATGGTATATTGGATAGCTACAAAAAGTAATAAGAAAATATTATAACTTCCTAATATAAGGGTTTTTGGAGTTATATTAAACTCAACCAAAATATGGCATGCAAATGACATGACACAGAAAATTTTGTTTTCATACTTAGAATACACACACACACACACATATATATACATATATTAGTTTTTTGACAAATTATTTTATCTTTTATAGTTTGTTTATTTTTTAATTGTAGTATTAGTACAACTCACAAAATCCATATTGTACTATTAAAATATATGTTTCTTATATTAAAAAAAATTATTTATTATATAAGGTACTTAGACATATGTAAAAAAGGTTAGAACTTTTAATCAATCAATTACTAGTAACATAATAGTTTAGCAGTATAAGAAATAATAGGATGAGGGAAAATATGAGAGAGAAAATAAATAAATTGGTAAGAAGAGAAAAAACAAAAAACAAAAATATTAAAATTGTAAGGGTGATTTTGTCTCAAAACAAGAAGGAAAGGGTAAAGTACTTATTATTAAATAAGTTGAGGAGAGAAAACTATAACTAGTGTAAGTTTAGGAGGTTTTCTACATTTAACCCTTTTATGAATGAGTTAAAAAGACTTGTAACAATTGTAATAAATACTTTACAAATAATTATGGTCAATAAAAGATTGATTTTGTACTAAAATTAAATGATAACGTAATCTAGTAGTAAAATATGCAAAATAATAGTTATATTATTATGGGACTCATGATGAAGAGAAAAAGGAATGAATAAAAATTGAAAATGAAAATAAGTTCAATAAATTAAGTTATAAAAATAAGTATTTGAGGTTTAATTTTACTCTTGAACTATTCGAAAAATAACTTACGTTCAAAAATTTTCATAAATTATTTTTAGCCAAAGGAAAGAAAATTAAAAAATATTTTACATCGAAAAATATTTTTCAGTATTTAACACCAAGAAAATTTATGGAAAATATTTTCGACGGCCCGACCAAAGACACTCTTAGGATTGTTGGTTTTTCCCTTTTGCATAAATCAAGGTCAACGTGCTGCTTTGCTTTTATATGGTATAATTGGTATTAGTGCAGGTGATACGGTTATATGCCAAATATTATTGGGTGCTTTGATTGTGCTAGTTCTTAATTGATATATGAAGACATGAACTGAACTGATGTATATTGATTTCTTTATACATGTAAATAGTAATGCTACGCTTAGGTGATCAAGTGGTTAAATTTGGTTTGGAATAAGTTTAAGGAGTAAAATACACTCACACCTTGGAAACTATTTATTTCTAAAGTGTATTCAAAATAAAGCTTAATTTTGTGTGTTAATGAAGTTCTGGTCTTCATATTATGTTATCGTTTTACTTCAGTCTAACTTATGTCAGATGCAAGGTTGCTTTCTAATCCCTGTTCGCTTCCTGTCTTCTCTAGTTGGTTTGAATTGTTTAATCAAAATGAAGTATAATGTTTTGCACTGTGAGTTTTAGAATGCTTTATTTTTGGTTTTACTGTATTTCCATTTTCCATAACTGTCTAGAATTCTTATTTAATCGCTATTTTTCAGATGTATTCAATTTAATTTTGCAGTTTTTGAGAGAGCAACTGTCTACAGATCTTGATAGTTACTATAATTTGAGCTACTATTGAATTTTAGTTTGTCTACTTTTATTTCGTAATTGTTAATTGTAATGAGATACTTTTGTTTTGACTGGTATTCTAGAGAACTCCTCATGAAACTTATTGCCAATTTTAAAAAGTCGTCTTTTCATCTTTTACCTAATTCAATTTTTACATGTTGGTTGCATTAGATTAACTTTAATTTAATATTTAATGTGCTTTTATGTAAAATAATTATTATTAGATACAATTTTTTGGTGTAAAAAAATACACCTATTAGTGTAGACACTGAATTTTGATACACTTTTACCGCTAAAGGTTAAATTGAGATAAATTTTTAAATTTTTTAAACTTTTCGAGACAAAATCCCAATTTCACAAAATTAGCATTTTGTGGATAAAAAATAATCAAGGGTGAGAGATGGCCTTTTGAATTTTGAATATTAATCACATCACACCAACACAATCCTTTCATGGTTTTCATAGACCAATTAAGATCTAACCCAACCCTTTCCCTTGAAACCCATTCCATTAGGCGTAACCTCACACCTCTTTTCCCTTTTTATTCTCTTCACAACTCCTTCGCCAAGTTAACCATTAAAAGCATCTATCCCCATCGTCAACTCATTTTTCTCTCCCCCTCGCAATTCTTTCCTATTTAATTCCCATTCTAAGCAAAAAAAATAAACGAAAAGAGGATGACAACCGCCACTATTATGATTATTTTATACTGCTTACTTTTCCTATTATAAAAAACACCCATAAACCTTTTCAAAAAAAAAAACAAAAAGAGTAAAAAATGGTGGATTCAAATCTTAATTGTGGCTTTGCCAATACTTTGAATTTCATTTTGTATAAAATAAGTATATTTTCAAGTTGTTCTAGTTATTATCAAGTGGTACTATTTTTATTTTTATAAATTTTATCAATGTTGATGTTGACTAATATATGTTTATTGTTGATTTTTATAAATTTATAGTTTTATGTGATGTGAGGAATATTTTTGCGTATGTTTTAGTTTTTGGTTGAGTTTTGATGTGCGAAATTGCGGAAAACACCTGCTTGTCCAAATCTCTTTTGATCATTTTTTGTTGACTTTTGAATTTTTTTTTACTCCAAAAACATAATCTACACAAAAAACTAAGGAGTTTGAATTTCATGTGATTTAGACAATATTTGAAATAGATACAAAAAAAAATTTAAAAAAAAGTAAGATAAAAGTTGCAGCCATGGCTGTACGCATGAAGAAGAAGGCAATTTTCAGATTTTACACTTTATCCCTCTCATAGTTTCCCCTAATTTCCATTGTTGACCCCATAAGTTTATAAGTCTTATCTCAAAAGGTTTAGTTTAATTGGGTTTGGGCTTATTTTTTAGAAATTTGTTTCACCAAAGTTTAGGCTTGTCTACCGAAATGGGTTGAAAATTTTTGCTTTGCGATTTTGCGACCCTTGCCCTTGTTGGATTGTCTAGTTTAATTGAGTAAATGGGCTTTTCATTGTATTGGTTTTGTTTTCTTTTTGGGTTTGGACTCATGGGTAGTAGAGGAGTTTAATTAGATTTGGTTTAGGATTTTTGTGTTGCTATGCGCCAATGGCGTTTCGTTTGGGCCCGTTAGTTTTAGTGGGCTGGTTTTATTTTTGGGTTTTAAAGGTTTGTTTTATTTTATATATTAGGTTTATTTTGGACCAGATTAGTAAAAGACATAATATATATAGGTAAAGATTTAGGTAGATCCAGTTGTTTACTCCACTAGTAGACTTTGTGTGGATTAAACTTTAAAAAATCTTTAACATCAGTTGATGTAAGTAAGATTCTTTAAAATTTAATCATGACCATAGGATCTACAGGTGTGGTCGAAGATCGGGTCTACTTAAGTATTTTCCATATATATATATATCTTAAACTCAATTCAATTTAATTTGGACCATGATATTTGTTCTTATGCCCAATCTAAACTTTTTCTATAATTGCATTTTAACCTCCTCAAATTTTTTTTAATTGTTTTCTTCATTCGCGAAGTGAAGAAAGCAAGATTTGCCCCAGCTACGGCTATCCTTGGGAAAGCTTTTAGTCCATAACTTTGCTAAAATTGTATTTTAGTCCACAAGCTTTGTTGAAATTCATTTAGTCTCTAAACTATGCTGAAATTGTATTTTAGTCCTTGAATCATTTTCTAATTTCATTTTTGTCCATAAAACTTTTGGGAATTGCATTTTTACCCCTGAAACTATCTGGAATTGCAATTGAGTCCCTAAGTTTTGTGAGTTACATTTGTAGATCTCTAAATTTCTTAGCAATTATATTTTTGACCAAAAACTTTGTCGATTTTGTAAGTAAGTCCCAACAAGTTCATATTATTGCTAATTTGACTTCTTTTCTTTCATAACTCTTACTTTTTATTACTGGATTCATTATTCTTTAGAATGTTCATATTTTAATTGCTTACTTGAAAATGTTGTAATATACTCCTTAATGTTAAGATTTTATTTAATTTGGTTTTGAATTGTCCGTATTTGTTTTCCTTTTCGATAAATTGACATAGTTTTAGTTGTTTAAATTGTTTTGGTTATCCTTGTTTTTGCCTAAGTTATACCAGTATATAGTTAGGTTTTTTTAGCATCGTTTGTATTGGAGCAAAAAGCAAGAGGTACTTTTAGTCCATTTGTTCATCTTTAGCTAGGATTAGAACCACAAATGCATTTGTGCTCCAAGAAGTACATTTCTAAACTTTCTTATGTGCAATATGTGTTTTTACTTGCTAATTGTTTATTTTTCTTTATGTAATTTTGTTCATTTACCATTTTCTTAGACTATTTACATAGGATAATGCCATATGTAGGTACGCATACGTGTTGACGCCAGACATAGGGCAACATTTTGTAAATGAGGTTTATGCCTATTGTAATAGATAGGGTATATGCAATGTGTTAACCGCTTTCATTAGCATACGATTTTCATGATAGAATATTATGTTTTATATTTTTATGTGTTTTATGTTTCTTATTCTATTCTAGTATGTTTACTTTAGTAAATATCTTCGGTTCACATTAGTATAGAAAATTTTCCTTCCTCTATTAGTCCAACGCTAGCATAACAAGCTCTCTTTCCCCCACATTTTCTATGTATGTTTTTACCTTTGATTTGATTTCATTTCGTTCTATTCAAACTTAATATAAAATTGGATTAATTTTAAAGAAACATGAATTAAATTTCGCAACCGATTTTTCTAGAGGTGAAAGGGTACCAGGTTGCCTTTAGAGTATTCTAGCCTTTCCTTTACTCAATAGGACTCCCAAATCTTTTTTTTTTTAAATTTTTCGTGGACTAGGAGTCATCTAATGTAGGGTTTTTAATTTATTTATTTGTTACATTTTAAATGTTGTAAACTCTTTTACTTTCCCTAAACCCTTATGAATTTTCCTTTTCCTTTTCCTTTAGATTTAGATTAGTGTCTTATCGACGCACTTCACATACCAGATGGCGACACTATTATTTATTTATATATTTTTTCAAAAAACCCTATTCTAGATCATTTTTAGGTCTTCAAAACGTAGCATTTTAAAAGTCCCATTTTAGACCATATTTTTGTACTATTATTATACTTATTTATTCTTTATACTTATCATTTCATTTTTCTCGCTGAAAAATGGGGCACGACAACTTGGCAACTCCACTAGGGACACTAGAGAGTCCGAACACTTGATTTTGTCATGTTTCCTAAATTTGACTCTTTTTTACATTAGGTTTGGGTGTTTACTTGTTATTTGCTCGTATGTGTTTATTTTGTTAATCTAATATTCGACATGTTTTATTTATTTATCAATTGTGAGGTTAAACGGGCTACAGGGTAGAACAACCCCGTATTTTAAAGCCCCTAATGCATTATAAAGGTAATTAAATCTCTCCGCCTCCAAGAGACACATCATGCATCACTCATCTACATAACCTGGTGGGCATCATCCCATAAGACACTTTTCTTTTAGGATTCGGACCTCAAGTAGGAGCGCGGGTACAAGATCCGTTGCGCCTGTACTGGTGTTGAATGGGTCCAACTCGAACCACCAACTGGGACCCTTGGAATTTATGGAAATACTACTTTTCACATCTCTCAGCCTAAAGGTTCAGGAAACATAAACCTTTGTGGAGTCTAGATTGCATTAGTGAACCAAAACTCATGCAGCATATAGATTACCTGTAAGATAGAGCCTTCTGAAACCTTAATAAGACACTAGGCATGAGGAGAGGGATAATACTTGTGTACACTTTTACTTTTACATAATTTAAATTCTTATTTTTGTTTTTACGTTCTTTATTTATCGATTTTTGCATCTCATGAGCCCTAGAAAAGAGCCTTTGGGCAAAGTGCTCTTTTAGTAAGTCACTTTTGATTCCCTAATTTTGCACGTTTAGATTTCCGTCTATTGCATCTCATGCCTCAAGAATCAAAATAACGTGATGGTTTTATTTTAAATTTAGAGGCAAGAGTTTAGATATGTTACCCCCTAGGTTTCGTTGTCATACTTGCACTCTTAGATTGAGTTGAAATGGTTTTTTTTTTTAAATAATGTTAATCTGTATAGTTTTTCCCCAAACAATTATATCCTCTCTTTATGTGTGTACCCCTATAGAATTTTCTTTCTAAATTCATTTTTTATGTAGATGTTAAGTTGCATTCTTGGGACATCGCATTTCACTTTAGACTTACCCCGACTACTAAATAAGGCACCTAGGGCACGTTTCAATTTTTGCATTTTTTCTTACTCAGTTTAATTACTGGCATCATCTATCAGCCATAGAGGGAATACCATTTCGCATATTCCATGATAGGAATAACCCATCCTTTGGTCTGAGTGCATAACCCAATAGACATACATATTTATATTTTTGTACAACCTAAGGTGTAAGGCCCAAGTTAAGGTAAACTAAGAGCTTATATTGTATACAGATGGCCATAGTCAAAAGATTCGACACATTGTCCCATATTCTAATGAATGTCTAAGTGCATGGAGGAATCAAATGAGGTCCACAGAATTGAGAAATTTGTACCCATTTTTAGGGTGTATACCCTCTCTATTATATTTGAGGCCTCATCAAACCATCATTGAAGGACTAGTGCATGTTTGGGACCATAGTTGTTCAGTTTTTTGCTTCGACAAGCAAGAAATCACTCTTACTCTTGAAGAGTTATCAAGCCTTCTAGACATCCCATTCCATGGTTTCAAGTTGATCTATCCCACAGAAGGAGGGCTAAAGGCATTTTGCAATTACGTTAGGTTAAAAAGGATCAAAACCATAGGATTGGAGCGAACATGATGTTTATCTCTCTTGCATTTGTATGATCACTTCGGAGATCTGAGGGCTTTGCTAAACATCAGTTTGATTTTACTTACAAAACGAAGGAAGATTGGCAGCAAGCTCGCATTTGGGCTTTTGGAATCGTTTTGGTCGGCACTCTGTTGTTTCCACGAGAATATGGTAAAATATACCTCGAAATGTTGGCGTGGCTAGAATGATGTGTATATTGTACAAAGGGATAGGTGGGTGCAACCTTACTTGGTACCAAATATAATTGCTGAGATTTTTATAGCATACACTAACTCTCAACTCAATGGGGGCATATTTTACTGGGTCTAATTTAAATTTGCAAATATGGGCATTCGAGCATTTGACAAAGAAGAAAGGTTTAACACAAGGATCATGGTTGATTAAAGACTGTATAGCAGCTCAATAGGCCAGTAGATTTCAAGATTTAGAGGAGGATCAGATTCAATGGACTTTAGATTGGAACAAGTGGAAAGAACTGGTACTCTACGCAATGCCATACAAATTCTTTTCATTGCCGGTGTTAGTGGAATCATGTCGTATATACCTTTACGAGTAAAGAGACAGTGGGGACTGGAGTAGTGTGAGTTGACAAAAGATGGTTCATCAGAATTCATTCTAACTGAAATAAAGGACTCCTGTCCCATGGGACCTCAAATGGAAATGGCTTGGGGACAGTTAGATTGGATTGGGAAACAATGAAAGAGATCCTAAAGATAGATTTATTTTGGCTTGTACTCCAAGCTATAGATAGCAAAAAAATGTGCTCCTAAGCCTGCATATGATAAGAGGAAAGTGCCAAGGCACTTGGAAGGTTCATATGAAGAAACAAAACATTGGAGATTGAAAGCTTAGGTTCTAGAGATAAAGTTGAGAAGAACTGAAGCGGCTCTAAAACAATCTCAGAAAATTGGAGATAAAATCCAGAGAAGCAAGTGCCAATTGATGGGTCAATGTCTCGAGCTACATGACGATACAAGGCATGTATTGAACAAATATTCCGTGCAACCAGTGGCTAGTAAAGCATAGAGATTTGACGAACATTAGAGGGAATTGTTGGAATCACTTGGAAAAATGATGAGATGAATATATTTTGATGTTTATTCACTCTTAAACCAATGACTTTTGGATTAAATTGAAATTAGGCACTTAGTAAACAACAGGTTTTGTATAGGGCCTTACCCTGAAAGAAAAGTCATTAATTACATCATTCTAAACCTATCCTGGGAAAAAATAAGGGTTTCCCAATAAGACATGCTTGTTTTTCATTTTGATCTTTTTGTAACTTTAATGTTTTGCTTTTACAAGATCCCAATGGGACTCCCAAAGAACCTAACAAAAGAAAGGCTAATGTGACAATTTTTCTTAAATCTTAGGTACTTGTCTTAAATCATTACTTCATTTCTTAGAAGCCCCATCCTCACAAGGTCTCAAGCCTGGCAGACCTATATAAATACGAGTGACCGAACAGAAACATCAGGAAGCTCAATACAAAACCAGGCTTCAAAAATAGCCGCTTTAAGGGTGCTTGCTAAGATCACCAGTGTGTCGAATGAGGTTTCAAACCACAGTCAAGTGATCGTACACTTTTTTTCTTGGTCCCAATTCAATACTAAACAAGTCTGAACTAATTGAATACTTGGTAGTATCCGTATAAAACTACGTCGGATCTTTCCTATTTCATTAAAATTGGGGGCAACATAATCCTTCCTTGGCGTAAGGGCCATCCTATCCAACTTTGTCATTTAACTAATACGCCCGTAGATATTGAGGTTCCACAAGCAGTACTTCCTGATACTATATTTGAAGCAGTTGTACAAATTCGTTATGATATGCAACTGAAACAAGTTCTTGCTAATGGTAAATCAAAATGCCAATTATCAAAATCTTGAAACTAGTGCAACTAACCCTACACTGGAACACATGCGTCCTCCTACAAAGATGGTACCATTTGAATTAGATTTGAATGAGCCAATTATAGCAGCAAAGGAACATCTACCTATACCATTTGATAGTGAGATTTTGTAGAAGATGGATAGGTTTGACGAATTCATCAAAGAGTCCTAGGAATGGACAAGTACAGAGGTATAGATTACGATGATCTTTGTCTCTACCCAGATGCTCAACTACTCTTAAGTTCTAGATTTCGGACTTTTCTAAATATGACAGCAATGGGGACCTTGTAGTGCATATGAAGATATTTTGCAAACTTTTGTTGTGGTAAACTGACAGATGATCCAAGGGTTGTCATCAGACTATTTGGGACAAGTTTTGAAAGAGATGTATTGGAATGGTTTTTGAAGCTGGATTTCAAGGGATGAAAGAGATGGTCTAATTTGGCCAGTGCATTCATAAAGTAGTATGAGTTCAACAGAGATTTAGTGCCACATCAATTTTCTTTGTTATGGATGAAGAAAAAGCCCTCTGAGGAGTTTAAAGTTTATGCCCAGAGATGGAGAGTGACAGCAGCAAAAGTAATGCCACCAATGCATGAAATTGAAATGGTCAAGGTTATCAATAATGCAAAACATCTACCATACTACGCCCCTCTTACAGGTGCTATTAGAAAATCATTTTCTAAAGTAATTCTACAAGCAGAGGTTGTTGAAAAGGGAATCATGAGTGAAAAAATGGCAGACGTGTCAACAATTAAGATTCAAGTTGAATCTCTTCAAAATACAGGTGGGCAAAAAAAGTTGTCTATGAAGAAATTTGACAAAGAGGTGGCAAATCTTATGTACTAGATTAGGGGCTTTCTACTTATCCCAGATCCCGAGCCTACACATACAACCTATCCTCATACTATCCACCAGTCCCAAAACCCTATTATCGACCTATTGTTCCTTACCCTCAACTACTTTTCCATACCTAGATGCAACCTACCAATCCCAAACCTAATTAGCGAAATCACCCATCTCGACCAACCTTACAAAGCAATTCCTCTTTGAATTTCCAAAATAATCCCCGACCTACCTATCAAAATGCTTACCCTAACCCAACAAATCAAAACCAATCACAATAATAGCCTAGAAGACATAGAGTCTTCACCAATCTTGGAAAACCCCTTGATCAAATTTATGAGCAGCTGAAAGCAGCTAGAAAAATTGACACAATTCCGCATAAACTAGATCTCGAAAAGCCCCCTGTAAACTACAATCCCCGAGCCTTTTACACATATCATTCAGGAGGACTTGGCCATCATATTGTTGATTGCATGGCTTTGAAACAAAATTCAGACTCGTGGAATGACATGATCAAGGTAGGAAATATAGTTTTAAGGGGAAGAGAACAAAGACCCAATGCCAACAATAACCTTTTGCCACAACATTAAAATACATTGGAGTGGTCATGTTAGATGAGAAATTTGAATATCCTACTCAGTTTATCGTGTCTAAAGAAGAGGTGGTAGGAACTGCGGATATGAATCATATTCGATTGAGAAAAATGCTTTTAGGAAAAGAGTTTGCAGGTTAGTAAATAGAAGATAAAATGTCAGGATAAATGAAAAAATTGGGTGACATCGCTGAGTGACCTTTTGTGTTGAAAGCAATCCCGTTAATAACAGATTCCTCCGACGAGCCATTCGTACTCTACATACCATCTTTTGAGCTAGACATGCCTAAACTAGTGATCGTAGAATTTTCAAAACAATTAGTAGTGACGTATATGGCTCAGGTGTCACGGAACTACGCCCAACCAATTATGACATTAGGAGGAAAAGTGATCCCTGAAGAAGAAGTGTCTATTGTCAGGGCAAGGTCGGGCTTGATAATCCCGGATCCTCAGGTGGCTGTTCTTCAAAAGGCAAGGAAAACACTCAGCCACCAAAGCTACCAGTGAGTAAGCAAAAGGCATATCAATTTTTGAGGTTGTTGAAGAGAAGTATCATGTGGTAGAACAGTTGGGAAAGATGCCGCATAAATTCTATCCTCAATCTATTACTGACTTCAAAATTGCATAGGAATGCTTTGTTGAAAGTGTTGAATGAGTCGCATGTGCCTAACAATATTCCTACCGAGAAACTAGCCAGTTTGGTAGGGAATGTCCTTGCTACGAATCAGATTACTTTCTCCGAATATGAGTTGCCTCCGGAGGGAATCGGTCATAATAAAGGCATTTATATTTGTGTGCACTGTAACGAGAAACACTTACCTAGGGTTTTGGTTGATAATGGCTCAGCATTGAATATCTCTCCTTGGGTAAATTTGGAAAGATTGGGTTTTTCGAAATCTGTGGTTCACTATTCTTCTATAATTGTACACACATAGGTTTTGACAGTACTCAGAAGGACATCATGGGTAAGGTAGACTTAGTCTTGGAAATTAGGTCGGCTTAATATCAAGTTATCTTTCAAGTTATGGAATTTACTACTGTATACAATTAACTTTTGGGACAACCATGGATACATGTTTTAGGGGATATACCATCCTCGGTATATCAAATGATCAAGTTTGTTAGGAACAAGAAGCAAATCAAATTTTTGTTGACGATGACCATACTATGATGGTACATACTGCTTCCAAATCTCTTGAAGAGGGGAATGATGCTCTACAGCCAGGTAATAGAACAAAGGACATAATTTCAGTTGGTTTTGTTCCTAAGGAAAAGTTACCCATAGAGCCTATATTGCATGATGCTTCCCTTATGACTGCAAAAGAGATGATCAGAGAAGGATATCAGCATGGCAAAGGATTGGGAAGAAATCTACAAGGTGTAATGGATCTTGTTGAATTGCTATTTCAACAAGAAACGTTTGGGTTGGGTTTTCACCCAACCCAAGTACCAAGGAAAGAAGGGAGATGAAAGAAAAGAAGACTACAGAAAAGAAAGGGAAACAGATTCCAATATGCATCCCACCATTGAGCTATAGTTTTTCCACAGCATCTGGGGTAATCATTATAAACATAAAACAGGAACAAACTTAGGCTAACTTTGAAGAATGGATGTGCCAGTTGTTTTCTGGAATGACATCTATTGAAGGGCCTTCTACTGCATCCGGTTTTGTACCAATTGAGGTAAGGGCATTGAAAATTTGGACAGAGGAATATCTTCCTATCAAGAGAGAGTTTCAGTAAAAGTATATGGAATTGTCTTTTGGTGTTTTTTATCTTGCACAACAATTTGTTCTAGTTGAATTTGTAGTTTTTATTCTTTTGTTTTAATAAATAGACACTCAAAGGGAGAAACTTTCCCTTTTCTTAAGTTACTTTGGTTTTCAGGCTTAAAATAAAATTAGAGTAGGGTCTAGACATTTAAATTTTATATTCTTGAAATGCGAGCATGCATTAAGATAAAATATATGTTTATCAATAAAAGTTGAGTTGATTCCTGTCATTTTTGTTCTATTTTTTCAGATGATCTCGAATTAATGTTTTCAATCCCTAAGATGTCACTATTTTTTAGCCCGAAAATTGCAACTTCAATTTCTCTCCCGATTTTAATTCATTGCACGCTATAAAAGAAGATGAAAGTGACATTAAACATGAATTTGATCCATCCATGGGGACTTAGCATAATATGAGGAGAAACTAAACCTAACCTCAAAGAAATGAAACCATCAACAGTGGCACTAAGACAGAGATAGAAGAAGATAGGATTAGCATTCACTTGAACAAACAGCAACGTGAGGAATTGATTGAATTTTTGGCAATGTTCCAAGATGTATTTGCTAGGTCATACAATGATATGCCGGGTGTTTCAACCAATATTGTTTTTCATAAGTTGCCAACAAATCTTAATTGTGCGCCTGTAAAGAAGAACCCATGTAAATTCAAGCCAAAAATGACTCTTAAAATCCTGACTCCAAAGAGAAAATAATTAAACAGTTCATGCCAGGATTATCATTATATCTCTTTGTCCCATCTAGCTTTCTAGTACGGTTCCTATTCCGAAGAAGTCAGGGGAAGTGCGGGTTTGTGTAGATTATCGGGATTTGAACAAAGCATGACAACTTTTTGTCATCAATTATTCATATTATTTTGGACAACACAGCAGGACAAGAAATTGCTTCATTTGTTGATTGTTTTGCTGGATACCATCAGATTCATGTTGTAGAGGAGGATAGAGAAAAAACTGCATTCATTACCCCATAAGGAGCTTTCTGCTATAGAGTAATGCCATTTGGATTGAAAAATGTCAGGGCCACTTACTAGAAAACTATGACTACATTGTTCCATGACATGATTCACAAAGAAATGGAAGTATACATGAATGATGTCATAGTCAAATCAAAGGAAGTACAGGACCACTTGGCAGATTTAAAGGAGTTTTTTAAAACATTGAGAAAATATAATTTAAAACTAAATCCTATAAAGATATGCTTGGGGCTCCAGCCAAAAAACTCCTAGGATTTATAGTCAGCAAGAAGAATATTGAAATTGATCCTACCAAAATTAAAGCGATAAGAGATATGCCGATTTCGAGGACGCAGAAAGACGTTAAAAGTTTCTTCGGGAAGATTAACTTCATTGGTAGATTCATTGTGCCGTTGACCTCTACTTGTGAGCCTTTGTTTAAGCTGTTAAAGAAGAATGCACCAATGGATTGGAATAAAGATTGTCAATGGGCATTGGATAAAATCAAGGATTATTTGCTAAATCCCCTTGTCTCAGGGCCGCCAATATCCAAAAAGCCACTAATCATGTACCTTGCAGTGTGGGATAGATCTATGAGATATGTTCTTGAACAACATAATGAATTTCGGAGAAAGGAGTAAGCCATTTATTACTTGAGCAAGAAATTCACCGAATATGAGGCCAATTACTCATTTTTTGGAACAAACCTGTTGTGCTTTGGCCTAGGCAGCACAAAAGTTGAGATATTGTTCAGTTATCATTGCTAGGTATACCACTTATATGATTTCTTGGTCAGACATTTTGAGATACTTGTTAGAGAAATCGATGCCGAACAGACGTATCGTTAAATAGCAGATCATCCTAACTGAGTTTGACATCATCTACACTACCAAAAAGGAAATCAATGGACAAGTGATAACAAACCATTTTGCAGAAAACCCTACAGAAGAAGACTATCAGCCTCTGCATACTTACTTCCCAGACGAAGAAGTTTTGTTTGTAAGAATTGTAGAGGATCCGAATTAATAATATCCGTGTTGGAAATTGTTCTTTGATAGTGTGTCCAATTCCTTCAGAGTGGACATAAGAGTGGTTTTGGTGTCTCCTGAAAGAAATCATTACCCTGCTACGGCCAAATTGAAATTTCCTTGCACCAATCATATTGCCAAATATGAAGCTTGTATCATGGGATTACGAATGGCACTAAATATAGATATTAGGGACTTAGAGGTTTTAAGTGATTTAGATTTGTTGGTACATCAAACTTTATAGGGAAAATGGGTGACTCGTGATGTAAATATAATCCCTTTCCATTACACAATTTACTTAGTTTGGGCAGGCAATTCAACACCTTGAACTTTACCTATGTTCCATGAAACCGAAATGTTTTTGCTGATGCATTGGCTACCCATTCTTCTATGATCAACTATCTAGATGATGCTGTGATTGAACCTATTCCCATTCAGGTACAGGAGAAGTCAGCACATAGCTTATCGATTGATGAAGAATCCGATGGTCTTCCTTGGTATCATGACATCAAGGAGTATCTAGAAATAGGGTTATATCCTCTTGGGGCTAATACAATTTCCAAGAATTTTCTGCATCAAATGATGAGATTCTTCCTAAATGGAGAAGTATCGCACAAAAAGGTCAACTGATTTAGGATTGTTGAGATGTGTGGACGCCAAAGAAGCCCAATATATCACACAGAAAATACATAATGGTGTTTTTGGTCCTCATATGAGTGGACATTTGCTTTCAAAGAAGATCATGAGATTAAAAAGACGGGACATTATTGGTTAACTATGAAAAATGATTGCATTGATTTTGTCCGAAAATGTGTAAAGTGTCAGATACACGAGGATTTGATACATGCCTTACCACAAAGCTCCACAGTATGACTACACCGTGGCCATGTTCGGCCTTGGGAATGGATGTCATTGGTGCTATTGATCCCTCTACATCGAGTGAACATAGATTCGTTTTGGTTGCCGTTGAATATTTCACCAAGTGGGTTAAGGCAGAATCATACAAGCACGTAACTAAAAAGGTGGTAATGGATTTTCTCAAGAAGAATGTCATTTGTTGATTCGCCCTACCAGAGACCTTGGTCACAAACAATGCTAAGAACTTGAATAATGAAATGGTAGATGGAATGTGTGAACAATTCCAGATAAAACATCGTGATTCTGCCATTTACATGCCTAAGATGAATGGAGCAGTGAAGGCTACCAATAAGAATTTGAAGAAAATCATTCGAAAGATGGTTAATGCGCATCGAGATTAGCGATGAAAAGCTACCCTATGCACTGTCAGCTTATAAAACTCCATCCGAACTACTACTGGTAAAACACCCTATTCTCTCATTTATGGAATGGAGACAGTTTCATTGCAGAAGTGGAAATTCTGTCCCTATGTATTCTAATGGAAGCAAAGTTGAAAGGTGCATAATGGGTTAAAGCTAGACATGAACAGTTATATCTCATTAATGAAAAGATATTAAATGCTATTTGTCATAGACAATGCTACTAGCAGTGCATGGCTCGTGCCTACAACAAAAAAGGTCAAGCCTAGGCAGCTCAAGATTGGAGATAAGGTTCTGAATCGGATTTTGCATGTTCAAGAAGAAGGCAAAGGCAAATTTGCACCCAACTAGTAGGGACCATTCATTGTTAAAAAGGAACTATCTAGTGGGGCCTTAATTCTCATGAAAATGGACAAACAAGTATTTTCTCAATGATTAATACTAATATGGTTAAAAGATTCCATATTTGACCTTGAAAATTTTTATACAACAAAATGATGCAAACAGCAAGAATTCTTTCTTTTCCATGTACATATTTTTTCGCTAATTTTCCCCTTTGAGACTTCAAAGAAAATTTTTCATTTGGCAACCCCCTGAAGATCATACCCCACACTGGAGCAAAATTCCAAGAAGTACCTAGCCAAAAAGGGCTAATAAAGTCTTAACAAAACTTCACCAATACTAGGGCAAATTTTGTTTTTGATAGATAAGTATCGCAAAAAAAAAATCAAAAAAATAAATAAAAAAAAGAGTTTGCACTGCATACTAGGACAATTTTTTTTAGAAAAGGTGATATCATGTTACTTGAACCCTCGTATAATCTACTTTTCTAGCCTTAATAATTCTTAAACTCAAACCTAACCCATTACAAAGTTGAAACATTACCGACCTTTGTTCCTTGCAATGATTCGAAAGGAAAATTTAAGGGTTAGGTGGCATATGTTGTTAACTGATCTTTCCTAATCAATTAAAAGGAAGATTATCTTACTGATGTCATTTTCTATCTTTCAAAAGTTACTATTTTGAACACCATGGTTGTGATGATTGGTTGTCATTCTCTTTTCTCTATTGAATGTGAAAACCCGAAAGGGCGTCTTTTCTTAAAAAAATAAATAAATAACCAAAAAAACAGCCAAAAAAAAAAAGTTTTAGTGAAAACCCAAAAGGGCGTTGACACAAGGATCTCAGTGTAGAAATCTATCAATGAGAATTAGTGGGAAGTCAAGAAGGTGCCTTGAATAGCTGTTGGCTACGTTTAGGCGGGATTTTCTCCTTATAGTGATCAGTCAATTGCAATGTAAGGGATCGAGGTATGTGACATCTAAGGGATCAAATGAGCATGATCAGAGGATTCAAAAACTTTTTTTTAATTATTTTTGAATAATGGTAGGAACATGCATTTTTACCTAAACTCTATTTTTAGCAAATCTGCATTTGTATTTTTATTACACATATGTCGTAGTTTTCCAGTTATCTTATGTCAACACTTTTCAAAAATAATGCAAATGTCATACATGTCAAAACAATCCCTATTGTCATTAGGAAACTTGCAGATATGGGATGAGTAAGAAGGACTCCAAAATTATCTCTGTTAGATAAGCTAGACTCTGAAGATGTTTAGTAGTTGTGGCAGGGGTTGTCTACAGCTCATTCGTTCACCTAAATGCCATTGATACACCAAATAATGAACACCCGAAAGAAAAGCAAATCTCATGTTTATAAGGTTTGCAAGGGAATTTGAAACCAATGATGGCAGCATTGTTTATTGATTGATTACTGCAGGGTCAGGACTACCCAATTTGCATAATCATCTTCCATGTAAGGTAATGTCTTGCATCTTAATAACATTTTAGCCATTTGTAATATCACACTTTTGAAGACCAAAAAAATTAACATTGTGTCTGGTTAGACAAGCTACTTTAAGAAGTTTTTCCTGTCAATATATTGGGCATCATATTATCTTTCTTTAATTCATCGTTTATCTTTGTAATTCAAGTATCACTTCAATTTACAGTCCCTCACACTGATGATTGTCAAATTATTTTATTTGCAGTCATACACATAGAACTTTTTAAATTCTAAACTGGTCAATTATCAGTCCCGCACACCGAACTACCAAATGTCTTTTTAGTTATCAGTCCTACACACTGGACTTTTAAATGTCTTTTAGTCATCAGTCCTACACATCAGATATCCAAATGTCTTTTTAGTTATCAATCTCACATACCATACTTTCAAATATCTTTCAATTAACAGTCCCACACGTCAGACTTTCAAATATCTTTTAGTTGTCAGTCCTACATACCCGACTTTCAAATGCATGTCATTTTACACTCCCACATATCGAACTATCAACTGTCTTTCCAATTCTTAGTCCCACACACTAGTAATATTCTCAATTGTTAGTCTCACATACTGGACTTTTAAATTTCAATCTCATTAATTGTTAGTCCCACACACTGGACTTTTAAATGTCTTTTCAGTTCACTATCCCACATAGTGAACTTTTAAATTTCAATCTTGTCAAGTGTCAGAGACTGTCCCAAACACTAGACTTTTGCAATGTCTTTTAACTCATAGCTTGACGCATAAGTCTTTTATTTTTCTTCTATCTCAATTTCAATCATTTTAGTTTTCAATCATACTATTTCCATCTAAGTTTTAGAATGAACTATGTTTGACCTGATTCCCAAGGCAGGATACATAGGCAGTTCAGTTAGAGTTTGGTCACAATTTTTAGCACTTTCATTATTATGTTAGTCTATGTTAGGTCTTTTTATGTTATTGTTTGTCTCCTATTTCAAAACAAAAAAAAAAAAAAAAATTAAGTCAGTGATTCAATGTTTGTTTTTGTCTTTGTTTCTTGTCCCTTTTTCATTTTGACATCCGTGTTAAAAGAACAGGGACAAGTTCGTGCTTTGTCTTTCCATGTAGGTGAAATAAGGATACGATGATTACGTTTGGAGAAGTACGCAAAGTGATAAAATTCAAGTGCCTTGCAAGCACTCTTGTGCCAAAATTTGGAATTTTGAAGAATCAAATAATGAGCACTCACGTCCAGCAAAAAATTTTTGCTACCCTCAAAGTTGTAACAAGAGTGCAAGATACTCAAAATATGCAGAGATACAGAAATGGCCAAGCCAAAAGTATGGAAGCATAACATAGGCTTTGTTTTGTATTTCATTAATGTAATACATAGAACAGGAAGTGACAACGGTGGTGGTAGTGGTAATGGCAATTGCAATGGTGGGATCCTCCATCAGTGGCAACATTCTCCTTCACTCAAATGTTTCTCTTCCCTTACCTCAAAACCTTTACTCACCAAATTGCCTCAATAGCTTTCTGTTCTTATCCAAATAATATCAATTTGTATCTATTTGTCAGGTAACTTGATCAAAATTTGGTGCTCTACAATCTTTGTCTAGAACCTCTTCGAGCTTCCAACAAAGAGGGGTATGCTGTAGATACCGAATTTTGATGCACTTTTACTGTTAAGTGTCAAATTGGGATAAATTTTTAAATTTTTAAATTTTTTAGGCTTTTTGAACAAAATCCCAATATACACAAAATTAGCATTTTTTGGATTAAAAAATAGTCAAGGGCAAGATGGTTTTTTCAATTTTGAGTATTAATCACATCACACCAATACTATCCTCTCTTGATCTGCATAGACCAACTACACCTAACTCAACCCTTTCCCCTGAAATCCATACCAGTAGAGGTAACCTCACACATTTTTTTTCCCTTTTTATTCTCTTCCCAACTCCTCCACCAAGATAACCCTTAAAAGCATCTATCCCCATCATCAACTCATTTTTTCTCTCCCCTTCACATATATTTCTCTCTCTATTCCTATCACTTTACACAATCCCTTTCCTATTTAATTTCCATGCTCAGCAAAAAAAAAGGGATGACGACTACCACTATTACGATTATTTTCTACTACTACTTTTCCTATCACACAAAGCACACACAAAACTTCTAACCAAAAAAAAAAAAAAAACAGTGGATTCAAGCCTTGATTGAAGCTTTGCCACCACCTTGAATTTCATTTTGCATAAGCCAAGTGTATTTTATCTCATTGCTCCAGTCATTGTCAAGTAGAACCATTTTTACTTTTATAAATCTTGTTATTGATGTTGATTAATATATGTTTATTGTTGATTTTGATAAATTTATAGTTTATTTATAGTTTTAAGCGTTGTGAGGAATATTTTTGTGCTTGTTTTATTGTTTGGTTGACTTTTGGTGTGTAAAATTGTGAAAGAAACCCAACTGTTCAAACCTCTTTTGACCAATTTTTGTTCACTTTTGGATTTTATTTTTGTTTTACTCCAAAATCATAATCAACATGAAAAACTGAGTTAAGGGATCGAATTTAATGTGATTTCGACAATATTTGAAATAGAGACAAAATTTTTACAAAAAAAAAAAAAAACAGAAAGTTGCAGCCATGGCTGTACACATGAAGAAGAAAGCAAATTTCAGATTTTACACTTACCACCCCATAGTTTCCCCTAATTTCCATTTTTGACCACATAGTTTATAAGTCTTACCTCACAGGGTTTAGTTTATTTGGGTTAAGGGCTTATTCTTTACTTTAGAAATTTGTTTTGGAAAGTCTAGGCTTGTCTAACAAAATGGGCTGAAAATTTTTGTTTTGGGCTTTCGCAACCCTTGCCCTTGTTGGATTGTCTAGTTTAATTAAGTGGGCTTTTGATTGTACTGGTCTTGTTTTCTTTCTGGGTTTCGGCTCATGGATAGTAAAGGAGTTTAACTAGATTTGCATGAGGATTTTGTTTTGGTATAGGCCAACGGCATTTCATTTGGGCCCGTTAGTTGTTGTGGGTTGGTTTTATTTTTGGGTCTTGATGGTTTGTTTAATTTTGTATATTGGGTTCATTTTGGGCCAGATGACATATATATATATATATATCTTAAACCATTTCAAATTTAATTTGAACCATCAAATTTGTTAATGCCGAATTTAAACTTTTTCTGTAATTACATTTAAATCACTTAAACTTTTTATAATTGTATTTTAGTCCCTAAACTTTGCTAAAATTGTATTTTACTCCCTAATCTGATGATTATTGAAATTGTATTTAGTTCCTAACTCTGCTTAGAATTTCATTTTAGTCCCTAGACTTTGTCAAATTATATTTAAGTCCCCAAACTTATGTAAAATTATGTATTAGTCCCTAAATCTTTTGTAATTGCATTTTAGTCCCTTAAATTTTTGGAAGTCGTATTTTTAACCCCCTAAAACTTTCTAGAATTGTAATTGAGTCCCTAAGTTTTGTGAGTTGCATTTGGAGATCCCTAAATTTCTTAGAAATTATATTTTTGATCCCACAAACTTTGTAGGTTTTTATAATTAAGTCCCTACAAGTTCGTTTGTTGCTAATTTGACTTCTTTTCTTTCATAACTCTTACTTTTTATTACTAGATTCATTATTCTTTAGCATGTTGACATTTTAATTGCTTGAAAATATTGTAATTTACTCCTTAGTGTTAAATTTTGATTTAATTAGGTTTTGAAATATCCTTACTTGGTTTCCTTTTTGATAAATTTACATAGTTTTAGTTGTTAACTTAAATTGTTTTGGTTATCCTTGGTTTTGCCTAAGTTATACCAGTATATAGTTAGGCTTTTTTAGCATTGTTTGAATTGGGGCAAAAAGGAAATGGTACTTTTAATCCGTTTGTTCATCTTTATTTAGAATTAAAACCGCAAATTCATTTGTGCTCCAAGATGTATGTTTCTAAACTTCTTATGTGCAATATGTGTTTTTACATGCCAAATTGTTTATTCTGCTTTATGTAATTTTGTTCATTTACTGCTTTTTTAAAGTATTTACATAGGGTAATGCCTTATGTAGGTACACATAGGTGTTAATCTCATAGATGAGGCAATTTTTTATAAAAGAAGCTTATGGATATTGTAATAGATAGGGTATATGCTATGTGTTAACCACTTTTGTTAGGATTTGCATGCTAGAATATTATGTTTTATGTTCTTATGTGTTTTATATTTCTTATTCTATTTTAGTATGTTTATTTAGTAAATATCTTCTACTCACATTAGCATAGAAAATTCTTCCCTCCTATGTTAGTCCAACACTAGCACAGCAAGGTACCTTTCCCCCGTGTTTTCCATGTATGTTTTTAACTTTGATTTTTGTTTTCTTTTCGTTCTATCCAAATTTAATATAAAATCGGGTTAATTTTAGCGATACATAATTAAATTTTGCAACTGGTTTTACTGGGGATGAAAGACTGACTAGGTTGCCTTCAGAGTATTATAGCCTTCCTTTTACTCAACAGAACTCCCAAACCTTTTCTTTTGTTTTTCGTAAACTAGAAGTCATCTAATGTAGGTTTTTAATTTATTTATTTTTATCTATTTATTTATTTATTACATTTTAAATGTTGTAAACTCTTTTACTTTCCCTCAACCCTTAGGAATTTTCCTTTTCTTTTATATTTAGGTTAGTATCTCGATACACTTCACACACTAGGTGATGACTCCATTATTTATTTATATTTTTTTTTAGAAAAACCCTATTTTAGATCTTTTCGAGTCTTCAAAATGTGTTTTAAATAAAGTGGAGTCCCACTTTAAACCCTATTTTTGTACTAATATTCTACTTATTTATTCTTTATACTTATCATTTCATTTTTTCGACCAAAAAATAAGGCATGAAATTAGGATGTTACTATTGGGATGTAACTATAGATGAATAGTCAAAGGACTTATGAATGAGTAGACACATTTTTAATACTTATGTCTATTCCTGAATGAAAAAAGACATCTATTGGGTGTTTCATAAAAGTAAATATCTGATCGGAACAGGTACATTACTATTATTTCATTGTCTACAAATATCCAGCACCTAGAGTCTAAATTCGCATTCCAGTCTTGAGGCTTTTATTCTTCTCTTGGCTTCAAACTTCTATCATATCTTTAGTCTAAATTCTTACAAGAGAAGTTGAGAGATTTAGAGTTTTTGGGTCTTCTATTTCAGTGCACAATAGAATATTTATGTGTAGTTTATTGTATCTTGGGAATAGAATGTCATCGTTGCTATGTGCACCAAAGTTGCAACAGAAATCTGTACTCTAAAGAAAGTGCCTATCATAGCGTGCATTGACTTGGTTTTTTCACTTATGAACTCTTTCTTTCTTTTATTGTTAACTGGTAAGTGCATTTGTATTATTGAGTGTTCTTTGTAGTATTTCCATCTTTAGTGTTTTTCTAACAAGTTCAGAGTTTAAAATTATTCTTTAAAAAATACATAAAAGATGGTTTTTTGGAAGAACAAAATTCTGCAAAACCAAAAAAGTTTTCTGGACAAATTTTTTGGAAATGGAAAAGTCAAGTACGTTATTGGTTGAAAACCTTAGAACTTTTTTCTATCATCTCAAATTTTGTTGATCCTTCGAATAAAAATTCTGATTCTGGTCCAACTGACAAAATTCAAACAGAAATGAAGTAGATAAGGACTATCATTGTCATAGTTGTATTTTTTTTTTGCTTTGTTTAGTAATCTCTATGATATTTGCTACACTACAAAAATTGAATATGAATTTTGGAGTGCACTAGATAAGAAATACAGTAAAGAAGATAGAAGGATTTGAAAACTATATCATTGGAAAAATATTTAGATTTTAAAATGATTGATAATAAATCTGTGGTGGAACAAGCACATCTCTAACATCTCATTCATGAATTATATTTGCAAAATATTGAAATGTGTGAGAAATTTCATGTGGGTGCTTTATTTGAAAACCTTCTTCGAAAATGAAAATCTTTTGCTTTATCCCTGAAACACAAATGTAAAACTCCAACCATGGACAGATTGATTGTTTCTCTTCAATTTGAAGCAAAATAGAGAGATAAAGATAAAATATTCATTGAGTTTGAGAAAAAAGTAATCATTGTTAAAGGGAAAAGAGAAAGTTCTAAAAGAGAAAGTTTTCAAAAAATAATTCTTCTAAAAATCTATCTGATATTAATAGGAAAATGAAGAGATATTGTTTTGTTTGTGAAAAATTTGGACATATGGCCAGATTTTGTTGATGTCGCAAAGGCAAAAGCATTTGAGACACTAGATTCTCAAGTCAATGACATTTCGACAAATGAAATTGACGAAAGGTTTATTTCGCTCATTCCTATGGTCAGTAAACATGCGCATCTAGCGATTGGTGGATTGATACCGAAATAAATATTCATGTTTGTGCTTACCAATCTTTGTTCTCACAATATCAGTTCATTGACGGAAAATCCGTATACATGAGTAATGTTGCTGTTACACAAGTGATGAGTGAAGGAAGAATAAATTTATTACTAATTTTGTGGAAGACTTTGTCTCTTCATAAAGTGCAAAATGTACCCAATATTAGAAAAAAAATCTTATTAGTGGCTCTCTTCTTAATAAAGATGGATATAAACTATTATTTGAATATAATAAAGTCTTACTTAGTAGGAATGAATTTTTTATTGGTAAAAGTTATGTACTTGAGGGTCTTTTTTAAATTATATGTGCTAAATATTATTTGTAATAATAATAAAAGTGATAGTAGTTATTCTCTTTATAATGTTATTCATTCTCCTAATATTTGGCATAATCGTTTAGGACAATGTTAGTAATATATCTATAGATACTGAATTTTGATGCACTTTTACTGTTAAGTACTAAATTGGGGCTAGTTTTTCAAATTATTGCATTTTCAAAGATAAATACCTAATTTAGCAAAAAGTAGATATTTTTGGATAAAATAATTATTTTTTAAAAAGTATGGACACAATAGTCTTTTTACGTCTAAATGACGTTTTTTAATTTTTGAGATTCCTAAATTCAATTTCATGTTTTAAACATTTAGTGAATTTTGTTGCCTTTTGGAATCCGTTTTGGGACAATTTTTAAAATTAAATATGTTTTGGTCCTGAACGTGCACTTTTCGAATAAAAATTTATTATTTGAGATTTTTATGTATTTTCGAATTATTAGAATATTTTGACAAATTAAAAATTTTCTCATTTTGCAAAAAATCGGTACAAATTTACTATTAGATAAAAATCGAGCCAAGTTATCTCGAGACCCGTGCCCAAGTCTTTCTCCCAAAAAAAAAAAAAAAATAAAAGGACTATGATTGGACCTTCCAATTGAGAGGTCCAACCACAATAACCGTTCCCTCACATGCCAACCCTCCCCAAAAATGCCCAACATTAGCCGTCCCCACTAAGTCCCTACTACTCTTTCCCCCCATTTTCCATGAACCCCAACCCCAACCCCAACCCCAACCCCTTTAATTCTTGGCGAAAAATCTCCCAATCCCCCTTACCCCTTTATTCCTCTTCTTTCTTCTTACTGGAACTACTTACTACTCCTATTTTGCTTACCACTACTACTACTACTAATTCTCCCATCACACTAAAGCACACACAAACACATGAACGACAAACATTTCACACACAAACATACAAACACGTGCACAAAACACTCACTTCACACACCAGCATATACAACATGCACAAACACACACTTCACACACTTTAAATTTTTGTTGGAGAATGGGGGATTCAAAATTGAATTGAGGATTTCTACCACTTTGGAGTTTATTTTTACATGAGACAAGTTAATTTCGTTTCTAGACTGGTGTGTCTATTGTTATATTTTGTTAAAATATTATGACGAATTTTTATAAAGTTTTACCTTGGTATTGCTTATGTGTTTTTATTGTTGTTTTTGATGAATTTTTTGGTATTTTTATGATATATATTTTGTAAGGAATATTTGGTGAAATGGTTTTTTTAATGATAGCTTAGTTCTTCAACAAAGTTATGTATCTTTTTTTTTTTTTTTTTTTTTTTTTTTTTGGATTAATGGTTGTCAAATATGCATTTTACTACCTATTAGGATCATTTTGGTATAATTTTTGTTGGATTTAGTTGATAATTGGGAGAGCAAAAAAAATAAAATAATAAAATAAAAAAGCAGCAAAATCGTTACTGCTTGCGGTTGAAGAAGGAAATTTCACGTTTTTTGCACTTTAACCCTCCAAGCTTTATTTAGTTTTTAATTGACCCCAATGGTTTAAAGACAACCAAATTAGCCTTAAAAGTTTAGTTTTAATTCAGTTGTGGGCCTTTTGCTTTAACTAATTGGTTTTGTTTGGTAAGAGTGTTGGGCCTTCTTTCAGTTATTCGACTTTGTTTGGTTATATTGACTTTTAATTGGCCCTTGTAACTTATATTAGCTTTGGGTTAAGTTTAACTAATGGGTTCTATTTTTGTAATTGGGTTAATATTTTATTTTTCGGCTTGTGTCGTAATGGGATAAATGAAGGAAATGTGGGTCATTTCTCAATTGCGCCTGATACATTTTTTATGGGGCACAGTACATTTTAATTTGAGTGGGCTAGTATATTTTGTTTGGACTACTGTTAGATGGTTTGGTTGTGGTTGTTTTATTTTCTTTTAGGCCATGGCTAGTTATTTTATGCTTTGGCTTAATTATATATTTGGGCCTAATTATAAGGAAGCGATAGAGAAACATTTTTGGGCTTTATTTTATTTGGGTTAGAACTTGTATTTTGGGCTAACCTTGTAAGGTAACAACTAGTATTGAAAGCTGGTCGCCTTTTGAAGCATTCACCAGTAACCAAAGCGTATCGTTCCCGCAATGTGTATAAGAGACAGGCGTCCATTTGGGCTTACTGACATAGCTTCCTTTTCTTGAACTTGAAAGTGCGGATAGGCCTATTTTATTTTGGTTTAGTTGAAAGCATAGCCTAAAGTGAGAAAATAGCTAAAAAGAGCATGCTTCCTTTATCATATATATGATATGAGAGGGCCTTTTTAAGCAAAAGGTGAAAAACTATCGATTGTAATCTTCTTGACCTCTTTTGGTCTATCTACATTCAAGGAAATTCATACGCTCCACAAACAGAACAAAAAGTGAGAAAGGCATATTTCGAATATAGAAGAGTGAAAGTTCCCAACAATCAAATAGTTGGAGAAATTTCTGAAACTGTGATTGTTTTAAAAATTGTTCTTTTTTCATATCGATTGGAATTGAGATTTTCGACAGAGAGGAACTCGCATTCAGTGAATGCAAGTTCAGTGAGCTCGCATTTACTAAATGCGAGCTCATGGTAAATTAAATTTGTCAAAATTTAAATAAAAAAAAATTTTCATGACCTCGCATTCACTAAATGAGAGGTCTCTAACAATTTTTTTTTAAAAAAAATAATTTTGACCTCATGAATGTGAAGTCAAATAAATTTTTTAAAAAAATATGTTCATTGAATGTGAGGTCAAATTTTTTTTTTTAAAATCCACTGCATGTAACTTTGTATTTAGCAAATAGCTTAAACGTTAAATCGTGAACATTTATTTAATACGATATATAGGAACACTAAACCATTCTCTTTAAACCATAAACTCCAACATTAACGAAATATTACACGAATGAAATCTTGTAAGAAAACAAATTTATTAATTTATCATATTTTTTGATAAAATTTTGACATAACTTCCCCTATTTTTCGAACATTCTCCCTGCCAACAACCATACCCAACAAGGGCAACAAACATCCATAAAGCGCGACAAGAGCTAAAAAACAGAAATAAAAACCTAACAATAATATAAAAAAACCTGACAAGGGCAAACAATGATATACAAATAATAGACATCAATCACACATGATTGCGAAAATTAATAACTACATCTCAAAATGTTAATGTCCATGATCTCCAAATCTCTCCTCCCTGGTACCACACTCTCTAGGTTTAGACACCCTTTTTGATCGACGGATATAAAATAGAGGAGTGCCTCGCTCTTGAGTATGGTGAGCAATTTGCTACTGTGAAGTTATGTTTTGTTCGTGTTCATGTTCTTCATCTGAAACACTAGGACCAATATGCTCCGGATCTGATCCAGTAGACGATGGTCCAAAAGATGATGGTCCCACCGGAGTGCGTATTGGCGAAAGTATCTGTGAAGTGTCACCCTCGAATTGTATATTGACATAAGGGGATCCAACATCTACATGGGCCTGAGGCGATGGAACTCGACGACGTCGACAACCACATCCGTGTTGCCCGCCTAGTCGCGGAGCCCGCTCTAGTCTATGTGGATCATGTGCCTGGTGTGGATGTTGAACGTAAGATCAAGACGACTAGATTCGCCTACTGCATGTAGTGACTCAAAAGCGAAATGTCTGATCTGTCTGTGTCCAAGTAGATGCTAGTATCCGGAGCATTGTCCTCAATCAGGTGATCCAACGACAAGTAGTACAATCTAGCCATGAAGTCCATCTACCATAAAAGTTAAAATTAGTATTACTAAAGTCATTTGAAAAAGAAAAACAGTAACAAAAAATGAATAATTACTTACTAGATCATCTGCATGCGCACCATCGCTGTGGTACCCTTCTGGAAAAGTAGGGCACTGACTCGGATTGGATATATAGACCACCGTCCTCGGTCGGTACCATTGCATATAATCATGTGATGCATGTGTAGTATCAGCACATGGGAGACCAACCTCAACTGTATCCCTTCTTGCCCCCCAAATATCTATATAAGTTCGGTGGATCTACTCCCAATCATTGTTTGCTCGACCACGGCGGTCTATCAAATGAAGTGCACCTTGATTACTAATCAATCTCTGATCTGATATGGGTTGGTGCAACCCGAATTATCGCATAACCCGATGAGGTAGGTAACATTCCACGATCTCCCAACACATCACAATAAGTAACTGCACGCCATATGTCATGACCAACAGTGCATATCAAGTACCTTATCAGGGAATGACTGCCATATAAACTAATACCAAATAATTCGACAAAAAGTTAGTAAATTAACAAAAATATGAGAAAGACAAAGTAAAAAAGAAATGTAATACATGAATGTACCTCATTGGGTCACAAACTATGTAGTTGATCTCAAAAAATAGATAAGACATGACGAGGAGCATTACGCAAATCAAATCCAACATCCCACCTGCAATAAAAATTAATGAAAATCAAGTCTAATGTAAGCATGTTTAATTAAACAATTAAACAAAATAAATACCGAGATCCATAAGCTCCGTGATGCTAGTGTGCGGGCTCTAACTGATTAGGATGCAGTGTCGACATGCGCTCCCAAGCCCATAACTGTAATTCTTAATTAGTATGTATTCTATAAATTGTGAAGGAAGTATACAATAAATGAATATAAAGTATTCAAAGATACCTGTAGTAATAGCACTGGGTCCGCAGATATTTCTAGCTCTGGGTGAAGTAGCATAACACAAGCTGTGATACAGTATGCCTAAAACTGCTGATCCCCAACTATAACGTCCCACAGTCTTCAAGTCCCAAAGCAAGGATAGATACAATAATGGCACTTTGTTGCCTGAATTGTCTGGAAAATAAAGGCCTCTAATAAGTACAAGTAAATATGTACGTGCCATCTGCCGACACATGTCATCAGTCACATCATCGGGAAGGGAACGATCTAATACTGCAGACAAATATCCAACTTTCAAACGACCACCGTCAATGTCTGATCTGGTAGGCATAAAGCCCAATAACTCAATGCATAATTGGCTCCAAGTATTTGCAGAATGAGTAGTGTCTCTACCCGTTACGGGCGATCCATCAATATGTAAACCCCAAAGTACCTCTACATCTTGTAATGTGATGGTGGCCTCTCCAATAGGCAGATGAAAAGAATGTGTCTCAGGTTGCCATCGCTCGACAAGACTGGTGATCAACTAGCATGGTCCACTGAAATACGTTCTAAAGATGTGATACCCTCGAAACCTGCCAAACAAATATAATGCCATACCCGATCCGGCATGGGCCTGTAATCCCAAAAAGCCCCATCACAACGCTTAACCGGTAGTGTGGAATCATCGATAAAATCGTCAAAAATAGATCTAGCCCTATGCGGCGTGGTAGGTGATATAATATCATCTATCTATGGTCCAAGATGAACAAGCTCTCGCGATTGATCATCCATACCTAACAAAGTAATATGGAAAGAGTGAAAAATTAAACCCTCAGAAGGTAGGCATTTAATTTCATAAGTTTTAAAAGTTACATTCAAACATTAAAGGCCATGTCTCCATAATCCCTGATAATACAAATTGTTTTGATACATGAATAAATTAAAAGCAAACAACTACATTCATAGAATACAACAAGTACATAAACAATACAATAGAAAAAACAAATCACTGTTGTCGCGAAGGGCAACTCCTGCGATTATGTCCCGGTAGTGATGACAATTGGAACACCTTTTGGGTTCATGGGGATCCCTAATGTCCATCTCGTTTCGGATGTGCCTTGCACGTACCCGGCTTGTCCGGTGGTCTACGAATATACTGTCATTATTGCGTAACTGCCTCTGAATAGGAGACAACTCCTCTGGATTAGATTGCAGAACAAATATACTAACGTTGTACTGCTCTCGATATATGCGAGTGGTGTACTGGCCCGCAATAAGTCGCATAGTTTCATCACCCTTAACCCTGCAAACTGCCATCGCATGCGAGCATGGAAACTTGTACATTTGCCATTTACCATAGGTACATGTCTTTTGTACATAATTGACAGATTGTACTTTGCCACAACGTCCAGTCACACGATGAGGTGTTTTAATTCTATAGACACCAGTAGTATGATCAAAAACCATGACTGTGTGTCATCCACCTTTTTTGTCTGCTGTCAACAACCTTTTCCAATTCATTAGTGTAATTGATGTGCTATAATGTTCACCCCGTGCATGTACTCAATGTTATCAACAAATAATTTCACGGAACGATGGAATGTACTATCAATTATAGCCTTGATCGGAAGTAGCCTTGACAAGACGTTATTGTAGCTCTCAGAAGTATTTGTAGTGTGTATTCCCTACCTACGATTTCTATCGTGAGCAAGGCACCAGCGGTCAAGGCCAATATTTGCCAGATATCTCCAAACCTCTGAATTTTGAAGTTGTATCATTTGTTGGTGCTTATTCCATTTTCGCATGTGTACCTTGACACCAAAAAGACCAATACAACTTCACTTCCACATTCTTGAATTTGGTCATCAAATTACTCCGAACGCGACGCAGACAGAATCTATGATATGCAAATGGTTCCTGCCATAAAGGAAACTCACTCATAGCATGAAGAATGCCACGATATCGGTCAAATATTATACAAACGGTCTCCAAGTCACGCACAACATGGTGTCTCAACTGCTCCATGAACCAACCCCAACTTTGTATTGTTTCCTTATCAACAATTGCATAGATGCAACAGGTAAAAAATCTGATTGTTAGCATCCAAAGCGATGGCAATAAGTAATTTACCCCAATATTTCCATCGTAGATGGGTGCCATCAACAGATAGAACAGGTCTACACTTGTGGAAAGCATCAATAGATGGCCGAAATGCCCAAAAGATGTATTTGAATATTTTCACAAGCTCGCTACTGTTGGGATGATGTAGCCATTGCACCACAATTTGGGGATTAGAGCGTAGTACTTCTTCAACGTATTGGGGTAATTGTTAGAAATTAGATGCCCAACTTCCATATGCAAGCACAATCGTTTTCCTGCGAGCATACCAAGCTTTCTTGTAAGTGATGTCAACCTTGAAATTGTTCTTAATGTATGCCTAAATTTGTTTGACCTTGTGCCCGGATCATTTTCAATTAAGTGCATTATTTGGTTAGCAATGACTGTAGATGTTAGATTTCTGTTGTTGTTACCGGAGATTTCACCGAAACATAAGTGATCTTTTACCCACTTCGTGACATCTACTTCCACACATTAAGAGATTCATTTCTAAGTATCCGAATACTCTAATCACACTTTTCGAGAGCCAATCTACCAGAGGACGCAGTCTTGCATTTAAACGCCCATGTCATCTTCTAGCTCTCTATCACTTTGAATTCTCATTTTTGAGCTATAGATCACATTCTAACTGCCTTACTAACTTGCTCCTTGCTATCAAAGTACACGTGCAACCGAATATCATTTTTTTCTCATTCCAATAAACCAGCCCATCTTTATCACTACGGTCCATGGGATCGTAATCACCGTAGTTACCAATATCATTGAAAAAAGCCATTCTTCTGGTTTGATAAATAGGAACATCCTCTTGTATTTGACATTCACCATTATTTGTCCCCAAGTCATCGTCAGATTCATTCTCCGATATATCTTCTAAGTCTGACCCTGACTCATAATTCTCGTCTAATGCATGCCACGACGAGTCACTATTAGCATTATCATCTGTCAAACCCTCATCTACGAGACCTTTCTCATTGTGCATGCATATGTTGATATTGCATGGTCTTGGGCCTTCACTTGCTGTGGTGTCTTTATTACACTGCGCGACAATAGATTGATTAGATGACATTGAGTTTGACAATGAAAACGAGCACGTTGGGTTGTAAAACTCAAATGACCAAGGATGTTCAAAGAGACTCCGCGCATTGGACTGCAGCGGCTCGTCGTCCATGGTCGAATGCATAAGAGACGTCATTGGCCCCATACCATATAACCCTAGATTGTTGGTTTCAAGTACCTGGAGAATTTCCTCTGTCTCAATAAACAACTTAGCACAAAAAGTAGAATCGGCATCAAACAAATCAAAAATACCATCCATACCATCATCATCTGTCAATGGAATGTCAGAGTAAACAATATGCCTGTACAAAATATTCAATTTCAACTACTCCCTATCAACCTCCATGAACTCGTATATCTTGTCAACCAACTCAACAAACCTAATCCGTTGCTTTATTCGGAATAGTTTCTTGCATACCATTGGCCTGGAGTAAGACATATTACCGCATTCATAAGTTATTTCCCCTCCCCAATAAAGGAGGATGTGACGGGGTCTATCAAATGTCATTTCCCTGTAAGGATGTAACATGTTTAGACCCCAATTTTGGATACGAAATATGTTTTTTTTTAAAAAAAAATCGATAGAGTTTCCTCTATATCTTGAGGATTCTCTCTTACGCCGGTCATGCCCGATAAGGGCAACAAACAACACAACAAATTGGCAACGGTTACAAGTAATACATGCCCGACAAGGCTACAAACAATGCAATAATCCAGCAAGGATTACAAGTAATATATGCCCGACAAGGGATACAATTATAATTAATCAAAATATAACCACTTTCATATATACAACTTAAATACAACCAAATCCAATTTCATCAAATTATCCAATTTAGAGAATTGGAGACCCAATAACAACAAAAAGTCCCAAATAATAAGAAATTTCAACATCTCCGTATAAGGACAGTAATTATTGACAGCCCCTCACCCCATATACTAAATCATTTATATTCACAATCACAAAAACAGCAAAAAGATAAGCTACCATCACAAATAATTTTTCTTAAATATTTACATTAACAAAACTAATTAACTAAAAAAAATTAAAAAAATAAATTAATTATAATAATTGAATCAAAAAAAAAATTTAATCTACCTGAAATATGTTGGTGGTGTTTGTTGAGGAGGAATATGGGTGTGGTGGTGGTTGTAGAGAATGAGGAATGGAGGTGGTGGTTCTTGTAGAGGGGGAGGAAAAAGAGATGGTAGTGGTTGTAGAGGAGGAGGAAAAGGAGATGGTGGTGATTGTGACTGAAATCGCGAATGGAAGGAGGAGGAGGAGGAGAAAATGAGGTCAAATTTTTAAAAAAAAAAAAATTCATTTGACCTAGCATTCAGTGAATGCGAGGTCATGATTTTTTTTTTTTTTTTTCAATTTTGACAATTTTAATTTGCCATGAGCTCGCATTCAGTAAATGCGAGCTCACTGAAGCTCGCATTCAGTGAATGCGAGTCATAAATTCCTCCCTGTCGGAATTTCCAATTCCAATCGACATGAAAAAAGAACAATTTTCAAAACAAGTACAGTTTCAGAAATTTCTCCAAGTAGTTGATCATATCCTTCTATGAACCGTACAAGTAGACAAAATGGCTGCTGGTGGGGCAAGGAGAATGGTTTCTTCCGCTTTACAACCAAAATAAGAGTTTGAGGCAGTTACCAATTCCAATCTAAGGGCATCTCATTAAAATACTAGTTGAGGTGGTATTGACTAACCGGGCTAAGACTAATTTTCAGTAATTGCACCCTAGACCTTTACCTTTTAATATTTATAGTTTGACCCCATACTTTCTAAAATTATGTTTGACCCCTCACATGTGTAAAATTATATTTTTGCCCCTAGAACTTTTGAAATTTACCTTTGGTCCCTAAACTTGCTAAAATTTCAATATAGTACCAAAATTTTGCAAAAATTGTAATTTATTCCCTTTTAAAATTATAGTTTAGTCCCTAAGCATTTTTGAAATTCCACAATTTAGTCCCTAAATATTTTTGAAATTGTCTTTGGTCCCTACAATCTTATGAAATTGTATTCTTACTCCCTTAAACTTTCTATAATTGAAGTAGTGTCCCCCAAAATTTTGAATTTGTTCTTTGGTCTCTAAAACTTTTGAAACTACACTTTGGACCCCAAACCGTTCTGAAATTGCTGTTTGGTCTCCAAAACTCCCTAAAATTATGTTTTGACCCGAAAACTTTTTGATATTGTAATTTTGTCCCCAAACATTAGTCAGTTATATTTACTGACCTCTACATTTATTTGAAATGGTATTTTTGACACACAAAACTTTGTAAGTTTATCAATTAAGTCCCTATAAGTTTAGATTGTTGTCAATTGAGTTTCTCTTCCTTCATTATTTTGTTACTAGTTTTCTCTATTTGTAAGCGTGTGGATACTTTCATTATTTTTGCATTTAAGCCCATTAAGTTTAAGATTTTGCTCAATTAATTCCAACTTCCTTTTCAATAATTGTTACAGTTATCCATTTTTGTGATAGTTTATCTTCATTTATTCATTAAAATTACTTTTGTTAAGTTAATAATATTATTATTTGTTAGTTTAGTTTTACATATACTTGTACATTGATACATAACCCATTTGTTCATACTTTAAGCTAAAAATAGGGCAATTTTGCACCTTTGGCACATCGAAAGGTACATTTCTAAATCATTTACGTGCAATACTTGGTTAATGTGTTAATTGTTTGATCATTTTCTTTAGCTCATTCTTATTGATTTATTTATTATTATCCATTGTAATTTATATTTTGTAAAAAGGTTTAAGCCTATTGTAATAGATAGGATTATGTGCCATGCTTTTATTACTTTTATTAGGACCTGTATGTTAGAATATTATGTTTATTTGTTTATGTATTTTGTGTATTTATATGTTTATTAGCTTGTCTAGTATATTTATTCTTTGTAGATATATTTTGCTCACACTAGTATAGAAAATTTTCCCTCTTGTGTTAACGTTGGCACAGTGAGTTTCCTCATCCCCATGCTTTCTATGTACGTTTTTATTGTTTATCTACTTTCATTTTATGCTATCCAAAATTCATATAAACTTAGGTTAATTTTTGGAAAACATGAATTAAATCTCGCAACTAGTTTTACTGGGAGTAAAAGGATGCCTAGGTTAATCGTAGTAATCTAGCCTTCCATTTTCTCAATAAGACTCTCGATCATTTTCTTTTATTTTCGTAGACTAAGAGTCATCTAGTATAGAGTTTTTAAGTTATTTATTTTACCTATTTATTTATCTGTTTATTCTACAAATTGTTTCAAATTTCTCATTTTTGCTTTCCCTTCAAACCTTAAGGATTTTTCCCTTTTCTTTAATTTTAGGTTAGTGTCTCGATGCACTTCACACACCAGGTGGTGACTCCATTATTTTGTTTATTTATTTATTTATTTTATAAAACCCTATTCTAGATTATTTTAGGGTTTTAAACCATCATTTTTAAATGTCCCATTTTCCCACTTAGACCCTATTTTTGTACTACTATTATTATACTTATATATTTATTTCTCTTTAATAGTATTATTTCATTTTTCCCATCGAAAAAATAGGGCACGACAATGTGTATTAAGATAATGATGAATTTAGATCTTATTCCTAAATTTGGCATAAACTTGCATGAAAAATATGAAATTTGTGTGCAATCTAAATTACCAAGAAAGTCCTTTAAATCTATGACTAGAAACTGTTCAATTTTAGATCTCATATATAGTATGTTTGTGGCATACAAGTTTATTTTAATAATGTTAAGAGACACTTTATTATTTCTATAGATAATTTTACTAAATATTATTGTATTTTTCCTATTCGAACAAAAGATGAGGCTTTAGCAATGTTCACTTCATAAAAAAATAAAGTAGAAAATTAGAAGGCAAAGAGAATTAAAATCTTTCGTTCAGATAGGGGAGGAGAGTATGTTTCTATAGATTTCTCAAATTTTCGTAATGAAAATGGTATTATCTATCAAATGTCACAGGATCCTCTTTACTGTATCAATGGCATAGTGGAGAGAAAAAAAAAAGAACTTTATTAGATACAGTAAACTGTATGTTATTGAGCTTTGGGCTTCCCAATAATTTAGGGAGTGAAGCACTCTTATCTGAATGTCACATTCTAAATAGAGTTCCTCATAAAATATTAGACATAACTCCATATGAATTATGGAAAGAGAGGAAACCTAACTTAAATTATTTAAGAATGTGGGGGTATTTGGCAAAAGTAAAAATTTTAGAAATTAAAAGAAAGAAACCAGAACCTAAAACTATTGATAGAGTTTTTGTGGGTTATTCTCAAGATAGTATTATTTATAGGATTTAGTAATAAAATTCAAAATCTTTGATAGAAATGTAAACACTATCATAGAATCAAGAGATGTTGTATTTTTTGAGGATATTTCACCTTTAAAAATTTCAATAAATAAACCCAAATATTCTAATTACACGCCAATTTTGGTAGAGCATGATGATGAAAAAATCAATATAGAAGGTGAGTCCTAGACGAAGTAAAAGAGTAAGAGTAGAGAAAAATTTTGGAAATGACTTTTATACATATCTAATAGAAAAGGATCCTCGAACATACAAAGAAGCCACATTATCTATTGATTCGACATTTTGGAAAAAAGCAATAAATTGTAAAATAGAGTCTTTAATTGGTAATAAGATTGGATCGTGACCAAATTACCGAAAGGGTATAGACCTATTGGCTGTATGTGGATATTTAAAAGAAACTTAATCAAGATGGGTCTATAAAAAAATTCAAGACAAAGACTAGTTACAAAAGGTTATTTTCAAAAAGAACGATTTGACTATTTTGATACTTATTCTCTTGTAGCAAAAAATGACGACAATTTAAATATTTTTGGCTTAAATATTCACATATATTTTAGAAGTCTATCAAATGAATGTTAAGAACTACCTTTTCTAAATGGTAAGTTAGAAGAAGAAATATATATGAAACAATTGAAAAGGCTTGTTGTACTCAGATAGGAGAATACTAGGTTTGTAAACTAGCAAAATCCTTATGGGTCTATTTGGTTCCAGGAATTCATTAAAGAAAAGGAATTGGGAGAAAAGGAAAGTGAATTCCTTGAAAAAGTTAGATTCCTTATTTTGTTTGGTTATTAAGGAAAATACTATGGAAAGGAAAATAATTCTTAAGAAAATGATTTTTCTGTTTGGTTTGTGGATTTTGAAGAGGAAATGAAAAAGGAAAATCTTTTTTTTTTTTTCAAAAAGAAAGAAAGAAAGAAATTAACAAATTAGTAGACATAGTTAATTAAAATGATGTTCAAAATATTTTAATTTGATTTTTTATAAAACTAAAAAATTAGTAAACATAGTTAATTGAAATTAGTGCCTATAATATTTTAATTTGCTAATAACATCTCAAGTAAACTTGTCTAATTACCACATTCTCAATCGAGCACCTTCACTTGCAAATACATGTCCATTAAACCATAAAAAAAGCCCACTACTTTGTTTCGGACCCCATAATAACATTGTTGGAGTTCTACGATTCCATTGAAAGAACCGGTCGTTAACTTCAAAAGCTTGAAAATACAAGGTTTTAAAAGCACATAATATTATATTATATAAACCTAGACAACATAACGAGATGACTTCGTTATGGGATTGTAAAATTTTCTAGTAACATTATTGGTTAAAATCATTGTACATTGTCCAGAAAATTATCTCTACTTAGGAATGCAAATTCAAATTTTAATACTTGGATGATATTAATTAGTAGTAGATTAATACAACAAAAAATAGATAACTCAATATCTTATTAAATGAATTAAAATAAATAAACATGATGACAAAACATGAAACTTCTTCTAGTATCCATCCATATCACAAAGTCAAAACCAAAATAATATGAAGGATCAGGCTAGGTCATTTGCAAAAGAGGAGTAAGCTTTTTAAGAGTCTTTCCCAGTTATATTGCTATTGAAGGCAGTGGAAAACATATCTCAATTATATATAATCCTACAATTGCACGTTGTGCTACTCTTATAAGGATTTGTTAATACGCCACTGCAAAATGGTACATGTAGTTTTTTTATCACTTGCAAAATTGCTGCTTGAACCCAATCTCTTATCCTGCGTATCACACTCCCTATTGTAGTTTTGCATATGAAAGCACCCCAAAAAGATTGATGGTACTATTTTCAAGGCTGGATCAAGAGTATCTGTCACCATAGTCAAGCACATCACCTCATTATCCCAAAAGTATTGTTACATTCTTAACGTGTTAGCTTCATAAACACTTGATGATCTTGCACTTGAATTCTTCAAATATTCTACCAAAGCAGAATGTTAAAAATCATAATCTAAATTCTAAAAGCATAGTAAGACTTCCTAATATTTCTAAATCAAAATATTTAAGAACATAAGTTGCATCTCTCGTTCGTCTAGATTAAATTTAATGTAAATATATGTGTAGAGATTTCTAAGCATGTTAGTTTCAAATTTAATGCATACATGTGTGTAAAGAGAGGGAAAAGAGAAAAGAGATGATCAATATTATTGATCAAGGTATTAAATAATGTCTATCTTTGGCTACCTGCAAACCAAATAGAGAGTTAGTTCAAATGAAGGACACCATCAGAATATAAGCAGAGAACACTTGACATAGATGACTTGCTTTCATGGCTTCCATTAAATCTCGAACCAAAATCCTTGAATTAATCCACATGCAAGTATTTTTTTTTTTGTTCCATGCAAGCTGCACCTTTCACCACATAAAGAAAAACTCGATTAACAAACTTTTTGTACATAATAATTACCTGTCGAAGTGCACACCCGAGATCAAAGGAAATTGTCTAGAGAAACAAATTGAACTACCATGCTTACATGTCAACAAAAGTTCAGGGCCACAACTTTGGATACATGCAAACCAAATAGAGAGTTAGTTCAAATGAAGGACACCATCAGAATATAAGCAGAGAACACTTGACATAGATGACTTGCTTTCATGGCTTCCATTACATCTTGAACCAAAATCCTTGAATTAATCCACATGCAAGTGTATAGAGATTTATTTATTTTTTGTTCCATGCTTCTGCACCTTTCAATATAAAGAAAAACTCGATTAACAAACTTTTTGTACATAATAATTACCTGTCGAAGTGCACATCTTTTCAAAGGAAATTCTCTAGAGAAACAAATTGAACTACCATGCTTACATGTCAACAAAAGTTCAGGGCCACAAATTTTCAAGTGCATCCAAAAACTTGGCAAATTTTAAAGTTTAAACAATCCACCAGTTCTCCTCAAACATAAACTATCATCCTAAAGGAAATTGACAATAAAAGAAGTTCACCACATCAAAACCAAGACAAGTAGAATAACCAACTTCCTTTGCACCATAAGGCTTTATCACCTTATGAGATTCATTCATTTCCTAACAATGTTTTCAACTTTGACCTAAAACACCAAGCCTAGTGTCACAGAACTTCTACCTGACACGAATCCGGCGTGCCAAGGCAGAATAAGAAACCTGTGATGGCACCAAAATTTCGCCCAGCAAACTTTGTCTCCATTGTGTCAGCCAACCCGTCCCACACTCGTATTTAGTTTTCACTCGTTTATGGCAACCGTTGCACACACAAGCACGAAGTTTAGGCAACACACAAGAGCAAAACACAACCAAATGAAAGTAAACAGCACACAAGCATATTACGGCCCCAAGCCAACCCTTGCAACACTTTTATTCCGTCAAAAGCTTACAATGGGACTTTTTACAAACATCTGGTGTGCAGAACACTCTTGGCCTAAATCCTCACGGATTCCTCTTGCCAAGTCTCTGACTACCAGGTATTTATAGGGAAAATGTGCTTGACAAGCCCAACCACCTAGTTTTGCTGGACAAATAAAACGCCTACAACTAGGCTACCTGGCCAACTAGCAGCACACATGGCCTGATCATGCCCCAGAAGGTGGTAACTACCACAACCGCCCACTAAGCACTACTCCACGTGCTGCCAGCATTTTCAGCCATTTCCTTGCACATGCAGCCAACCAACTCAGCCAAGTAGTCCCACCCAACCGAGCTGTGACACGAAGTCCAACTTCCACTGATTGCTAGCTCCCGTGCGAGTGCACTTGCCCGACGTGCACGCTACCTAGCCGTTTCCCGCAACTGTCCAGCACATAGGCAACCCGTTGCCTACGTTCCTCGGCCAACACTCTTGCTGACCAGCCTTCCCACCCACAAGGCTTCACTTGGGCTCCCAGCAATGCCCAAGAATGTGCCACAAGCCATGCCCAACTCGTGTGCATGTGTGCACAGGTCTGTTCGTGTCACTGCCGTTTGCCAACATTTACCCAACTCGTTCGTGCCCGTGAGCTGCACAAAGCTAACGTTTGCCAACGTCCGTCCCGAAGCCATATGACCATGCCTACCACTCATAGGATATGGGGAAAGGTGCCCAACAATGTCCACGGGTTGCCCTGCCCGCCTGGTGGCCTAGCCCACCGGCCACCCAGGAAGTGGAGTGAGCATACTTTCCCTATATAAGGTTTGGAAAAAAAATTCCAAGTGACAGCAGTTGACACTAATTTATTAAAAAACCAGTAGAGCCATTCGGGCCACCCAAGATCCCATCAAAGCTGGTCCAAATGATGCCAAAGCTTCCCTAAGGACTTCCAAAACACCAAGGCATGGTTTTGAAACACTTAGCACGACAACGGCTCAAGTCGGCCCACCTCTGTTTGCCAAACTCCCACACTGCCTTGCCGACAGCCAGTTTGCAAATCTAGCCAACATGCAGGCTGTTTGGGGCCAAGCCTGCACACAGCCTTGCCGATGCGTGAAATCATGCCAAAGGGTCTAACACCTAGTCAAGTTATGCAATCTAAAATTGGATAGAGCAATATAATTAGTATCACTTTGGTCCCATGACACCTATCAAGACTTCACTGTCCTCTTTGCCAAGACTTTGCTGTCAATTACTCACTAAATTCTAAAATTTGACTTTGACCTCCACAAACCTAAGCTTTTGCTATTCTCCACTAATTTAAACACCCTGCATAAATCATCCATTATGAACAGATTATATCAACTTAAGGCTAATTTCTAGGGATTATGTATAAAGTCAAAACACCACTCAAAATCTAAATCAGTATGCTTTATCTGTATATCTCAGGCTCATCAGCGCAATCCATCATATAAATAGATACACAATACACATTTATATATGTAATTTAGTACCACTTATATTAAATTCCACAAAATATATATCCCTTCACACAACTAAGAAAAGAAAATTAAAATTTTCAAGAAGTATCATTCAAATTAGCCAGAGACTATTGAATTGAAGGTTTTAATTTAACATCTTCCATTATCATCATTCTATTACAATTAAAGTGACCACCAATGCTAGTGTTTAAAGAAGACAAAAAGAAAGCTTTGTTCCCAATCTGTACTAAATCAGAAAAATGGCTATACCTCTCCCACATCTCTCCTTCATTCTTCTACCAATATACGCACATTTCCACTAATTTGACTCCAATAACCTTACATTTTTCACCACAAACATTTTCATAGTTTTCAATTTTCCATAAAAAGAACAGCTAATCCCTCCAAATTATCATTCTTCAAAATCCTCTCGAGCAAAAATAAAATTAAAAAAAAAGAGAAGAAATTGAAATAAAACTCACCAGGGAAAATATTTGGCATCATCAAGGCCTTTCGATCCAGATGTAGATCGAACAAGAAGGAGCACTCGGCTGCGGGCATGAAGAATAGCCAGAGAGAGGGGGAAAAAAAAAGGAACAATAGCCGGAGAAAGAGACAGGAGGGATTAGGTAGGAGAGAAAGAAGTCATTGCATTGTGAAGGGTTTTCTTGTTTTCACCCGAATTCTAAAATGACCCGTTTAAGATTCGCGTGTTATTCGAGTTCTTTTCTCGATTCCTTCATTTCCTCATCAAAAGGTAAGGAAATGAGTTTTAGGCAAAATAAGTTTTCTATTTCTCTAGTATTTTCCTTAATTCTTTTTCCACAATATTTTCTCCGACAACCAAACATGGGAAACTGATTATGATGGAATTTCAGACAGACCCTATATGGATTGAAACAATCTCCAAAGCTATGGCATGTATCATGAGAAATTTGATCAACTTATTTTATCAAATAATTTTCTAATTAATGACTCTAAAAAATATGTTTACAGTAAAATCACTAATCTTAGTTGTGTTATATTATGTCTTTATGCAGATAATATTCTCATCTTTGGTGACACTATGAGAATTATTAAAGATACTAAAAATTTCTCGTCAAATAACTTTGACATGAAAGATTTAGGAAAGACTAATGTTATTTTGGAATTAGAATTTTACGAAATCCAACGGGTATTATAAGTACACAATCATATTATACTAAAAAAAATTAAAGAAATTGAATGGGTATGAGTGTAAACCCGTGAGTACTCCTTATGATCCCAATGTGAGACTAAGAAAAAATATGGGAGAGCCTATTTCCAAATTATAAGTACTCTCATGCATCTTACAAATGCTACAAGACTTGATATAGCACAAACTATGGGAAGATTAATTATATATATATATGTATATAAGATATATATAAAAGTAATCTTGATAAGAGTCATTAACACTGCACTAGAAAGGATACTTAGATATCTAAAATATATCATATCATTCAATATACATTATCGGGTTAACCTGCTGTACTCAAAGGCTATAGTGATGCAAACTATATCTCTGATTCAAATGAAACTAAAGCCACTACCGGATATATCTTCACATTAGGTAGAGCGGTGGTTGTATAGAAATCCTACAAGCAAACGTGTGTTTCTCGATAATCTATGGAATCTGAGATGACAGTACTAGATGTTATGACATAACAGGTAGAATGGCATAAGAGTTTATTAATGGATATTCTTATTGTTGAAAAGTCAATTCCTGCAGTTTGCCTTCATTGTGATAATCAAACTGCTATTATAAAATATAAGCTAAAGAACTCAAATGAGCAAAAGAGACATCTGCGCTTGAGATAGAAAACTATTATGAGTTTAATTAAAAATGGAGTAGTTGAATTGGATTATATTTCATCTTCAAGAAATATTACAGATCCGTTAACCAAGGGACGACCTAAAAAAAGCAAGTCTTAGAATTTTTAGTTGGGATCGGACTAAAATCCATAAATTAGAAATTACTGATTGTGGCAACCCAACATTTCTGACCGGATATCCTAAAACGAAAGTTTAATAATTGGAGAAGTTCCATGCACACTTTTTATTTTTAGTCCCACCATGGTTCCATGGTACTTAATGTAGTAGTAAGGAAGAACTTATGTTTTGAATGAATTCATAACCAATAGGATATGCTTCCATTACACTCCTTGAAGAATTCACCTATTTGAGTATAGTTGTAAAGGCAGTAACCTATGGGCTTTTCTCTAAAACACTCTAGAATCAAGATACCACCACAAGGCCGTTAATGCATGACTCTATTTATAAACTCAACAAAAATCTCGTATAATATGTATGATTAATTGAAATTTAGGTTAGAAAATATTAATTCAAGAAGCAAGTTCACTATGGTTCTTTTGAATGGATTTTTTCATACCAAGTGAGGTACAAGTCCACAAGATATCTTCACTGATTATTCTAATGAAATGTATTGTAAAAGACTGTTTTTGCATGTCTAAATTGTAAATCATGTGGGAGATTATTGGATTTAATTAAAGTAATTCAATATTTATTGTACCTTTACGTAAAATAATTATTAATAGACACATCTTTTTGATGTAAAAAGCACATCTATTAGAATGTTACCATTGGGATCTAACTTTAGATGAATAGTCACATAACTTATGAATGAGTAGGCACATCTTTAATATTCATATCTATTTATGAATGAAAGAACACATCCATTAGGTGTTTTATGAAAGTGCATGTTTACTAGAAAAATGTACATTGGTATTGTTTATCTATAAATATCCAACCGCAAGAGTCTAAATTTACATTCCAATCTTGAATCTTTTACTTTTCTCTTGTCTCCAAACTTCTATCATATATTTAGTCTAAATTCCTATAAAAACAGTTAAGAGATTTATAATTCTTTTGGTCTTCTATTTAGTGCACATTAGAAGATCTCTGTATGGTTGGTTGCATCTGTATGAGAGTAGGAAGTAATCATTGCTATTTGCACCAAAATAGCGGCGAAAATCTACTTTGGAGAAAGTGCCTATTATAGCATGCCTCGAATTGATTTTTTAACTTACAAACTCTCTTTCTTTTATTGTTAACCAATTGTGTTACTGTGTGTTTTTCGTAATATTTCCATCTTTAGTGTTTTTTCCAATAGGTTGCGGTACACATTCCAGTTGCTATATTTGTAAAATTTGGTGCTTTTATGCCTATCTATGCCTGAATTGTTTCAGAATTTTTTTTTTTTTTTTACTATCACACAATTTTTCCCCTTTTATTGATCAAAAAATCAACCATTTGGCTGTGAAAAACATTGTCAGCATCAAAACTTTATCAACATCCAATTAAGTTAGAATACTAATTGTATAATAATAAAAGAAAGAAAAATATATGTTGGCGTTAGAAAAGTGAGCGTAGCAAACTGATGTTGTCTTCCCATTTTATTTATATTTTCCTTTCCTTTTATGTAATAAAATAAGACCAATTTTGGATTGTTGAAATTTTACTACCTGTATTTAATTCATCTTATATAGTTTCAGTAACCTTTTGCTGCCATACTGTGTGATTCTATATGATGCTTCTGCATCAAGTTGGTTGTCGGTAGGAATCCAATTATTCTTTATTATTTCTAGGTTAGATTTTACATGAAATTGCCATTTAATTAAATCTTTTGAGTAGAAGAATGTATTTATAAGTTTTGAATTGTGCTCTTTTGATATTCTTCAAATTGGCTACTAAGTTTTTGCAGTTTAAGTATGAAGTTTTATAAGTTCTTAAACCTTCTTTTCCTTTTGAAATTATCACTATTGTACAGTTTAACATATGCACAAATTCCTCTTCTAAATTGCTTAGGTTCATTTTAGATTATCTGCAGCATTGGTCCCATCAGGTGTTTATTAGTACTTATTTTCTCATTGCAAGTTCTTATTTTTGAGTTTATTTGATATCACAAAATTTTATGCCAAATTTATGCCTGGAATAAAGTGAACAGTGACTTTCTTACCCTGCCTTTCAGTTTTTTAATGGGTCATATGGAATTACGTAGATACGATATCCAGGATGCTTCAATTTCACAAATTAGTTTTTTGGTTCAATATACAGGTATTTTTTGCCCGATACTGTTTTGTTTTGTTTTTGAGTAGTCGATCACTTCAATGAAACAATCTTGGAGTGTCGCTATAGTTACTAATTCAATGGACTGCATCGTTCTGATTCCCGAACTAGAAAAGCCGCCGGGGCATGAAAACACAAAGTGCATGAGCACACAACTCTTAGCTCTAGCTGCCTTAAATTTCATGTGGTATCACTTGATCCAAATTTGAGGAATCTGCAAATTGACATTGAGCATATAGTTTCAACTCGCAATATGACAACTATGGTCATCCTTCTGCCTTATGATGGCACTTTGATGCTTCACAATTGAAAAGAAGAAATTTGGGAGTTTAAATTTATATGCATTGCCTTCACCTCTCCTAGTATTAGTTTTGTTTTCAGGATTACAGTATTTTACATGTAGACAACCATTACAGTAAATTATCTGCTGAATCTTATTATTCAAGTATCATCAGCTCTCTGTTGCTTGCATTATTCATCTTCGTCATTGGTTTGAACCAATCACCATACAAGTTCTTCATCTTTTTTTGTCATTTAGCCCTCATATTAGCTTTAATCGCAAAATAATCAAGTATAGTATCAACAAGAAACATTCTTCATTTTATGCTAAACCTAGGTACCACGACGCGAATTGTGAGGTGAAAAACTAGTTTTGCTTTAAGAAGTAACTTCAATATTATGTCTAGTATGATTTTACAAGTATGTTCGTCATATTTACAAGTATCATTTTTTTTTTTTCATATTTTTACTTTTTGTTATTTCAGTCCAATTATTGATGGAAAATGACAAAAAAATTTTAAGAATGCACTGAAGTGTGGGAAAAAGAATCTTTAGGCTACAAATAAAAGAATAAGTTCGGGATGCAATGTAGAAGATGACCACAAATTGGTAATGGGTGCAAAGTGGATTATACTCTATTATGTTAATTAAATAATTGACTCAATATTCCATTATATATATATACACATTTAGACACATGCATACACATGTGACTGACTGTTTTCTCTCAGCAACAGGGGTATTTTGCTTGGGGACCTCGCTGTAGTGAGCCCCTTTTGACTACTTTGCGTAGTTTCACCATTTTGCGTCTAAATTCTCCGTTCGATATCTAATTGATGTGCCATTTATTTCTTTGTGACCCTAAAATAAGAATGTACATTATTATCGATAATATAACTTAAAAATAGCACATAAACACTTAAAAAGAACTAGAAATAAAAGACAAACAAGAACGCACATAAATTCTAATTTTGGAAGGAATTAGATAAATAAGCTAAACACAACTCTAAACACATAAACACCTAAATATAAGTTAAATAATATCAAATAAATATTAAAACATTATATTAAATATCTATTAACTCATAGAAATAGAAATGCATAAAAACAGCAATATTACATAAACCCTACGAGCACCGAAATTAGTGCAAAAATTGTACGAAAAAGAACAATGAATAACCCTAATTTCTCAAGATAATTACTTCTAAGACTTTTTTTTTAACTTCCATTCATCCTAGTATAATTACCGTAAAGAAGAGCAGTCTGTCTATATCAACATTTACTGCAAAACAAGCTCGATACTCCTAGTCAAAGTAACAAAACACACTTTCAAAATCAACCCTTAAAAGACAAAAAGAAAAGAGATGGCAAGTAAAAGACAAAGAAAAGAGATGGCAAGCACTTGCCATCCGGGCAGGTTATACATTGCAAAGGTACATCTTGCTTTAGCTTTTGATACATTCTAATGTATAAATATAAACTATTTTTTCACAAATATTATTTAGTCTTAGAATCAAGAAAAGTGCATGATCAACATTAGTCTCATGAACTTATGGAGGCTAATTTTGTTTGTTCATTCGTAAACCTTTCAGTTTACGAGATAGTAGTAGATAAGATTTTTTTGTTAAGCAAATTTGTATGGACTCCGACGGTAATATTACTCATTATTTTCTAAATAATAATTTTAAATTATTAGTTAAACATGTTTTTAAGACCATTTTTTATGTCACGTGTATCACGTTTTAAAACGTTACTTGAGCACTTTTCCGAATAGGACTAATTCCATATTGCACCTCTCAATTTATATCCAATTTTGTATCCCAAATTTTTGTGTTGGATACTTTATGTTCCAAACTCTCAAATTCATCCCATTTCAACTCTTTTCTAACACCATATAAATAATTACTGAATACTTATATCAATCACTATTTAAATGATCACAAATTGAAAAGAATTATTTTGAATTTTTTTATAAAAAATAATTTAAATAATGAACTAACCTAATTTGACTAAGAATTAATTGGAAATTATTGAAACCCTAATTAAAATTAATTAAATATCTAACGAAGGCAAATTAAAATAAAGAACGAAATTAAACAATGAATTAATACTAAATTAAAATGCCTAACTAAACTAGGCAAAAAGAAATTGAATAGTTAAATGGAAAAATTGAAGTGAAAATAATTAACTAATAAATACTAAAGGTACTCAAACCCTCCGAAAACTGTCACAGGTTCTTCGAAAAATCCACGAATCCAAAATCACGAATTGTAATAAATCCACTAACAAATTCTTGAAATCGAAATTTAAAAATTTCTAAAGAAATTATTGCAAAAAAGTATAAAATTATCAAGAGAGAAAACCCTAGCGGCTATTCTCAAAAATACCTAAAAAACTCTCTCTCTCATTTTGTAACCCACAATTGCTTTTCTTCACAATCCTTGATGGCCCACAATTACTCCCTTGCACACATGCACGTTGATCTCCTTGCCACAAGCCTTGCTTCAGCATATGAATATCCTTGCTGCAAGGAATGTCTCTGCCAAAGTGAATTTGGTCAGGCTCAAACGAGCCTGGCTTTCCTTATTATTATTATTTGCTTTTTTATTATTCAGGATTGCAAATCTCCACTTTCTTTCTGTGTTAATCAGACTTCTAAAATTACCCTTTCTTGCATAACACAAACAAAAGAACATTACTAATGTAATTTTAACACAAATTTAATATTAAAATTTACCAAAACACATAAAACACACAAAACCTAATTTTAACCTAATAACCCTAAATCACACACAAAATACCTAAAATTAGGGTCACAAAACATCAAATTAGGGTTCATAATAAATAAATTATTCCCAAATTTCTAGAGTTATCAACTCCCTCCAACTTAATGTTTTGCACATCCCGGACGAAAACAAAAGAAAAAGACTAACACAATAGCACAACTACTAAAATAAAAAAAACCCACACAAAATTAACTCTTCTCATGTACAATAATAAAATTTTTAATGAAAATTCAATTGAATTCCACACTCACATAAGAAAATTCATCTATAATTCCACAGTCATCATGACAATGCAACCACTCCACTCACAAAGAAAAAGTATGGAAAGCAGAATCACTCCCTAACCTATCTTGACACGATTTGTGAGCTACTAACTATAGTTTAACAAATGACAACCTAGTCAGATATTCAAAAGAATGTTTTCATCCCATAATCACTACTACGAATTAATTCAGACCAAATATGAAATAGAATTTTATCGGCTTGTAATGTAGGCTAAGGGACAAGGGTAGGATAAATTTAGGTAAAGTACCTTAAATCACCATAGTTACATCACATTGAAGATATTGAACCAAAATTCCCAAATACATATCCGAACCACACCATCATTTAACCAACCTTAACCAACAACATAGAAGGCTACAACATGCCTTCTTTATTCACAACAAAACGATATCTGAACTTGAATAACAGTTTTTTTCCTTTGTTTTTTGAATCTTTTTTTTTTTTTACTTTTGTTTTGTTTTTTTTAATAATAACTACAATAATAACAATACCAACTAACATCCATAATAACCTCATAATAAACAAGGACTTCAACTAATCAAACTATCATCTTGTTTTTAAGTCCCAACAAACAACACATCACAATTAATTCTACCAAAACAACTTAACAGTATCGATGTCATTAACACTAACTAAGGTGATGGGTAGAAAGATGTGAAAGCAAAACACAAGGATAAAGTGGTTAAATAATGTGGTTACCAATGAAAAATAAGCTTATAGGCTCAAAAAGGGACACTAGGAATAATCATAAAAAGTGGTCTTTTTAGCCTCAAACGATCCAAAGAAATCACCTAAATCATCTCTTTAGTCCAAACTTCATTCATACTTTGCAAATATGAAATGACGACTAATATTTCACTAGTTAAATCTAAGTTGCAATAGGTGGTCAAGGCTATCACTCATTTAAAAATTTACCAAATTGCCACACATACTCACACATTGTCACACATTGTCATATAAGGGTGATGTCACATTCCATGAATCAATGGGGGTTAAAGAACAAAAATTCCTATACATATGCGGATTCAACAAAAAAAATTTCCAAAAATTATTGATACATAAAAGAGTCAATTAAGTATAGAAATTCTCCTAAAACACACTTTAACAAAAACATAACCCAATCAACTAAAACAACCAATACGACGATAACACACAACTATAACATAGATCTCTCCCCCTAACTTGAGTAAAACATTGCCCCCAAATTTTTCTACAAAAGTAGGAGAAGAAATAAAAAATAACACACAAATAGTACCACAACACCGGAACCAATGTAAGCACCACAAAAATCATAACAAATGTCAACAAAATATATACTTAAAAATTATGGGAAAAAATTTTACAAGTAAAATTAATTACCCACAATGTAAGCACTAGGTAAGAATCAAAATAATAATTAACTAGAAAACATTGATTCTTACTTAAACCATCAATTGCTAAAAAATAAATAATGGAAAGATCCTACTTGAACCAATGGAAAAATAATTGGTGATGAAAAACTCCGTTGATGAAGTAGAATAACCTTTCCCCAATTTGATTGGAAACCCTTGACTTGAAGGAGAAGAAGCCATGATAAGTTCAAAATTGTGCTATATAGACCTTTATTTGTCATTTACCACGTTTTTATGTGTTGTAAGCAAGATTTGAGTTATTATTGAGTTTAATTTGGTTATTCTCAGTTTTTTGTAGGGTTAAAGTGAAAAAGGGCTGAAAAATTTGGGAAAAGATGAAAGAAAATGCTAAGAGCGGAACATGCACGAGTATGAAGTCATTTCGGATGGTGTTTCGTATTTTAGGTGTAACTTTTGATCCTGAGCTCCGATTGAGGTCATTTAAGATGCATTGGAAATCGAAGGCAAAGAGCTACAACTTTTGTGTTTTACACTTTATCAAATTACACAAGCATCAAGGTGAAAATCGAATCCAAAAGAGAGCACAGTTGAGGAAGCCAGCGCACATGCGCTTGAGCTGTGCAGCGCATGTGCACTACATCCAGAAGCAGATTCCCAGAAGTGGCTCGCGTGCACATGTGCGCTAAGGTCCCTACGCATGTGCGCAGAGAGAAATAGGCCAGGACCTCACTGTCTCGCACGCACATGTGTGCAAGAAGACCCTAGCGCATGTGCGCGGAAGGTTGAAAAGGCGTGAAGTGGATTTCCAGCAGGTTTCTTAGCCTGTACGGACTCCATTTCAGCCGATGTCATGTCCTTATCCATAAATCCTTGCTTGTAACCCTAATACTTAATATAAATACCCCATTTAGGATGAGAGAAAAGAGATCGACACTTTTATTTTCTTTTGGCTAGGGTTTTTAGCAGTAGAAATTCTTCTTTATTCTTTCATGGCACTTTGTGCCTAAACCCTTTTCTTGGTAGAGGGAATTGAAGCCATGGTCAATTCTACAAAGTTGTGAGACTTCTTAGTGCTTGAATTTATTCAATTATATCTCAAGTATTGATTATTTTTCTGCGATTAAATTTATGATTGTTCTTTTTAACTTGTTATTGCTGCAAAATACTAAGTTATTAGAATTAATCTATAGCTAAATTGTTTTAACCGCGTGTGTTTAATTCAATCTATGAAGCAACTGAATTTGATAATTACTAGATAGGGTTAGTGTTATTGAATTTAGGGAATTTAATCATCTAATTGGCATAACCGCTTGTGTTTATGTTTAGTTAGTCTAATTGTTCTTCTTGATTTTAAAACTTCTATTAATTGATCTTTGGCGCGTGTCTGGGTTAAATTAATAGTTAGGGTTAATTGGATCACGTGTTGAAAATTAACCAACTTTAGAAAGAAATAAGAATCAACTTTGAATTGGTATTCGTTCGGGTTAATTCTTCAATTAGTACTTGATATAAAATTGAATTATCTTGTGTGTCAATGATCGACTAATGAAATTGCTATGGTGGATATGACCAAATCCAAGACTTTTCTTATACCAAATTTTCTTCAATTATTTTATTGTTTTAATTTTGAGTTCAAAAGTATTCAAAAACCCCCTTTTCCATTTAGCAGAAGAATAAACTCCGTTCTCTGTGGGACGACCTGTACTCACCGCTACTACATTACAATTGAGAGTTGTTAATTTTGGGTGCTTACGACAGCATTGCAATACTCCGCATCATATTATTTGCACACCAAGCCATACAAAGGATAGAGTTTTGCGATGAAGGACATGATAAAATTATGGTGGGGTGGGAAAAATTAAAGAGAAAAAGTGAAGAAGAAGAAGAAAAACAAAGGGAGAAGATAGCAGTGGTTGTGATGGGTTTGATAGAGTAGTGAGAAAAAGCTAAGAAAGAGAAGTGTTGGGTGGGGATGGAGAATAAAAGATTGTCATGATGGTGTGAGAAAGATATGAGGATGTGGGGAAGAAAAGTTGGGTGGTGGGGTTAGAGAGGAAAAAAGGAGAGAAGAAGAAAGAAGGAAAAGAAGAAGAAGAGCAGAGGGGGAAATAGTTTTTTTTTTTAAACAGCAAACTTGCTTGCTGCACAAGCTTATATGCTGTTTTAAATGCACTTCCACTTCCACTTCCACTTCCAACCTACAAAACAATATGCACTTAAATAATATCATATAAACTTAATAATTAAGACATTAATAGTAAACTAAACTACTAAGTCTCCACTAAAGCAGAAAAATGAATAAACTTGGGTTGTCTCCCAAGATGCACCAATTATTGTCTTAGCTAGATATGTGAATGGGACGATTATATGATATAACAAAGGATGCATGGCCTGCCTTTTCTTTTTGGCTTCCATGGATGTTCGAGCAAATATTGATTAGACAATTCAGTTCATGAACAAGTAATAATTAAAACCTTAATAACTCTAATCAATACTTACATACACTCACAAGGATACGAGGTATGTTTGTAGATAGGGTAAGTATGGATCGTTTCCTCGAGGACTATCGGTTAATTATTAGGGTTTAGAAATCTACGAACTAGTTAGACAAATCAATTGCAAGATTTTTGTTCTATGCTAACTAAATCAAGTCAAACTACTAGAAAACTAAAACCAATTATCAAAAGCAATTAAGGCTAGGAGAAACAAGAAAGTAAAACTACAGAAAGCAATAAAATTCACCAGAAACAAAGTTAAATTAATGCACTAGAAAATAAACACACAGGCTGATCAATATTAAAATAAAACTGTTAAATTGCAAAAAAAAAAAAAAACTAGAGTTAAATTGAATTTAAATCAAGAAATCAAACTCAATAGCATAGCGGAACAAAAATTTGATGTGCTTCAAGTCTTGAAGAAGAAAAATAAAACCATAGCTATGATTTTTTTTTTTTAATTTTCTATTCTAACCCTAATCTATCTAATAGCTGCTATTATTCTCAACTCTCCTCATAATAGGGTATTTATAGGGATTACATTAGGGTTTTAGATCCCTAAGATGATAAAAATACGTTAAAACTTGATAAGGAGTCCAACCGGGTAGAGAAAATTTCTAAAACAATTAATTCACTTAAAATGCAGCTCGGCGTGCACACATGTGCAGGATTTCCTTGCACATGTGCACAAATTCCAATAGCAACAACTCCCTTTTTTCGGCCTGCGCATTTCCTTGTGCATGCGCGCAAATTCTAGATTGTCAGCTTCAATTTTCACCTTGATTCTGACCTCACTGCTGTTCATCTGGAATTTGGAAAACCTCAAAACATGAAAGTTGTAGCCTCTCTTTTAGTATTCCAAAACATCTTGAATTACTTCAATTAGAGCTCGAACAAGAAAGTTATGCTTGAAACTCTGAATAGTGTTCAAATTCGTTCCTCGCCGGTGCACGTTTTGCATCATTTTGATTTTTCTCCAATTTTTTGATCCTTTTGGCTCCTTTTTTACTCAAGACCTACACAAACTAAAACTAAAACATTTAAGCTCATAATTGACTCAATTATTGCTTAAATCACATGAAAATAGAGGTAAACGACACATAAAATATTCTACATTTATGAGCTCATCATATACCTTATACTTAACTTTTGATCGTTCTCGAGCAAAATAGAATTAAAATAGATAAGTTCATCACAAATGCTCCCAATATATCTCAACAATTATCCACACGAATAATCAAGAACCATGCCATCATCAGAAGTAATCTAAAAACTCCAAAGTTCAAATGCTAATAAAACTCTAGACATAAATATGGTATCCGATGTGTGTGTAAATATAGCATTTAATAAAAACTTAGGTTTAGGGACACCTAGATTAAATCATGCAAACTTTTAAATTTGTTTTGAGCACCTCATAACTCACTTTTCTTACAGATCCTCTAATATAGACAACTCACTTAATTTAAATCGAGTAGAACTTTTTAGCTTGTAACGTTAGGTTAGAGTATTGGCTAATCAAGGAAAGGAAAAGGATATCACAAGACAAAGAAAGAGTTTTAACTTAATGCTGGCCACATATAAAAATAAAATCTCTTCTCCAACACATTAAATACCAATCCTTCATAGAAATAACACCACACTTAATCAACAAACACCCATAAAATTTTTATACAATAAAAAAAGAGCCTTTCTTTTTCAATTTCAATCCAACACGCCAACCTTTCTCCGGACATTTATTTATCAATTTTTTTTATGTCTGCTCCTAATACGAGTACTAGTACCAGCATCAAGACATAGCATAGTAATCAGATTTGGGAACCACATGTACAAGCCAGCTGGCTTGACAATTGTGATATATCAAATTTCCTAGCTAATCAAGTAGCCTATATCCATCGGTCGACCAAAAGCAATAGTATAGAGTAATTTGGCTTGCTCTAAGGTCACATGAGTTAAATGACTTATTGAAAGGAGACGAACACAAATAAATTTAAACCAAGCATACCAAACTAGCTGAAGCTTACTGGCATTGTAATGGCGGGCAACGTCCCCTGCACCATTTGTTCTTTCTATAGCTCTGGTGTAGACCAGATTCGTGATGTCATTCAGCTCCATATTATTGTCTCGAATCATCGGCTATTCGTCATTGTAAACCCGATTTACTCATAGCAATCGATTAATTGTACTGCCGGAGATATTCATTGATTTATCCTGAGTAAAAACTTTATACTCCGCATAGTGATGCATATTAGCATAAAATTCATGGACCACTAGGAGCACGGATTTCATTGGAGTATAAACGAAAAAATTCTAACCATGTGCCTTCACAACGTTACGAGACGATTTCAGGAGCTCCAGTGGTGGGAATTTCTATACTCCTCTCTTTTATTGCCACCCTTTTTACAATATCGGACTCATATATTTTGTAGGTTGCGGCATTTTGAAATTGCTTTGGAATGTGTTCCTCCTCTTGCTCCGAATGTTCTTGTTGCTCTGAAGAAGATGCTCTATCGGTAAGCTTGCGTTTGCTCGTCATACCTTAGAAAAAATATACTGTTAGATGGAACATACACAATTAACAAGCCACCCCACACTTATTTCATTGTCCACCGTCGTACTAAAAAAAAAACATAATATTCTCATCAGCAATTAACACATGATAACTCTAGTACTAAGTTATGCATAATTTAAACCAAAACACTCCTAAATCCTTTATTAATTACAAAAATCAAATAGGGAGTAGTCATATGATATATGAGAAATCTATAGAATCAAATTCGTCCACAAACACCAAAGGATTTAACAATTTTACTCATTCAGACATCTTACCGAATACTTGGCACGCATAGATACTGAACAATTAGAGAATTTTTCCATATAAAAGGTGCACACATATACTCCCAATTCAGCTAAACAAGCACAAAACCCACACATCTAACATCCAAGAACATAATTGAACAATAATAAACACAACGAAAGTATGTATTTTTTTTCAAAAAAAAAAAACTCCTTCCAACAATGTATTAACCCAGCAAGAAGAAATTGAAGGGATTAAATGAATATCATATCTCAATGAAGTTTATGATTGTAAAAGTGAAGAAATCTTGATGTGGATTAATGAGAAAAATGATTGAATTGAGGGTTGTGAGTCTTGGGGTTGAGAGGATTTTGGAAAGAGAGAGGAATTTGAAAGGATGTAGTTGGGCTTGAATGGGGAAAAAAAAACCATCTACCCCTTATAATGACTTGCGCACGTGCAAGGTAAACTCGCGCATGTGCGCGAGTCAGGCAAAAACACAATTTCGGGTATGTGACTTGTGCACATGCGCAGCTAAAGCTCGCGCATGTGCGCGAGTCGAGAAAAGATTATTTTTTGGTTTCTGAAAATTGCGTACATGCGTACCAATTGGTGGGCATGTGCGTAATTTAAGACCCTTAAGCAAGCAAAATTGATCCCCAACTATTCAAACCAAATATAAAACCATGAAAACACATGTTAGTCCAGTTAGTATGCAACTTAGGATGATATGCACATAAATAACAACCATAAAAACCAAACATGCACAAACAAAATTATAAAAAGACATGGGTTGCCTCCCATGCAGTACCCTTATTTATAGTTTTAGAATCGACTTTGGCATGTAGGATCAAGAATTAGCGAGGTGAACGGTTTTCCGTTCTTCGTGGATAATTCCACTGTGGTAGTGCTTTACCTGGTGGCCATTCACTTTGAAATTTCCTTGACTCCCTTTTAGCTCCACCGAGCCATACGGGAATACTCGTACCACCTCAAATGGCGAACCATCTTGAGTTCAATTTTTTGAGGAATAACCGTAATCTTGAATTATACAGTAAAACCATGTCCCCATATATGGTGACTTTAAATTCTATCCCAGAAATATGCTTGTCATGCCAATCCTTCGTTTTCTCTTTGTAAAGTTTTGTATTGTCATAGGCCTCTCGTCGAAATTTATCCAATTTGTTGAAGTTGAGAAGCCTTTTCTCCCCCACTTCCTTTAGATCATAATTCAGAATTTTAATTGCCCAGTGTGCCTTGTGCTCGATTTCTACTAGAAGATGAAAAACCTTACCATAAACCATTCGATAACAAAATGTTCCTATTGAAGTCTTGAAGGCTATCCTATATGCCTATAGAGCGTCATCAAACTTTTTGGACCAGTCCTTCCTCGAAGAGTTCACGGTTTTCTCAAGAATACGTTTCAGCTCCCGATTTGACACTTTCACCTACCCAAAGGTTTGCAGGTGATATGTTAGGGCTATTTTGTGGGTTACATCATATTTGGATAAGACGGATTCGAATAAAGAAATTTTGAAGTGCAATCCTCCATCACTAATGATAGATCGCGGAACACCAAATCGTGAGAAAAAGTTCTTTCTCACAAAATTCACTATCACTCGAGCATCATTGGTTGGTAGTGACGCAGCTTCCACCTACTTGGACATGTAAGCTACCACTACAAGAATGAATCTATTGTTGTGCGATGGTGGAAAAGAGCTCATGAAATCAATGCCCCACATCAAAAATTTCGCAAACTAAGATATTGTTCAAAGGCATTTCATCTCTTCTAGATAGGTTACTGGCACATTGACATTCATTACATTTTAGCACAAAGTCCATTGCATCTCAGAATAATGTAGGCCAATAAAACCCACAGTGAAAGATTTTCACCGTCGTCCTTTGAGAGCTATGGTGCCTTCCTACTGACGAAGACTGACAGTGGTATAAGACACTTTGAATTTTCTTTTCTGAAATACATCTCCGGATCACTTGATCTTTGCATAAGTGGAATAGATAAGAATCATCCCAAATATAGTATTTGATCTCAGAAAAGAACTTTTTTCGCTGATTAGAATCCATACTGGAGGGTACATTACCTTAGCCATGAGAAAATTAACAATATCTGCATACCAAGGTGCACTACTGTCCACTCGCATCAGGTGTTCTTCCATAAAAGTTTCATTGATTGGCACTTTCACACCTAGTTCCACGTTTGATTGCTCTAATCTCAATAGGTAGACCAGCTATTGTGTTTTCAGCTCCCTTTTTTATCCACCACCTCCAAATCGAATTCTTGCAATAGTAAAATCCACTTCATTAGTCTAGGCTTTACATCATTCTTTGTCAATAGATACTTAAGGGCTGCATGATCTGTATGAGCAATCACCTTACTACCTATAAAATATAACCTAAACTTATCAAATGCAAATACTACTGCTACCAACTCTTTCTCAGTATTGGAATAATTCAATCGAACTTCATTCAAAATTCGGCTAGCATAACAAATCACATGCAGAACTTTATCTTTTTTTTGACACAAAGCTGTTCCCACGGCATAGTTGCTTGCATCACACATTAATCCAAAGGATATATTCTAATGATTCGGAACGGCTATGCTGGTGTGTAATCAAGGCTTTTTTTTTTAATTTCTCGAAAGCAGACAAACATTTATTCGTAAAAACAAAATACACATCTTTTTGCAACAAATTATATAAAGAGCGAAAAATCAAAGAAATTTTTTTTATGAAATGTTGGTAGGAACCGGCGTGACCATAAAAGCTCCTCACTCCTTTCAAATTAGAAAAAGGAGGTAATTTTTCTATGACTTCAACTTTAGACTTATCGACCTCAATGCCTTTAGGAAATTCGATGGCCTATAACAATTCCTTCTTTAACCATGAAATGACACTTCTCCCAGTTTAGTGTCAAGTTGGTAGACTCACATCTTTCCAAAACAGAAGCAAGATTATCTAAGCAGGAATCAAAATAATCACCAAAAATACTGAAATCATCCATGAAAATTTCAATAACCTTCTCTATCATGGCATGGAAAATAGAAAACACGCATCGCTGGAAAGTGCTTGGAGTGTTGCACAATCCAAAAGGCATCATTTCTACACCGATAAGCAAAAAATTCATATAAGCAAGTGAAAGTAATTTTCTCTAGATTTTCAAGGGTAATGGCAATTTGAAAATACCTTGAAAAACCATCAAGAAAGCATAATACGCATGTCCTAATAAATATTCAAGTATTTGATCAATAAATGGTAAAAGAAAATTATCTTTCCTAGTGGCTTCATTAAGTTTCCTATAGTTGATGCACATCCGCCACCCCGCTACTAATCTAGAGGAAATTAATTCATTTTCTTCATTTAAAACTACCGTAATCCCCCTTTCTTCGGAACTATTTGAGTTTGACTTACCCATTCACTATCACTTATGGAGTAAATGATCCCGGCGTCTAACAATTTTAAAACCTCATTTTTAACGATATCTTTTAAGGTTGGATTTAACCTTCTTTAAGGTTGTCTGATTGGTTTGTTAGTATCATTAACGATATTTTGTGGATGCATACCAAAAGGCTTATTCCTTTTATATTCTCAATACTCTATGTAATTGCCACCCACGATACTTTTTAAGAATAAAAATCAATTTACGTAATTCAATGTCTGAAAGTGAAGCACTCACAATGACAACATATGTATCATGTTCTCCAAGAAAAACATATTTGAAATGAGAAGGAAGTGGTTTGAATTCAACTTTGGGGTTTTCGTTGGTTGGAGACCCCCTTTTACCTTTACCATCCAAGTTGCTTTCCTCCACTTCTTCTTCTTCCAAATCTTCATTTTGAGTGCTTTCTTGTTTACTAGATTTCATCACATACTCGTGGAAGTCTTCCATGTCTTTGGTGTCATCAATTTCTGATAAAAGCCTATAACTAAATCATCAATAATATCAACACTCATTACATCATCATATTCAAATGGAAATTTAAGAGAATAAAAAATATTAAATGATACCATATCATCATTGCCTCTAAATTATAAATTTTCATCTTAAACATCAATGATAACTCGTCCAATGGCCAAGAATGGTCTTCCAAGAATTAATAGGGCCACCGCATGCATTCCTCCATATCGAGAACTATGAAGTCTACTGGTAAGAACACTTTGCCTACTTTGACGATGAGGTTTTCAACCACTCCTACCAGTTGCCGCACACTTCGATCTACCAATTGAAGAATGATGTTTGTTGGCTTGAGTCCTCCTCCATTCAACTTCTTATAAGTGGAATGAGACATAAGGTTGATGGAGGCGACTAAATCACAAAGAGCTACTTGAAATGTCATTCCTCCTATCTCGCATTTAATGGAAAATGAGCCAAGACCCTTAAACTTATGGGAAGATTTTTTTGAATAATAGCACTACATCTTTCGTTTAAGCATAAAATCTCATCCCTCATTAGCTTCCTTTTGCTCGATAAAATCTACTTCATGAACTTAGCATAGTTAGGCATGTTTTTTATTGCCTCAATAAAAGGAATGCTAATTTCAGTCTTTTTGAAAATCTTCAAAAATTTTCTTGAATTTCTTTATTTTCGTATCCTCCTTTATCCTCTGAGGGAAAGGAATGGCTACTTACCTGCTTACCTGGTAGAGTAGAGAGGTCATTTATGTCACCTTCTTGGTTAAGAGGCCTGGAAGGTGAATCTTGATCAACACTGCTCTTGGGTGTCTCTCTCTCTTCCTTTGCCTTTTTCTTTTCCTCGTTCCTTGTATCTTCCTTATTAACCTTCCTTGGCTCCAAAGTTTTACCACTCCTCAAAGTAACTGCCTACACTTGCTCACTTCCATGAGTGTTATCCCTTGGGTTAAGAATAGTATCTCTTGGCAATGCCCCCATAGGTCATTCATTGTTTTGCCACATGAATTATCCCATTTGCATTTTCAAGTTCCTCGTGGCAACTTGAAGATTCTCATACTCCCTTCGAATGTTCTCAAAATCCTTTCTTAAATTATTCTCATTGGGTTGGTCATGATTTACTTGTGGATGATAATTAGGGTTTTGAAGTAGGGGTCTTGGTGGTGGAGGTTGGCATGAGTTATTTGGATGAGATGAAAAATTCTAGAAGTTCAGGTGTGGCTGATATGGTTAAGAAGAGGATGCTTGATTGGAAAAGTTAGATTGTGGCTACGATGGTGGGAAGGATGCTTTTTGAACATTATTTTGATTTGTCTAGAAAAAATTTGGATGGTTATGCCAAGATGGATTATATGTATTACCATATGAACTAGGCAGATTCCTTGATTTTGAATTTTGATTGGCAATGAATTGGACCTGCTCACCTTATGGCATAGGTATTTCGCAAAGGCCATTTTGATGATTTTCTCCAAAAAAATCACAAGTTAGAATTGTTTGAGGTGTTGAATCTATGGAGTTCACCGGACTTCTCCCCAAATTCTCTATAGCCTTTTGTTAGATTGATCATGTTTAACATCATGCTTTGTTGAGGTAAGAAGGCATCATTAAGATTAATCATCCTCCTTGTCGAGCACTGACTTGTTGGACTTGTTATTGTTTCCCAACCAAAGGGGTGATGGTGCCATGATAGTACTGCGTTGATGTCATTCTCTCCAACAACTCTTGTCAAAAGTATTTCTTCCGGAGTTTTAAGAGTGAAAGCGCCTCCTGTGCTTGCATCGACGATCAATTTCGTATCTGGAAATAATCTTTTATAAAATGTCTGTACTTGTAGCCATAATGGAATGGTATGATGCAAACACTTTCTGAGTAATTCCTGAAACTCTCCCATGCTTCACTTAGACTTTCCCCAATAATTTGACGGAATAATGTGATGTCATTGCGAAACATTGTGATTCTTGACAGTAGAAAGTATTTGACCAAAAATTCTTGTACTAGTTGATTCCACGTCGTCAAAGTGCCTTGATGGAATGATTGCAACCAAGCCTTCGCCTTATCCCACAAAGAAAATGGCAAAACTCTCATTCGAATACAATCGGGATGTACCTAATTGTATTTGAAGGTATCAATAATTTTCTCGAAATTCATGAGATAAGCATATGGAACCTTGTTTGGCCTAACTCCAAACATAGCATAAGTTTGGAGCATTTGAATCAAGGCTGGTTTGATTTCGAACAGGTAAATGTTAGCCTACATGGGTATTCGAGCAATGCTAGAATTCGCTCCTTCAAAATTTGGTACGGCACAATCTCTAAGGAGTCGGTGATTAGCATTGCCTCCATTGCCATTGTTACTCGCTACCTCTTCTTGATCCCCAATATTTCGATTTGGATTCTCCATTAAATTTTTCCCTTGGCTAGATTCCTATAGTTTTCTACGATTTCTGGATATATTTCGTTCAATATCTAAATCACCTAGAAGTAGTGGTTGGTTGGATGAACGAATATTTAACATAAACTACAAGAGAAAAACCAAAGTTCGAATATTAAAGTAGAAATCCAAAAGAAAAATTAAAAAGAACAAAAATAATCAGAAATAATTAAAAGAAAATAAAAAATCTAATTTAGTAAGACTTGCTCAATTGTGCCAAGAATAGTCCCTAGGCAACAACGCCAAAAACTTGTTTGGACAAATATTGATTAGGCAATTCAATTCACGAACAACTAATAATTAAAACCTTAAGTAACCCTAATCAATACTTACACATAGTCACAAGGATACGAGGTATGTTTGTAGGTAGGGTAAATAAGGATCGTTCCCACGAGAACTATCAGTCAATTATTAGGGTTTACAAACCTACGAACCAATTAGACAAATCAACTGTAAGATTTTTGTTCTATTCTAACTATATCAAGTTGAACTACTAGAAAACTAAAAAGCAATTATCAAAAGCAACTAAGGCTAGGGGAAACAAGAAAATAAAACTAGAAAAAGCAATAAAATTCACTGGAAACAAAGTTAAATTAATGCACTAGAAAATAAATATAGCAAGATTAAAATAAAACTATGAAATTGCAAGAAAAACTAGAGTTAAATTGAATTTAAATCAAGAAATCAAACTCAATAGCGTAGCTGGAACGAAAAGTTTATGTGCTTCAAGTCTTGAAGAAGAAAAATAAAACCCTAGTTATGATAATCATAATAGGACTTTAAGTTGGGATTTTAATTCTCTTCAATTTGACATCTAGCATTTTAGTTGCTTTTATTTTCTCTCTCCTGCATTTTTATATTCAAGTTAAATTTCAACTGGTTTTTAACTTAGCTTAAATCTTCATCTTAGTAGCTAATCTAGTTTTAAATCTTGTGTTTTCCTAGGTACTAAGCTTTGTTTAGTTATGAGTTTTCATTAAATCTAGTTTGCTTAGCTCAAACATTAGTCTAAGTCTACAAATCTTGCATTTCAATTTCTTTACCAAATTAGCAAAGAATGAAGAACTCCATAGCATGTAGTTTAGAAATTTCTATTTTTTGCCAATTTTCTTCCTTATTGTTTAATCCTTAGTTAGTCATGATTTAAATGCTTCCTTAGAATAGTATTTAATATTATTGCTTTATTGTAATTTAATTTCTTGCCTTCCTTGTCTTGCTTTTAATTGCTTTCCTAGTGTTAGAGTAGTTTAGTACTAGTTTAGTTTAATTATTCTCTTGTTTAGGTTTAATTCGCCTTTTAGTGTAGAATTTTAATTGCCTTATACATAGTTATTCAGTTTGATCCCTATATAGTGACTCCACCCAAAACATAAGATTTTTTAAGGGTAAATTACCATAAACCCCCATGTGATATGGCCATTTAACCCATAACCCCTATGTATTTCAAAAATATACTTTAAACCCCTATGCTTTTTGGACTAAAGGGTATTGTGGATGGAAATCATCCAAACTAACAGATTTCAGTAAAATTACATGCTTACCCTCGACCTATTATTAGATGGGTCTCTTCACTCTTTACCTTTCTACCTGCATTCCTCTTCCACCACCACCACCACGTGCAGCTACCATCCCAACACCTCTCCACCAGGAAAAAAAAAAAGGGCCAATCCACCACCAAAAATCAACATTGTCTAAGCAAAGCACAAAAACAAATATTTGAAAAAAAAATGGCCATTTATGCTTTCTAGCCTTAAAAAAACACAACGGAGTACTACCGCTGATGCACCAGATCTTTGCCTCCGTATCGCATTCATTGTCTTTTCTTCAAAACTTCTTGTTTTGCAGCTCTGATCAAAACTTCAGAAGTGCCAGTGATTAAGTTAATTAATTAATTAATCAATCAAAAACATACTTTTTTAACTTATTCAAAAAATTTTGAGTTAATGAAATTAATAGACTCGATTTGCAGAAGAAAGGAATGTGCGGTTTGTGTGTTTTTGCGCATGTGTGTGAGAGAGAAAAAAGATTTGAGAAGAAATGAAGACTCTGTTACATAGAAGTTTCGTTGTTAGACGGTTGTGATTTCAATTCCCTTTTCACCCACAACAGTAAAAGTTTTGAAAATTTTGACTGCTGCTGAGACTAGAGTGACTGGGAGACTGAAGTAGGGTTATAAGATCATTTTGGCATAAAAATTCAATGTTTCAAGTCTAGATTTGTTAAAGAAGATGAAGAGGAGCTTGCAGCTGTCATAGCCCTCTTGGGCATATTCCAACAAATCCAACACAAAAATCATAATCTATGAAAAAATATGAATCTGGAGTGTAATTTTTATGCAAATCTGAGGTCCAGGACAGATAAATAATTTTTTCGATGGCGGACCAAAGTGGTGACTTAGCTGACCGTCTCGTCCGATCAATCATCATTGAAAACTTCAAGTGTTTTTCTTAACTATAAGGGGTATTTTTGTCATAAAATGTAATATTTTTAAAGGAAAAGTGATAAATTCTCTCATAGACCACAAGTGTATTTCAAACTCCGTTAAATTGGACATTTTCTGTTACTTTACCATTTAATCAAAACCATATGGGTGTTTAAGGTGTATTTTTTAAACACATAGGTGTTATGAGTCAAATGGCCAAACCACATGGGGGTTTACGGTAATTTACCCATTTTTTAATTTTAATTAGTATGGACTAGGAACATAATCGTCAAATTATTTTTTAATTTTAATTTTAATTAGTATTGATCATTAGAATGGAAACACTGAGGAGTTTGTTGATACTAACGTAATAGCTTTTAGAAATCACAGATAACTTTGATTTCATCTCTAATTCTAAAATCGATCTATGAAATTTCCTTTGAGAAAGATAGTTATATCCTTACCGTTGAGCTCACACCGCTAGAACTAGGAGGAGGATGAAACCGAATAGCTTTTTGCAAGGAAGTTGTTGGTTACACAGATCGAATGTTAAAGAAATCATTGATATAGACGTATTTCGAAAGGAATAAATAGAAGCTGTAGAGAGAAATCTAGTTATTGAAGGTGTAGGAAATGGGAAGCGAGATGGAGATAAAGTGGTCATAGTCGCGATGGAGTAGTGGAGGCAACGAGAAGGGGGAGAGGATAATGGGGAAGGAGGAGATGGTGGCGGTAATGGTGGAGAGGATGGGATCGAGAGGGTAGAAATTGGTGATGGTTGTACCGGGGGGGGTGGGGGCAACGAGAAAGGAGATATGAGGGATGGAAAAGGAGGAGATGACGGTGGCAGAGAGAGGGAAGTGAGAAGGCTTCGCTGGTGGTTGATGGAGGATAGCATTGGTGGTGCATTGGTTAAGGAGAAAAATGAGGACGATTTTAGGGTTTTGGTTTAAATATTTATCTTGCAAATGAAATTATTAAGAAAAAATGAATATGATGTGGTGGTATGTTTCGATCCCACATTAACAACAACATAAAATTTCAAACACTTAACCTCTAGACCATCATTAATCCATGTAATATGTTTATCTTTTTATTATGCTTGTTTGGATCTTCTTAAACAAGATACAAATGTAGCTGTCAGCACTTCGGACGATTCAACACACCCAACAACCTACAATGTCTATCTACAACCTTATTCTTTTTAAAATATTCAAGCATTTGCTGTTGTTCTTTTTAAAATCATATATTCTGCCATTTGGTCGGGAAAAGACTGCAGTGTTAAAGCATTTGCTGTTGTTCTTGTTCCTGATTTTTAACTTGCCAAGAAATTAGATTGCTTTGTCGAAATAGGAGTCTCAGGACTAGCCGAACAAAAGGTCCAACATAAAGATGCGTCTAATTTTTTCTTTTGGTGAATAACACTTTGCCCCTGAACGATATAGGTAATTACACTTTGCCCCTAAACTGATAGAAATATACACTTGCTCCCATTCACAATATTCATTTTTTTAAAATTTTAAAATATCAAGAAAATTTAGTTACATGACTAAAATACCCTTGGTATTATATTTTGATTTTTATATATTTAAATTTTAAAAGTGATGTGATAATTATTTTAAAATAAGTACAAATAAACTATATAATATTTTAATATAATCTATATCAATATATTTCTTGGTTAAATTTTTAAAATTTTATATTTCATTTTATATTATTTCGAATTGAATGTTTAACTATAGTGGTAGAATATTTTCAAATAGGCTTGTTTTCTATGATTTTTTTTTTTTTGTAAAAGTATTGTATACAAATATAATTTTTATAAAACTTTGTAATTTTTCAATGTCTCTTAATATTTTATAATTTAATATTTGACCTACTCTGTACAAATTACGATGTCGGATATAATATAATTCAATAATTTCTCACATTTTCATTCCCTAAAGTCCAAGATATCAATGTGTTATTACATTAAAATTATTTTTTTCCTAATTCTTTTATAATTGTTGAAAAACAATTAAAAATATGAAAAATCAAAATATGATACAAGGAGTATTTTAGTCATCTGAATAAATTTTCTTGATATTTTAAAATTTTTAAAAAATGAATAATATGAATCAGGGACAAAGTACATATATCTATAATTTAGGGGATAAAATATAATTATCCATATAATTCAGCGGCCAAAGTATTATTAACCCTTTTTTAATACACTTAAAATCAGTAACTTCAAGATGTCTCAACAGTTTGAAGGCTTCAACATTCTTGACTTGTTTTCAGCAAAATAGAGAACAGAACAAGTGATAATTCTAAAGTGATATCTTTTATTTGTTTTTGACAGCACCTTTCTCCCTGGACGATTATACAGGGCAGAAACTTTAGTTTTTGTGATAGGTCAGAAATAGGGTACTAGCCATTGATCTTCTGACTTCTAATTTCCATCCGTTAGATCGGTGGTTTTGTATGTCAGAGAAAACAACCCTTGTGCAGAAAAGAATGGTTCACCGGTATTTGTCTACAAAAGTACAGTCTGAAAAGTTAAAAAAAAATGTAAGTGGCAAAAATGTAAATCACTGTGTGAAGGAACAAATAATGAATCCTCCATCTTCTCCTCTTCCTCCAAACACAACCAGCACGTCATCACCTCCATCTCCACTTTCGGCAGCGCCGCCGCCGCTGCAGTTCCCCTCTTCCACTGCGGCTATTGATTTCTTTGGTTACAGGGTTGGAATACCCTCTCCACATATTTCACTGCTGCTGATTTTTGTTGGTCTCTAAGAAGGTCTCCAAATTCATGGTCATGGGCGGTGCTAAAATCAAGTATGCTCAATCCCTCTCCTTTTTCATTGCTGTTTCTTCTAATGATTCCTTTTTATTTTTTTTGTGTTAAACCCTAAGATTTGGCTGTTTTACACTACTATTTTTTTCTCATTTTATCCAATTGATTAACGGTTAAATTTAACTCTGTTGTTAATTTTTTTTAAAAGATAAATTTATTTCTCTAAAAATAAATTACAGTAAATCCCATAAGGTTTAATCAAAATTTTACTTTACCTGTTCTAATAAGTTTTGTAATATTTAATATATTGAGAAAAAAATAAAATTTAATAATATTATCAATATTGTTAAAAATATATATATTTCAAATTAATTACTAATATTCTAATTTTCAAATTATATTTTTTTTAATATTTAAAATTAAAAAATACGATAAAATAATTAATTTTAAAATTAGATTTCTTACTAAAGTATTTCGTTTAAATTATTTTAATTTAAATTTTTATTTATATTATAAAGTTCTTTAGTATAAATTATCTATTAGTTAAATTATATTAACAAATGTAAAAAGTAAGAAGAAAATTATTTTAAATAAATATTAAAAAAAAGTAAAAGAAAAATAGATCGATATATGGTTATAAATTTAGTATATTTAAAAATTTATTTTTACACAAAAATAAAATATAATAAAATACCAAAAAATATCAAAAGTGTTAAAAAAAATTTATATATTTAAATTAATATGATTACAAATGATAATATTCTTAAATTACTTAAACAAATTCAAGATAATGATATTAGATCACAAATTTTAAATTGGGCCTCATCATCTTCAATGCCTAAATCGCATTTGGCTGAAATTCATAACGAGCCATATACAATATTAGAAGTTAAAAATAGAATTAATAAATTATATCAATCACAAGACAATGGAATTACTTTAGCAAATTTGCATGAAGAAATAAAAAATTTAAAAAATGAAATTTGTTTGATAAAACAAAATCATGTTTTTATAGATAATCGACTTTCTTTAGTTGAAAAATCAGTTCATAAAGGCAAAGAAATTATTTAGCCTATTGAAATTTCTTCTACTGATATTCATGCTAATAATAATAGTAATAATAATACTTTTTTAAATATTATGTAAATTGTGACATCTCAAAGATGGTATATAAAAATTAAATTTTTAATTGATAATGATTTCTTAGCTGAATCAGTTGCCATGATTGATAGTGGTGCTGATCTTTGTTGTATTCAAGAAGGTTTAATACCTACTAAATATTATAGAAAAACAGTTCATACTTTACGTTCTGCTTCTGGTGATAAACTAGAAATAGATTATAAAATTCCATCTGCTTATATTTGTCAAGATAATATTTGTATTTCTCAAACATTTTTACTTGTTAAAAATTTGATGAATCCTCCTATTATATTAGGAACTCCTTTTATAAATATTTTATATCCTATTAAAAATTTGGATAAAAATGGTTTTATTGAAACTTATAAAAATCAGGATATTTCTTTTCAGTTTATAACTGATCCTATTAATCGAGATATAAATTCTCTTATTGAAGTAAAATGTTCACATTTATCTTCATTAACTTCAGAAATTTATAGTATTTCTATAAATGATATTTTACAACAACCAAAAATTCAAAAAAAAATTAAATTTATTACTGATCAATTTTCACAATCTATTTGTGCTGATCATCCCAGTGCCTTTTGGGACAGAAAAAAAAAACACATCTCATGTTGTTTTTCTTCCATATGAAGACAATTTTAATGAACAAAATATTCCTACAAAAGCTAGACCATGTCAAAGGCCTGGAAAAGTACCCGCTTAGCCGTTGAGTGAAAGGCGTTTAGGGGAAAATTGGCACCATTTTCACTAAATCCCAGACTATAGCCTTAATACAAAGCCCAAACCGTATTGGAATCCCGTATTGGCTTATCACCATATTAAAACTAATTCCAAAATTTAGATCGAAGGCGGTTAGCCCAAGACCGTCCGCCACTTAACCACAAAACACATAAACTAGAGTCAAATTCTTTCTTTGTAAAATTATTTTTAACAATCAGTAATATCGATTTTTGGATTATTTACCTTTAAAATTTTTTGTCAATGAAAACTATTTAATTTATTCTGCTATGTTGCCAATTTTCCCCTAAACGCCTTTCACTCAACGGCTAAGCGGGTACTTTTCCAGGCAAACAAAATAAATTAAATAACACCACGACTGAAAATTTTTAAAAATCGATATCAAAAGAATTTCTTATTAAAAGGTTTTGAAAGAAGGAGTTCAAAATAGTTTATGCATAGTCAAACACTTAAGATAAGATAACAACCAACATATGATAATTAACCTGACATATTATGTCAGGACCAAACAAAATTAAAAGGGAAAGGGAAGAAGGTACATCAGAAGAGGCTGAAGAGGAATATCTCGGTGGTTTTCTTCTTTTATTAAACTAAAATATTTACACAAAAGTTGTAGAGATGTACAATAGAAGAAGAGAAACTAAAAGGAAAACTTAAAAACTTATACAAAAGCTCATGCCTTCCCCGGCTATACAATTGGGGGTTATATAGGCGAACTTTCTCTTTCAAATGAAATTAAATTATGTACAGTAGAATTTTTAAAATCCGAACAGGGAATATACTGTTTCTAAGTGAAATTAAAATGATGATAACTTTGATCGACATATATAGTAAAGATGCGTCTTTTTTATTGATTCTTTCATCTGTCTCTTATACACATCTAGATGTGTATAAGAGACAGATTATAATTTGCCTTTTGAACGGTTGTGATTTACCAGCCAATTGAAATGAATTATTTGAGTCCATGGAATGATCATCTTTTGAAGAACTTGATTCATTATCATCATTTTGATCGAGATCAATAGAAAGATCTTGTTTAATATGTTCTTTAATTTGATCTTTTACTTGCTCCATATAAGCAGCAATAATTTCATCTTTTGTCATAGTGCCTGATTGCACTTGTAGTTTCCTGGCAATATGCCTGAAAGGACTGGGCTCCATTACTTGGGTAATAGTATGTATAACTTCGAATTAAACTTTCATCTGGTCCAATAATTCTATAAGAGATCTTGTTATACCCATTAATGGATAAATTTTCATGAGTTTATCCCAAAATTTGGTATAATAGGTTCGATATAAACAAGGGAAATGATCAGGGGTATAACCAACAATTCAGGTTCCCATTTATAAATCCAAGGAATAGAAAATTCGAGAAAGAAATTAATTAATCTATTTCTATGGGTAAAAGAATATTATCCTGGGAATATAATTTTTTGAAGGTAGGAGAAATTTTTATCCATGAATGGTATAACTGAAAAAATGGTTCAGGTAAAATTTTTACTGAGGGTCCATGGGTAGTCCACCAATGGATAAATCAATTGGGAATATGCTGAGATAGAATGTTGGAACACAGTTTAATAAACCAAGTGTGCTTGTGTTTCTCCATTGGTGGACTACCCATGGACCCTCAGTAAAAATTTTACTTGAACCATTTCTTCAGTTATACCATTCATGGATAAAAATTTCTCCTACCCTCAAAAAATTATATTCCCAAGATAATATTCTTTTACCCACAGAAATAGCTACCATTTATTTCTTTCTCGAATTTTCTATTTCTTGGATTTATAAATGGGAACCTGAATTTGGTTATACCCCTGATCATTTTCCTTGTTTATATCTGAGAATCTATTATACCAAATTTTGGGATAAACTCATGAAAATTGATCCAGAAACAAAACAATTATTTGGTCAAGAATTATTGGACCAGATGAAAGAAAAAATTCGAAGTTATACACACTATTACCCAAGTAATGGAGCCCAGTCCTTTCAGGCATATTGTTAGGAAACTACAAGTGCAATCAGGCACTATGACAAAAGATGAAATTATTGCTGCTTATATGGAGTCTCTAGCTTCCACATCTAGATGTGTATCTAACAGGTAAACTTGTTGTGACATATACAAATAAAGATACAGTAAATGTGATAAGAGATGGACTTGTGATTCTATTCATTTCAATTGGCTGGTGAATCACAACGTTGGAAAAATTTGAAGAAATTCTTCAAAATGTGCTCGAGAATCTCAAGCAAAAGAAGAATTAAAGAAGACGCATCTTTACTATATATGTCAACATCAAAGTAGATCCTACACAAACAATAATTTCACTGTTCACATTTACTGTATAAACAACCGTAAAATCACTGTGCATTCACAGATATACAGTAAAAATCACTGTATAAACAGTAATTTCACTGTAGAAACAGTATATTCACTGTTCGAATTTTAAAAATCCTACTGTACATAATTTAATTTCATTTGAAATCCGAAAGTTCGCCTATATAAACCCCAATTGTATAGCCGGGGAAGGCAGGAGCTTTTGTATAAGTTTTTAAGTTTTCCTTTTAGTTTCTCTTCTTCTATTGTACATCTCTACAACTTTTGTGTAAATATTTTAGTTTAATAAAAGAAGAAAACCACCGAGGTATTCTTCTTCAGCCTCTTCTAAGGTACCTTCTTCCCTTTCCCTTTTAATTTTGTTTGGTCCTGACATAATATGTCAGGCTTTTGTGGTTAAGTAGCGAACGGTCTTGGGCTAACCGCCTTCGATCTAAATTTTGGACTTAGTTTTAATACAATTTGCAAACCAATACGGATTTCTAATACGTTCTGAAGATACAGTTTATACACTCATGGTTAATAATATGTTTTCGATCATTTTACAGGACGTATACAACTAATCACGAAAATATTCGTACTTTATTGAATGGTTTAATGTGTAAAACACTTACTTCTTTTCGATGTTATAAAGATACTTTTTTATCTACAATATTTGATCTTCCGAAAAGTAATAGTACTTACTGGAAAGCCAAGTTTATAGATGGCTTACCTCCTTTATTTGCTGAAAGAATTAAAAAAGTTTTTAGGAAAGATAATATTTCAATTCCTTATGATTATTATACTTATGGCAAATTGGTCAATACCTGTGTCCAAGAAGGTATAGCTTTGTGTAATGAAATTAGATTAAATCAACAGTTAAAAAGACAACAATTAACTGAAAAAAGACAATTAGGTCAATTTTGTAGCCAATTTGGTTTAGAAGACATCTTCTATTCAGAAAAAATCATATCAACGACCTCCATGGCGTAAAGGTAAAAGATTAAAACCTGTTAGATCAAAAGAAAAACAAAGAGAGAAGCGAGAATTTCGTAAAAAATATAGAGAATCTCAACCTAAAAACTTTAGGAAAAAACCAATTAAATGTTATAAATGTGGTAAACAATGTCATATAGCCCCAAATTGTCATGAAAATAAAAAAGATAAAATTAAACAATTAGATTTAGACGATGAAATTAAAAATGAAATTTGCAAAATTATAGATGCAAATACAGAAAGTAATAATAGTACTGATAGTGATACTAGTATTCATTCTTCTGATGAATATGATTCTAATCAAATTCATATGCATGATCATATTTCTACAGATTCTGATAATATTCAAACCTGCTGTAATTCTTGTAATACTATAAATGATGATAAAAATAAAGAATATTATAACATTCTTTCTCAATTTCAAGATTTTCAAATTAATATGATTACAAATGATAATATTCTTGAATTACTTAAACAAATTCAAAATAATGATATTAGATCACAAATTTTAAATTGGGCATCTGCATCATTTGCCTCATCATCTTCAATGCCTAAATCGCATTTGGCTGAATGCTCGAATTCATAATGAGCCATATACAATGTTAGAAGTTAAAAATAGAATTAATAAATTATATCAATCACAAGACAATGGAATTACTTTAGCAAATTTGCATGAAGAAATAAAAAATTTAAAAAATGAAATTTGTTTGATAAAACAAAATCATGTTTTTGTAGATAATCACTTTCTTTATACAAATCTTATTGTGTATAGTGTTTGTATAATTCGAGCCTATTGAAATTTCTTCTACTGATATTCATGTCTTGTGATAATAATAATAATAATATTAATTCTATTTTTTAAATATTATGCAAATTGTGATATATCTCATTATGATTTATAAAAATTAAATTTTTAATTGATAATGATATCTTAGCTGAATCAGTTGCCATGATTGATAGTGGTGCTGATCTATTACCTTGTTATCAAGAAGGTTTAATACCTACTAAATATTATAGAAAAACAGTTCATACTTTACGTTCTGCTTCTGGTGATAAACTAGAAATAGATTATAAAATTCCATCTGCTTATAGGAAGGATTTGTCAAGATAATATTTGTATTCCTCAAACAATTTTACTCGTTAAAAATTTGATGAATCCTCCTATTATATTAGGAACCCCTTTTATAAATATTTTATATCCTATTAAAAATTTGGATAAAAATAGTTTTATTGGAACTTATAAAATTCAGGATATTTCTTTTCAATTTATAACTGATCCTATTACTCGAAATATAAATTCTCTTATTGAATTAAAATATTCACATTTATCTTCATTGACTTCAGAAATTTATAATATTTCTATTAATGATATATTAAATTTCTTATTACAAAACTTTATTAAGTTTTGTAGAAAAAATTTTAAGACAAAAGGATGACTGATAAAGCTAGTTCTTCGCATTCATCAAATTCTTCACAAGGAAGAACATTAAAATTAAAATATTTAGAAAATATTCCTTCCATAGATTATATGAATATGGAATTTCCTATTAGAAATTTTTATAATCAAAATTATAAGAATTATAAACTTGATTTGATAAGAACAAAGTAAAAATTATATTCGATCTAGAATTATTTTAGCAAATAATAGACTAGAAACAATAAAAAAGAAATTAATAGCTTTTGAATATTCAAAAGAACAAGATTCTTCATGGAAATATGCTTTATTGCAACAAGAATATAATATAGAACAAGCAGAAATAAATTTCTGTAAAACAATATATCATTCAAAAATAAAACAATTCTATGAATTATCAATTTAATAAATTCTTGAGAATTTTTGCAGGATTTATGAACCGAGGAGGTTTTCAGACTCCTTATAGGGGACGAGGTTGTACTGGAAAATCCCCAGTAATATCTAGGGGAGGAAAAATCTCTTATATAATTCTATTATATCTGGATTATCAGGATATATTGGATATCCTCATCCAATATTGGATCTGGATAAATATTCCATATTGATAATCCATCTATATGTGTCATATTGCAAAAATATTTTCCTTTACAGATATTAGGTCATGTCTATGCTTCGTATACTGAAGATGAATCTGAATCAGATTCTAAATCTTATTTTTTGAAACCAGAAAAAGAAATTATATTTCTTTTAGATGAAAAAGATTGTCAATGGCAAGATCAACTTTGGAAAATATTTCAAAGGTATTTGACTGATAAAGTCATGTTTCCCGATGAATCATATAAGACTCGGACTTACTATGAAAAAATTCTTACTAATAGTGAATCAGCTGATATTCAGCATTATCAGCCTAATATGGCTTCTACTATTTCTACTATTATTTATAATTTTTCAAAAATTATTATTAAGAAAGTTATTTCTTCTGAAGAATGGGGAATTTCAACCCTTATAGAAAAACAATATTTTGTTGAAAAACAACCACTTTCTTATACTTATTGAGATTATATACAAAGTTTTCATAAAACTTTTTATTACGAAAATTCTAAACACAAGCACACTTGGTTTATTAAACTGTGTTCCAACATTCTATCTCAGCATATTCCTAATTGGTTTATCCATTGGTGGACTACCCATGGACCCTCAGTAAAAATTTTACCTGTACTTTTTTAACCATTTCTTCAGTTATACCATTCATGGATAAAAATTTCTCCTACCCTCAAAAAATTATATTCCCAGGATAATATTCCTTTACCCACAGAAATAGCTACCATTTATTTCTTTCTCGAATTTTCTATTCCTTGGATTTATAAATGGGAACCTGAATTTGGTTATACCCCTGATCATTTCCCTTGTTTATATCGAACCTATTATACCAAATTTTGGGATAAACTCATGAAAATTGATCCAGAAACAAAACAATTATTTGGTCAAGAATTATTGGACCAGATGAAAGAAAAAATTCGAAGTTATACAGACACTATTACCCAAGCAATGGAGCTCAATCTTCAGGCATATTGCCAGGAAACTACAAGTGCAATCAGGCACTATGACAAAAGATGAAATTATTGCTGCTTATATGGAGCAAGTAAAAGATCAAATTAAAGAACATATTAAACAAGATCTTTCTATTGATCTCGATCAAAATGATGATAATGAATCAAGTTCTTCAAAAGACATAGATGATCATTCCATGGACTCAAATAATTCATTTCAATTGGCTGGTGAATCACAACCGTTGGAAAAATCTGAAGAAATCCTTCAAAATGTGCTCGAGAATCTCAAGCAAAAGAAGAATTAAAGAAGACGCATCTTTACTATATATGTCAGCATCAAAGTAGATCCTACACAAACAGTAATTTCACTGTTCACATTTACTGTATAAACAACCGTAAAATCACTGTGCATTCACGGATATACAGTAAAAATCACTGTATAAACAGTAATTTCACTGTAGAAACAGTATATTCACTGTTCGGATTTTAAAAATTCTACTGTACATAATTTAATTTCATTTGAAATCCGAAAGTTCGCCTATATAACCCCCAATTGTATAGCCGGGGAAGGCAGGAGCTTTTGTATAAGTTTTTAAGTTTTCCTTTTAGTTTCTCTTCTTCTATTGTACATCTCTACAACTTTTGTGTAAATATTTTAGTTTAATAAAAGAAGAAGACCACCGAGGAATATTATATTCTTCTTCAGCCTCTTCTGAGGTACCTTCTTCCCTTTCTCTTTTAATTTTGTTTGGTCCTGACATAATATGTCAGGCTAATTATCATATGTTGGTTGTTATCTTATCTTAAGTGTTTGACTATGCATAAACTATTTTGAACTCCTTCTTTCAAAACCTTTTAATAAGAAGTTCTCTTGATTCAGTTCTTAAAAATTTTCAGTCATGGTGTTATTTAATTTATTTTGTTGGCCTGGAAAAGTACCCGCTTAGCCGTTGAGTGAAAGGCGTTTAGGGAAAAATTGGCAACATAGCAAAATAAATTAAATAGTTTTCATTGACAGAAAATTTTAAAGGTAAATAATCCAAAAATCGAGATTACTGATTATTAAAAATAATTTTACAAAGAAAGAATTTGACTCTAGTTTATGTGTTTTGTGGTTAAGTGGCGGACGGTCTTGGGCTAATCGCCTTCGATCTAAATTTTGGACTTAGTTTTAATACAATTTGCAAACCAATACGGATTTCCAGAATACGGGATTCCAATACGTTTTGGGCTTTGTATTAAGGCTATAGTCTGGGATTTAGTGAAAATGGTATCAGAGCGCAAAGACTTAAGATTTGATAACAATTGATCGATATATGGTTATAAATTTAGTATATTTAAAAATTTATTTTTACACAAAAATAAAATATAATAAAAGACCAAAAAATACCAAAAGTGTTAAAAAAAATTTATATTTAAATGTTTTTTGCAAGTATTTTTAAAGAATCACTGGTGTTGATAGACATCATTATATTTTTAGTTGTTTTAACAATATGTTTATATTGATTAATGACTAAAATAGGTTAATTGATACAAAACTTGAATTAGAAACTAAAATGACAAATATAATGAACTTTAATGGGTTAATTTTATATATTTTTATAGGTTTAGGGGTAAAAATATATTTTTTGACTTTTTAATAATCAAATTGTTGATTAAAAGGGTCTCTTATAAAAAATAACGTTAGTGGGTTTAACGCAAAAATGCTAAACGCTTAAGGGGGTTTAATGTATTTAACCCTTATTTTTTTTATTCATTTATTTTATTTTTCAAAAAAAAAAAAAAGGTTTTTGATGTTTTACTTACCACACTTCTGTTATCGAGAAGAATTAAATGATACAATAAACATAGAAAAAATTTTAAATTCTAAATTAGATTTTCTGAATAATTCCCTTAAGATAAGAGAGGAATTTTTTTTCCTATTTCCTTTTTGTTATGGTTTTAATCGGAAACAATGTTATGGTTTTAATCGGAAAAAGCAGGGGAATGAAGAAAAAAAGGGAATCTTTATTCTTTTATCCTCCCCCCGTTTTGTATGCTGCAGATACAAAAATAGCTTCTCATTAAACTTAAAATTTGTAGACAGCCTGCAATTAAACTTTGCTTTGCATGGTTAGCTGTGTAAATGGAATAATAGTTTGTGTGTCAATGACCATCCAATGGTTAACGGCATAGGAGTAGTACAAACTAAAAGCTAAAAGGCAAAATTTTATTGCATTTCTAAAGGGTCAACGTAATTGATGAGCTAAAGCCCATTTGTTAACTTTGAACTTTCACCAATGAAAATGCATTCACCTTTATTATGCATGAAAATGAGTTGGTAGCCATGGTTTCCCTTAAGTGATATATTGAATTTATGACCAATTGTCCGGATCTTCTCGAGAACTTGTGTGCCATGATTACATCTTCATCCCAGTTATAAGCACACAAGACTTGAGGAATGAATTATGTTCTTACCCTTGAAATCCTGGGATTACATATTGCAGGGTAACTTACTTGTTGATGCTAAACTCTTCAAGCTATCGAGATCACCTAAATAGAAAACATCTTCAAAATTATGGCTTCCCTAACCTACTTTGTAACTTCATTACCCTCCACAGATTCTTTACTTGAATTCAATCATGTTAAGAAATCATAACGACAAATGTCCATCAATGTCTAATCTCTATTGCTCTACATTCAGACAAGGTTTTGGCTTTGTGTTATTAAGTTTATTGATTCTACTTTCCTTAGCACTTCAAGTTAATGGCACGCCTATATAGATGTGCTTTAGTAATAATACTCCATGAAGGTCTAAAAATGCTGCCTTGGATTGGCTTTGCACTTATTTTTTCCAGGAGAGTTTGGTGATGTTGTCTGGAATCTTGTGGTTACCCTAAAATATCTTATGGTCTTGCAGTAATCTAAAACCCAAAGCACACATGTTCATCTAGTCTTTAGGTTGCAAATCAATATTTTTCTAGCATCCTACACAGTTGAGAATAATTCACCAAAGAATGCTGATACTCAAATAATCTGCAATTTAGTACAATTATTCTTAAATGTGGTAGAGTAAGAACTTGGATTCTAAGTTTGGCAATCTGAAGTATCCCTTCATTTTATTAATGGAACAGAGGTTTACCCCTTGTGTTGATAAGAGACAGGAACAAGGTTGATTGAGACTGATGTGAAATTTTGACCTCAGATTTAGTGCTACATTTTCTGTCTTTTAATGACAAGGGAAAAACTTGGCCTTAGATCTTGTACTCACTTCATTCTTTCTTGTTGAGCCTTTTTCCATTTTGAGATGGCTTGAGTAGTTCTATAAGATATAATCTAAGTTCAAAATCTAGTAATAAGTAATAGCATTTAAAGGGACAATTGTGCAACAACTAAACTAAATATTGCATTAGAGGTATTAGAATGCTTGTCAAAGTTAGTACTTGGTCTAAAAACAAATAGTTCTTAGAAATGCAGATTGCTCTGAAGTTATTGTACATGTATAGTTTATTTGAAATCGAAAGAGGAAGGGGGAGAGAGAGAGATGGCTTGCATCTGACAGGGTAAATAAACTTGATGAGTTATGGCCTCTGATTGCCTTTCCTCATAAACAATTTCTGCAAAGAAAAGTGAAAATCCCTACACGTTTAATTGGTCATGGATATGAATTGACCTAAACTTTATGCTAAAAAAAAAAAAGGAGAAACTTTTGTATTGCTACTTGTTATGCTTGTTTACGAAAACAATTAGACAGATGAACAAAATTTTATTACATTTGCTAGTGACTTTTTCTTCTACCAAGAAAAAATTCCCTGCTTTTATCCTCAGATTTTCTTTACCAAATTTGATTGGCATGCTTGTAATAAAGCATGTGGAGATGTATGTAGATATGAGGCTTGGGATTTCTATTAGTTTTGCTATCCTTTCATTGTATAGGAAAAAGATGATCCAAATTTACTACATTTGCTAGTGACTTCTTTTTTCTGCCAAGAAAAATCTCCCTGCTTTAGTTTTGCCCTCTGATTTTCTTTACCAAATTTGACTGGCACGCTTGTAATGAAGTATGTGGAGATGTATGTAGATACGAGGCTTGGGAATTCTATTAATTTTGCTAATCTTTTCATTGTATAGGAAAAAGATAAAAATGTGTTTGACTTTGCCGTTCTTTTATTTTCAGTTCAACTCGAATGTGACGAGGATAACAGAGCTATTATATAATTGTTTGCCGATGGAAGTAATGAGGTCAGCAAGGGAATAACAACAATGTATAATTTATTGTTTGCCGATGCATTGCATGTAAAGTAACAAGGCTCCAACATAGATTTCGGGGAGATTTTGGCATTTGGGAATTGTTTGCTGTGGCCTTCAAAACGTGGCTTTTGTAATATTAGGAATAATATCTTATAGAAACTAGTGAATGTACCACCTTTAGAATTGTGATGGTTAGTGTCAAAGCTAGTTGTAAAGATCAAGCTATTAATACTTGTGGTGATATATATTTTTGTTACGAGGGTTCATGCTTTAGTAATTAGTGACTTGGTTATAAATTATAACAAGTGATTTGGAAATATTTAGTTTTGACGTCAAAACATATTTCAATTCATTTTGATGAAATTAACTTTTGATTCGTTGTTAACTAACTTTTAATTTATTCTAAACCAAGTATATCAACATTTAATTTGTTCTTAATTGAATATACAATTTTTATTTGTTATCAATTGAGTAAAATAACTTTTAATTTGTTTTCAAATAAATAGATCAACTTTTGATTTGTCCTTCCTCAATTGAGTATATCAACTTTGGATGTATTATCAATTTGATACATTAGTTTTTAACAACGTAAACACTTAAAGTGTTTGATTAGCATTAAACTACACCAATTAGCATATAATGTTAATATCGACAAACTATATTGTAAGGAAAAAGACATTATGTTGAACAATAAGAAAAGTAGTTACTATCAATGAGCATATTAAAATATAAATTAAATTAATTAGAAAACCATGTTATTATTATTTCAATTTTGAAAATATGGTTGAATGTTTCATTAAATGAATGAAGCCAACTTACTTGAATGCAATCAATTTCATCTGACATGTACACTACCCACAGATTTTATTTGTGAGTTGAACTCTTGTAAAAGCCACTCACTTACACTTCTTCCAACAAAATGCTTAAGAAGTATTTCTGAATATAGCTTCACAAAATTAAGAGATGATAACTATATAATTACATTAATCTATATTAAAATATCAAAGAATGTAATGAAAAAAAAGTAACAACCTATTAAAATTTTTCACTTTCAACAATTATTTTCTATTGTCTAAAAACTATTATAAATAAAGTTTTTTTCATCACAAATAAACACATTTTATACAATATATACTAAGTTACTTCTCTCCCTGATTAATCTCTATATTATTACAACACTACATTATACTACACTCCACTAAACTATATATCCAAATAATTTATTGTAAGAATAATATCAGTTTGTGGTTAGTATTAGACTATATCATTGAGCATATTAAAAATAAATAAAACTAGAAATTTATGTTGTTATTATTTCAATTTTGATAATAAGGTTGAATGTTTATTAAATGAATGAAGCCAACTTCCTTGAATGCAATAAATTTCATCTTACATGTACACTAACCACAAATTACATTAAGAGTTCTTCTTACCAACTTAAAAATAATTCATAATTAATTTTTAAAACTAAAAGATGCTTCTAGACACTCTCATATGTTTTTTTTGGTAAACTTGAAAAAACTTATTCCAGCATCTGGTCTTGAGATGCTTTTGAAAATATTTTTTTTAACTTTTCAAGACATTTAAAATGAAAAGATGTTTTCAATTTTTTTTTTCAAAATAATTTTATGATAAGTAGTTATATAATTAGATTAAAAAAGAAAACATAAGCTATTGAGAACAAGACCCTAATTCTATCACATATACAGTGAGTTTAATCTGGTGTCATTTTTTTTTGAAATCCAAGATAAATTTGGATTAAAATATCAAATAATTTAAACACGCATCTCCAAAATATACTTATAAGATAACAATTATCCTTTAACTCCCTATAGTTATTAATTAATAAGCATAAGCCATAAAATTTGCTCAAATTTGTCGATTTATCCTTAATTATTTATTTAACTCAATATATAGGTAATTATTGTGATAATTACTACTTTAATAATGTAATATCAAACTTTTGGTGTAAGGCTTTTATACTTTCCACTAATATTCCTCGCTATATAATATAACTTCCATAACTTTCATTAATCTCTTATGTCAGAAACGAACTCAGGAATTGAAATTTAGGAAGCAAAAACTATATATATTATTGGGGAGACAGTTTTATGATTTTGTAAAATTTGAAGAGATAAAGTCTAATTTTTTAAAGGTGTTATTGAAATTTTTAAAAAAAAATCAAGAAAAATAATATATTTTTGAAACTTTTAGAGAATATAGACTATATAAATACTTACATAAGGAATAATTTGTTGTATTCTCTAAAATTTTTGAGGAGGCAAAGTCTAATTTCTATAATAATGTGATAATAATTTAAAGAATTTTAAAGGGAGAAAAATATAATTTTGAAAATTTTAGGGACAGTTGCCCCTTCCCGCCCCCTCAATGACCTACCCATATCTTATCTGTACACGTACGGTGTGCCTTTAGCCTTAGTGAATTTTCCAATTAAATTGAAAATGAGTTATAGGAAGTTATGTCTATGAGTCATTTTTTTAAAAGAAAATTATACCAAGAATATATATTACAGCAATAGACTTTTCAATTAACCATAAAAACATAGTCCTATTAATACACTCTATGTGTATGCATAATTGCAGAAAAAGAATTAAACTAAATTTAAATTAAATGGAGGGTTATGAGAATTTATTATATTGGAAACAAATTGTGAAAATTATGGGCATGAGTTAGTTTTTTTTTAATTATACTAAAAGTAGTTTTCCATTCTATAAAATAGTAATAGTAATTAGTCTTATCACATGTATCCTATATGTGTAGACAATTATAAGAAAAAAATAAAATTTAAATTTAAATAAAAAAAAAAGGATATGAAAAGTTGTTTAATTGAAAATGAGTTGTCGAAATTATGAGCACAAATAATTTTTTTTTTTTTTTTTTTAATTACACCAAAAAAGGGTGCTCCATTATCTAAAGTAATAATAATAGTTACGAAGTAGTCATATCATAATACTTGTGTGGGCCCCAGAAGAAATGAATTTCCGGTTCCATACCCCCGATCCTGTAGGTAGCAACAAGTATATGAAAATTATTTTCAATTTTTATTCAATTGTTTCTAGACACGTGTCACATTTTGATTAGCTTTCTGATCAGTCAGAAAAAACTACTTTTCTAGATTGAAGTCCAATCTCACCTTTCTCTCCTTGTTGCTATTTGAGAGGCTATGTTTGATAATGATTATTATGAGAAGGGAAAATCGCCAAATTAGTCCCTAAACTTTTTTATTTTCGTCGATTTGGTTCCTCAACTTTTTCTTTAGCTAGGTTAGTCCTTAAACTTTTTTTTCCAAAAAAAAATAATCCTTTCTGGCTGAAACACCGGCAATGTGTTTTTTTTTTTGCAGAAAGTAGCTGTCAATCTGAAGGGCAAAGTAGGAACTTCACAAAAAAAAATTTCATCAAAACCAAGCCGTTGTTGTTTTGGCTGAGCTGGTCCTGCGATCAGACAGTTGGAGCAAATTGAAGACCTAGGGTGCGAAGATTCGCAAAATTGCTGTCTCTTATACACATCTAGATGTGTATAAGAGACAGGATGTAACAATTCCGCCATTCAAATGCTCTTAAGAGGACATTCGGAGATTGGAATTTCTTAGACAAATTTTGGTGAGTAAAAACCTCCATATTTAGTTATTATACCATCTAAATTTGCCTTTTCTTGTGATTTTGATGTTTGGTTTTTGTTTTTTATATGTCAGTAGTGTTATGGTTGTGTTTATGATGTGGAAGAAGAGTTCTCTAAATTTGTCAAAAAATTGGTTAAAAAAAGGACTAACCTAGCTAAAGAAAAAATTATTTGGACCAAATTTGTTAAAAGGGAAAAAAGGGAAGGGACTAATAATTGAGATAGGGAAATCATCATCAATTTCAGCAAGAAGTTATATATTTAGAGGAAAAGTATATGCATTCTTCAACCAAATTTAGAGAAAGAGGAAGAGTTGAGTACTACAATGGAGATGAAATTGTGTTCTGCAAGTGTGGTGAACCTTGCGGAATTGTTACATCAAAGAACTAGAAATCAACCCACGAAGGAGGTTTCATGGTTGCCATAAATATGGGGTAATGGTGTTCCTTATTATTATTAATATTCTTATTAATTTTTTATTACAATTTTATAGTTAATGACAGTGATATAACATTTTTTTTTATTTATATGCAGAAACATGGTGCATGTGATTTTTTTCTATGGTATGATCCACCCATGTGCAAGAGGACCAACAATATATCGGCAAAACTATTAAGGAATTTGAGGAATCGAAAACAAGTATTTCACTATTCTTGCAACAGATGCTGTCTCTTAGGAGTAACTCTTAGCTCTGTCTGGCTTTACATGTCTAATGATGTATGTTTGTGCTGTTATTTGAGTATGCAAGAAGGAACCAGGGAGCTCCAAATTTGAGAATGTTAGAATAAGTAGTGTAGGTTAATTAGGTTCCTTTTATGATATTATGTATGAAGTAGTTGAATGAAAGTTGGATTTAATCTGACTAATTTGTATTTTGAATTATGTATTTAGAAGTTATTATGGAAGTTGGATTTAATCTGACTAGTTTGTATTTTGAACTATGTATTTAGAAGTTATTATGTATGAGTTATAGTTAATGATGGAGTTTGCTAAATAGATGTTATTTGTTCTATCAAGTTTATTGGTTTTGTAATAGTTTGATTTATGATTTTGCAGTGATAATGTTTTGAAATTGTCTGGCAAGTAAAAAAAGTGAAATGGCCAATACATTGGTAGAACATGTGAAGAAAATATGTGTAGAAGTTTCTTGCAAAATTTTGGACAGCATTGTACAGTTTTTTTGGATAGAATTTTGTAATTTTTTGGACAGATTTTTACAGTTAAATGGACTTCATTCTACAATTTTTTGGATAGAATTTTACAGTTTTCCAGACAACATTCTGCAAATTTTTGGATAGAATGTTGCAATTTTCTGGACAGCATGTCTACAATTTTTTTGATAGATTTATGCAGTTTTTTGGACACCATTCTGTAGTTTTTTTTAACAGAATTCTGCATATTTCTGTCAAAAAATTACAGAATGTTGTCCAGAAAACTGCAGATAATGTACATTTTCTAGACAACATTCTGTAATTTTTTGGATAGAATGTTGCAATTTTCTGGACAGCATTCTACAATTTTTTTGATAGATTTCTGCAGTTTTCTTTTGCAATTCTTTGGATAGAATGTCTGCAATTCTACACAATTGCATGTGTTTGTTTAACAGAAACTGCAGTTTTGTGGACAACATTTTGTAATTTTTTTGACAGAATGTTGCAATTTTTTGGACAACATTCTGCAGTTTTGTGGACAGAATTTTGCAGTTTTCTAGACAGCATTTTACAGTTTTTTGGACAAATTTCTGCAATTTTTTGGACGCCATTCTGAAATTTTCTGGACAGATTTTTGCAATTTTCTGACACCATTCTATAGTTTTCTAGATAGATTTCTGCAATTTTCTGGAGAGAATTTCGCAGATTTCTGGACAACATTGTGCACTTTTTTAGATGGAATGTTGCAATTTTTTGGACAGATTTTTGCAATTTTCTGGATAAAATTTTGCAAATTTCTGGACAACATTATGCAGTTTTTGGATAGAATGTTGCAATTTTATGGACACTATTCTGCAGTTCTTTGGACAGATTTCTACAGTTTTTCTGGATACATTTTTGCAATTTTTTTGGACAATATTCTGCAGTTTTTTGGACATAATTCTGCAGTTCTTTGGACAGATTTTTGCAGTTTTTCTGGACACTATTCTGCAATTTTTTGGATAGATTTCTGCAGTTTTTCTGGACACTATTCTGCAGTTTTTTGGACAGTATTCTGCAGTTCTTTGGACAGATTTGTGCAGTTTTTTTGGACACTATTCTGCAATTTTTTGGACAGAATTGTGCAGTTCTTTGGACGTATTATTGCACAATAGATGTGTAGAAAAATGCAGATGTGTATTTTTTGACAGGCAGAGTACTGTCAAAAAACTGCACAATTTTCTGCAATTTTCTGGACACTATTCTGCCAAAAAATTGTGGATAGTATTCTGCAGTTTTTTGGACAGTATTCTGCAGTTCTTTGGACAGATTTGTGCAGAATTTTTGGACACTATTCTGCAATTTTTTGGACAGAATTGTGCAGTTCTTTGGACATATTTCTGCAGTTTTTCTGGACAGTATTATGCAGTTTTTTGGGCAGAGTTGTGCAGTTCTTTGGACAGTTTTCTGCAATTTTCTGGACACTATTCTGCAGTTTTTTGGACAGAATTCTGCAGTTCTTTGGATAGATTTCTGCAGTTTTTCTGGACACTATTCTGCAGTTTGTTGGATAGAATTGTACAGTTCTTTGGATAGATTTCTGCAGTTTTTCTGGACACTATTCTGCAGTTTTTTGGACAGTATTCTGCAGTTCTTTGGACAGATGTCTGCAATTTTTCTAGACACTATTCTGCAATTTTTTTGACAGAATTCTGTAATTTTCTGGACACTATTCGCAATTTTCTATAATAAAATATAACAAGAACATCAATTAACAGTCAATCAAATTTGAAATATACATAACACCAATAACAAGTGACAATCATTCAAATCAAACAAATGTCATCAAATAGTCAAGTCTAGCAACCATACACATTTGACATTAAAGCCATTAAACAAAAAGGTCACCAGTTAAGGGTCACTAATTACATTCAAAATAGCATAATTCCAAATACCAAAAATCTAAATATTTGCAATGTGTTACATCAATAAAAAGCCAAGAGCAGGTCAACATAAGCCCATCCATATGTGATCCAAAAACTAAATTAAACCAAAAAGCTACTGAGTAGCATCATGTCTCTTAAAAAATCTAGATGTAGTAGCTACAGCATCATCTTCATTTATGAGTCTGTGTGCCTGAAAAAAAATACAAGAAGGAAATTTTTTGAGATATTAAAAAATATAAAAGAATAAGTGTAGGGATTACTGTTTGCTTTGATCTTTTTCCTTTTCCTCTAGATGGTGTGTATGCACTGTTGGAAATAACATTTCGGCCTTTCTACTTCTCCAAAATTGTGCTTGTTCAATTTACAAGTTTGTTTATTATGACCCAAATTGTGGCAGAAGTAGATGAAACACTTTATAAGAGACTGCACATTTGGTTGTGGTAGTGTAATCTCCACCTGAGTAACTTCAAAAACAGTTGAAAAAAGATATCATTAATGGTTTACCATCAAATATATTATTGTCGAAATTTACTTCGAAAAAATAAATTAATGAATACCTTGCACTTCAAGCAGAATACTTGTCATTTCAGCTTGCATATTGGACTCTTCAGCTTGCACATTAGACTCTCTAGCTTGCATATGTTGCATTTCAGCCTCTTTTGTGAGTCTTTGTGGGCATTTTCGAATTGTATGTCCCTTTTGATGGCATCCTGAGCAAGTCATGTGAGTTATTCCAACCCTTGATAGCTTTTTAATTCCTTTAGGATCACTTATCTGTTCATCTGGCTCCCTTCTTCTAGCCTTCTTGGGTCTACCAGTAAGTTTTAGCTTTTTAGGTGCATGAATAGGGTCTTTTTTGGAATTAGGCCATGCATTAAGTCCATTTATAGGCTCTATAGCTGGCTCATATGCTCTTACATAAGCATCCTTTGAATAACATTGGTTCACAAAACTCTCCGGTTCTTCTCCTGTTAGTGAAATACACAACAAACAGCATGGGAACATGGTATTCCAGTAAGTTCCCATCTTCTACAATCACAGACCCACTTCTCCAAGTCAACAGCAAATTTTTCCCCATACATATGAGTAACTTCAAATTTGGAATCACTAGAAAATCTAGCAATATTAAAAGCTGCATCTTCTTTTGCCTTTTCCAACTTCTTCTGAATTTTAGGACACAAATTTTCTGTTCTTTTTCTTATCCACTCTCTTTTGGTCCTAAGTCTTTCCATGATATACATTCTAATATTTTCAAGCATGCCCAAAATTGGCTTTTCTCGAGCCTCTAATATCACACTGTTAAAACTCTCACACAAGTTGTTTCAAGAGTATATCACAGTTAGGTTGGTTCTAAAATGTGATCTTGACCAATGGTATGGAGAAGTATTTTCTGTCAACCATTTGTGTGCTTCCTCATCATATTGCTTCAAGGACTCCATTTCATTATCAAACCTTTTTCTATATGTTGACCTTGCACAAGCCCAAACTCTTGCTTTTAGAGACAGCCCAGGATGTAATTTTTTAAAGTTATTATGTAAATGCCTCACACAATGTCTATGTTCTATCCTAGGAAGAATCTCATGTATAGCAGATCCTAATCCCTGTACCAACATGCATAAAGATCAGTTAATTAATCAAATATGTATTATTTAGATACAAAAAAAAAAGAAAAAAGAAAAAAAATATAGATTTACCTTATCAGTAATCATTGGGATCTATCCCAACTGCTGTCAACAATATACCAGGATGGGGTCCTCTCAAATGGCAACCATCTACCCCAATTACAGGCCTACATCCTTCTCTAAAGCCCCTTTTTAATGCTTCAAAGCATATATACATCCTTTGAAATCTCTCTTTTCCAGAAATCTCATCCACAACTGTGACAATATCCACAGTAGAACCAGGATTTTTTTTCAACAATTCTTCATTATAGTCCCATATCTTAGAGTACTGCTTCTTGTACTTTCCATATATCAATATCTTAGCTTTCTGAAAAGTTTTGTACACTTGATGTCTAGTGATGTTTGCATTGAGCTCTCGGTGAACCTTTTCTTGAAATGCTCCTACTGTGACCTTTCTATTTAATCTTAAGAACTCCACGTATGTTTTACTTAGAAAGGTTGAAGTCACACGCTTGTGATAAAAAGTCCTACCACATTGGTGTGGTGGACCCATTGTCTTAATGACAAATATATCACTATCTGCCATTTTTTGAAGCAAAGACAAACCAAGAACAATTATAGGCTTGACAAACAGCTCTCATCCTGATAAGTCATTCTTTTTCCACCTAAATTCCTTGCCCCATTTGACTGCATGATTTTCTATTGCTTCCTTGAACTCATTCTTACTACTAAATTGTAACCCAACATACAAATTAGGGTCCTCCATGTCTGTTTCAGGTCTAAATAATACAAACCTTGATGTTGGTCCAACTTCTTCGTCTGAGGAGCTGTAAATGCTATTTAACTCATCAGAATTTAAAAATTCTGATTCCTCATTTACTTGAATTTGCTCTTCATGAAAAATGTTTACATCACATGCATCAGTGGCCTTGACATGTTTATGCTTTTGTACAGCCTCATGTGGTTCATGTTGTTCAGGTTCGTCAATCCCTTGTTCTTCATGACCAACTTCTTTAATACCTAAAACAATGCTTAAATCCCTACCAGCAGTTGCTACAGATTGATTATATATCACATCATCATCTTTACAAAAATTTTGCATAATCACTATCATGGAATTCTTCACCATGGAAGGATCCAGAATCTCCTTTGCTATCCCCATTATCTCCTTCTGCAATTTCTCCTAACTGTCCCACTTCACTATCTAAGAATGCAATATTATTTGCTTGTGTAATATAAGGCTCAACACTTCCATTTTGTTTGCCAATGGCTGCCATGTCTACTATATCATCTTCCATCTCTATTTTTCTTAAACTAAAATCACCATTTACCACTGCAATTTTGTACATAAATCCTACATTTGTTCCATACCCAAGACCATTAGTCATATGAATTAGGATAGAAAGTTTCATGTCAATAGGGTTACAATCATCAAAGTAGTCCAAACAACCCCCAACATACTTTTTCTCTATTTCTCCAGTAAAAGCCCCACCATAGTGGACTTTAAGTGTAAAAAGTTCAGAATTTCGTCCATATTCTGTTCTCCAAATAAAACAACAAAAAACTATTGTTAATTAGACAACACATGCTTATAGATAGATGGGACTAATGTCTGCAAATCTTGCAACATGAAAACAACTATAAATTATTTTTTTTCTGCAGCTAAGGGACCACATGAGCATAAAAAAGACTCATTAGAATATAAAAAATTTAGTTTTGCAGTAATCTATACTACCCCACATCATATATTACCAAAAACTTAAACCCCACATCATAAACACAACCATAACACTACTGACATATAAAAAACAAAAACCAAACATCAAAATCACAAGAAAAGGCAAATTTAGATGGTATAATAACTAAATATGGAGATTTTTACTCACCAAAATTTGTCTGAGAAATTCCAACCTCCGAACTCGTCCTCTTCCGCATTTTAATGGCATATTTTAATCTTTGTTGTTGAAGATTTGAAGTTTTTACGGTTGTGATCTCTTGAGCTAGTTGCAGTAATCTTATACACATCTAGATGTGTATAAGAGACAGATCTTAATCTGTAAATTAATTTCACCAAAACAACAACGGCGGTTTGATGAAATTTTTTTGTGAAGTTCCTACTTTGCCCTTCAGATTGGGAGCTACTTTAAAAAAAAAAAAGAGTTTGCCGGTGGCTCAGCCAAAAAGGAGTATTTTGGCTAAAAAAAAAAAGTTTAAGGACTAACCTGGCTAAAGAAAAAGTTGAGGGACCAAATCGGCGAAAATAAAAAAGTTTAGGGACTAATTTGGCGATTTTCCCTTATGAGAATAATATTTTGTAATCCAAACACATTTTTTAACAATCTTTATATATCATGTTTTAAATGATATTTCAAATAATAATTGTCTAAATGAAATTAATGTATCTTAACATGATTATGTTTTATAAGATGGAACTATCCCCTTCTAAAGGAATTTAAAAAAAAAACAAATACATTTTATTTTTTCATTTAATCTACAATATTCCTATTGAGAATAAAATTAATTATAGAAAAAGAATAACAAATAAATTTAAATTGAGAAGTTATTGAATTAGAAAGGAGTTATGAAAGTTATGTGTATGAGTTAGTTTTTTTTTTTTTTTTTTAAGAAAATATATATCAACAAAGAATCTGCCAAGTATAAAGTAGTAATTATAGGTGTATATATAGACAGTAGGTGTTGCTATAATAAATTATGGAGCTATTTTCTTAAACTCAAGTTATATTATTGAATTATTGATTTACTAAACCAAACTTTTTTACTTGTATAACTTTACCAAATAAACATTTTGTGATAACTTCAGATGTGTGTATTATTTCTTTGTATATGCAAGTTAGGAACTTTTTGCTTATTTAATTAGTACGTTACTGTCTACTTTATATTGTATTTGAAAAATTTTTATATGAATTCGATGCGTAGAATGAATTCCTTAATTTATATTTATTTATATTTTTTTAATTTATTAAAAATAAAATTTTTAAAATAAATATAATCCAAAAAATTCGTTCCACTTATTATAAAACAAATTTATATAAAAATTTCCCCGTTACATTCTAAAAGATAACCAAACAAAATTCTAAAAGATAACCAAACAAAAAAAATGCAACGTGGACTACAGTCGAGAACTACATAGTACACACTTGTCAGGACTATCGACTCATATGAACTAGTCGTACATTAGTGTTTGTCCTATGCACTAAATTATTCCGGCATTCTAGAACTTGTGAAACTTTTTCTAGTGCATTTAATAAAAGTTTTTGCTTCAAATTATTTTCATTTAGAGTGTCATCCAATTTTCAATCTTCCTTACTTTCATTTTTTTTTTTTCCAACCGGCAATTCTATTAACCGATTTCTGTGTATCAACTATTAAGGGAGGAATTAGAAAAATTCTGCCAATAAATCAAATAGGTATATTACTATACTAGTTTCAATTTAAGTATCTACAATTAATAGAAGGTATAGAAAAAATCTACCTCTAGATCAAATAGATACACAACTGTATCAGTTTAGATTTAAGCCAAGAATAATACTAACAGATGCAAATTCCAGCCTTACACATCTCTACGTAGAGACCAACTCGTCCCCTAATTTTTACAAAAGAATATTTTTTAGGGACATTTTATTCTCACTATTCAATTATTTGAAAATAGTAATGTACTGTTCGAATAATGTGTTTTTTGAGAGTTTTTATTTTCATAGAATAATAGTACCAAATTCTCTCTCCATCCCTCTTATTTTTATCACAATTTTACTTTTTAAGTTACAGAAATTAATTTTTAAATAAAAATTCTTATAATTTTATTAATGTAAATCTTTCAACAAAAGTAAAATTATACACAACATTATTACATAAAAACTTATAATTTTTCAAAATAAAAATTATAAATATTACAAAAGTTTGAGCGTTGGAAATTTGACCCATTGACCAAAAAAAAAAAAACTAACAAATTAATTGGGTTGGAAATAGTAATTAAGAAAATTATTTTAGAAGCAGCCTATCAGTTGTAAAAGAAAGTTCAAACGTCCAATTAACCACGGCGATCCATCTTATTTCCTGGACTTTACACCATTTTATTAAGGAAAATATTTATATAGATATGGTGTTTGACCTCATCTATAGACTTACAATTAAAATTGTATAAAATTTTATTTATATCAATTTATATTATAAATTTTATAATATTTAATTTACAGATTAAGATTTATAAATACACTAAACATCGCTTCTACCTAAATCTTTTCCACTTATTTAACCCTTCAATCCTCATATTTATTTTGAAAAATAATCACCGACAGCAGCTGCACGGCTGCACTAGCTCAGAGATCACATCCGTACCAACTATAAATGCACTTCTAGGCTGCTCCAAATTTCGTACATCCACCCAACATCTCAAATTACAAAAACACCCCATTCTCACCCACATTTTCCATTTCTACCTCGTTCACCTGCAACAACTCTCATTTTCCCCCATGATCTACACTTCTCTGCAAGACCCTTTTCATAAAACTGTAAGATTTTCATAGTTTTTGCTTTCCTGAAGCTCATTTCTTGCTGCTAAAGAGTTTCTGATTTCTGTTTTTTTTTTTTTTCTTGAAGCTCAGTTCTTGATTCATACCTTTCAAAATCCCATCTTTTTTGGGTATTTTGATCTTTTTGAAGTAATGGTGCTGAGTTAAGTTGAACTTCTTGTTTAATGACTGTTGAAATTGTTGCTCTGCATACAAAATGGTCAGTAGATTTAGAGTTTTTTGGCGTTTGAGGCCCAACTTTATTGATTTCCTGAATTTGGGAAAGTTGAAAGCTAGGGGAATATTTAAGAGCTTGAATGGAATTATTGTGATTGGATCTTTATTATTCTTTATTGCAGCTTTAAGTTCTGGTTATTTTTTCATGTTTCCAACTTTTCAACCTGTGATTAGTAGTCATGAGAATAGTACATCAACAGATTTAGATATTGATATGAATAGCACATCACCTGAGATAGATGTTCATATATCTAATACATTACCCGATTTGGATAGTGAATGCAATGTGTTTGATGGAAAATGGGTGCCCGATGAAAGCTATCCTTTGTACAATGCCTCACAATGTCCTTTTCTCGAACGCGGATTTAATTGTTTAGCTAATGGGAGGAGAGATTAAGCAAATGGGTATCTTAAGTGGAGTTGGCAACCAAAGGATTGTGATATTCGGAGGTTTGATGTGGAAATGGTGTTGGAATTTCTTCGTGGCAAAAGGGTTGTTTTCGTTGGAGATTCATTGAGTAGAACTCAATGGGAGTCTATGGTATGTATGCTTATGAATGGGATCAAGGATAAGAGGAGCGTATATGAAATCAATGGAAGCAAGATTACTAAACAAATCAGGCATTTAGGAATTCGGTTTAGCTCTTTCAATTTTACAGTGGAGTTTTACCGGTCAATTTTCCTGGTCCAGCCTCGCCAGGTGCCAAAACGAGCTCCAAAGAGAGTTAAAGTAGCACTTCAGCTTGATAGGTTGGATGATATTAGTAAAGAATGGATTGATTGTGATATTCTTATCTTCAATACAGGGCATTGGTGGACACCTACAAAGCTCTTTGACATGTAAGTTTTCGAGTTGTTATATACTTCTTTTGTGATATATGTGTTTGCATAACTTTGTTTCATTCTATCTTGATTTCAAATTAATTAAAACCTTTTTCTCTTGAATCTGATAAGCACAGTTTATCCCTAGGGAATCTGTTTTCTTTCTTGTTGAGCTTTAGGCTTCTTCCATTTCCGTGTGTGTGTTCTTGTCTTAATTCACGACTTTATGCTTATTTAAGCTTATTGCGCTCTTTGAATCTCATGTTTCCGGGCATATTGATTGTTAGGTCTTTTCGATTTCATTACCTCTTAAAAGGTGGAGTTTTGGTTTTACTCATTTGTGTTGAAATATTTTAGTTGCATGCATGCCACGTTCCTTGCTTGAGTTTACCCGCTGACTTTTCTTTCTGTTGTTACTTGGACTCTCTTCTGGGTGAGCAGCTGAGTTCATCTTCATGTTGCTACTTCTGTCCTTCATGTCGTTTGCATTTAAGTATTGGCTATGCTTTCCTCTGATAATTGCCTCTTCTCTTCTAATATCACATGTCTTCCGGCCTTAGAAGTTTTGTGCTTCCTCCACATCTTCATGTAATTTTGTTGTTAAATTTTGAGATTTCCTATTCCTTGTGTTCTTTTGTTGAGACAGGGCAGGGGTTAGGGGGATTGGATCTTGTTTGGCAACACTTTTTAGTACTATCAATTATTATAAGGGGGAAAGAGAAAGTGGACCTTAAAATATAGCAAGGCAGCTGCCTTTCATCCCGTTGCGCCATGGCATGGGACCCCTGTATCCTCGTGCTATTTATATCTCTGTACTATTTGATGACAGAACTCATTAAACATAATTTTAGTTCTCTACAATGAGGTAATTACTTTGACCCCTCTGGTAGGGACTGAAAAATGTTGGAAGTGAAAGACTTTGATGAAAAGGGATGTGGTTTGAAGAGCAATAAAATATGATGATATCAAGGTAACAAGTGATTATAGTTTTCAACTATTTGTCATTGTTTAATATGTGGACAAGAGTGCAATTTTGACGTAAATAGCTGATAAAATATTCTGCAAGAAAACTGCCATTGTAGAATGGGGAAATTTAACATGGTGGCTGCTTATGTTCTCAGCTAAGTTTGAAATAATCTATTGTTTGCATTGTTTTTTTTTTTTTTTTTTTTTATTTATTTATAATTTTTTTGGAGTTTCACATCCCTACCCTCAATCAAACACCTCTCGTCCATAGTCCAAATCCTGTTGTTTAGTATAAAGCAGGAGGAAATTTGAAAATGTGCATTGCTTTTCTAAAAGTCCTCCTTACAATTCTCTTTTTCTCTTATCAAAAGGCAAAACAGGAGCAAAGGCAAGTGGTAGTATACTTGGTGCTAGGATTAATACAAATATCCTGAAGAGTGTCACATTGACTTGTCCTCTGAGGCATGAAAATGTAGAGTGGATGGGGCGTAAAATGATATTTACCAAACATTGGGGATGATATTAGTCTTTAAATAACAATAGGCTTTTATGATGATACTTGGTGACCTTTGTGTAACCCCAAGTTGTTCAAAACAAAATGCTGTCAGACATATGACTGATTTCAGATTCCCTAGCAAATGCATAATAAGAAATGGCTTGCAGTGTTGGTGAGACAAAGATCCTGCTGGCTTTTGACTAGAAGCTTTTGGATGAATTGTAAGCTCAATACTTTTGTGGAGATGATAAGAAACCCAACTTGGTATTAGATATCCCAGAGCAATCCTACAATTCAAATTTAGCTTAAGATGAATGGTAGAGTTATGGGCTAATGGAAGGAGGATACATGCCAACTAAATGACAGAGTAAAAGAGTGTGTTATTCTAGGTAATTGCAGGTGCAGCAGCTGTAAGTTAAAAGCAGGACAAAGGATGTTAGACAACATAAATCCCACTGTAATATATACTTTATCTTGGTTAGATGGCTTAGTTTATGCTAGGATCTTCCAAGACTACTTGTGCCACAGAGCTTGAGATATTTCAGAACTCTAGGTTCAGCAAGTGTATCAAGGCCCAATGAAATTGATTGTTTTACTTTTTTTAGCTAAAGCCAGATATTGAATAGAGTATAAGAGTAAAACCTCACGCTATATTTATCAGCCAAAAGGTTATATTGTTCACTTCATGCTTTTTCACATTTTGTTAGGTGACTTCCGTCGAATAGAACCTATACACATTACCAAGTACAGATTATCTCTGTTGGTTAACTCTTGAATTTTACTACCTCCAGAAACATTTGAGCTAACGTTTACTAGTTGTAACTGTGTCATTTTATTACCATTATTGGAACTTTTCTTGAAGATGAAGTCGTTAACTAAGTTGGATGAACAAAATTATACCAGTATCTAAACAGCTTACTGGTTATGAAATAGTAATTACAAAAAGAACTGTCTCTTTCTGTTCTTGCACTTCTGTGTCTTTCTATGTATTGAGAGAAAAGCATTTGGTGTGAACACTAATACAAGTATTGTCATAAATGATTTATCCTCTTCAATCTATAGAATTTCATTGAAAGAAACCAATGTTGTTGCTGTTGGGTATTTTTGTATTGTTCAAGAGTTCATTTCTTCCTGCAAGAGGCAATATGGAGTGTAATGCGTGCGTTTTTCCGGTTAAAGTTTACTCCTCACTGCAATAAAGCAGAAGTGTTTGGCATGTATCAGCTCTTGAGCATTGTTGGCTATCGACTCAAATAGGGATTTAGAGTGGAATTATGAAATGAAGCTGTGAAATCACAGTTAAGTTATGGTGAATCTTTACTCACAAACATGTACAGTTCAAGTGTTATACTTGTTTTGTGGTGGAATGAAATTCAGTTGCCGGTTTAGAAACCCCCCCCCCTCACTTTCTCACATGAAGTTTTCAGACAGGGGCTGGTACTTTCAGGTTGGTGGAAGGATGAAGCTTGGAATGTCAATAACTGGTGGATTTAAGACAGCTTTGCGAACTTGGAAATCTTGGGTTGAGAGTAAGATCAACACTAGCAGAACTCGTGTATTTTTTCGAACGTTTGAATCGACCCACTGGAGGTTTGTTTTGTGCTTTATGTTTCTTGAAGCTATTCAAAAGAAATTCCTGTTTGATTCTTTCCCACCACCATTATGATTTTCCCTATACAGGGACAGAACTAAGTTTTGCAGTTAAATTGTTTTTCAGCTCTAACGTGCTGCAACCAGTTCTTTCTCTTTATTTTTTCAAGTATTTCATTATTGTACATATGTTATATTTGTGCTGTTTGCCTCTTTCATGGACTTGTATACAGTGTCTGAACTATCGTGTTTTAGTACTGAAGGAACTTCAAAATTTTACCTTTTGGCATCCTTTACTGCACACAGTTTGACCATGAGCTTAAGAAACAACTTTAATTGAACCAAAGTGGGTATAATTACCATTTATTTCAAACTGCTGACATTTTCCTGATGTAAAGTTGACTTACAATGATGTTTGTATCTATACCAGTTCTGGATCCAAACAAAATTGCAAAGTGACACAGCAGCCAATATCAAAAGTCAATGGCAATGATAGGCATCCGTATTCTGATGTCATAATTGATGTTGTCAAGAATGTGTCAATACCTGTAACAGTGCTACATGTTACTCCCATGGGGGCATTCAGGAGTGATGGGCATGTGGGGACTTGGAGTGACAACCCGTCAGTACCTGATTGTAGCCACTGGTGTTTACCTGGAGTACCTGATGTGTGGAATGAACTGCTCTTCTCATTATTGCTTTCAGATCAAAACCCTTAATGAGTGTAAAGCAGCAAAGTTATTTACTTGCATTTCCATTTATTTGAGCTTCTACGAACTTCTTGTTTCAATTCATTTGCCTCTTTTTTGGTAATGAATCTGTTTTGATCTTATTTGGGATATATGCTTCCTTGAACAGGTCAGACAATCTGCATATAATTTAACCACTGTTATACATGTCCATTCTTCCGTTTCTGAGTTGCTGGGAACTGAGGATTTTGCAAACAAAGCTTCTTTTGTACAATGAGTTGCACTTCATGCTATGTTGTATCTTTAATTTTCGGAAGACCTTTTGATTTTCTCCCAGCAATTTGACAATGTAAAGTAGAAAACACAGAATGTAAATTGAGCTCATTGAAAGGTTTTACATGTACAAAAGTTCCTAAATGATGAGATGGTCATTTTATTGCTCTATAAGAGGAGTATAACATTGCTTATATGTTCTTTTTGTGTTATCTTTCAAGCAAATCCTTACAGCATTTCTTACAGTTGGAATATTTTTGGCTCCTTGCTACTAATAACTCTTCATTTCCTAGACTTGAATATGATTCTCTTTTCTTGTTTTCTTGTATTTTCTTTATCGCTTGTGGGGCCGGGGGTTGAAGAGTTGTTCATGGAGAAAAGAATTTTTATTAGGATCTTCAGTTCTCTAGTTTGAAAAATTTTGTACAGAATCTCATGCAGTTTTTCCATTGAACTAGTCAAACTGGAGAAATGAACATGCTTCTTGTTACTTCTGGTTCCCTTACAACAACAAAACTTGTTTTTTCCCCCCCTGAATTTGGAATCTTATATCATATCAGCCAAACTGGCTACTGCCTCATTAATACATTGCTGCAATTATCTAAGAACAGAAGCAGGTCAACGTGCAGGTCCCGGCCTCATTGCAACAGGGCAGGAAGTTAAATTTCTGCAAATCTGATTGTATAAGTTTACCTTCATTAATCTCTAAAAACCAAACTTTTGAAATGCTTTCAGAAATAATTCGTTTGTAGTTTAAGGCGGCATTAGTACCATCTAGATAGCTTTCAAGACAAATCTATTTTTACATTTTTCTGGATTATTGAAGTATAATATCATATCCCATCTGATTTAGGAATTATAAGCATGGTGTACCAAGAAGTGTTTTTCACTCTAATCAAATGAGAAGACTCCAAGTCTTGACATGAGTGCCAAGTTTTTAGAAACTTGAAAGCATTGTCATAACAAACAGTGTGAGATCTTTACTACAAATAGGTACTCTCGCCTGGATTATCTCACCATCCAATTCAAGAATCCCAAGATTTTCAAAAGCTTTACAATGGCCTCCATCAATAACTACAACTTCCCACCACCAGCTTATGTTGGCCCACCACCCCCAGCCCGTCCGGTAAGGCCGCCTCCACCTCCTATCATTCCACCACCCCCTCCCCGGCCAACTAGCCCGCCGCCTCCTCATGTCATTCCACCACCCCCTCCCCAACCAACTAGCCCGCCGCCTCCACATGTCATTCCACCACCCCCTCCCCACCGCATTCCACCGCCCAAACCACACCCTATTACTCCACCACCTCCTCATATTCTCCCACCTCCGCCTCCATCGACACCAGACCATCATTCAACAGTCATTATCATCGTATTATCATTTCATCCGGTTGTCTTCTGTTCCTTGCCTGCTCTTTGTTAGCCCTCTGGTGCTTCTTGAAGAAGAGAAAAAAGAAGACTGTTGAAGAGAAAAAGATAATTAACATTGATGAACACTTGAAGGTTAAAGAAGCCATAGTTCAAGGACGTCATGGACAAAAAACAGTAGTCCTTTCAGTCGAGGATGATGTACATATCAATGAAATTGATATGAAAAAGAGTAATAGTTTAAGTGAGGAGGAAAACTTGCATGCAAAATCTAAAGAAATCACTCCTAGCAGCCTTGAAGAAGGGACATCAACTTCTAGTCCTCCTAGCCATCAGCATTCTAAGCAAAATCCTAGCTGATGGCAGAACATTCATTGATTAAAAAGGCATTGTGCATTTCCAATAAAACTTGGTGAAATAAACATCACGAGATAAATGATTTTTATTTTTTTTTCTTTTATGTAATATGTCATGCAACCTGTATAATTTGTTTCTCTCTTCTAGTTGTTGAATGGGATATTTATTCGATTATATTTATTTGATGATCAAATACTGGCATTTCATCATGACTTTCCGAGATTTTTATTTTGGTCAGGATGTCCAGTAATTGCTCCCCAACCAATAAGAACTTGCCATTTGAAATGCAGGACCTATTTTTTTTAATAGGATGACCCTTTTATTTTTCAGAAATATGGTCCTTTCACTCTAAATGGAAGGCTCCCATTAGTTGAGAAACAACTACTGGGCATGCCCAGTATTTACACCTAACTGACATAAAATTTCTCATGCCTTTGAATTACTTTACATGTTCATTTTTCACTAGTGCATTTACACAAAGTAATGAAATAACAAAGTCAAGAATATGTCAGTAGATCAACGAAAGAAAGAATGAAATCCAACCGAGTATCTAAAATTAGGAATTAGTGATTCAATATAATTTTGTCACATAAAGTAGATGTGGCAAGTGATACTGAATTTGTGGCATTTTCCATTATTCCTCCATTACATTATGTGATCACTTTTACCCAGATTAAATTTCACCTTTAGATGGGATTAATTACGCACATCTACTGTATTTTGACCAAAGTACGTTAGACCCCTTCAACTTTGAAAATAACAATCAAACCCTTCATTAAGTATTAACCTGTCCCCTACTCAATGATTGCCATTTACACACAGACCCAAATATGATTCTTTTCAATCCTGTTACGAAGGTGAAGATACTTCCGTTTAGCAGGGTTCCATTCACTACAGTTAGCTTTTCTTCTCCACCTACGTCCTAGGATTGTGTGGTTTCGGAATTTTTGGCAATTTTTTCATTCTGGTTCACGATGCAATTCTAGATAGATATGTACAGGTTGGTATTTTTAGATTGTTAAGAACAAGAAAATATGTATAATATGTACAAATCAGGTCTTTTAATGATGCGTATATAGGAAGCTTTATATAGTCTTCTAATAGAACATTTTAGGTAATATATATATATATATATATATATATATATATATATATATATATTATGTAATTATTTTGATAATTAAAACAATTAGACTACAAAGAGAATTCCTTAATTTAGGAAAGTAATTAGGGTAATTACATATCAATCACATATTTACATACCATAGCTATTTACATATCTTGACATCCCTTCAAACTAAATATGGTTGATTAAAAACCAAAGGGAAAATCGCCAAAATAGTCCCTCAACTTTTGCACTTTAGCCAGAATAGTCCCTCAACTTTCTTTTTAGCCAGAATAGTCCTTCAACTTTTTTTTTAGCCTTGAATAGTCCTTTCTTTTACGGTTTTAGTCAAAAAGTCCTTTTACGGTGTAGTCACCATAAATTTTTTTTTTTTTAATAAATTTCAGATGAAAGGACTATCTTGGCTAAAAAATAAAAGTTGGAGGACCATTCTGGCTACAAAAAAAGTTGAGGGACTATTTTGGCTAAAGTGCAAAAGTTGAGGGACTATTTCAGCGATTTTCCCAAAACCAAATTGAGTTTGAAGCAAAACTTGAAAATAGAAAATTGAAACTTAACAGATAAGATCTTAGAACCAAGAACTGGAACCGAAACGAAACCAAAACTGATTGAAAACTCGAAAGCTGAAACCAAGGGAATCCAAAGTTGAAAATCAAAAGAATCCGAAAGTTAAAAAAGTAGAGAACTTGAAGGCACAAAATCGAGAAAACTAGAAGGTTGAAAACTGAGAGAAACCGAAAGCTCAAAATCGAGAAAACCTGAAGGCTCAAAACAGAAGACTGCAAAGGTTGAAAATTGAGAAAAACCTGAAGGTTGAAAACTAAGAATCAGAGCAAAATATATTTATAGATGATAAGATCATAAATATAGTATATTTTGTGTGTCTTTTACTTCCGTTTTAATGTAATTTGAGCAAGAATTGAGTAATTATGTGCTAAAATAGTTTATTTTGAGTTTTGTAGGGTTTGAATGAAGAATGAGTTAAAATTGATTACAATATTGGAGGAAAACGTTCACCGACGTGGTGTAAATCGGATATAGTTTGGAAGATCAAGAATAACTCTCTTGTTCGAGCTCAACGAATTCTGTGATTTTAGATGATTTGGAAAGATAAGGAAGAGTTCTACAACTTTTATATTTTGAGTTTTCCAGGATTCTATAGTCATCTCATTCAAAATTGTAAAGTTTGAAAATATGCACAGGCGAGGAGTAATTCTGATATAGTTTGGTAGATTGATCATAACTTTCGTGTCCATACTCTAATTGAGTTTATTCAAGATGTTATGGAAAAATAAGACATAGAGCTACAACTTTCATGTTTTAAGTTTGTTCAAATTCTGCCTGCATTATAGAGAAAATTAAAGATAAAATGGAGCCACTGTACTGGACCCAGCGCCCAGGTGCCTAGTCTAGAAAGGTTGCTTTTGCTCACTGAAGCACTGCCCAGCGCTAGTCGACGGACAGATCATGCAAATTGGCTTATTTAGCAAGAAAATTCCTCCTGTAGACCCGATTATATGGAAAAACGCGTATTTATCATACCGGAGTCCCAAAACCCTAAAAATATCTATAAATACACCAAGATAAGGGGAGGAATCATCGATCATCATCAACCGTCATTAATTTTTAGGTTTTCAACAGTTAGGTTAATAATTTAGCCGTAGGGTAGATTTTTTTAATTGTTCGCGCAAGAATTTCATTCTCTTGTGAAGAATTTAAGATTTGACGATCATCAATATTAGTTCTTGCTTCAATTACTGAGTTTGATTTATTTTTATGCAATTTAATTCTCGTTTTTACTGCATGTCTTAATTCTTTAATCTATTGCATAAGAGACTTATTTTATTGTCTTTAAATTCTTAATTACTTCCGTAGTTTAGTAGTTAGGGTTTTACTTCATCGTTTTTACTTGCTTTCATAGAGTAGATTAATTTAAATATTCGTTTCGAATTAAATTCTCGCAAGTAGGATAGATTGAATTAGGGTTTTTAGTTAGTTATATTTAATTGCTTTTCGTAGGGTTAGAATTTTACATTCTTGTCTTTAGTTTAATTTCTTTCAATTAAATTTTGTTTAAGTTTAGTTAAAAAAACTGCTGATTATTTCGTCTAAGTAGTAAATAGGCTTGTGAACCTAGTAATTGTTCCGATAGTTCTCGTGAGAACGATCCATACTTGCGAGTATGTGGGAGTTGATTAGGATAGTTAAGGTTTTCTTTTATTATTACTTGTTCATTGTTTTCAAAACCTAATCAATATCTTACCGAATAAGTTTTTGGCGCCATTGTCGGAGACTATTTTTGTTTGGTAACAATATTAGGTGTAGTGAGTCTTACTAGATTAGACTTTTTATTTCTTTTGCTATTTATTTATAATTTTTTCTTGTTCTCTCGAGTTTGTTTAGATTTGATCTTTGATATTTGATCTTTGGTTTTCTTTTCTTGTAGTTCATGGTCGATACTCGTTCTTCTAATCAACCACTTCGTCCGATTGATTTGGAGATTGAACATACGATAAGTAGAAACCGTAGACGACAAGACTCAAACCAAGGCGACCATCTAATGGAGAATCCAAACCACGCTATCAATGAACAAGAGGAGGTTGCAGGCAACAATCCATCACAGGAAACTTGGCTAATGCTAATACTAAACCCCGACATCTTAGAGATTATGCCATACCTAATTTCGATGGGGCAAGTTCTAGCATTGCTCGGCTACCAGTATAAGGATGCGCTAATACAAATACTCCAAACACATGTTATGTTTGGAGAAGGACCCAATGAAGATTCCTATAAGCACTTAATTTGATTTGAAGAGGTCATTGATACATTCAGGCACAATGGAGTCCACCTCGATTGTATTCGGATGATAGCATTCCCTTTTTCCTTACGTGATAGAGCAAGGTCTTGGATGCAATCGTATCGACAAGGCACTTTCACAACATGGGACCAACTAGCTCAAGAATTCCTAGCCAAACATTTTCTACCAGCTACGACTGCTAAGCTCCGAAAAGAGATTACATCATTTAGACAAATCACTGGAAAGAGCTTATGTGAAGCATGGGACCTCTTTAAAGATGTGTTGGGGAAGTGTCCGCACCATGCTATACCTCTATGGTTGCAAGACTCCAAACCTTCTATAATAGACTATTTCTAGAGATGAGATTAATAGTTGATGCAAGTGCAGGAGGTTCTTTCCCCTATAAAACTCCGAAGGAAGCACAAGAATTGTTGGAAAAAATGGCATCTACCCATTACTATCATGGAGCAATAACTCTTTCAGTTGGACAACAACAACCACAAGTGCATCAAACTAATGTTCAACAAGGAGGTATGCCTAGCTATGATTCTTTTTTTATCTCAGCAAAACATGATGATGAGTTTCATTACAAACTTGACAAAAGCCGTAGAGAATATGGGAAAAAACTCAGTAGCGGAGGAAATCACCAAAATGGCTGTTGTGAAACATCAATGGTGCAAGGTGAGCAGATTCAATTTATTTCTAATCACAATCCTACCTCAAGAAATCAGCCTACCAATTATAGAAACACATATAACTCATCTTGGCGGAACCATCCTAGCTTTTCCTGGTCAAACCAAACAAATGTTCAATATCCGTTATTTCAGCCAAATTCACCTCAACTAAATTTGAACCATCAACCATCATCATCTAGACCATACTTACCACCACATCAAAGGAATCACTAGAATTTTCCACCTTATCAAAATAACTCATACCAGACTCCACAACCAAGACCGCCATTTCAAAATTTAAATTATCTCACATATGTGAATCATGAGGCACTCAATGATGATAATCTAGGAAGGGATTTTGAGAGGTTGCAAAGGGAGTATGAGAATTTGTGAGCTACCACAAGAAACCTTGAGATGTAATTGGGGTAGATAGCTCGCTAAAACAATGAGCGACCAGCTGGAACACTACCGAGTGATACAATCCCTAACCTGCGGGATAATAGCCAAGGGAGAGAACATGTTCAAGCGGTCACATTGAGGAGTGGAAAAATACTGGAGCCAAAGAAAGAACAGAATGATGAGTTGAACAAGATGGATAATACTGCAAAAGAAAAAGAAGACATATCAAAGAGCAATGATGACATAAGGAACTATCTAAAGCTCTAGGACTTGACCAGCAAGGTAAGTCCGAGGAACATTCGGCATCTACAAGTAAGCAGGTAAGTGTTCCTTTTCCCCAAAGACTGAAAGAGGATGAAAAGATGAAAAACTTTAGAAATTTTTTGGAAATTTTAAGAAAATTGAAATTAACCTTCCTTTTATTTAAACAGTAAAAAATATGCCCAGTTATGCTAAGTTTATGAATGAGATATTATCTAGCAAGAGGAGATTGATGGGGGACGAAATTTTTTGCTTGAACGAAGGATGTAGTGCCATCATTCAAAGGAATCTTTCCCCTAAGCTCAAGGACCCTAGCTCGTTCTCGATTCCATGTGAAATTGGAGGAGTGACATTCCATTGAGTTTTATGTGATTTGGGAGCTTCTATCAACCTCATGCCTCATTCCACTTTTAAGAGGTTAAATGGATGAGGGTAGAAGCCAACAAATGTCACTCTCCAATTAGCCGATAGAAGTATAAGGCAACCGGTAAGGGTAGTAGAAGATCTTATTGTCACGAAGTTGGGAAAGTATTTCTACCGGTGGATTTCATCGTGCTTGACATGGAAGAAGACGTAGTAAACCCGCTCATATTAGTAAGACCTTTCTTGGCTACCGGGCAAGCCATCATTGATGTCCAAGCTGGAAACTTGCAATTTAGAGTCAATGATGATATTGTTTCTTTTAATGTTTTTGATTCCTTTAAATTTCCAGTCGAATATGATGATGTTATGAATATAGATATCATTGATGATTTGGTTAATGATTTTTGTAGGGAATCCCTAAAAGAAGAGACTGAAGACTTCAATAATATCCATGAAGAAGAGATGGAAGCTAGCAATAAAGAGAGCATGATGGAGGATGAGATGGAAAAGGCAATTGAGGAGAGCAAGTTGAGGAATAAAGGTAAAGTGGGGTATCTGACCAACGAATCCCCCAAGGTTGAGCTCAAACCATTACCCTCTCATATTAAATATGTTTTTCTAGGAGAGAATGATATACATCCAGTTATTGTAAATGCGTTTTCTTTCTGAAATTGAAATGGGCAAATTAATCTTTGTGTTGAAGAAGCATCGAGGAGCCATAGCATGGTGTTTTGATCATATAAAAGGCATAAGTCCCACTGTTTGTATGCATAAAATACTCCTTAATGAAACTTATAAGCCTATTAGACAACCTCAAAGGCTGTTAAATTCAACTTTAAATGAGATAGTTAAGAAGGAGGTTTTAAAATTGTTAGATGACAGGATCATATATCCATCAGTGATAGTGAGTAGGTTAACCCAATACAAGTAGTGCCAAAGAAAGGGGGAATGACTGTGGTCTTAAATGAAAAGAATGAATTGATTCCTTCTAGATTAGTGATGGGGTGGCGGATGTGTATTGATTATAGAAAACTTATTGAAGGCACTAGGATAGACCATTTTCCTTTACCATTCATTGATCAAATGCTCACAAGATTGTCTAGACATGCATTTTACTACTTTCTCGATTGTTGCAATAGTCCCTGAAGATCAAGAAAAAATTCACCTTTACTTGTCCATACGGCACATTTGCATATAGGCACATGCCTTTTGTTTTATGTAATGCTCCTAGCACTTTTCAAAGATGTATGTTTGCTATCTTTCAGATATGATTGAGAAATTTATTGAAGTATTTATGGATGATTTTAGTGTGTTTGATGATTCTTTTGATTCTTGTTTAAATAATCTTGTATGTGAGTTAGACAGATGTGAGTCTTCAAATTTAACACTTAACGCGGAAAAGTGTCATTTTATAGTTCAGGAGAGAATTGTTTTAGGCCATCGTATTTCATCTAAGGGCATAGAGGTAGATAAAAGCAAAATAGAGATCATTGAAAAATTATCACCCCCCATGAATGTAAAGGGAATGAGAAGTTTTCTTGGTCATGCTGGTTTTTACCGGTGTTTCATTAAAAAAATTTCTTTGATTTCTCGTCCTTTATGTGCTTTATTACAAAAAGATGTGCCTTTTTTTTATGATAAATGTTTGTCTACTTTTAATAAATTAAAAAAAAGTAGGAAGCTTTGATTACCGCACTTGTGATAGTCGCACCAAATTAGAATTTACCTTTCGAATTAATGTGTGATGCAAGTGATTATGCCATGGGTGTGGCATTGTGTCAAAAGAAAAGAAAGGTCTTGCATGTTGTGTATTATGCCAACCAAATCCTTAATGAAACACAAATAAATTATTCCATGACAGAAAAGGAATTGTTGGCAGTGGTTTTTGCATTTGATAAGTTTAGGTCATATTTGATAGGTAATAAGGTGATAATTCATACTGAATATTCAGCACTAAAATACATATTTACCAAAAATGATGCTAAACCTAGACTTATTCGATGGATTTTACTATTGCAAGAATTTGATTGGGAGGAGGTGGTGGACAAGAAAGGAGCCGAAAATACTGTAGCAGATCACTTTCACGACTTGAAGGACCTATGCCAAGAAAAGGTGATCAAGTGCTCATAAATGAGACATTTTCGGAAGAACATGTGATGAGAATAGAGGACGGGGCGGGAATATTGTCAATTTCTTAGCCGCCAAGATCATCCCATCCACCATGGATCTAAATCAAAGAAAAAAATTTCTTTCTGAAATGAAGTATTATATTTGAGATGACCCAAACCTCTATCGTCGGTGCAAGGATCAAGTAATCCGATGATGCATTCCGGAGAGTGAGGTGCAAAGTGTTTTATTTTATTGCCATTCTTCACAAGTAGGGGGACATCAAGGCTCACAAAGGATGGCTGCAAAAAGTGTTGCAAAGCGGCTTGTTTAGGCCAACATTGTTCCGTGATGCAAGAGATTTTGTGACCCAATGTGACCAATGTCAACAAGCAAGAAATTGTACAAAAAAGGTGAAATGCCATTGCAAAACATTAGAGTTTGCGAGATTTTTGACGTGTGGGGTATTGATTTCATGGGCCCTTTTCCATCGTCATATAATAATAAATATATTCTTGTGGTTGTGGATTATGTGTCCAAGTGGGTTGAAACTGCGGCGCTACCAACAAATGATGCAACTAGTAGTGACAAATTTTGTGAGGAAAAATATTTTCTCACGATTTGGGGTTCCGCGATTATAAGTGATGGAGGATCACATTTTAGAAATTTTTTGTTCGAATCTGTCTTATATAAATATGGAGTCACCCACAGAATTGCCTTACTATACCACCTGCAAACTTCTGGGCAAGTAGAAGCCACAAATCGAGAGTTGAAATGCATACTTGAAAAGACCATAAATTCATCGAGAAAGGATTGGTTGAAGAAGCTAGATAATGCACTTTGGACATATAGGACCGCCTTTAAGTCCCCAATTAGGATGTCTCCATACCAATTGGTTTATGGTAAAGCTTGTAATCTTCCGGTTGAAATTGAGCACAAGGCATATTGGGCGATCAAAACTCTCAATTATGATTTGAAGGAGGCCAGTGAGAAGAGGCTTCTCGATTTAAATGAATTAGATAATCTCCGAAGAGAAGCATATGAAAATACACAACTGTACAAGGAAATGACTAAATTGTGGCACTGACAAACACATTTTGGAGAAAAAATTGAAAGTCGGGGATATGGTTTTATTATATAATTCAAGGCTCAAGTTGTTTCCCGGGAAATTGAAGTCAAGATAGTGCAGCCCCTTTGAAGTAGTGCAAATATTCCTGTATGGTGCAGTAGAACTCAAAGGAAGTCAAGGCAATTTCAAGGTAAATGGCCAACGGGTGAAGTGCTACTACGGTGGGATTATTCACGAGGGGCGAGAAACTGTCCACCTTGCTAACCATTGATTAGACGAGCCAAAGTCGAGTCAAAAACTATAAATAAGGGCGCCACATGGGAGGCAACCCATGTTTTTTGTTTTTGTTTTTATATTTTTGTTTTGTTTTTCTTGCTTTAGTTTCGTTTATGTGTGCATTAAATTAATTTATGGGAAAAATATTCAAGAAAAGTGAGTCTTAGGGTCAAAGGAAGAGTATTTTAAAATTTTGGAATTGAAAAAAAGAAAAAAAAAAAAAAAAGTGCACCTGGATCGATTGACCATTCTGGTCATCGCGCCTGGGCATGACACCCAGAAGGGTTAGTTAACCTTACTGGTCAGGCGCCGCAAAGCCCAAAAGGGTTATTTAACCCTTCGGGTAGCCTTCTTCACTATCATATTTTTTCTTCTCTTTTTCAATTCCTTTTCCAAAACTCTTCCTAAAAACCTTCTTCTATCCCCAAATTCCACACTTCCCAATTAAATTCAACATCATCTATTATTCAAATTGTACATCCACACAACTTCTACAACATCAAAGGTATGAATTTTCTTAAATTTGTTCCTTTTATGGGTTTTTCTTACATATCACTAAAGATGCAATTTTTCATGCTTATTTGATTCTAAGTTGTTTAATTTGTATATCTTATGGATGAAATTGTGTTTCTATGTTGTGTGGAGTAATTTTTTATGTAAATTTTTGTTCAACAATTGGAATTATTTTATGCACGCCATGCGTTTGACAAAAGGTTTGGATTGATTTTATGTAGGGATTTTTATTCCTATCATTAGGATTACTTCAATTGTGGAATAATATGATCATAAGGATTGTTTGTGATATTTTTCACCTATTTTACCTTGTGATTTTGTTATTTTATAATTGTAAGGGTTTATGTGCTTGCATTTGTATTCAAACATAAAATACATGGTTTTGTTGCATAATTATAATTATAAATTGCATTTTGAATTTCCATTTGGTGTCTAGTGGTTGCTACTAGGTAATTAGATCATTATTTTTCAATTATGGAGTTATTAGATTATGCATACCAAGTGTTTGTCAAAAAGTCTCAATGAATGAATATGTTAAAAAGCTTGGTATAATTGCATAAATTTTCATCCTAAGGGGACTTTGTTCATATTTTGATTATTCAGACTTTGGGATAACTTCATTAATTTTGTGTTACTTAGAACAACAACTCATCTTGTGATTTAATTGTGCGTGCATAGGATGAGTTATTAAAAATAATTATAGAATTGCATAAGTGTGGGATTATGGTTATTCTAAGAAGTACTTTTTGTAGGTATGGGGCGTACCCATGACCCAGTAAAGGGCAAGGCTCTTGCATCATCATTTACAAATCCACAGCAAGAAGAAGAACAGCCTCAGCAACCAGCAGAACCTACCCAGTTTTAAATGCCGCTGCCTATAGCAAATACAAGAATGATATATCAAAGTGGGCAGCCATCAAGGAAAAAGGTATATATATACCACCCCGTGGAGCACCAGCGCTTCACAAAGTCCTAAGGCAACATGGATGGAATCAATTCATCACCACCCCTATCGATGCTGTTTTACCTATGGTAAGAGAATTATACTTTAATTTGGCTCATTATAGTGACCAACGGGTATATGTGCGAGGGCAGAATGTGGACATATCAGCAGATGCAATCACTCAAACTTTGAAATTAAATTGGGTCCGACGAAACGAGTGGCCTGAGATTCGCGATGCCAATCAGGAACATAACACTATTACCAATGTCTTATGTGATGGGGAAGTAGAATGGACTTTAACAACTACTGGGTGACGTAGCTTGGCATTTTTCTTTTAATAGACTTAAACCTGAATGGCAGGTCTGGTTCAAATTTATATGTTCCTGACTTTTACTAGTAAGTCATCTCTCTAGTGTTACTTTGGAACACGCTAAATTGTTATATTGCATTGCGACTGGGAAATTCATTGATGTCAGCCAGTTAATCCATAATGAAATCTGCCATTCAGCGACTACAAAGCAGTCTGGGTTTATGGTATCCACATTTGATAACAGCTTTGTGCTTAAGAGAAGGGGTGCCTATGGATTCGGCGAAGGAATGATTGAAGGCTGGGAAAGAACTTTTTATGAAGGGGGTTGTTAAGCCACCTACGAGAAGAACGTGTTCCCAGGTTTCTACTTCTGAACCACACTTTAGTGCAGACGAGTCAAGGATTCAAGAGGAGCTCTTCCAGCAGATTTTACAAGAACAATTATGCGGCAAAGGTTTGATGCCTATATTATGTACCAGCATACATGGCAACAAACAATAAAGACTAGACAATTGGCTAGCTACTAGGGAGCGTCGAGAGAGTCCATCAATATTTACATCTGTTCCCCATTTTCCTCAAGGATTGGATCCAGACGACGAAGATTGACATAGTTTTAAGTTTTCCTATTTCCTGCATTTTAATTTAATCGTACTCTTTTTATTTGCTTTTATTGCTTTAGTTTGTATACCCATGAAGGGTTAGGATATCTTACTTGGTTAGGATAATTTGATTTCTTGGTTTATTTGATTCATATCATTTTAAATATTTTTATGTTGTGTTTTTGGTTTTAGTGATTGATGTTTTCCACCTCAACTCCGGTGAATTTATTTCAAAGTAAACGGCACCAAATATTTTTCATTGACAGAGAAGTTTCCCTTTTATCCTTTTTACTCTTTATTTTTGCATTGGGGACAATGCTATACTTTAAGTGTGGGGTTGTGAGTTTTCTTAATTTCTATTGGTTTGGTGTTTTATTTGTTCATTTTGTTCAATTTTTGATTTTATATTTGTAGCTTTAACTTTTGATTTGAGAGCTTTTCGAATTTTTGGAAATTTTGTTCACAAATTGCTTGGCATGTTTCTTTGATTTTCTACTTGATAATTTTTTAGCTAAGTTTTCATGAGTAGGGTAGTCGGTGTTAATATTTTTCTAGCATGATTTCTAATGTTTGAGCACTAATAGCCCTACAATGTTATAGCTTTTTGGCACTAAAAGATAATTGTGTAGATTCACTTATATTGCACTCCAACCACTTGCTTTATTACATTTTCGAGGCTAAATTTTAGATAATTTGATTTGATTTCAAGATGAGGGTAGGTATTTCTTTGGACGTTTGAGCCTTTAGAGCTAACCATTACTATAAAATTTATCCCCAAAACCCTATTTGAGCCTTAATTTGTTTTCAATGGACAGAAACACCATTCATTTTTTTTTAAACTATTATTTTTATCTACCTTTGTGAGCTATTATAAATGTCTCGTAAGAGCTTTAATGCCACATTAATTATTAAGGGGATATAAGGATGGGCGTAAGAGACAGGCTTTGACGAAAGTAGTTGTGTGAGAGTGTTAGAATGAATGGTCTACAATTAATGTGTAGGGGTGTTAGAAAAATTTTTGTTGACCATTGCAGGTGGTGCCCATCACCAATACCTGCATTGGAATGTTAGCAGGTAGTGCCTATCACTGGTACCCATTTTGGGAGAAAAGAACAAAAAAATAACAAAGTAAGGAGATATTTTTACAAGATGTTGGCGAGCGGGATTGAAATTGAAAAAAGTTTGATTCTATTTTGTTTGTTGCTCAAAATTTTTATGCGTGTTTGGTCAATTAAGTGTGGGATTATTTATTTGAAGGATGGGTGTTTTGATGTTCAAAAAGAAGTTTAATGTTAATGAGGCGCACATTAATTTAAAACTCTTTTTCTTATTTGTTTATCCTTTTTCCCTTCTTTGTTAGCCAAGACCCTAACCTTACGTTATAAGCTAAAAGTCCTACCTAATTTAAATCGAGTCAATTGTCTACATTAGTGGAGAAATGTAAGAAGAGTAAGATATGGTAATGTTTAGAAAAATTACAAGGGTTTTCAAGATTCGATCTAAGTGTCTTAAAAGTTATTTTTGTATGGCTATGCACACACTTTCACCGGAATTCATGTATAGGGGTTTATTATCATTTGATTATTTTCCTTATGATGGTTTGGTTCTTAGTTATTCATGCGGATGATTAATGAGATGTGTTGAGTATGTTTGTATTTATTTCTATGTTTTGCTCAAAGACGATAAAAAACTAAGTGTAGGGTATTTGATAAACTCATAAATATAGTATATTTTGTGTGTCGTTTACCTCTGTTTTAATATAATTTGAGCAAAGAATTGAGAAATTATGTGCTAAAATAGTTTATTTTGAGTTTTACAGGGTTTGAGTGAAGAATGAGTTAAAATGGATCACAATATTGGAGTAAAACGTTCACTGGCGTGGCGCAAAACGGATGTAGTTTGGAAGATCAAGTTTAACTCTCTTTTTTGAGGTCCGATTGTTGTGATTTTGGATGATTTGGAAATCCTAAGAAATATTTTTACAATTTTCATGTTTTGAGTTTTCCAGGATTCTATAGGCATCTCGTTCAAAATTGCAAAGTTGGAAAAAATGCACCGGCGAGGAGAGATTCTAACATAGTTTGGTAGATTGATCATAACTTTCATGTTGGAGCTCCAATTGAGGTGATTCAAGATGTTTTGGAAAGATAAGATATAGAAATACAACTTGTATATTTGAAGTTTTCTCAAATTCTACCTTCATCATGGATTAAATTTAACATGAAATAGAGCCACTATACTAGACCTAGCACCCATGCGCCAAGTCTAAAAAAGTTGCATTTACTCACTAAAAGCAGTGCCCGGGCTTCGGTTGATGGACAGATCATGCAAGTTGATTTATTTTGCAAGAGAAGTCCTTCTGTGGGCCCGATTACATGGGAAAGCGTGTATTTATCATTTCGGAGCCCCAAAACCCTAAAAATATCTATAAATTTACCAAGAGAAGGGGAGGAAATCATCCATCATCATCAGCCATCATTTATAGCATTAGTTTTTAGGTTTTCAATAGTTAGGTCAATAATTTAGCCGTAGGATAGATTTTTTAATTATTCGCGCAAGAATTTCATTCTCTTGTCAAGAATTCAAGATTTGATGATCATCAACATTAGTTCTTGCTTTAATTACTGAGTTTGATTTATGTTTATGCAATTTAATTTTCATTTTTACTGCGTTCTTATTCTTTAATTATTGTTCTTCTTTTATTGCCTCTAAATTCTTAATTACTTCTGTAGTTTAGTAGTTAGCGTTTTACTTCATCGTTTTTACTTATTTTCATAGAGTTGATTAATTTAAATATTCGTTTTGAATTAAATTCTCGCAAGTAGGATAGATTGAATTAGGGTTTTTAGTTAGTTATCTTTAATTGCTTTTCGTAGGTTTAGAATTTTACATTCTTGTCTTTAGTTTAATTTCTTACAATTAAATTTTGTTTAAGTTTAGTCAAAAAAACCCGCTGATTATTTCGTCTAACTAGTAAATAAGCTTGTGAACCTCTTATGCTAGTAATTGTTCTGATAGTCCTCGTGGGAACGATCCTTATTCATCCTATATGCAAACTCACATCGTATACTTGCGAGTGTGTGGAAGTTGATTAGGATAATTAAGGTTTTCTTTTATTATTACTTGTTCATTGTCTTCAAAACCTAATCAATATCTTACCGAAAAATAGACGGAGCCTCTAATACCATGTTAGAAACAAGAGAGTATGTATAATATGTATTGATGATGCCAAAATAATACACTCATCAAAAATATTTCACGTGGCTCCGAATTCTAGTAGACTAGGGTGTTTTAATAATTTTACCTGTGTAGTTCAAATAGGCCCAGATAGGTCAAGTATTAAATATTCAACTCGCGGATAGATTCGACCCAACAAGTTCAGGTATAACTATTGAAATGCTATATCAAGTTCAAAAAATTACTTTCCTATTATTTTAGCTTTAATTTTCTCTCTAAAATTTACACTTTTGTCAAAGTATTGACTTGAGCATTGCAGCCTATCATCGAGGGGGATCAAGTCCCGCCCTTTTTTTTCCAGGTGTTCCAGACGTAACCTCAAGTTAGATGTTACTGGACACAGGTTAACTCTAACAAATTTTTGTATCAATATTTGGCACTGTCTGTGAGAAACTATTCTAAAAGTCATATTAAGACATGGCACATAGCATGCGTAATACTCATAGTAGAAATGACAGCAAGGGCAAAGAAATTTTAACTCAACATCACTTTGACCGATCCTGTAGGAAGATGTATCGGTATGAGGATACGAAGGGGATTCTGGTTCTCAGGTTTTGGACAAGTATAAAAAGATTCATAAGTTGAGGCAGTAAAATGCTTTGCTAAAGGAGATGCTCATAAGGCAATAGCTGAAGCATCACCTCTCCCAGGATGAAGAGTTCCCACGCAATTCAAGTGGTAATCCCAAATTGTCCACCCCTAACCTCATGTCAACGAGAAGAAGAAGGGCACCCATGGGGAAAAAAGCGAAATGAGCAAAGGACACATGAGCTTGTGTGACCTTGGTTGGTTCCGCCTGGTGGGAGATACAATCGGTCCGCCCGACGAATCATAAAGAGAGACTTCGTCAAGATCGAGTGCTAATAGAGAAAGGAGCCCAGGTAAAGCTACATCTATTGCTCATGAGAGAAGAAGATACCAAAAGAGGAATCGTACTATGCCACTACTCCTAGAAAGTGAGGAGGATCTGAGAAAGAGGTTGGAAGAGTTGTAGGCCAGGATGGACAAAATGGATGATAGGGAAGGAAAAATTACTAGATATAAGTATAACCTTCATTTCACTGATGATATCATGCAGGAGTCTCTTCCTAGAAGGTAACAAACTCCCTACTTTGACTCTTATGACAAGAGTACTGATCTATGGGAACACCTAGATGCTTACCGCTTTAAAATATGCCTCCAAAGAGTATTTGATGCTATCCTTTGCTGAGGGTTTCTAGAAATTCTCAAGGGCGCTATCTCAAACTAGTTGAGAGGACATAAGAAAGGAGACGTCAAAAACTTTTGATCAATTGGTAAGCTTGTTTTTAACCAAGTTTGGTAATCAGAAGAGAATCACAAAGACGAGAACTCATCTGCTTACTTTTTATTCAGAAACTAGAGGAGTCACTCATAGACTACGTAGATTGGTTCAAAAAATAGACCATTGGAATCTAAAGGGTGACAGAGAACATACAGATTATAACTTTCCAAGTCAGAGTTAGGCTTGGGAAGTTTTCTTTTGACCTCGAGTCCTCTTACCACTCTCATTGCCCTCTTTCTTAAAGCATCAAAATTTGCCTAGGCTAATAAGGGAGAAAGGAAGAAGAGAAAGGCCAATGAAGGAATTAGTGAACAAAACCTGTGAAAAAGAGCAATGCTAGAGACCAGCCATCCGTAATCGGGCCCAATAAGAGAAGTCCCAAACCTCATAAGGTTTATACTTCACTTAATTCCACCTCGGTTCATATTTAACTATGGTTGAGAAAGAACCTTTTATGGAATAGCCAACTCCAATGAAGAGCAACCTAGCATCACAGAAATAGGAACAAGTGTCGTTATTTCTATGAATACCATAGGCATGATACCAATGATTGTTTCCTTGAAAAATGTGATTGAAGAGCTCATTAGAAGGTGTTGCTTGAAACAATTTATCTAAAACTGAGAAAGAAATAGGTAATCCCCAACTAAAGACCTAGGGAAGGCGTTACCATCTAGATGTCCTAAGGAGTAGTACACCTAATGTCTTGTCTAACTTTTCGTATACTTTCCTAGTCCAAGCTCACCCTGTTAGAAGTGAAATCTGCTTGTACACCTTACAAATATTTTATTTTCAATGAAGGAAAATTTTCTAAGTCTTTGTATCCTTTAAATGGTGTAATTGACTCTCAACAATAAGCAGTTCAGCATAAATGAGGTTGAACAAGAACAATCCCACAACCTAGGTTCTTCAAAGGCACTTGTCCTTCAGGACTCAAGCACCTTCCGAGGTCAAATTACCCCTTCGGGAGCAAGTCTAAGTCTTCTCAATTGAAGGCTTGAATCCTACAAGCAAAGTCTCATCTTAAGAGCGAGACTCACCCTTCCAAGGGTAAATATCTCATCCCCGGGATCATTTCACCCCTCTAAGGGTAATTCTAAATCTTTTCAAATGAATCTTTCTATATCCTAATTCTCATCCCAAAAGTGAGGCTCACCATTTTGAATGTCAAAAATACCATCGTCTTGGATCACCTTAACTCTCTAGGAAACAAAACAAATGACCACTCCCCAGAGTAGGACTTACCCCTCTAAGGCAACACCAAAGTCTACCCAACATGAAGCACCTAGGCCATAACTATTTCCCGAAGTAGGACTTACCCCCTCGAGAAAAATTCCAAGGACTTTCAATAGTGAAGTACCTATACCATGCCTACTCCAAGAGTAGGACTTACCTCTCTGGGGATAATGCTAAGGTCTTCATACTGTGAAGTACTTACGCCATACCTACTTCCCAGAGTAGGAATTACCCTCCGGGGACGAGCCAAGGTCTTCAAAGAGTGAAGTATCTACGCAAGTACTTTACTATAGGCTACCTACTCCTTAAAGTTAGGCTTACCCTTTCGGGGGCGAGGCAAGATCCTCCAAAAGTGAAATACCTACATCATACCTACTCCCTGGAGTAAGACTCACCCCTTCGGGAGAAATGTCAAGGTCTTCCAACATGTAACACCTAGGCCATACCTAGTCCCTTGAGTTAGAATTACTTCTCCGGGGGCGATGCTAAGGTCTTCCCACTGTGAAGTACATACGCCATACCTATTTCCCGAAATAGAACTTACCTCTCTAGGGACAACACCAATGTCTTCCCAACGTGAAGCACCTAGGCATCCCTATTGCCTAGATTAGGATTTACCTCCAGGAAAAATTTCTAAGAACTTTCAAAAGTAAAGTACCTAAGCCATACCTACTCTCTGAAGTAAGACTTGAAGGCAGTCCTATGTGCCCAAAGTGTATCATCTAGCTTCTTGGACCAATCCTTTCTCGACGAATTCACGGTCTTTTTAAGTATGCGCTTCAATTCCCAATTTGATACCACTATACTTGCCCAGAAGTTTGCAAGTGGTATGGAAGGGCAATTTTGTAGGTAATTTCATATTTAGATAAGACAGGTTCGAACAAAGAATTTCTAAAATGTGAACCTCCGTCACTTATAATAGCCTACGGAACACCAAATCGTGAGAAAATGTTTTTTTTCACAAAGTTTGTCACCACCCTTGCATCGTTTGTTGGTAGTGCCACGATTTCAATCCACTTGGACACATAATCTACCATCACAAGAATGTATTTATTATTATGTGATGATGGAAAAGGGGACATAAAATGAATACCCTACACGTCAAAAATCTTGCAAACTAGTACGTTTTGCAATGGCATTTCATCTTTTCTGGATAAATTCCCTGCACGTTGATTGATCGCATTGGGTGACAAAATCTCTTGCATCATGAAACAATGTTGGCCAGAATAATCCGCTTTACAACACTTTTGTAGCTGTCATTTTTAGCCATGATGTCCTCCTGCTTGTGAAGAGTGGCAATGAAATAAGACATTTTGCACCTCATTCTCCAGAATGCACTGTCGGATTACTTGATCCTTGCACCGACGATAGAGGTAAAAGTCATCCCAAATATAGTACTTCATTTACAAAAGGAATTTCTTTCTTTGATTTGCATCCATGAGAGACAGAATGATCTTAGCAGCTAAGGAGTTGACAATATCTGCGTACCAAGGTGCTCCATCCTCCATCCTCCATTCTCACCAAATGTTCTTCCAAAAGTGTCTCATTTATAGGCACTTCATGACCCTTTCTTGCCATGGGTCACTCAAGTCATGAAAGGTGATCCACCACAGTATTTTCAGCTTCTTTCTTGTCCACCACCTCCCAGTCAAATTCCTGCAATAGTAAAATCCATCTAATATGTCCTAGTTTAGCATCATTTTTCGTCAATAGGTATTTAAGGATTGAATGATCAGTATGAACTATCATCTTATTACCTATCACATACGACCTAAACTTATCAAATGCAAAAACTACTACCAATAACGGTTTCTTTTCAGTGATAGAGTAATTCATTGTGCTTTATTAAGGATTCGGCTAGCATAATACACAACATGTAAGACTTTTTCTTTCTTTTGACACAATACCATACCCACGGCACAGTCGCTTGCATCGCACATTAATTCGAAAGGTAAATTCAAATTTGGTGCAACTACTAGGGGTGCAGTAATCAAAGATTCTTTTAACTTATTAAAAGCAAACAAATATTTATCATAAAAAACAAAAGGCACATATTTTTGTAATAAAACACATAAAGAGCGAGAAATCAAAGAAAATTTTTTAATGAAACGCCGATAAAAACTGGTGTGACCAAGAAAATTCCTCACTCCCTTCACACTCGCGAGGGGTGGTAAGTTTTCAATGATTTCTACCTACTTTTATCTACCTCTATGCCCTTAGATGAAATACGATGACCTAAAACAATTCCCTCTTGAACCATAAAATGACACTTTTCCCAGTTAAGTACCAAGTTTGAAGACTCACATCTTTTCAACACACATGCTAGATTATTTAAACATGAATAAAATGAGTCATCGAACACACTGAAATCATCCATAAAATTTTCAAAAAACTTCTCAATCATATCATGAAAGATAGCAAACATACATCTCTGAAAGGTACTAGAAGCATTGTATAAGCCAAAAGCATGCACTGATATGCAAATGTGCCATATGGACAAGTAAAAGTGGTTTTCTCTTGATCTTCAAGGGCTATGGCAATTTGAAAATACCCTAAATAACCGTCAAGAAAATAATAAAATGCATGTCCAGATAGTCTTTCAAGCATCTAATCAATGAAGGGTAAAAGAAAATGGTATTTCCTAGTGGGTTCATTAAGTTCTCTATAGTTTATACACATCCGCCATCCCGTCACTAATCTAGAGGGAATTAATTCATTCTTTTCATTTACGATTACAGTCATCCCCCCTTTCTTTGGCACTACTTGTGTTGGGCTAACCCACTCACTAGCACCGATAAGATATATGATCCCAGCATCTTGAGCAATTTTAAAACATCCTTCTTAACTGCCTCTTTTAAAGTTGGATTTAACTGCTTCTGAGATTGTCTAATAGGCTTATAAGTGTCATTAAGGAGCATTTTGTGCATGCAAACAGTGGGACTAATGCCTTTCATATGCTCAATGCTCCATGCAATGACTCCACGATATTTTTTCAACACAAATATTAATTTACCCAATTCAATATTAGAAAAAAGAAGCATTGACATTGAGTGGATATGTATCATTCTCTCCTAGAAAAATTATTTAAGATAAGAAGGTAGTGGTTTGAACTCAACCTTGGAGGGTTCGTTGGTCTGATACCCCCATTTACCTTTATTCCTCAACTTGCTCTCCTCAATTGCCTTTTCCATCTCATCATCCATCATGCTCTCTTTGTTGCTAGCTTCCATCTCCTCTTCATGAATGTTGTTCATGTCCTTAGTTTCTTCTTTCATTGATTTCCTAAAAAAATCATTAACCAAATCATCAATATTATCTATACTCATTGAAGAGTAACATAATCATGTTCAAAACATTAAAAAAATCAAAAACATTAAAGGAAACAATGTCATCATTGACTCTAAATTGTAAGTTTCCAATTTGGACATCAATGATGGCTCGCCTGATGGCCAAGAAAAGTTTTCCTAATATGAGCGGGGTCACCATGTCTTCTTCCATGTTGAGCACTATGAAATCTGCCGGTAGAAATACCTTACCAACTTTGACAATAAGGTTTTCTACTACTCCTACTGATTGCCTCACACTTTTATCGGTTAATTGGAGAGTGACAGTTGTTGGCTTCAATCCTCCTCCTCTTAACCTCTTAAAGGTGGAATGAGGTACGAGATTAATGGAAGCTCTCAAATCATATAAAGCTCGGTGGAATGTTACCCCTCCAATTTCACATGGAATTGAGAACGAGCCAGGGTCGTTGAGTTTAGGGGGAAGATTCTTCTGAATGATGGCAATACATCCTTTGTTCAAGCATAAAATTTTTTTCCCCCATCAATCTCCTCTTGCTAAGATGATAATATCTACTTCATGAACTTAGCATAACTAGGCATATTTTCTATGGCTTCAATAAAAGAAAGGTTAATATCAATTTTCTTAAAAATTTCCTAAACTTTTTCATCTTTTCATCCTCTTTCAGTCTTTGGGGAAAAGGAATACTTATCTACGTACCAGTAGGTGCCGAATGATCCTTGGGTTTACTTTGTTGGTCAAGAGCTTTAATGGTTCCTTATTATCGCCCTTGCTCTTTGATATGTCTTCCTTTCCCTTTGCACCATTCTCCATCTTGCTCTACTCATCATCCTACACTTTCTTCAACTCCAGTGTTTTCCCGCTTCTCAACGTGACAGCTTGAACATGCTCTCTTCCTTGGTTTATTATCTTGTGGGTTAGAAATTGTATCACTCGGTAATGTTCCTGTTGGTCGCTCATTGTTTTGGCAAGCTATCTGCCCCAATTGCATATCAAGGTTTCTTGTAGTAGCTCGCAAATTCTCGTACTCTCTTTGCAACCTTACTGAAAATCCCTTCTCAGATTATCATCATTGGATGTATCATGATTCACATAGGCGGGATAATTTGGATTTTGAAATTGTAGTCTTGGTGGTAGAGGATAGTATGAGCTACTTTGTTGAGGTGAAAAACTCTGGGGATTTCTTTAATGCGGTGGTAGGTATGGTTTAGATGACGATGGTTGATTGGGAAAATTATGTTGAGATGCATTTGATTGAAATGATAGATTTTGGATATTTGCTTGATTTGACCAGGTAAAGTTAGGACGGTTTTGCCAAGACGGGTTATATGTGTTTTCATAATTGATGGGTTGATTTCTTGAGATGGGATTTTGATTGAAAATAAATTGAATTTACTCACCTTGCATTACTGAAGTATCACATAAGACATTTTGGTAATTTCCTCTGCAGAAATCACAACTCAAGATCCTTTAAGAGGTCGAACCAATGGAGTTCACATATTCTGTACAGCTTTTGTTAAGTTTGTAATGGTATTTATTAGCATGTTCTGCTCTAAGATATGAAAGTATCATAACTAAGCATACCTCCTTGTTAAAATTTAGCTTGATTCACTTGTTGTTGTTGTCGAACTACGGGAGTTATAGCTCCATGGTAATAATGAGTGGATGCTATTCTCTCCAACATTTCTTATGCTTCCTTCGGAGTCTTATAGGGGAAAGAACCTCCCGCACTTGCATCAATTATCATTCTTATCTCCGAAAATAGTCCATTATAGAAAGTTTGGACTTGCAGCAATAGAAGTATAGCATGGTGCGGAAACTTCCTCAACAGTACCTTAAAGTGGTCCCACGCTTCACCTAAGCTATCTCCAATGATTTGTTTGAATGATGCGTTCTCATTTTGGAGCTTAGCGGTCCTAACCAGTGGAAAGTATTTGGCTAGGAACTCTTAAGCAAGTTGGTCCCATGTTGTGAAAGTACCTTATCTATATGACTACAACCACGACCTTGCTCTATCACGTAAAGAAAAAGGGAATCTCTCTTTCAGATACAATAATTCAGGGTGGACTTTATTGTACCAGAATGGATTAATGACCTCCTCGAATTTGATCAAGTGCTCATAGGAATCTTCATTGGTCCTCCTCCAAACATCGCATGTGTTTGGAGCATTTGAATAAATGCAGGATTGATTTCAAAATTGTTTGCTTGCACGGGCAGCTGATCAATTCTAGAACTCACCCCCTCGAAATTAGGTATGGCATAATCTCTAAGATGTCGGGGGCTAGCGTTAGCATTAACCTACTTTCCATTGTTGCCTGCAATCTCTTCTTGTTCATTCAAGGGACGGTTTGGATTCTCCATTAGATTGTCACATTGAGTTGAGGCTTGTCATCAGTGGTTTCTACTTATAGTCCGTTCAATTTCCAAGTCAAACAAATGAAGTGATTGATTGGATGAACGAGTATATCTACCATAAACTACAAGAAATGAAAACCAAAAATCAAATATTGAAGACAAAATCCAAACAAAAACAAGAGAACAAGAAATGATTGTAAATAAATAACTGTAAAAAGAAATAAAAAGTCTAATCTAGTAAGACTCACTACACTTAATATTGTTACCAAACAAAAATAGTACCTGGCAACGGCACCAAAAACTTATTCGATAGAATATTGATTAAGTTTTTGAAAACAATGAACAAGTTGTAAAAATCTTAATTATCTTAATCCACTCTCACACACTCGCAAGTATACGAATTGAGTTTGTATATAGGATGAGTAAGGATCATTCTCACAGGGACTATTGGAACAAGCACTAGGTTCACAAGCCTATTTACTAGTTGATGAAATAATCAGAGGTTTTTGACTAAATTTAAGCTAAATTTAATCACAAGAAATTGAAATAAAGACAAGAACGTAAAAACTAACCCAACGGAAAGCAATTAAATATAATTAACTAAAATGCTAAATCAATCTACTCTACTTGCAAGAATTTAATCAAGAACAAAAATTTAAATTAGTCTACTCTATAAAAGCAATTAAAAATGATCCAATAAAACCCTAATTACCATATATAACTATGGAAGAAATTAAGAATTTAAATATAATAAAACAAGAACGATAATTAAAGAACAAGAATATAATGAAAACAATAATTAAATTTCATAAAAATAAATCAAACTCAATAATCGCAGCACAAATCAATGTTGATGATCGTTGATTTTGAATTCTTGACAAGAGAACAAAATTTTAGCTTGAACGCTTGAGAAAATCTACCCTACAGCTAAATTATTACTCTAACTATTGAAAACTAAGAAACTAAGAATGGCTGATGATGATTCTTGTTTCCTTCCCTTCTCTTGGTGTATTTATAAGTGTTTTTAGGGTTTTGGGGCTCCGGAATGATAAGTATACGATTTTTCACACAAACGGGTCCACGGGAGGACTTTTCTTGCAAAACAAGCAAATTTATAAGACTAATCCGACGAGGCACGCTTGGGCACAACAAATGTGTCATGCCTAGGGGCTGTTGGCAAAATGAAAGATTGGAGTTACTGGTTTCAGCAACTAGGTGCTGCAGCATTTTTATCCCAATTGGGCGCACTTGACAACACTAGCTCTAAATTTCTCCTCAATTTTGACCATGATGCAGGCCATATTTGGGAAAACTTAAAACATAAAAGTTTTAGATTTTTGTCTTAGCTTTCCAAATCATTTTGATTCACCCAAATTGGAGCTCATACAAGAAATATATGCTCAATCTACCAAACTATGTCCAAATCGCTCCTCATTGGGGCACGTAAATTCCAATTTTGAAATTCTTCTCCAATTTTGTGATGAATTTCAACTATTTCTTCACTCAAATCCTAAAAACCTCAAAATAATTTATTTTAGCTCATAATTACTCAATTCTTGTCTATACATCACTAAAAACGAGGTAAATGATACATAAAATGTACGATATTTACGAGCTTATAAATACGATGAAAAATCACACCCCCTGTGTCTATACGGTGAAAGGCCTTGGACACCCATAAGTATGGGTTGATGAGCTTTGCCAGACTCAAAAACATTACCTCAACTTTGTGTGCTTCTCACTAGCCTAACCTATTCTGTCCTAATCATCATCAAGTTCAACGTCGTTATCAATTTCAACATGGTCATTTCTAGCATCGTCAACAGAGTCAAGGTTGATTTGGGGAGGCTACAGTATTCGTGTCTGGAAAAGAACTATGGTCAGCTAAGGAAGTGGGTGTATCATTTCCACAAGGAAAATCGTGGTCTATTTTAGATGTTATGGAGTTAGAGTTGGTTATTGTAAATTTTTTATGATATTGTTCTTCTTCGTAGTGATTTTTTAAATCTAAACAATTAATTACTATAGGGCAATGCCTCTTGGCATTGGCTGGTCAAGTTGAAGCCAATGAGAAATTGTTATTTACATGATTCGAGGGACTACAATCCCGAAGCTTTGTTTGGTGGGCGTGTAAAAAAATGTAATAGCAAAGGAGAAGAGGTAGAAAAGTAAGGGGAATAGGAACTTAGTCACGTGGGGGCAAGTTAGAGTAAAGTACCAGTACTAGTGATGTGAAGATGTGGTAGTACTACTAGTACCAGAGTGAAGTAGTAGTAGTAGTGAGTGAAGTAGTAGTACTGAAGTGGGGTAAGTTATAGTTGTAGTGCTGGAGCAGTCAAAAATCCTAATTACGTAGTTCATGCAAATCCTAAGATTATGGATACGCAATAATAAGGAAATAGGAAACTCCACACCAGTATTGGTATTATGTCCCAAAGGAGTTTGAATACTGGTGTAGCCAAGGAGTTTAATTCCCAAGTAAGGGAATAGGAAACTCCATAGTAGTATTGGTATTAAGTCTCAAAGGAGTTTGAATACTGGTGTAGCCAAGGAGTTTGATTCCAAGATATTTACTTTAAGAAAATTCTAAACAACTATCCAAACCTTGGCTCAGGTACACCTTGGTATAATTAATTTTATTTTTATTTTTATGCTCCGGTGAATAAAATTTTTGTACAAGCCTTAGTGAAGTTTAAAAAATATTTTCCCCCCAAAATAATTTTTGAAGTATTAAAATTGGTTTCGTTCTATTGTTTAATATTATGGTTCCAACCGGAGTGCGAATACCGCATCAATACTGGGCACTCTTAATCCGAAAAATCCGACTTGAAACCTAGGGCAACTAATGATGCTAAAATAATACATCTACTAAAAATATTACATGTGGTTCTGAACTTAGGTACAGTAGGGGTATTCTAGTAATTTTGCTTTCGTGGTTCAAATAGATCCAAATAGGTCAAGTATTAGATATTCGGTCCATGGATAGATGTGACACAACAACTTCATATATAAATATCGAAATGGCAGATCAGGTTCGAAAATTACTTTCCTATTATTCTAGCTCTATTTTTTCTCTGAAATTTACACTATTGTCGAAGTACTGATTTGAACATCAAAACCTACTCTAGGGAATCAAACCCTGCTCTTTCTTTTCAAGTATTTAGGACGTGGGTACTACGTGCAGTGCTCAATCTCTACTTTGGAAGATACTGTACACAGAGTAACCGTAACTCAAATTTTTGTATTAACATGTAAATCAGGCCTCTGCTTTTGATTACAATTTATACATCGAGAGTCTTAATATAGACTTATAAGAGAACATTCTAAGTAACCTATATATGGCAAGTCTTGCTAATTAAGACAATTTGGTTACAAAGATATCATCTAATTTAAGAGAATAATTAAAGTAATTATATATCAATAACATATTTACATACTATAATTATTTACATATCTTGACATATATACAAAGCAAAGGAGTGTACATATAAGCAACACGGGCTACTACCTTTTTTTCACGTTTCCTGTGCCAATTTGGTACCAAGCCTTGTTCTATTGTCTCTAGATATAAGTGGATAAGTGGGCATTATGGATCTTGAAGATATTGAAAATGGTTGGGGCATTGGCAAGTTCACTGGAAGTGCATGGAAAAGAGTCTTCGTATAGTGATTTGTCAAAGTTACATGGTAGAAGTGGATGGCCAACTTTTGGGGTGTTTGTTACCCAAGAGAATGGGAGCCAAGTCCATGTCATAATTCAAAGTTGCGGTTAAAGTGGTGACGGTCGTAGATTGTATCGTTTTACATCAGTCTCAGTACATCGGTCGCGTATCAAATTATAAGAAAAATTTGTTATGAAAAATGTGTTAAAATTATGGAATAAATATATAACATCATAATAAACACAATTATCAAACTAAATAATAACACCATATCATATATATTTGATGAGCATAACTGTATTAACCAATCAAACAGTTTGGTACCCAAATAAATAAATCAAACTAGTTATAATATTAGAAAATTTTATAGTCCAATAACAAAATTATTTTGTTGTGGTTAAATACTTAAACATTATAAGTTTTTAAATCATATGATGTTGTTTTGTACATCTCTCTAAAGTACACTAGAATGTTATCGTAACGGGACTGTAAAATTTCCTATCGATTTACATTTAATCTTTAAATCAAACTAGTACTTGTATTTTTTTAAGGATTATTAACCAAGTTCTTGTACTAGTTATATATACATAATCATATATGTTTACTTTCCTATGTATTCTTTATTTACTCTTATTTTATGAAAAATATAAATTGTGTCAAGTGAATTTCATAAAATAGTACTAATATTGTACTCTTACAGTATATATACAAATGCTAGAGGGAAGGAATGTAGAAATGATTGGGGTCTTTCCATAATTCCTCAAAACTTTGATTCTAAAGAGTTTTTGTCCCATTACAAATTATAACTGGTAAAAGGAACACAGGGTATTGGTTGACTTTGATTTTGAAGAAATTATACTCCAAATCAAAAAGTTATTTATGAAACTATGAATTATATCCAGCTAATTTCACAAAAAGTTAGTACTAATATAGTTATACAAATTCCAAAGGGAAGGTTTTAATAAAAAAATTTGCCAAAGGGAAGTAAAGAAAGAGTACGAGTATTAGGGCCTTTTTACAAATTTTTTAAAAAATTTGGTCCTTAAGAATAATTCTCTATTATACTAATACATGATGATGACTCGTGAAGGGTTTTAGCTTCCTTAAACCTCGCCATTCATCATCTCCTCTTTTTTCACACCACCAATAGTCAAAGGATATCATTTCTGCTGCAAATCTAAATCAAAGAGGCAAGCATTGAAGAAATCAAAAGTTACAGAAAAGGAATTAGGTTGTGGTTGTAAAGTAAGGCAATGGAAGAACAACAAAATAAATGGAAGAAATCGAATGGAACAACTCGGACGAATTTGACTCCATAAGTTGCTTTACCATTTTTCTGTGATTTTTTTTGAGCCTGAAAATGGAGATTTTGACTTGTGAGTCAACTCGTGAGACTCGGACAAGTTTCACAGATTTTTTTTACTCGGTAAACTGTTTTGCAGGAGATCGTCCAAGTTGATGCCGATCCTACACATCTGGTATATAGCGGTGTAAGATCATATCAGAAGATCCTGTTCCAATTGATCAAAGTCTTTGAACCATGGTCCATTTAAGAAGTTGAGCTTTCCAAATTTTGCATGGGAACCAGTTCAAGATTTGGAAGAACAGATGTTGTATACTTGTATGTTAGTCATAGTTTTTCTAAGGATCTACTTTGTCAAATTTTTAAATTTTTCAGATTTTATTTATGTTATTTTGAATTTGTATGAAATATGTTTTCTATAAAACTATACAAATTGCGATGTCGGATATAATAAAATTCAATATTTTCTCACATTTTCACTCCCTAAAACCAAGGATATTAATGTGTTATTATATTTTTTTTCTTTTCCTAATTCTTTTTATAACTATAAAAAATTAATTAAATATATGAAAAATCAAAATATAATACTAAGGGTATTTCAGTCATTTAATTAAATTTTCTTGATAGTTTAAAATTTTTATAGGATGAATAATATGAATGAGTGGCAAAGTATATATTTATATAGTTTAGGAGCAAAGTGAAATAGCCTATCTAGTTCAAGGGGGCAAAGTGTCATTAACTCTATAATTATTTTGACGATAATAAAAAAATATTTTTAAATATTTTCAAAACTAAATTATTAGTACTTTAGTAGGTGAATTGTTATTCATGATACTTACAAAATATTTTTAAAAACAGAGCACATTTTAAATAAATAAATTAAAAGCATGCGAAATTACCAAACAAATTCTATTTTTAAATAATTAAATTAAAAAAGGAAAAGTATATTTTATCAAATAAGTTTATTGCTCTGTACACGAACATATATTGATATGGATATAGATTAGTAAGAAAAGAAAATATTTTACTCTATTATAGGGAAAACAATTATATTAATTGCTCATATTTTACATTTATATTTTTTTAATCTTTTACATTTAAAATAATACATTTTAGTCTCTCACATATATAAAATATACCATTTTGGTCCCTGTACACAATTATCGGTATATTTTAGGTTGAAATACTTACATATGTATCAAATATTATATTTTTAATATGTAAAACTACCAATACACAAATTTTAAATATTAAATGACACTATCTAAACTTTTCATCACCACCACTCAAAATTCTCACCTACCATCATCACCCCTATTCCACTCCCTCGCTACTTTTCCTCCACCAACTCTATTCCAACAGCTCTAATTCATTACATAGGAACTCTTCTTTTTGGGACAATTTATTATTTAAAGTTATGTATTGTCAATTTTACATTTGAATATGTTATATTGTATACGCATATGATTATTTCTGACCAAAATACACCCGAAATTATGTCGAGTTATCAAAATAATGTATTTTAAATTTGTGAGTAACTAAAATGTATCATTTTGAATATAAGTGACTAAAAAAATACAAATATAAAATATGAAGAATTATTAAGATAATTTTCTTCCTGCTATAGATAAGAATATAAATATAGATTAGGATCGACTCAAAAGTATAAAGCTGACTATATTTAAGGATATAACGCCAGAGGATATAAATGTAGCTTAATGTCGGCTCAAGAGGTAATCGAATAACCTGTCTCACTAAATGCCGCAGGTGAAGATGTATTTATTGAATACTTAAACCCTTATTTGTGGGAAATTTTTATTTTATGTTTATATAACTAATTAGTATATTTAATAATTACTCGATGATATTTTTTTGTTATGTAAAATAAGCTTATTATTTAATCATCAAAAAATAATAATTTTATATTTTTAAAAGAATAGGCCTTTTACTTCATATGTAAGAGCCTGGCTATAACGATTATAAGCTACAAAATATACTTTTGGCCTATCTCAGAATTACGTCATCCTAAACTTTTTTTTCTTTAAAAAAAAAAAACAATTATTTAAATTTTTTTGTAAAAAAAAACTAGGAAAATGACTTTTATAGTTCCTTACATTTCATATTTATATTTTTTTAGTCTCTCACATTTAAAACGATACATTTTAGTGCCTCACAAATGCAAGATGTACCATTTTAGTCCCTCGACACAAATACGGACATATTTTGGCTTGAAATACTCACATGCGTATCGAATGTAACATATTTGAGTACAAAATTGACAATACATAATTTAAATGTTAAATTGTCTAAAAAAGAAGAGGATTGAAGTTGTTGGAGTAAGGGTGGCGGGGGAGAAGAGGCGAGGGAAGGAAACAAAGGTGATAATGGTAGGTGAGAATTTTAGAGTGGTGGCGGAAGAGATTTTAAGTAGCATAGTTTAATATTCAAAATTTGTGTGTTGTCAATTTTGTCTATGAAAAATGTAGCATTCGATACGTATGTGAGTATTTTAGGTCAAAATATACCGGTAATTATGTCAAATGACCAAAATGGTGCGTTTTAAATTTGTGAGGGATTAAAATGTATTATTTTAAATATAAGAGACTAAAACAGTACAAAAATAAAAATGAGATATTATTAAAGTTATTTTTAGTCTGTCGATCCCGTCTATCAATCTCAGTCCCCCTTTGGAAAATCACAAAATATGGCGGGGATACACAGCAAAGCCAACAACAGATTCGCCACCACTCCAACACCATGCACCCGCACGCACCAGATCGGCGCTCTAGCTCTGGTAATCATCACCTTCTTCCTCACCAGACTCACCTTCTCTCCTTCGTCCTCCTTAGACAATGTCCCCGCCCATTACATCCAATACGACGCCGTCCCACTCGCCTCCGATGGGTCCCTCTTATGTGTTTGGCCCCACAGAGGCTATGGGGCCCACTTGTCGTTAAAGATCTACGTCTACACTGAAGATGAAATCGACGGACTAAAGTTGTTGCTTTATGGCCGTGACGGAAAGATTTTGCCGGAGGCTTGTATTAAAGGCCAGTGGGGCACCCAGGTAATTTTCACTAACTTTGAGGGTTGTTATTTAATTTGTTCATTTTAGAATTTTATTGTTTCTTTGCATTTCTTTTTTTATATTTTGTATGTGAGTTAATTGTAATTTAGGATTAGGGGATTAGAAGAGAGCAAAAAGAATAATAATAAATGAAATGTCATGGATGAGTTCAAGTTTTTGAATTTAGATGAATTAAGTGTTTAATTTTAGATTAATTAATTAATTTATTTATTTATAGTTGCATTATTAAGAAGTGAAAATCGATATAGGGTGAGGATTTTATGTGTTGAAGGAGAGAGAAAATAATATTACTCGTGAATTGCTGAATTAGTGTTGGTTACGGAAATGTGGGGAGTTAATGAAACTTTAGAATTTTGAAGGAGTGATTAGTCAGTTCACAAGCGAACTTATATAACTAGTAAATAACTGTAAACAAGTGCAAAAAGCAGTTTTTGTCCCTTTTTTTGTTTATCTACGTTGAATTGGACGATGTCAACTTGTTGCATCTATAGACTTTGTTACGGTTTGGGTTTCCTATTTGGTGGATTGATCGTGATATTTCAAGATAGGGTGGTTTTACAAGTTGTGGCGTTGTTTCCTCCTGTAAAAGTACAAGGGCTCTATGTGAAATAACAAAGTATAGGTTCTCGAGGAATCTCTTCCATGTAAGTAGTGCTTTTTTAAGTTAGTAATGGAGTTACTCCCGCTGTAAGCTTTTAGGCAATGGTTCTGCATCCTTATAGGGTATAAGGCTTCTGTTCATATTCTTGCCAAATTGTATTTCAGTTTTTTGAGGTGCTGACTGCAGCTCATTATGATGTGTGAGCTATGTAAAAGGCATGGCTTGATTTGGAACAGGCTAAGAAATAGATATATTATTTATTCTGTGATTAAGCACTGTGGCAATGACATTACCCCATTCTGTTAGGTTCATGTGTTATGTTGAATCCTGGATTAATTTAGTTATAGAAAGGGAACTTATTCTGTGATTATGCACGAGGCGTCAAAAGATGACAAAATAAGACGTTTGAGATCGTGAACTTCTTTGCTTAATAGCACATTACCTTTGGTTTGAACCTCTTTAGATGTACCCCGTTGAATTTTACATTTCCCACTTCAATTTTGTGAATTTGATGAACTGTGGTAAAGTGGCCTGTGAAGCTTTTGTATTTATGTTGCTTTGGCACGTGCCATTTGATATGTTCATAGTGTAGCTCCTGAAGATAATATTTGGTGTGTAGAAGGACCTTTCCAGTGCTGGTTGACACTTTGATGTTTTTAATGTTGTATGTCAAAATTGTCGGGTGACTTCAGATCCATTCTCCATTGTTTTAAGAAACATGTGAAAACAAACTAAGAAACCGCTTAAGCTACAATAGCACAGAGCAGGAAAGTTGACAAAACTCTGAGTTGAGCTAGCTTATTGCTTATTTTGGACACCTATAATTGTGCTATAAAAAAAATGTCATATGGCATCTTCTGATGTTAGCTTTGTGCAGTTAGTGACAAAAACCATTTTTGGTGAATTACACTGTGGTGCCGGAAACTTCTTGAAGACTATAAACTTTGACAGATGAATTCTTTTGTTTACTAGTTGTTTATCTTTAAAGGTTGCTCTTTAGTCAGTTTTACTTTGTGTTCCTAGACAAAATAATGTGTAGCATTCCTAGTTTGGATCAGATACAATTGGTTTGAGTTTACTATTCGTATTTCTGTCCTTTCTTTTCCTATCCGCTTAAAAGTGGATCAGATACAACTGGTTTGAGTTTACGATTCGTATTTCTGTCCTTTCTCTTCCTATCGGCTTAAAAGTGATTCTTTTGCTTCTCTACATTAATAGTCAGTTGTCATTGGTGGCCTTTCCGTGTTTCTCTAATTTGTTCATTCTCATACTGTCTTCTTTATGTTCTATAGGTTAAAGTACATAAGATGCTCTTGCAATCAAGGTTCCGAACAAGAAAGAAAGAAGAAGCAGATTTGTTCTTTGTTCCAACTTATGTCAAATGTGTTCGCATGATGGGTGGTCTGAGTGACAAAGAAATTAACCAAACTTATGTCAAGGTGATGCAGCATCTGAAGTTCGTTGCCCCAATTTATTCATTACTTAATGTTAGAATTAATTTCTTGGTGATGGTTCAGATTGTGATATTTGCCTTTAGGAATTGTAAAATTTTGCGCCACCTTATTTCTTCAATATTGAAAAAATTGTGAACTTTAATAGCTTCATCGGAGGCATTCTTATTGTCTTCCCATCACACTTGAGTTAGATTATTTTTTTAATTATGTCAGCACATTGTTTTGCAGGTACTGAGTCAAATGCCATATTTCAGGCTGTCAGGGGGACGCAATCACATATTTGTCTTCCCAAGGTATTGTTTTGCGTTATTTTTATTAGTGGTTTACTATTTGTTGATTGATCTTAATGACTCGTCATATTTTGAAGCAGCTTAACTTGCATTGTCACGTAGATTTCGAATTACGAAAGCATTATTAGGCTGCCATCATAAAGCTTTGTAGTTTTGTCAGGCAATTGGCTACTAGTAATTTTTCTGTTCGAAACCTTAGTAAACGCAGTGTATGTGTCATTTTTCTTTTTGTTTTGTTTTTTGGAGGGGGGGAGAAGGGATTGGGGCAGGAATAGAGGTCTTATTTCTAGCAGATTGAACTTTCATATTTTATTTTTTTTTGTTTTCTTTTAATATATATATATTTGTTGCTTTCCTTGCAAACTGAAAGGGCATTTTAGCCGTGGCTGCTATTTCTATGTTCTCGTTATTGCTGCATTTTGCAATTTATTAAGCTCTTGACGGTGGTGTCTGCTTTGTTTACCTACTTTTCACTGCAGTGGTGCTGGAGCTCACTTATTCAAGTCTTGGGCTACTTATTTGCTATTTAACCGTTCGATTATCCTTACACCCGAGGTACAGTTTAATTATAGGTACGGGTGTTTAGGCTGAATGAAACAGGTGAAAGGAGAGGGAATAAGAGTACACATAAAACAGTTGCATACTGTTTGTAGAATTTGTACCTGGTGTCAAGTATACCCATCTGTTTTAGCCCTTGGAGGATATGTAACTCATTCTAGTGCTGTGCCTGAGTCTTTGGCAGTACAGCATTTAGGCAGTGGTGGCGTTTTCTGTCATCTGTTCCTCTAAAATAACTTTATGAAATTTTCCAACATTCTTGGTGGCAATATATATATATATATATTCTAAAAAGGCTATGTGCACCTTTTTATGCAGAGGACATTTACATATCCTAAATTTCATAGATGTTCACTTATTTTAGTTAAAGGAATCGGCTTGCATTTGTTAACAGTTTAGAACAAAACGAAAATTCAGGGATTGGACTTGTTGACTCTTTTCCTTTATTGCCTGTTTTACACAACAAATGTTCTTTGAGGAATGTAATGCAGGGAGACCGAACTGATAAACGAGATGCTAGTGCCTTTAATACATGGAAAGATATTATCATTCCTGGAAATATTGATGATGGGATGACTACTCAAGGGGCTAGGCTGGTTGAGCCTTTGCCTTTAGGTAAGAGGAAGCATTTGGCAAACTTTCTAGGCCGAGCACAGGGAAAAATTGGTCGTCTTCAACTTATAGATCTTGCAAAGCAATTCCCAAATAAGGTATATGTTTTTCTTATTTCTTATTTTGAACTGGTAAAGATCACCTCTCTCACTGCATTTCGGTATGTCAGCATCAGAATAAACTTAAAAGTGAAATGTTAGTATGTGTGAATAGTGTTTGAATGTTGTATATTAGTTTTGGCTCTAAACAACCAGGAAATAAGCACTTGAAAAGGTTCTTGCTGCTTGTGCAAGAACTTGTACATCACTTCATGTTAAAAGTGATTACAGTAGTTAATAGGTTCTAACACTGATAATTTTACCTATTGCAGAATGGAACCAGGGTTATAACTTGTTCTTCCTGGTGCCTACATGAACCTATCTAAAATTCCATAAGATCTTAATTATTCTTGCCTTTACATGCTTTATCATTGTTTGGAGGTCATTCCTCCAAAAAAGTACATGCTCATTTTGTGAACAGTTGGAATCTCCAGAGTTGAAGTTCAGTGGCCCGGATAAGCTCAGAAGGGCTGCATATTTTCAACATCTACGCGATGCCAAGTTCTGCTTAGCTCCACGTGGCGAGTCTTCCTGGACTCTTCGCTTTTACGAGTCCTTCTTTGTGGTCGGTCTCAACCATTGCATGTGTCTATTAACAGAAGCACATAGTGCACTTCTTAGTTACGCTAATGAAAGTAACTTTCTGAACAGGAGTGTGTACCGGTAATTCTATCAGATCAAGTGGAGTTGCCTTTTCAAAATGTAGTTGACTATTCTCAGATATCAATCAAATGGCCATCTACTCTGATAGGCCCTCAGTTATTGGAGTACTTAGAATCTGTTATCCAATACCAGGTTAGCCTACTTTTTTGTTGTAAATCCTAATTCTTAAAATCACTTCTGGTAACATTTGATTTGCTGCTCAGATAACGCCATAGAGGAGATGATAGCTCGGGGTAGAAAGTTAAGGTGCTTATGGGTCTACGCTCCTGAATCTGAGTCATGCTCTGCATTTACTGGGATTTTGTGGGAGCTTCAGAAGAAAGTGAGGCAGTTCCACCAATCATCAGAAACATTCTGGCTGCATAATAGAACTATAATCAATAGGAATTTGGTGGAGTTTGGCAAATGGAGACCACCCATGCCCCTGCCATGAAGTTGTCCGAGGACAATGATTATAATTTGCCAGGATTGTTTGTTGTGGATCTCTTTTGCTGTTTCTGGCATATTTTGTTTGTTTATAGTTATGTAGTTAAATTCCATACAAAATCTTTTACTAGGTGAGGTCTTGAACAAATTGCTGATAGTATGCTTCCTCGACTAGACGAAAACACTACATATGACGCTTGGCAACAGATTCCATATGTATTTTTTTCAATCATATCTGACCATTAAGATTTGTGGTTTGGGATCTTTTGCACAGGATTGTTCGGAAAGAAACGAAGAGTTGAAAAAATATGTGAATTATAATGTTTATGGCGGTTAGTCTAAAATAGAGTTTTAACATTAAATGGCTTGTGGGATAACATCTGTTAACTGAATCTATGGTCCTTAGTCAAGAATTGTTGTGCGACAAAGGGACTTCTTCAGGAACTGGTTTGGCCTTATGTGCTGGTAAACAAGAATTGTTGGCCTCTCTGATTTTTATCTTTTAGCAATTGTAACATCTAAGTTACACGTGGTGGATGACAAACCAGAATGCAACTAATTGTAGAAGGAAATCTCAAAAGAAACCACAACCACACGAAAACCACTACTAATACCACAACCCCAGCACCTCATCTAAAATGCTTGTCCCTCTAAATTACTGTAATCTTGCAAACTAGCAGAAAAGAAGTTACCATTTCAACTTCATAATAAATTCTCAAATTACGTTGCACAATTATTTCGTTTTCTTGTTGGAAGAAGAATTCATTCCCTCATTTTCCACTCTGCCACTTTTCTTTGGTTGAGAGAAAATGAGTACAATATTGTACACTAGCTGTTGTCTTTATGGGACAAACAATCGACAGATTGTTGCACCTAAGCATTTGGTTGCTAATTTTGCATCAAAAGAAACAGAAAGTGTGAATCAAGAAAGTGAGAGACTTTCACCGAGTGTGAGTAGGAGGTCAGCTATGGCTTCTGCAGTGTCTTTAGTTTCAACGACAGTTTTTGGATTTCCTGGAGTAGGTCTGGCAGTCATAAAACAAGGTCTTCTAGCTGGGAGAATACCTGGCCTCTCTGAACCAAATGAAGAAGGTTAGCTTTTTCTTTTTGTATTACAATCCATATCCTTAATTAATTACTATCCAAAGTTCAACTTTCAGTAGCATTATTAAGAATGGATAAAAAGAAGTGTGTTGTTTTTAGGTAGTCATAATGGAGACACATCTATTTCATGGTTAATAAGAAAATAAGTTGCGAGTTGTATTATTTAGAATAGCTACGCCACAATTCTTTTGGGATGTGATATATGTGAGATAGAAATGGCTGAAAACGTGTTTAAGGAATGGTTGCAAAATATTTATGTTGTAGAGTTTTTGCTCAGAGTGAATATTTATCCTCATTGGGTAGAACAATGCTCAGGCAGGTTGGAGAACATATCAAAGACCTGATGATAAGTCAGGGGGGCATGGTGTTGGTTGGAGTCCTATTATCCCTTATCTCTTTTCTGTGCCTGATGGATGGGAAGAGGTAAGAATCAGCTCTTCAAACGCGGAAAATTCATTCATCAGTATATCTATGTTTTCATCTGTGAACTCCAATAAGATTTCAGGTCATTAACCTGGCTTATCTTGTATGTAGGTTCCTGTGTCAATAGCTGATCTAGGAGGCACAGAAATTGATTTGAGATTTGCTAACTCCAAACAAGGACGTCTCTTTGTAAGCATTGTTGCTCCCGTTAGAAGATTTGCAGATAGTGAGTTTCTCTCCCTTGTCTTGTTTCCTTCTGATTCTGAAGTTGGTGCAATTTCCCGGATGCTATGAAACTTTGAGAAGCTAACAAGAGAACTCTTACAAGCATGAGTCGTTAGATAATTGTGAAGATATGTGTAAAACAACAGATCATTCACATAATAAGTCGGTAAACCAGCTTCAGTACTAAGTATAGTGCCTGTTTTTTGATTTATAGATATCAGTGATGATGCCAAAATTGAAGAAATTGGAGAACCGGATAAAGTGATTAATGCTTTCGGACCTGAAGTGATTGGTGAGAATGTAGAAGGGAAGGTGTTGAGTGCTGAAGTAGCAGAACATTTGGGAAGAAAATATTACCAGTTTGAGTTAGAACCACCCCATGTTTTCATCACGGCTACGGCAGCAGGAAATCGCCTCTACTTGTTCAATGTCACTGGAAGTGGTACAGACTAAATGTTGCTCTTGGTACTTTCATGCTAGAACTTATCACCCACAGCTGTAGGATATAATGTGTTATTCTCATTCTGCAGGTCTTCAATGGAAGAGGTACTACAAGGATTTGAAAAAGATAGCTGAATCTTTTAGGGTAATTTGATTGGAATTTATCCATGTGTAATGAAGGCAGAACTCCAGCAGTATAATGGCCAAAAAGAAGAAAGCTAGCAGTACAACTTCATGGAAAATGGTTTGCAACAATCTAGCTTATGATATACACAATATGGATGCAAAACCTCTATTTTGTAGTATTAGAATTGAGTTAATAAAAGTACAAGTTTCAATGTTTTGTGAGATTTTCTCCGTGCTAAGAAACTAATGCTCCATCTTCAAAAACCAGATTTATGCAAACATACACGAAATGAGCAACTGCTGCTGTTTCACTTGCTGGGCTTGGTTAAAGATCAATGCTTTTACCATGTTTCAGCTGTGGAATGATACTAGTTTCAGTGCTTTTAAGTATTAGTGAGCTGTACCCTGTGGTCCTCTTGAGAAGTTCTATTTGATCCAGCAACCCTCATACCTTAAGCTTTCTCTGATTTAGATTGAAAAATGACCAGAAGTTAGCTTAGAATATACTGTACATGAAACAGAGCCATATGCATATAATCTATTTCTGCATTATGTTCACGTTTCAATAATGTATTTCTATACAATTGGTTGTATACAATTCTTGTCAAAATCATTCTTCCGCACTGCACAGGTCCTCAATGATTAAAAAGCAAACAGGGGCAATGGCTAGAAGAACTTTGGTAACATTTCTATTGAGCTACAAGCAAACTACAGTAGGGTAGATGACAGTGATAAACAAAATTCCTATTACTGATTCATTTGGTAGACCTCGTTAAAGATAATGACTGGGTCTTCAATGGTGGAATAAAACTAGTTTGAGCGCTTTCAAGCATTACTGTGCTGCATCCTGCAGCCTTTTTAGAACCTTTATTTGATAAAGCCACCCTCATTCCTTCAGCTTTCTCCCAGATTTTATCAGCAGCTGCATAGATACTTGACAGAAGAACATAGTGGACAGACTCATTTGAGCCACAACCACATTTTAGTTTGTCAACCTCTTCTAGCACGTGCTCTGCCATATCTGTGTCAGCATGAATTCGACATGCTCCAAGTAGAGCTCCCAAAACTGTCTCATTTGGTTTCAGCGGCATGTCCTTGATTATTTCATAAGCCTCTTGTATTCTCCCTGCACGTCCCAAGAGGTCAACTATACACCCATAATGTTTGATGCTTGCCATCACTCCATATTTCTCCATCTTGGAGAAAGTTTCTAAACCTAACTCAACAAATCCCCCATGCACACAAGCAGATAGAACAGCAAGAAAGGTTATTTTATCTGGCATCTCACCCCTGCTCTCCATTCTGCCAAAAAGCTCAATAGCCTCCTTACATAGTCCATGGATAGCAAATCCCAAGATCAAAGCATTCCAAGTAGCCGTTGTTTTGAATGACATCTCTTCAAAGAGCAATTTAAAAAAGAGCATTTCTTAAATCCCCACATTTTGCATACATATCAACCAATCCATTAAGAACAAAATTATTTAACTGGATCCCTTTCCGGACAGCCATTTCATGTACTTCCTTGCCAACATCCAAGAAGCCCAACTGAGCACAAGCTGATAATACACTCACCAACGTAAACTCATCCGGTTCAAAACCCTGGCTTTGCATCCTTGTAAACGCATCCAATGCTTCCTTACCCAATCCATTTTGTGCGTATCCAGATATCAATGAATTCCAATTCACCAAATTCCTTAACTGCATACTATCAAAGATGGCCTTTGCTTCTTCAACCTTCCGCTTCTTAAAATAGCCTGAAATCATCGATGACCAAACATAAAAATTCCTCTTCGGCATCATCTCAAAAATTTCCTTAGCCGCCTCCATGTCTCCACTGCTAGCATACCCATCAACCATAACAGTCCATGTTACCACAGTTCTCAACACCTTCGGCACCCTATCAAAAAACTGCCTAGCCATCACCATATCTCCATTTTTCGCCAACCCATCAATCATTTGATTCCAAGTAACTGATGTCCGTATTGACATCTCTTCAAACAACCCTATTACAGACTTTAAATCCCCATCTTTCATATACCCTCCTATCATTGCATTCCAGGTGGTAACATTTCTTTCAGGCATATTATCAAACAGCTTACGTGAATCACTTATTTCGCGACATTTGCCATACATATTCACCAATGAAGTCCCCACCATTACATCACCTTCTACCCCTCCTTTTATAGACTCAGCATGCAAAGCTTGGCCAAAGCTAAGCATAGATAGTGAAGCACAAGCCTTGAGAACTAAAGGGATTGCACCCAAGATAATGTTTCCCACACCACGGTTTCGGTAATAGATGAAAAGGGCTTGCTTTGCTTTCCCTTGAAAGATGCAATTTTTAATCAAAGAAGACCAGTTTGATGATGGGCTTTTTGTGATGTTTGAAGAGCAAATATAAGAATTTTGTTTGAGAAATTTGGTGTTTCTGATTCAAAAATGATCTCTTTCTGGTGTTGGTTTCTAAATTCAGAAAATCTCGTAGTTTCTTGTGGGTTTTGGACACAAGTTCTTGTTTGCATTCTTATGTTGTACTCATTTGAATTGACAATTTAGAGGGCAAATGTGGAGGGAATTCAAAGCTTTGTAGGCTGAAAGGAAAACTAATCTTAAATATTTGAAAAAAGAACTTAATAGGCATGGCTTGAATTTGAAACTAGCAGTCTACCATGCACTCTGCAGCCCATCATTTTTGTTTTTTTCCCGAGGCTGCCCGTCATTTCTCTTTTTTCCCGATGGTTGATGGGCATCAACATTTTAATTCTCAATTACTTTTGGCAATTGTGTTTAAGCTGGCTTTATTACTACTAGTATTCAAGGTTAATTGGAGCCAAAAATCCATTTCTTTACTCGTCAATTTGGCATTACTAGGAATATGACAGGTGCGTTACACGTGTTGTATTCATGTTTTAATATTAGTATAAAAAATAGTATAAATTTTAATAGATAATTTTATAATTACATGACTTTATGAATACATTTTCACTAAAGTTACTTTATTTAAGTAAAATTTTGTTCAATTCAATTAATACTACGTATAATGGATATCATGTAGTAACTTTTTGAAATTTGATTAGTGTGAGATAAGAAGGTAATTAAAATGTGTTAACAAAATTTTAAAAAAAAATTTAAAGAATAATGATTGATGATGAATTCTATCCAATTGGAGCCATGATTGGTAGACCTAATTTTTTCTGATTATGCATTGTCGCAGGTATTGTTTAATTTCTTTATTGTCTTTATGATTACAATTTTAAACTTCATGTCTAAATAGGAACCCTTGATTTGCCTCTCAATATAATTTTTTTTTCTATTCTTTTAATTATAATCAACTTTGATTGTTGAAAGAGTGTTTCCTATCTTTCATTTATTTTTATTTTCTCACGGACAATTTACTCAATTCGATAACCAAAAGTTGATCATTTTTTCATATGTTCACAGCTTGGTTTCTCTTTCATAGTTAGTTAAGTTACAATATTTCATACACACATATCTTTAAACTACATGAAAAGTTACACGTTTCTTGAAAACTTCATTCTTAGTTATTATATATCTTATTGCTGGTTATTTTTATTTTCAAGTTTGATTAGTACATAAATTCTACATACTTGATACTCATAATTTCAAATTATACAATTATTAATTTGTTTAGGAATCAAAACTAAGGGTTAACTTGCGTCCATTGTAATTAAAGTAATAAATATAGTAAAAGTATATCATACACAAATATGTACATAAAGCTATATAACATTCATAAGGATGTAGAACACGATTTTCATTTCATGAATTATCTTTTTTAGTAGATCATGCCAAACTAAACTATTGTGTGAGCTAAAATAGAAAACAAGAAAATGAAGTTCAAACCTCAAGTATTATACATTTATTTCTTTAAATTTTAAGTAAGATACATTGTATTTCTTCATGGATAATATTTTTTACTACATTTCTAAACCTTTAACACCACATTTGTAGGGGTATAAATGTATCTTAATCAAAATTTAAAGAAATTTTCTCAATTACATTACCTAACAAATCACAATTCGTTTATCATTCACGTATCTAATTTTAAAATATTCTCGAAGAATCTAAAATAAGTTATAATCAACTATTACTTTCATATGGATTTGGGTTATTTGAATTAGTAACCCATGGTTTTTCAATATTTTTAATAGGTGAAATGAAAAATACAAAGGTTAAACAACATAAAGGTTCTTCCATAATGTAAAAAAATATGTAAGCTTTGAAAAATCGAAAATGTTTAGTCCCAAATCAGTAAAGGTCTTAATTACTATAATACTATACAAACATAAAAACTTTTAAAAGAATCAAATATTCCAAATTAGTATAATTGTCAAAACTTTTCAATCCTTTTAAGATGTTTAACTAATTGTGTCAGTAAAGGTTTTCTTCTTCCTTTCTTTCTTTTTTTTTTTTTGGTAATTCAATTCAAAATGTCAACTGGATAACTTACAATGCTAACACCAAACAAAGGACTAATGCAGTTAATGCAATCCCTTGAAATTTTACATGATATTTTAAGTTTCCAAAACAATAATTTATACCATTTTTTTGTTTAAATAATAATTGATTCTTATCCAAACCATTATGAAATCAAACTTTTGAAAGACATAGCATTTCACTTAATTTAATTGGCAAAATAATGAGGTCTGAACAACATAAATGTCTTCAAGAAACAGTAGTACACTTCATGTTGGTAAAATTCTTTTAAGAAAGCTCTAACCTTTTGTACTCCATGCGCCCTAATTTTTTGTCGCATTTTGATTTTTTATTTATTTTTTGATCAATGTATCAACTTTTCATTGAGAAACGTCTTACCTTCTAAACTAAACTCACATAAATTCTTAATTAAGGAGGAAAAGCAACACACTAAATGTATGTCCAATTATAAAATATTATGTTGATGATAGATTCTTCTTTTTTTGTTCTCTGACATTTAGAGACAGTATATATGAATTTAATATCATCAAAATATAACCATTTGCATATCAAGAGTAAAAATGTTCATTCAACATATTAAATAATGACATTGAGACATTTTTACTTACTTATATATGATTAATTATTTCTAAACAAAGAAAGAAATAAAAATTACAATATATATATATATATATATATATGTGTATAAATTCATTCTCGATAAACAACTTATAATTTTTCATTTTCAAGTTAGGTTGATCATATACGAAAAGGTATCAAAATCATTGTTTCAAGAAGAAAAAGAAATGAAAATAGATATAAAATAATATTTATACTTTTGGATTACTAAAAACCACAGGGCTAAAGTAGTTTTTGATTTTGGTGTTCATTCTGTGAATTACTTTTTCCCCTTAATTAAAAAGTCATGTGACTTTTTATTCAATTAGTATCTCATTACACTTTTTGTAAATTTTTAATATATTTTTTGGTTCAATGGATTATTTATTACTGAATAATTTTTTTATTATTGCAATGGATAAAATAATTTAAAAGTCATTGAATTTCTAACATGTAGGAACTCATTTTGTTTCTTAATCATACCTCAAATACACCCATGTACATGGACAGGTTTTTCATACTTTGGACTTGTTCTCACAGAAATAAGTCTTTTTCAATATATGTTTTGTTAGCTAAAAATCAAGAAAAGTAAGAAAGGAAAAAAATGATACTTTTTTTTTTTTCATAGACTAAAAATTTTATAATATGGATGGTTTTTTGTACTCATTCTATAAAATGAAATAAAAGTATTAATCAACATGTAACAGATAAAAGTCAAAATTAAAAAGTAGTATACATGGATTTACAAACTTACATATTCTCTAGTTGATTTAAGAGAATTGAATTTTCTTTTATCCCTTGACAATTTTATTAGCTCAAGGTCCCAATTCAAAACAAGATAAGCATCCATTCCATCTATAAATTGACAAATATGTCTAAGATGATCGTCACCTATATTAGACTCAACTTATGCAATTTTTCTTTTCGACACTTTCATTTTTTTCCTTTGGTTTTTGGCTAATGTTTGTAGGAGTTTTGTTGGAATTTTATTAGGAATTTTTTGTCTTGGATGAGTTTTGATGGGGTTAGACATTTAATTCTAAGTGATTTTTCTGATTTGTTTAATTATAGTGAATTGATTACAATTCTTCAATTTTCTATTAATTTATATATATTAATGACAAATGTATAATTAAATTTAATTGCTAATAAAATTATATATAAATTGTAAATTTAATTATACTTACCTGTCTCTTATACACATCTATTTGTGTTATCTAATTAAGTTGAATTTAATTCTAATTTTTTAATTTTCCATTAATGTCTTTTCTTTAAACAATTGTAAAGTAGAATTAAAGTTTCTTTGACCTCTTTACAATTTTATTAGATCAACCTCCCAATTCAAAATAAGATAACCGTTAGTTCTATCTAGAAATTGACAAATACATCTAATATGATTGTCATACATACATACATACATACATACATATATATATATATAGGAATTTCGAGATTCGGTCGACAAAATTTTCTTTTTGATACTGTCTTTTTTTTTTTTTGTGATAACGTTTGTTGGAGTATTGCTAAAGTTTTATTAGGATTTTAGGTTTTTTTTTAGGATTATTTTTTATAGTGTTAGACATTTAATTCTTATTGACTTTCTAATTTGTTTAATTAAGTTAAATTTAATTCCAATTCTTTAATTTTTCATTAATGCCCTTTTAACCCTGTCTCTTATACACATCTAGATGTGTATAAGAGACAGTATGTATAGACAAGAAATAATAATACATACATAAGACAAATATTACTCAAATGCCACAATGATGAAATGGAATTTCTATTATAAAATAAAAAAAGGTAAGTACATGATAAATTATTTCAATTTGATTTTCTATTTCAATTATATATATTTTTATTTCTCTCTCTTAATTTTTTAATAAACTTTTTTTAGTAGTTTTTAATAAACTTTTCTTGTATTCTTGAAGAATTATAATCATAATTACTCAAAAAACATAGGCACATAATAAATTATTTTGATTTCATTTTGTATTTCAATTACATATATTTTATTTCTCTCTCATAGATTTTAATAAACTTTACTGTATTATTGAAGAAATTCCATTTCATCATTGTGGCATTTGAGTAATATTTGTCTTATGTATGTATTATTATTTCTTGTCTATACATAAGTGTACATATAGTTTCTTGACTTTCTCCTAACATACAATTATGTTGGTCATAAAAATTGTGCCAATGTTGTCGAGTCAGGTTAAAAATCAAAGAATAACTCCTAAAGCACTAACGTGCAAACTTTCTTGATATTGAAAATGAGGTTAACAGCTTGATTTGCAATACAAAGAAAGATAAATATGGCGTTGAGGATTGAAATGAATCTATAAATTAAAACAAAATCGTTGAGATTTTGCAATGGAAGGAACATTATATATGTATTTTCTCCTCATTAGCCATTGAGTTTAAGATAGATTGTAAATTGTGGGATTGGATAAATAGTGTATTAGATTCATCTAGATAGTGCAGTTACTTAAGGTATAGATGTAGAAGTAATTTTTGAATAAAGAAGGTGATGAGGAGTTGTCGCTATAGTTTTGTAGTTGTTGGATGCCAATTTTCCTTATCAATTATTATGAATATTATGATGCATAATGGTGATTTTTATTAGCATTCATTGTCACTATTGCGATAGAAGGAAAGAATTGATATTCATTAATTAAAGAATGATTTAATTAGGTTTTATTTTTCACTTAATTGTTAACTTTTTAAAGTTCCAAAATACTCCTCATTTTTGTGCTGCTTTAACAACGATTAATTCTTGAAAAACTATAGGGGTTGTTGATTTTGACAATAAGGAAGCTTGATTTGCAAAATAGGGAAAAGATAAATGTGGTTTTAAGAATTGACAATGAATTCACATATTAAAATAAAATAATTGAAATGTTGCAATAGAAGAAATATTATTTACATGTTTTCTCCTCTTTTGTGGTCATTGGTGCTTGATATACATTGTAAAATGTAAAATTGTATAAATAAGGTATTTTCTTCAACCTAATGATAATTTCTTGTCAATTTTTAGAACTTGAGGTTGCTCATCAATGACTAATGAAATCATTTGGTTTACATGGGAATTTCTAGTAGCACTTTTGTGGTGCTAAGCATTTGAGAAAGCAATACAAAGATTCAAAATGTGCTAAGCATTTGAGAAAGCAATACAAAGATTCAAAATGTTAAATTTTTCTTTAGTGTTCATTGAGTAAAAATGTAAAATTATAATAGAAAACGTTCTTTGGCAGTTTGTTTTCTAGGAACCTGTCTCTTACATAGTCAAGAATTAGTATTTATTAATTAGAGAAATGATTTAATTAGTATTCATTTGTCACTTAATTGTTAATTTTTCAAAATTCTTTAAATACCCTAAATTTTGCGATGCTTTAAATGTAAAAATATAAAGTAAATTATTCTTTGACTGTTTATTTTCTAAAGGTAGTCAGGAATTAGTATTCATTAATTAAATTTAATTAGTATTCATTTTACTTAATTGTTAAATTTTCAAAATTGCTTAAATACACCTCAAATTGTGATGTTTGAAATACTAAACTAAGGGGCATTTAAGAATAAAAGATGCTGATTTAATTAATATTCATTTTTTACTTAATTGTTAGCTTTTCAAAATTCCTTAAACATCCCTCATTTTGTATTGTTTGAAACAATAAAGTAAGAAATGTTGTCATTGAAGCTTGATATAAATTACAAATTGTAGGATTGGATAAGTAGAGTATTAGCTAGTCTCAACGTGATGATAATTTCTTTTGAATATATAAGACATTTGAGATTGTTTACATATTTTGTTTAATAGAAATCTAGTAGCATGCTTTTCGTGTTAAGTATTCAATCAAGCAACACAAAAGGTTAAAATGTTGAATTTTTCTTTAGTGTTAATTGAGTAAAAATGTCAAAATATAGAAGAAAAAAATTTATTTTCACTTAATTATCAAATTTTCAAAATTCCACACTATGAGAAATACAAAGATAAATATAGAGTCAAGCTTGTTTAGTATTTCCTTATGTTGATTTATTTTATGTAAAGCAATCAATTCAAATAAATTTCATTCTATAAGAAATACAAAGATAATGTTTTAAAATACATTTCTGTCACAAAGTAGTTTTTTCCCTCATACTTTTATTTTAAAATACACATTTTAATATTCACATGCTTTTAACTTCTCTGTAGTTTTTTGTTCCCTAAAATTCTCTTTTAATTTCAAACTCTAATCGTTCAATTCTATATTAGCAGATAAAGAAATCAACACATCAACATGCAATCTTTTATTAAAAATGAGAATACTATAAAAGAAGTACCTCATTAAATAACTGATTAAGCATCAAACATGCACCATTTCTCTCGTTTTGAGTAGGAAAAGTTACTAATTTCAAGTATATTTTATAGTTAAAAGTTTAATTTGATGTATTAATTTAGTATTAGTTCTTTGTTTTATTGTTGAATATTTATATTGAGTTTATAATTTAGTGTACATTACTTATTTTATTGGTCGTTATGTAGATTGGGTGTTATAACGTTTAAAGGATTATTTTCTTAACAAACTTTTTGACTCGAGAATGAAATTTAAAGTTAGAGCACCAAAAATAAATAGTATTAATCAACTTTAATTAACCTCTATTTTTTATCGTCTTTTTGTAGTTCAAATTTAATCGAAAAGTTTCTTATCAAAAAGGCTTATTTTAAGTTCAAGAGCACTGCTAATTAATTCCTAAAGATTAGCCAACTTATTTTGATCAAAGAAAAATAAAAAACTTATCCCTTATCACTCATTTCCTCTCTTTTTCTCTAGTCTTACCAGTTTTTCGGGAGAATAAATGAATATGAAAAGGCAATGGTTCGGTGATTTTGGGTGGTGGTATGACTCTCTTATTCTGGGGATGCAAAACAAAAGAAGACTAAAATACAAGAGGAAAATTTGTAGAAATTAGGTTATCATTTTTATTACTATTTAATTATTGAGAATTAAATAACTTTAAAATGTATGTTAACCAAATTTATTTTAACCTTTAAGTTTTATAATGGCCATCATCTTGTGTGGTTATCAAGTATTAAAACAATCTTTTTCGAATTACTTTACACATATGACAACTCTCAAATTTTTTTATCATTGTTAAAGAGTTTTAATCTCTATAAGAGTTAGATATATATATATATATATATATATATATATATATATATATATGTGTGTGTATGTAAATGTATATGTATGTATAAATATTACTTGATAATCATACAACAAGAATGGCATTAAGGATAAAAAATACACATTAATAAATTGAAAGTAAATCATAATACTACTAAATTACTTAATGGACCATTTAAATTATTATCAAGTAACTAATATATTATTTCCTCAAAGAAAATGTAACTAACATATTAACTGACTTTTTCATATTCTAAATATTATTAGAACACATAAAGTAACTCAACATATATTTTAAACTTAATGGTTATATATATGTGTGTGTGTTTGTGTGTGTGACTAAATCAAAAGACATTTTAGGAATGAAAAAATATTCCTAAAATAATCTTAGTTGATTTAGTTATATATGGTATAGATATAGAGATAGATAGATCTTGAAATTGATAAATACTTTTAAAATGATTGTCACATATATAGAAATTTCGATACTCAATAGACATAATTTTCTTTTTGATATTCTCATTTTTTTTTTTTTTGGGGGATAGTATTGGTTCGAGTATTGCTAAAATTTTATTAGGATATTGATTTTTTGTTTAGGATGATTTTTGATGGAGCTAGACATTTATCTTAAAGTCAATAAGACCAAAAATCTTACCCCATCAAAAATCTTGATTCTAAACAAAAATCTAATATTCTATCGGTTGGACCACTAACCCACGGGTTGAACTAATAACCTATTGATCTATCTCCTTCACTAGATTTTTTTCTAGGCTGAGTTTAATAACTATGTCAAGATCTTTTCAACTTGAAGTTGAGGGTCACCTTTTAAAAAAAAACAATGGCCTCTATCCTTAGAAAAATTAAGAAAATTCTTACATTGATTGATTCATGGTATAGTGTCATAAATTCCTTGATCCATGTTAACACACATCGCCCAACATCACTTCACATCACACAAGTGGGTGATCTGTCTTAACATAGACTGAGGGGTCCATGATACTATACCATAGAACGAATCTATGTAAAAATTTCTCCAAAAATTAGATCCCTGTCTTAAATTAAAGACTATTGTATTATTTTCATCGAGAGTACTGCTCATCAAAATAAAATAACAAAAAATTCTATGGTCAGACGAATTTCGTTGTACTTCTTGTACACTAAAATATTATGTGTTTTAACAACAGTTGCCATGTACAAGTATTTAAAGACAAATGGATAGTTTTCTCAACGAATCTCCTAGGAAGAAAATACTTAGGTTGATCCAATTTTTAGTTTCATTTGTAAATTTTGTGATCAGAATTTAATCTTATAAAATTTTATTTACAATAGTTGATATCATATATTTTATAAGATTTAATTTAGACCACAAAATCTATAAATGAAGTAAAAAATTAGATCTATCTAAATGTTTGCTCTCCTAAAATTACTACTTACTAGATATGTGGTTTAAGTTGGACGTAGAAATGTGGAATGTCTTTATTTTGTATGTTACGAAAATGCCCCTCCTTGTAACTTTCTTGAATTAACTGTTTTCAACCGTTAGAGGGAGCCCTTTTGAATGAACCTTCAAAGAGATGGAGCATAAACTGCTCCAAATTTTGCAGAAATGCAAAACAATCAAACAGTTAAAACAAACCCATCTTCAAATTATAATCAATGGCCTCAAAGACCGCAACTTTATTATACCACAAACTCATGGCTGTCTCCTCAGACCTCCTAATCACTTGACTATACTATTTCCACATTTAATTCTCTAAGTAATCCTAGTCTTATTTCCTACAATACTTTGATTAGATGCTTTATTGGAAAGAAGGAAAGATGCATTGTTTGCTTATAATAAAATGAGGGCTTCATTAATTTCACCAAACAGTTTCACATTCACTTTCTTTTAAGATGTTTTGTGTCCTTTGAGGCGTCAGGAGATGGCGAAATGGTGCATGATCAGATTGTAAAGTTGGGTTTTGGGTCGAGTTTGTTTGTTATTAATTCGCTTATGGACTTTTATGGCAAGTGTTGTAGGGATTTGGTGTTTGCTCGTAAGGTGTTTGATGAAATGACTGAAAGAGATGTTGTCTCATGGAATACGATGATTGGTGCGTGTATGCGTGTTGTAGAGATGGAACCTGCAATTGGGTTGTTTGAGTCTATTCCGGAAAGGAGTGTTGTAACGTGGAATTCTGTTATTAGATGGGCTTTTGAAAGGTGGAAAGTTGGAGTTAGCTCATTCTGTTTTTCAGCGAATGCCGGAAAGAAATAGTGTTTCTTGGAATACAATGTTGTCTGGTTACGTAAAGGTCGGTGATATGAGTACTGCACAGGCGATCTTTGATGAGATGCCTGAGAGAAGTGTAGTCTCGTGGACAGCGATGGTTTCGGATATGCAACTATGGGTGATCTTCAATCAGCAAGGAAGATTTTTGATGAAATGCCTGCGAAAAATGTGGCCTCGTGGAATGCTATAATTGCAGGTTATGTTAATGGCCATTTGTTTGATCGAGCACTTTCTGTGTTTCATCATATGTTAATGGACGGAAAATGCAAACCTGATCAAACTACTTTAGTTAGTGTATTATCCGCTTGTGCTCACCTGGGATCTCATGACCATGGAAAATGGGTCGACTCCTATATTAGGAGAAACAAATTTGAACTGTCAGTTCCACTGGGCAATGCTTTGATAGATATGTTTACAAAAATGTGGGGATGTGGAAAATGCACAAGCTGTTTTCCAAAAGATGAACAAGAGATGTATTATTACTTGGACTTTAATTGTATCAGGATTGGCAGTCAATGGCTATTGTACAGAAGCCGTCAAGCTTTATTATAAAATGTGTTCAGAAGGACTAAAACCAGATGATGTCATTTTTATTGCAGTTCTTTCAGCTTGTACCCATGGAGGATTGCTGGATGAGGGTAAAAGGGTTTTTCATCAGATGGTGCATAACTTTGATATTAGACCACGAATTGAGCATTATGGCTGCATGGTTGATCTCCTAGGTCGAGCAGGAAAATTGGAAGAGTATATAAGGTTTGTAGAGATCTAGATTTACAACGTAATGCTGTCATTTGGGCCACTTTACTTTCTGCCTGTAAGATCCATGGTAATGGGGAGCTGTTGGAGTCACTGAAGAAAAAGATTTTGGACCAAGAGCCGACAAATCCTGGTTACTTGACACTGATAACAAATTTAAGTCTCATCTGTAGGAAGGTGGAAACATGCACTGGAGTTCTGCATAGCAAGCAGGCACCAGGGATCAGAAAAAGTACCAGGTTGTAGCTTAATTCAAATAGGCATGTGTTCATGAATTTCTTGCCAAGGATACAAGGCATGCGCAAAGGAAGGAAGTCTACGGGGTTTTAGGTAGCCTAAATGGAAACTTGAAGTCAGTTTATGACATGCAGGGACTTGTGGACCTTGCATTGATTGCTGATGCTTCTTCTGATAGACACAATAGTACTCTGGCTAATGCGTAGTTGTATATAAGGGTAGAGTTTTTCTTGATCTGATACCCATAGGGAACTAGCCATTTGAGGAAAGTTAAGCTGTTGCATAACATAGTTGTACCGTGTACTGATAATATAGGATGTGAACTGCATCCAACATCTGTATATAAAGGTCATTTGTGCTTGTGAAAATGATGTGAAACACATCTAACTTGTGCATTCAACTTTTGAAGATACTTCTGGTTCGTAGCTATCAAAGATTAGAAAGGTAAGTGAATTCTTTAACTCTTTAGACGGCAATGCTGATTCCCCTAGTGTTTCTTCTTTCTCATGTTTGGAACTTCATCAATGTCTTCTGCTAATCTCCATGTAATCTTAAACATGTATGCTGACGAAGTTGTTAATTGGATGGACTTACAACAAGAGGATTGGCAAATAATCATTTCAAGTAATGTATGTTAATTATAGTTTTCAGTGTTTAAATGGATTGGTTCATGTTTGCTTTTCTAAAATTTATATGTTTCTCCATGCAGAAAAACTCAAAAGTCTCAAACCATACAAAGAAAGGGTCTCATTTCTTACCTTAATTGTCATGTTATCTTTGATCGGGTGTTTAAATCCAGTCCTCAGACATATATAATATAACTTGGTGTGAGATAAAAACTCATCAGAATTTCTCTTGTCAATTTTATTTTGTTCGACTTCAGATCACTTAACGATTCTCAAGCGGTTCAAAATGAGGATCTTTGAACCGGATGATGTTCAACTATTGCCCTCTTTGAATAGAACTTATAAGTCGGGTGATCAGTCTATATCATTTTTAATTCTTGTGATCAAGAAACATACGTAATTGCAGTAGAATTGAATTATTTATTTTTCTGCACATTCTCTAGAGTGTTTTCCTGTATGGTTGCATAACGTACCTGGCATTTAGCTCCAAAGAGCTCATCATGTTAAATTGTTAGGATAATTTCATAAATCTTTCCAGAGATTTATGCTAATATCACTTATTATCCCTAAACTTCTAGAAATATCAATTGCCTCCTCTCTCTTATTAGTGGATACCAAAGTGCATGAGGTGACATTTCTGCCCATAGATTTTTAGTCATATAACAAAAAGGTAATTTCAAAAACCTCCCTTGAGGTTTTATAACAATTTTACTTGGCACCCCTTTTGGTTTCTAACCAATTGTGTTACTTAAGTTATTATTAATTGTATTTCTTAATATATTTGTTGTAGTCTAAAAATATTTAAAACATGTAAAAACGCATTATATATTAGATAATAACATAATTAATATTTCTTTAGGAAATCAAAATCGAAAAGCAAAATAAATTAAAATGTATTTTCTTGATAAATTTTTTTTCTCAACTAATTTAGAAAAATATGTGTGCACACTAATGTTCTTGTGTAGGCATTACACAAACGCAGATGTACTTAAACATAGACCATATAATATAATAGAAAATTGTAATTGGTATTTTTTGAAAATCACAAACACAAAATAAATAGTTTAAATTATGATTTGATAAATTTTTAAAATTTATATATGATAATACATGTGCGTATGTGTAATGCTGTTGTGTGTGTTTATTTGAACAAAAATTTGGAATGCCTAAAAATATACTACTATATATTGTAATAAAAAAAAATGTGCTTGGTATTTTGTATAGGAAATTACAAACCCATAACATGAAAAATAAAAAGGTATTTTTATTTTAATTGATGAAGGACATAAAAGTTACAACCCAATATATACTTGCGAAGAACTATATTTACACCCTTAAATTTTCTTTTCTTTTTTATCCAAAAATTAGAATAAGTTAAAATTTTGTTACTACGGGTAAAACTAGAATAAAAAGATTTTCTGTCTCCTTAAAGCAATTTTTTATACCTTTGGGCTAACAAAGCTACAACAAAAGTAGAATTATGAAAGGTAAGTGATATTTTTAAAATTTTAGGAATGCTAAATGATATTATCATAAATCTCAGAGGAGGTTTAGGAAATTATCCCAAATTATTAAATTGTCTCACATAAAAGAAAAATCTTTACTGCTCACATCACAATACAATTCTGTTGTCTCAATTCCTTCTAAGGTGTTGCCGCTTTGACAAAAATTAAATAAATAAATAAATAATACAATTCTTGGTTAATTGTAAATAACATCGTTGAACTATTATTAATTTATGGTTTGTACCCTAAATAATCAATAAGATACTTAATTATCTTAATCCAAAACTTTATATCACATTTCTCAGATTATATCAATTAAAATTAGTAAATTTCGATAGTTCCTTTTAAATGAAGAACTACCATTACAAGAATAAGAGTGTTTCGATAACAAACTGATATGGACAATTGAGTTGCGATAGATTAGTGGAGGAGAAATCAACAAACGAACATGACAGTTAGCAATGTACAACTTTTATTTGGGCATATACAGCAATTAGACTAAACTTTGCTAATGGCTTGAGGTTCGAATTTTGTGCTATAAAATTATAGTTTCATTACAAGGAAGACAAAATCTTAAGGTATCGATCAAACTTAATCAAAAGGATAATAGGAAGATCACAAACTGTAATTTTCTGATAAGTTACAAACTTCTTAAAAATCTTACTTATTTTTAAATTTTAGGTTAACTTCACCTCTAATTTTTAGACACTCATCTAAAATAAAAACTTTTCCTTAAAAAGTTATAATTAAGTAATGTGTGTAATTTTGAAAATTACAGTGTCTATTATCCTACTATTCCTCTAATAAAAAAGATAATAAGTAAAGACTACAAAATTTTGTTAAAGTTTATAAAAGTAATTGCAAAGTTTTCGTAATAAAATTAACCATTTTTCCAAGTGAGATTGGCATGATATTCATTATTTTAGGCTTCATTCAAGTACATGAGAACAACATAGAAATCTAGACCTTCTGACTTTGTGTGTCATCCTAGCCTCATAGTTGTATATTTGCAACTGAATTTAAGCTTCTAATTCTGTAATTTATGCCTTGCTACTCTTCATGGAGTCAATTCTTGCATAGATTAAGATTCATGCACCTAATAGACACAAACTTTATAAGTCCTATTATAGATCCCATTATAAGGTATGTACATGATCCACAAATTTTGTGTTTTGTGGTGCATGCATTTTGGTGCAGGTACGAATTTGCCCTCTACAAGGAAGTGTACTAAGAATAATAATTACAGTAAAAAAGATAATAATAATAATAATTACACTCAATTGATATACAAAGAGACAGTGAAAAACTAAAAATGCAACTCTGGCAAATTAGTTAGGGGACCTTTCCATTTGAACTTTACAGCAGCTTCTTACAATAATTGCGAATTTATTTGACAATTTTAACTAAGCTAAATTTGCTTTTCGCATTGAAAAAAGTATAACATGGGAATATCTTACCCATTTTAAAATTAACTATGATATAGATATCGGAAGTTGATTAAATCATTTGCTTTTCTTTTTCGATATTGATTACATAAAACATTGAAATGCTAGTTTAAGACAAAAATTTAACATGAAAAGAAAAGATCTAATAGGAAGTATTTATTTGCTCCGTCATTGATTTTTATGTAAATGACTAAATGTAAAATTACATTTAGGAATAATTACAAAAACCTTAACATTTAAGACAGTTGCTGGTGGCATTCCTCTGATTTCAAAAATTACACCTACCTCCCCTAATGTTTCTGGTTTAGTAACACAAATCCCCTTGATTTTACTGCTTTAATTACACTTTTCTCCCCTCATTTTATGTAACCAAGGGAGGTATTCTGCGTAATTTTTCATATTAAAGGGGTGCTCCATGCAGATACAAGTCAGAAACTTAAGGGGTGTATGTGAATATCCTTGCTTATCAATTGCTAAGACATAGTAATCCGTTATAACAAATCAATTATTACGATTTATCACTGTCCTCTTTTCGTACTTTTCATGCACATGAGAAGAAGAATTGATACTCATTCTTCGTATGGTTAATTGATGGGCACACAATTTTCAGTCTTGTATCTTGTGTCATTTTTTGTCACATTATCTAATGAACTATCAAGATTTTATGGATTAATTTTAATAAAATAATTTTAATAATTTTTTAAATAGTGTGACAAAAAGTAATACAAGATGTAAGATAGAAGATTTTTAGTGTATTTGATGCCTACAAAATTTGAAGCCTTCGACGATTTAACTTGTTTCAACTTTCAAAACTTCTCTATCTTAATAATGATGACATTTTGCTTGCTTGACTGTATAGACATGTTTAGTTGTTTTTTTTTTGAAAAATCCTTCTAGCCATAAACAAGAGAAAATAATACAATTAATCTAACAATAAAATTATTATTTTTTCTCTAAAACGAAATTTGCCACTTAAACAATACTAGAAATCTTTCTCATCCTAAATAAAATTAAAGAGAAACATCCGAAACAATGACTATGCATTTAGTATTACACTGGTAAAAGGAACATCCTTCTTGAAAGTGATTTTCCAACCTTGGTCCATATCTACAAGCTAATGAGTAACTCAGTATATGGTTCAAAAAATTTCTTATATGGACACGATCTATAACCTAACCTGTAAATATTGTGTTTAAAATATGTCAACATAAATATAATTTTTTATATTATTTAATTCATATAATTTCTATTAACAATAAAATCCAAAAGTAAGATCGTGAATTTCGTGTGCATAAAAGAATTTCCTAGTAGTTCTGTTATGTGTCCAGAAACCATGACGTGTTAAGAAACAAAGCACAGCTAACACTAGAGAAATTGACATCCAATAATCTACAAAACTAATGAGTTAATCAGTTTCCCCTTCTCTTTTGAAAAGAAGAAAGATTTCCAAAATGGACATCAACCTGCCAAAGATTCTCTCAGCATGGTTATTTAAGGTTATCTATAGTCTCTAATGTTGACTTCTGGGTTCATATTAAAGGGTCCCTTCTCCAAATTTTGCATGCCTTTCTGTGCTTTGAAGTTAACTTTTGTGTGATGATTGGCAGTGGAGGAGGACGAGAATGGCATAAAAATTGGAACTATCAACAAGTTAGTTTTGCCTTTGTCAATCTTTTTGCATTTTGTAGGATGATTGAATTGGTAATGTTAGTGGAGCTACTACCGTAGCAAAGTTTTTGTGTCGGTGAAAATGTGTCGTCAAGCTAAAAATAAGTTAGATTATTAGTTATGTATCCATCTAAATTGTATAAAATGGTAGATGTGTTGTAAGAGACAAGTCTGCACTAAGACTTCTCAACCTTTACAAAAGAATTTTGCTGTAGTCGGCGGGGAAGTGATAATGATGCTACTTACTGATGTGTTAACATGCGTGTCGTGTTAATGTCTGAGATTATGGAAACCAAATTTCAAATTTAGGACATGATGCAGACGTGCTAAAAAAGTACAGCAAAATTCTACTGTATTTTTTAGGGAATCATTCTTTTGTACTTTGAATGCTTGTACAGTGCATATGGTTAAAAATTTGTACTGTACAAACTTTTAAAACTAATGGAATGATTCTTGAAAAGAATTGTAAAATTCCACAAAAGTAAAAATCCAAGGTATAGTTTCAAAACTATTTTTTTTTTCGGTGGATAATTGTTAGCCCAAGGATCAAGGGTGTAACATTTCTAAAGTTAGTCTCCACAATAGTTTATTCAACATTTTACATGGGGTTGCAATCATATATATATATATATATATATCACTATATATATATATATATATATATATATATATATATATATATATATAGTCGTGACATAATTATAGACTTATCATGAAATTGTAAGTCTAATACAAGATAATTAAACAAATCGTGCTAGATGTTTTAACATGCTTATGATCATGCATGTCGTATTTAATAGTATAGATATATAATGTCGTATTTAATAGTATAGATATATAATGTCGTATTTAATAGTATAGATATATAATGTCGTATTTATCTAAATAATATCATCGTCTTTGCAACCTAATTACATCTAATTAATATTTATAAAATTGTTATATGAAAAAAACAACAAAGTTCTAATATCAATTCTTTCTTTCCATTTGCTTGCACCTTTATATTTATTGTTAATTAACTATTCAAGGTGAATTGATATTATTTTTAAGTGATTATGTAATCGTAATACACTAAAAAATCATTTTACATGTACGCTTTATATATATTGTGAGACATAAAATCAATTATAAGTAAAACAAAAAAATATTGGAGTATTTCAATAAAAAATACATATAAATTTTCAGTTACAATATGCTAGCATTATTGTGGAATTTTGTAACTTGTGTAATGATCATTATTAATTCAAATACTGACCGTGGTGTAATGAATTTGAATAATTAAATTGGTAATCAAAATTTATTTATTCTATCTTAATGCTAATAAATTTGGGTAATAAATTGTAATTTAAATCATTTATCTTATCTTAATAATAATAACATAAATCCTATTTTTACAATCTATAAATAGGGTGATTATAAGAGGAAACCAGTAACCCTTTCTCACTGTCATCTATATATCTACAATCTTTCTAACTTTCATTCTATATTATAATAATTTTATGGACAAAAAAAGATGTGTGGAGAAGTTTCTACTTCTCTTGGTTGTGCAGATCAAAGAGAAGCAACAACCTAGAGTTAAGCTATTGTATTATGAAGGTGACATACCGTTAGCCTTCTGTATCAGAGCTAAAAATTCGTAAGGGTACGAATCGTTTTAAAGAGAGTGAGATTTCTTGGTAGTACGTAATTTGTTCGTGCAAAATGGTATAAAATTTTTTCTTCCCCCTTTTATTGTGGAAAATGAGATAATATTTACATACCTATTGTTATTTTTTTAATTTAAACAATTTGTGATGTCTATTGTGATTAACATGATTTTTTTTTTTTGGTGTAGAATCAACAATTTTAAAACAATTAGCCCATGATTTTTGAAAGAAAAAAAAAAGTGAAATTTTTCACGAAAAACGACAAGGCAGTGATTTTGTTATCATAAAGATTGAAGATTTATAGTTTAAAACTTTGTAGAACGGTTAAGTAAAAAATAGAAATTCAGTTTGTTAAATGTGTACTACTATCATTCACTATTGTAGAAAACAACTCCAATATTTCCATCCAAATTAGTTTGCCAAACTCTTTGATGCAGGTCCTAAAAATAAAATTAAATAATTTATGGCCGTGAAGGCTGCCCATTTTTTTTTTTAATGTAACTGTTTTTTTTCTTCCAAGTCTAATTGTGGTTTGTGCAAAAAGTTCAAATGAATTGAGAGTTTGGGCCGGATAACCTGTATGTTAATCGTTAACATCAATTAACCTACCTAAAGTTTTTTTTTAGAGACAGATCTATATCATAACCTTTGGCAAGTGATAAGGCACAATAAAAGTTATATTGCTCTTAAAAGTAGTTCTGTGGTTGCTGTATGTTTGACAAAGTTTTTTTAAGCATCATATTATTGATATTTGAGGAACCAATTTTCTTGGCTATGTCACTGATGCTACGACAGCTACTTTTGTGATGTTTTCAAGATAATAGATGAACCGTACTCCCACGAGTACTACAAATACAAGGCATCATTCATATATAGTAATTTCAAATATAAATTACGCAGCGGAAATATCTACTCACAAATGATATCTAATGTAATGCGGTACTTATTCAAATAATAAATTCTAAAATAAATAAAAACATAGTGTCACGAGCACACATGCTCTACTTACTACAATAGATGGACTATGCAAAATCAAATAACTATAGTAGGATTCTATTACTAAATATCAATCTTCTTTATCCGAGTGCATCTATGCTTTGTCCTCTATGATGAGGTACTCGTACTCATCGTCTGTACAAAAATATATGACGTAGGAATGGAGTGAGCGACAAGTCGCCTAGTAGATAGCACTCGTACTCATAAGGAATGGATAAGGAGCGACAAGTCGCCTAGTAGATAGCACTTACACCCTGCTGGATCAGGCAGTTACATATACATATACTTTTCACAAAGACAAGTCATTATATCACACGCATATGCTTTTATCAAAAATCAAACGTATGTCATTTTCATTACATATAGTCATGTAATTCAACATGCATTTCAAAATTCATGTATCATGTATCATTTATCTATATCAAATCATATATCATATACTTTTCAAATGTTTTATGACATATCATAAATTCATTTTCAAATCATGTACACTTTTTTTATAGGCTCAAACCATACATGCTTTCATCGGCTCAGTTCTGAGTACTCAACCTAGTGATGAACCTCACTAGAAAAGGTTGTCAAGAAATTTTCATGGAACCACTTGACCTATTTCATACATATCAAAAATCATGCATATATCACGTTTTTATAACTTGAAAATCAAACATATTAAGTCAAATAGCCATACATGATCCAGATTTTCATAATCAAATAATCATTTCGTAAAACACATTTCATAAAACAATTTAGAAAAACATGCACAATTCAGAGGGTAAACACCACCTACCTCGGTCTGCAAGAATCACGTCACTCTTGTACGCCTTTTTAGTATTTCCTATAAAAAATTCACGTTTCTATCACTTAGTACATGTTTGGTATTTACTTAAATATCCTATAACAATTCCCTAAATACTCAACATTTTCAAACATCTATAACTGTCCTAATTTTTGTAAAAATAATTTTTACTATCATATCATAGTTTTCTTATAGTAAAAAAAAAAGTACTTTGAAGTCATTATTATAACCTTATAAGACTTACTACGATCAATAAAACTCAGCTATAATATTTGAAAAACTTTTTGGACTCCATTTGTGCTAAATAAAACATTTTAGCATAGTTTACAAACTTAGAAATCCATTCAGCCTCTTTTCGTAACTTTGAAAAACTAATTTGGAAGCTTTTATGTAACCTTTAAAATACTTGAGGGTATTTTGGTCATTTCACAAAGTCATTAGGGGTCTCTATATATTATATAGAACCTTTTGGGGTTAAATATTAACTTTATCTAAACTTTTGGGGGTAATCTATCATTTATAGAAACTTTTAGGGACCTAAGTGAAATATTGACAAACTGTAAGGGCCTTATGGTAATTCCAGAAGACTACTATGGACTGATGGGGCCCTTTGAAAAATCATCCGGGCTTATCTATAATTTCAGAACCTCAAAAGGACCCAATATGACGCTATAAAAGTTTCTTGGGCCTTTGTAAAGGTTGTATAAAACTTTGGGGGTTAAGATGCAATTTTAGAAAATTTTATCAAATCTCATCTTCTTCTTCCCGCAACTCCATGCCTGCAACTAAAATTTTGTTTTCCTCTCTCTCTAATAATTCTTTTTCGTCTAAGTTTCTACTTTCTGATCTCTTTCCTTTCTGATCAAATCACTCCTTTTTTTCTTGAAAAAGTATCCAGCTATAACAAAATACTATTATAATTCAATATATATATATATATATATATATATATATATATATATATATACAATTTTCATATGCATAGATCCTATTTTAATCTTAAGATAATATTTACATTAATTGAACTAACTTTCTAAGAAATTAATCTAATAAAGTGAATAACTAATATTTAAAATTATTAAGCATTTAATTTTTCTAAAATTAAAAACGAAAATAATTAATTAAAACTAAATAATAAGAAGACTAACCTTTAATATGGCCGAAATTCTTTTTGTGTTATGTAACAAAAAAAGAATCAGATACTCTATCCTATAGTATATATAGTCTAATAGTTATTTGTAGATATGTACTACCGAAACAATTATACTAAGAGTAGGATAATACCATTCTAGTTATTTTATCCTTAGGACTCTTACGGATGTTTATCCTCACCATTCTAGTTATTTCATCCCTTAGGACTCTTACAGATGTTTATCCTCTACTTGGCTAATACTTAGGTCTCTTAAAAAAAATAAATTAATTAATTAAAATACTAAACCAAAACTAAAAAAATCGTGTGTATTACATCTTTATAAGAGACATGACATGTTTTGCTGCAATTGACTTGTTGATTGAAAATTTAGTTCCTAGCAATATACATAACTAGAATCTTTACAATAATAGATGTTAATGATCTCTCCTAATATATATTAGGTAAACTGTCATGTGTTTATTTTAAGTTCTTTTTTTTTTTTTTGAAATTTAAAAAACTAAATAAATGGTGGATATATATTTTAGACTCCATAAGTTGGAGCCTTGTGTAAATATTTTTAAAGAATATAAATCCTAGTTTATAATAAATGAAATGAAGTATGAAAAACCTAAGGGTAGCTGTTGAAGAAATCTATAGGGCTGAATATGGGAATTGAGTCAACTTGTCTGTGCGCTTGATTAACCACTAGAGGTTAAGAAACTTGTGCGTATAATAGGCTTATGTATTATGCTTTTGTGTAGGACTGTTAATTTGGTGAATTGGGGTTTGTGAGTCAAATTTTATAAAGTTTGTATAACTCACAAAATTATTTGGGTTATAAACTTTAATTGGGCTAAACTAAGTTTACAAATATGAAATTTATACTCAACTCACAAAATTATTCGAGCCTTAATCGGGTTGGGCCAGTCTTACAATACATACATTACTAAAAGTTAAGAATTTAAGAGACAAAATATAAAAAGAATATCTCGAGTCTCAACACTAACAACTAAAGTATGAAAAATAATACTTTTTCAAGAATTAGTAATATCTGCAAATACAAAAGTTAAAAAAAAATACTTAAAATAAATTATTATGACTATCAGATTGAGAGTTTGGTTAATTAATAGATTAATTAGTATATAGTGTTTATATATATATACTTATTAAGGTCGAGTTTTATTCAGGTTGAATCTTGTGAAACTAAACTCGAACTCATATTTAAATTGAGTTTAATATTTAGACTCAAATTCAATTCGACTTACTTTAATGTAAGGTTTAACCCTCTATTTGTCAGATTAAACTCGAACCGGCCAATCCATTGACAGTCCTACTTTTGTGTGTGATAACTCTCAAATAGATTATTCAATTAACTTTTATTCAAGTTCTTTACAGATAATAAGGTTCCTTTTCAAGTAGTCTAAAATAATAGTGCTATATGCAATTTATAAGATTGAGAAATAGTGGGGGTTTATAATCTTTATATATTAATATGGAGTTTGATATTTAAATGTCATATGTGTCTAATTTAATTCGAATTACTTTGCTTGAACAAAGTACATGAGAGAAATGGATTAAAACAGTAATTTAGAAGAGAAAAAAATAATTTACTACCACAGAACAGCAATACTTGCATTGAAAAATTTGCTTTGAAGGTCAAATTTGAATATCTACCAATTATGAAGAAAATTTGTTTTAGAACCCCTATTGCCTTTTGATGTCAATCAGGAGTTGAGAAGTTAAGGTCAACTCATAATCTTATGTTCCGTTACTAGTTCGGTATGGCTTACAGATTACTTCTACTAGTGCTATATTTATTATTTTGAGGTTTTCAAAGTTTAGAAACTATTATGGTAATAATGGGGTCTATATGACTATGTAGAATTTGATCTTGAATGCTAGTATATGTTATCGATTTTTAACTAAGATAATTAAATGACATTAGGTTAATGCTATAAGAGCGTTCTTAACCATGAGTAACAATAATTGAATATATTTGAGAGATGAAAATAGTGGAGGTAATTACAGAAAAATTGCAAGGGAGAAGAATGTACCAAATGACAATAAAAATTTTATGTGGTATTTTGTTGCTTGCCCAACTTGAGTATGATTTTGATTAGTATATCTAGATTTATTAATCCATATTTGAATATGTGCAAACTTATACTCACAAATAAGTATGGCAGATATCGATTTCCTAGAGATTAAAAGTTGAGAACTAAAATGGTGATCAAATGCACTTGCGAGATGTGTGATATTTTCTTAAAAAGAAAATACATGAGAATATATTTAAATGTGTGGTTCCCAGTAGGTCAATAGACTACTAGCCAATGAGAAGGGATTGTGATATGTGGAAAAAAAAGAAGCTCATAATAGTAGATTATTCGTCATCAATGATGATAATTCCCGATTGATAGTTTACTGACTGCTAGAGAATAAAATATCGAGAAAATGTGACTTCATCTAATGTGAACATCCAGTACATCTATTTGATGGCTATAATTATATAGAAAATTTTCTCATCTCTGATTGGTGAATTTGTCAAGATAATATCTTGAGAAATTTTGAAATATTTTGACTTAAATATCAAAATCTCATATCTTTGCTATTCTAATAATTTGTGGAAAATATAAATGCCAAACTTGGGGCAAAGATATAAAGTACATCGAGGGGAATGAGACTAGTGTCTAAAATTTATTAAATTAGAATTATATATGAGGATAATATACACCTTAAGAGATGCTGACATTCCAACCAGGAGGTGAGTGAGGTAGTAGGCTGTACTCATAGTAATGATTTAGGAGAAAAGCATGCACTTGTTTAGGTGATCAATTCTATAAGTCCCTTCTTATGGTGTAAAACATGCATGTGATCCTATGATGGGAAGGTTGAGATTCAATCTCTTAATGAGTTCAATAGCCCTTATTAGTGGGATGTCTTAGTCATGGAAACATCCTTGATAGATTCACCTAATGAGTGTGGAAGTGGGGCCGCTTTCTATGAGAATATGGCTAATTCTCTAGAGCACTCATAATTCAGGATAAAGTACAAAGCCGTAATATGTTGATTTAAGAAACTTATATTATCACCTTAAATATCATGTGTATGACATAGTTCTACATACTCTAAAGTAGTCTTAGTTTCAAGATTTAACCAATTTAACTCTAACATGGAGATTATGGAAACACCAAGTGAAAGTTTCAAGGCATTGCTACGTATGGTTTTCTCACTTTGTCCATAAATAAATAGTAGTACTTATTTTTTATTAAAATAAGTGGGAGATTATTGGAGTATTTTAATAAAAAATACATATAAATTTTCGGTTAACAATATGCTAGCATTATTGTGGAATTTTGTAACTTGTGTAATGATTATTATTAATACAAATATGACCGTTATGTAATGAATTTGAATAATTAAATTAGTAACAGAAATTTATTTATTCTATCTTAATGCTAATAAATTTGGGTAATAAAATGTAATTTAAACTCATTTATCTTATCTTAATAATAATAATGTAAATCTTATTTTTACAATCTATAAATAGGGTGATTATAAAAGAAATCACTAACCCTTTCTCACCATCATTTATATATCTACAATCTTTCTGACTTTCATTTTGTATTATAATAATACTATGGACAAAGATAGGTTTGTAGAGAAGCTTTTACTACCCTTGGTTGTGCAGATAAAAAAGAAACAAAAACCTAAAGTTGGATTGTTGTATCCTGAAGGCGCCGCGCTGTCAACCTTCTGCGTCGAAACTAAAAATTTGTAGGGGCATGAATCGTCTTAAAGAGAGCAAATACGCGCCTCAACCCTTCAGGACTTCTTGGTAGTAGTTTGCTCACGCAAAATGGTACAAAGTTTTTCCCGCTTTTATTGTGGAAAACGAACTAATATTTATATTGTTAATTTTTTGAGTTTAAATTATTTGTGATGTCTATTATGATTAACATGATTTTTTTATTTTATTTTTTTATGTAGAAGCAACAAAAAACTTTGCTTACTTTTTTATTATTGTTCGTAGATGTATGATATTTTTACTTTATGTAATTTCAATAAAATCAATTTCTTAATTAGATTTTGTTCTCACAATCTTGCGTGAAAAAACTACTACCAAGAAGTCCTGAACCTGTGTCTCTTATACAAATAATTTTATTAAACCACATGAATTTTTAAAAATTGATATATGAATAAATATAAAATTTGTGATTATTTTGTGCATACCACGGGGTCTAAATACTAAATATGAAAAGAATTAGATTAAGTATGGTGGGGAGATAATTTTCACTATTTTTAATATTTGAAATTCACTAAAGATATTTGAATTTTCGCTATTTTAATATTATTTGAATATCACTACAAGATAAACTGCCTTGATATAATTACTATAAGAGAGTTTTTCTTCGTGTGCATAACTTCATTGATAAATACAAAATTCTCCCAACAAAATATTATTCTCTTTTTTGAAGAGATTATATCTTTTTTATTTTTGAAACATTCGCATACACATTTGGAAAGTTTTTCTTGGAAAGATTTTAACTTCAACTTAATCTCACTCTAGCCTTGTCACGCCCTCAAAACGGGACATATGTCTTTATTTACATCTAGATCAAATATAAGAGACAGTCTCTTATACACATCTCCAATATACAAACCATAATACTGTCATTTGACCTCCGATCAACCAATACAAGACCACAAAATATATTCAACAGTCATATCCATAACAATCCACAATAACCAAATCACAGTCATATACAAACAACAAACCACAATCCCACAACAGTCCAAAATTCGATCACAAGACAAATCTAACAAGTCCATAGACACACAGGCCTAAGTATAAACACTAACCTCACACTAGGATGATAAACAGGAGAATACTATCTCCAATAACTGGGGTCTGTACTATAATCCCTCCCGATCAAGACTCGACTCGGGACTCGCTAACGTCTCTGTTGGGCCTCATTGCAAACAAAGGGAAATAATAACGAGTAAGCACATCGTGTTTAGTAAATAACATTTAAACCTAATTACGGATAACATGTATACAATCGACAGGAACAATATACGAGACATTATCATTATTTAAAATGCAAATGTCAATCAATGAGCTCATGGTTCACAAAAGTCTTCCCAAAGACTTTGGATGAATCAGGAAGACTCATGTGAACCAGAGCTCATTGATAGCTCATGTCTAAATTTCTTGAAGATAATACCATAACATTTACAAAGCAGAGTACTAAGTATATCATTTCATTCACTCACTCATAGCCTAGTCCACTAAAGTGACCCATTGAGCTCTTCACAGTAATCAGTCATTAACACATAGTACAATATACGAACAATTGATACATTACATAACAAACATATAATTTATAAACGTACTTACCTTATAAATATTAATCGAAATAAATATACTTACCTTAATACCACTTATTCTATGATTACAATACCAATCATATACAGGGTATCGATAAAAAGGAGTAAACGTTACTTACCTTATAAATATTAATCGAAATAAATATACTTACCTTAATACCACTTATTCTATGATTACAATACCAATCATATACAGGGTATCGATAAAAAGGAGTAAACGTTACTTACCTCAAAAATCGATGTCGTAGACGTATCCTAATTTCGACGGTCTAAAACTCTAATTCCAAATCACCTAAATCAGGAGAGTGTTATACCATTAGGATAAAAATTGAGATAGGGATTTACTTTTGGGTATCACTCAAAATCTCAAATTAGTCATTAATTGAACACAATTAAGTAACGATTGACTTAAATTTGTAAAAATAAGATAAAAATCTAAGAATTAGTGTTTATAATTTTAACACTAATATCTCACTAGATTAAGAATTGTCAAATCCTAATTCAAATCTCACAAAAATAATAGTTAAAAAGTCATTTTAAACTATAAATCGATACCCAATAGCTTATAAACATATTTGGTAATCAAATCAATTCATAAATAACAAAATTAAACAAATTAATCTCTTGAGGAACTTGGAATTTAACATAAAAATCATACAGAAAAGTATAAGAAAGTAAAACTTACTTTTGAAGTTGGATTAAAGGTCTAAGAACAGATTTCTGGATCATAAATTTAATTTGGGAGCTAAATTTATTGAACTAGTATTAGGATTTGAAATTTTGGAATTTGAAATATATAGAAGTTGTGTTCTCTGCAATTCGTTTGCTACTTGGAGATGATAAGGGACGACTGAATTAGAAACTTCGTGATGAAGTTTAAATAAACTTTTCAGGATTTGCACTTTAGTCCCTCAAGTTTTGAAAAATTATACTTTGACCCGAAAATTTTAAAAAATATTTAAAAAGGGTAAAATGATTTTATTTAATATTTAAAAGGGATATTAATGAATTTTTAAAAGTATAAAATCAAATGCAAATCTAGTGTGTATAAGATCAGAAAAGTCGGGTATTACAAGCCTATTTCTATTACCCCGTTCAGTGCCATTCTATCTGAAAATTCCATAGACATATTTGAAAATTATATTCTTTGATTAGATAAAATGTAAACTAATTATGAAATGTGATAAAATACTTCTTAATTATTGTTTTTGTTGACAATTTATATCAACTGAATTAAGTTAATTTAGATTACACAAAATGATACTTGTTTACTACTTATAACAAAAATATATTATTTTTATCCTTTATTTTCTATAGACATAAGTTTTGAAAACAATTATATATCCAAGACATAATAATATCGTTACTATTTTTTTTAAAAATAAAAGCCAAGAGGCTTCAACTAAAATTTAAGTTAGATAGTTAATTTTTAATTATTTTGACATGACAAAATTAGAAACATTTTAAATGCATACTTAACAATGATATTCTTATTTTATTTGTAATTAGTAAATTTATAGATATTATTATTTAGTTTTGTTTGTCTTTAAGTATAATTTACTTAGTAAAGATTTTATGTTGTCATCATTATTTTATTAATATTATTTCATTATAGAAAATTGAACATAGATATTAGTTCTTCCGTGCATAGTACAGACATGTAACTAGTGTATGCACGGATAGAACATATATCTATATATATATATATATATATATATATATATTAAGGTTTAAATGTAATTAATTTTGTGGAATAACTTAAATCTATATACACATATGAAAGTTGTCATTTCAATCTCTAATTTCTCTCTTCTATGTGGTGTAACTAATTGAAGAGAATTTGTAAGTCAATTGCTCGTACGGATTTACATATTTAGTATTCAAGTATTCTCTTCCATTCATCTCTCATCAAATCATATATTTACTATTTCTCTCTCTTCTAACACTTTTTTGGCCATTTCTTTGTGTCGAAAATGAGGAAGCCATCTGTAATCGTATTTTGAGATATTCTAAAGGCAGCTTAGGATGAACCGTTATGGAAAGGTTGTCAGAATCACTCTTAGTTATCATTTAGTTCAAGAATTCTTATTATTAAGGTTGACAATAATAACATTATCTGAGAACTATTTCAATTCAATGGTGCAGCTAATGTGCGAGACGATGTCAGAGGATAACATAATAAAGAGTTTGGTTAAGAGAATAGATGTCTGCTTTGATAGATGCATGTTGTACTGAAAAGATGACAAGGAGGAAATCTCTTATAGTTGTGTAAACTTCCTATTTTATTATCGAAGAGAAATAATAAGAAGCCAAAATTGTTCAAGAAAATTATTCTACCTCTCGTCAACACCCAGATTGTAACGATTATATGCATCCAAATGAATAAGTGACAGATCTCGTATAACATCTATATGTGTCATGACATAGAAAAAAGATATAATGTGTCACCCTTCTGATAAGCGAAAGTATGAAAACACTTTGACAGCACGTATTTAGATTAGCAGTTATTTGCAATGCTCGTAGTGTTCAACTGCTACTATATGACTACTTATTTGTCCCATTCAACAAATCTAAGAAGACTTATTCTTATTGGTCGGTTATACTCACTCTATACAATCTGTCACCTGAAATGTGTATAAAAACACTTTATATGTTCTTATCTAAGATCGATCATACTTAATCTCCAAAACTCAAAAAAACTTATTAACGTGTATATGTAACTATTGATAAAAGAATTACGGCAGTTATGATACTAAACTGTGCCGATGCAAATATGACCAATATGGGGCGATATTTCGCATGCGAGTTACCCTCGTGCGGACAGTACAAAATTCCTCATGCATGGAATAGCATAATGTATATATATATATATATAATCTAATTTCGTAACTAGTGTGAGCTTTCGAGGTTAATTGACATGTAGTCAGTGATGGAGGTAGGATATCTCTTTAGTGGGGCACAACTTAATCTTTTCTATTAGTATAAAAAATTGTTAATTATCAGAAGTATCAATGAATGTAATATAATAATTATTTAAATTTTACATATTATTTATGTACATCATGCTAATATAAAAAAGAATAATCCATAATATTTAATTTGCAAATAAAAAAAAAAGAATAGGAATGTGTATTTAATAAATAATATAAAAGGGTGCAATGAATAGATAATTAATGCTCTACAACCTAATAAAGTACGATTTTTTTAAAAAAAAAATAAAAAATCACTAATAGACTAGCATCCATTAAAGGATTGCGTATATACTTGTAGTTATCATTAAAATGATAAATTGTATAAGAGACTTGTTTAGTTGTTATAAAATAATTATAGTTCGGTGTGTAATTAGCTTTCTACAAATTATTGGTATTAAAACAATTTTTTTCTTACAAATTTTAGCCAAAAATATTTTTTTTTTTTTATAAGTGGAGAAACTTTTATAAATTATTGGGATAACAATTAAATTTTTTTTTAAAGCATTCTATACTTAAAAATTAATAAACTCCTTTGGCCATGTGGGGGCACGTTCCCCCATCGGTCAAAGACTAGATCCGCCCTATATTGATTACTTGAAAATGCAAAATGTTTAAAATAAAAATAAATATTTAGATAGATTTGATTTTTGACTCTACTTGTAAATTCTGTTGTGTGAATTAAACTTTAGACAATTTATGACATATGTAAACAAAATTTTTTAATATTTAATCCTGACCACAGGGTGTACAGGTGAGATCAAAAATCGGATCTACTTAAATATTTTGTTAAAGTAAAACTTATGTTGCAAGTTTAGAACTGCTGATGACGTTAACAATGGAATTGAGTATCAATTCCTTTTCTTGTCTATTTTCACAAATTGAACTCCCTAACAATTTCTACGAAAAAGAAATGAAACAAAATAAAACCCCTACTAAAGAAAAATAACAAATTTGGTTTAATATCTATAGCAATCTCCCGATTCAAAAGACCACAAAGTAATTGTTAATTAACTGATTAACTCCATACATATCAATAGTTCTGATGGTAAGAAACTAATGAGTTATTGCAGTACTTATAACAAATGCAATGCTTTTGCGTTATGCCTAAATTTGTTACGCAAAAGCATTGCATGGAATAAGTAACATAGCCATCACTGACAATGATAATTAACTTGTTCTTTTGTAGAAAAGAAATGAATGCAGTTCCCTCTTGCCTGTAAATTTAACAACCAGCCCCCACTTAATAAGTACCTCTTAATTATTCTGTTTGGACAGGGTTTATTATTCATTATTTTTAAATAATATTTTTTGATTATTTTATAATATTTTTTTAAAATATTTTTTTATCTCACATATATCACATATTAAAATAATTACTATAGTTACTATTTTAAATAATATATCGAATAATAACTCTTCAAGCGTAGCCAATAAGCAGGACAAATAAATACTAAAAATAACTTTTTTGCATGGCAAATAATTATGATACCTAAAATCATATCGCAAAAGTAAGCAGGACAAATAACTCTATTTGGAGAGGAAGAATTCTTCATTATTCTTATCAAGAATATTGTGCAATCATTTAGGGTTAATAACACGTTGTCTCCTTAATTAGGTGAGTAATTACACTTTACTCCCTGAACTATAAAAATATATACCCTGCCCCCATTGACACTATTCATTTATTACTAATATTAAAATTATTAATATAACTTAGTTAAATGACTAAAATACCCTTGGTACTATATTTGAATTTTTTAATATATTTAAATTTTGATAATTAATTAAAAATAAACTATATAATATTTCAATATAATCTGTATCAATATATTTTTTGGTTAAATTTTTAAAATCTCTTATAGACATTATTCATTGTTTAAGAATTTTAAAATATCAAGAAAATTTAGTACAATCTAGATGAAATATAAGAGACAGGCGTTTATTAAGAATGTTTATTTAAATTATTTTATGGTTTTGATTTTTAAATTTTATTCGTAATCTTGATTTTAATACATTTAATGAAATGGCAAAACCTGTATAAATTTAAATGTCGGATATAATATAATTTAACACTTTCTTACATTTTCACTCCTAATTAAAGTCAAAGATATCAATGTGTTGTTATATTTTATTTTTCTCCTAATTCTTTTATAATTATCAAAAATCAATTACATACATGAAAAATCAAAATATAATACTCAGAGTATTTCAGTCATTTAACTAAATTTTCTTGATATTTTAAAATTTTTAAAGAATGAATAATGTGAATGGGGGCAAAGTATATATTTATATAGTTTTAGGGGGCAAATGTAATTTCCTACCTAATTCAGGGGTGCAACGTGAGTTATTAACCCTTCAATTTATAATACATTTTTTAACTAATTTTTATCTCGCATATATCACATGTCAAAAACTACTACAACAATATTTATTCCAAATAATAAATCTTACATTATTTATTTTCTCTGTATACATGTCCACTAAGTGGTATCCACGAGCATTGATGTTAATGCGTGAAGCCTCCGACTGAACTGAATTTGTAACTGAACAATAATTTATTGAATGAGAATACTGAAGAAAATAAATAATTTTTTCTTTATATATTGAAGAATAATTGATTTTTCTAGCTATATAAGATCTAAATGTACAACATGACTCATACTTTACCCTGAAGATAGGTTACTAGATATAAAAACTATATATATATACATGTACATGCTCCAATGTGTAAAATCTTATCATTGTCCTTTGACCAATAAATGCAAGACAGGTAGAGGCCACAAATAAATTCAAGTTGAAGGTGAGTTAGCTTGAACTCATCAGCATCATTAATGGTACAAATTCTTCAAGTTTTGGTATGTATAGCTCAACCTGGGAATTAGGTCATCCATAAAATATTCCCACGTTACATATTTCCACATTTCTTAGCTCAGAGTATTATTGTGTTTGCGAGAGCCCTGATGTGCAGGGCAATGCGGGAAAGCTTGAGAAAATTGAATGGTAGTTGGAGCTAGATACATGTATGTGTCTCGGTCAAAATGAGAATGTGGACTAGTCTTTACTAATCCTGCCATTAATTGAGGTGAAGTAGAAATTTGTCGACAATTCAAGTTCTTTTTTCTTTTCGTTCTTTTAATTCCATGATTTGCTTAATTTTTGGGTCGAGAAAAGGATTGCTCTTCTTACTTCATACATGGATGCCGAGTAACGGAGCTTCTTTCTTACTTTGCATGTCCTCGACTACTAAGAGGATTTACGCCATCTATTATACTATTTGGTTATTTTTACGTTACATTTGTGTTACACTATTTTAAAAAAATTACATTTTGTAACCTTCTTACAAGTTACACTCTTATAAATGATTATATATATATATATATATATATATATGAATTTTATTTATGACCCAATCCTTAATTTTTAGACATTCAAGCATTCAAATGAACTCTTATAGTAGAATTTATAACTAGTACTTATAATTTTAAAAATTATAGTGTTTGTATCCACTACTTAACAAGGTGGTATTTATATTATAACGTGAGTAAATAATAAGTTATCGACGCGAAAGTGTCACTATTTAGTAGTATCACTACTTTACCTTGAAAACGCCTTTACTTACAACCTTATAAGGTTAATTAATCGTAAACTATGCTATTAACGATCGATGTCCATATAGGTATATCAAACTTAATGTCTGTCACCTCTATAATTTCGGAGAATGTGCCCTCTCTCACCCCAAGAGTGAAAGGGAATAATTAGAGGGCTCGGATAGTGGGCGGAGAAAGACAGCCGCTCAAGAGTTTTGAAATTGTTTTTCTTTCATTTAATTTTTTTTTTAATTTTAATTACTTCTTTATAAAAGTTAAACTTGCACCCCCTAAAATCTACAAAAATTACGAAACTATCCATTTGTATGTTCGGATAGTCGCGCTCTGCAAAGAGTTTCAAAATATATTTTGTTCCCTTGAGAATTTTTAAAATTTTTAATTATATCCTTTAGAAATTAAACATTGTCCCCCCTAATTTTTATAAAAGTTATAAATATGTCCTTAAATATGTGTTTATGCAATTTTGATCCCGTAAAGTCTACCGACTCGTATGTCCGCCCCTAACTACCCACCCCTAAAAATTGTGATCATGTCCAAGTGCTACACAAAATGTAATTCAAACTATAATTACTCAATTGGAGAATAATGAATAAGCTTTTCATTGTCAAGGTCCCACTAAATGTTAGTAAATTAAAACCATCATGCATTTACGAACTCAGTGAATGTCGAACAAGGGATACTAAAGTGGGGAATTTTAAACCGCAAGTCTTAACCACCTTACGTTTCTTTTAAAGGACAAATACAATGTGCTTAAAAATAAATTATGGTGTGAATTTATGTAAAGAGAGAAAATAGCAATTTTATTTTCCTGTTCTTTTGTGAGTGAGTAGAATAAAAGTTACTGGTTCTGTAATGTTCTTTTCCTTCTTGGAGTAATGTCATACAGTATCAATCTTACCGGATAAGGATACTCTATTTACATTTAAAGGTAAATAGAGAAATTTCCAGATTATCTTTAAAAAATAAAATTTAAAAATCAAAACCATTTATAAGATTTAAATCATATTCTGTATAAACGCCTTGCAATAAAAAATTCAAGAAATAAATTAATGACGTTTTAATACTTTGATTAAATTACCTTAGATTTCATTAAAATTTGAAATTTTCTATTTCATCCAAATGCGATATATAATTTAACAATGATATTTTTTTTCAAATGAATTGATTTTTATACATAATGATCTACTTGATAAGATAAATCTAATGATATGTGTAGATTATTTTATTAAATTTAAATTATTCAAATATAAATAAATAAACAATAAATAGAGAAAAACTAAATACAAAAGATTCAGACGTCAGTCTTGCCTATCTAATTTTCACTTTCCAAGCGGTCGTATTTGATATAACTGATCGATCTAAAAAACTAAAGAAGAAATAATAATAGAGTCTCTTATAATATCTAAATGTGTATAAGAGACAAAAGTCACAATAAAAAGGAAAATTATCCGTCCAGTCCTGAAATTATACACATTTACATGTTAGTATAGAAACAAAATGTCATCTTCACAGCTCATTTATCGCTATTACTGATATTCTGTGCCAATTTTTGTATCAAATTTTTGACTCATTCTATGAGTGTTTGAGAACTTACATAAATGTTTCTATTTTAGATTATACATGTCAAACACATAGGGTATAAAACATCAGATTGGCATAAAAACTAAGACAAAAGATACTGTGCCATTTTGGTTAAGAAATTTTTTTAACAATGTATCTATACAAAGTGACAAATAAAAATCACTGACTTGTCACTAGATCCAAGAAAAAAGGAAATAAATCTGATCGAAAATCTAAAATTATGGGAGATTGTAATTTGATAAAATCTTATTACTTGGATTGATTTTAAAAATAACTTTATAAAGTATTTTTCAATTTTTAAATAATCTTGTATCTGCATTCTAGAATCGTCAATTTCCAAATTACACTTCCAAGCTTCTTTTATGAAGGATTTATTCGAATCTTTGTTGATCGAAATTTAGTGTCATGTAGTCACTTTCGAGTATTTATAATGACCGGCGATGTTTCGACCTCTACTATTGGAAAAGATTTAGGTGGATCTGATTTTTGATTCCACTTGTAAACTTTGTGATGTGAATTAAATGTTATGGAATTTATGATATAAATTGATGTAAGCAAAATTTTATAAGATTTAATCTTGAACGTAGGGTCTACAAGTGAGACCAAAGACAGGATTTATGTAAGTTTTTTCCTCCACTATTTATCCTCTTGTAGCTTATTAGTGCCAGCATAGATTGAACAGGATAAGAGAATTAGTCTAAATAAAGTTGAATAATTTTTTTGTTCCAGAATTTTAGTTATCAACAATTGACGTAGCATTGGTAGTAATACAGCTTAAAAGCAATGCTTATTAAGTAAAAAGCTCAATATTTCCGGATTCCCAAAACAAAAGATGAAGCAAGTTAATGTAACTAAATGAACTACAATTCTCGATTTTGTAATTGGAAATTCGCTAAATGACTAAAGTCATCCATCAAATTTGGGTGGAAATCGACAAAACTAGAAAGTACCATATATAATACGTCGTCCTTCTTTGACATGGAACTTTCACGTGCTTCTATTCTTCTTATTTTTGGTTATTGGTCCAATTTCGTCCCTTCAAATATAAAAAGATCTTATTTAATTTTCAAGATGCAGTTGATATTGCATCGCATTAAGGTATGCAAATTTCTGTAAAAATTGCAACTAATATACATTAACAAGTAGAATTCATGTAACCATAACACAAATACGTGCAATATTTTGTTGTGTATTTTTTTTTTTAATTCTTTTCCCAAGTCATGTGAATTGCGTGTTAACATTTAGGTGACAGAAATTTACAAAGCCCTAAATATGATCCAATGTGTAATCTAGAGGACAATTATAAATATATTACGAAATAACTTAGTCAACAAGCCATAAGTAAGAAAATTTGAGCCCCAGGAAAAAAGAAAAAAAGAAAATCAATCATAAGCAACTATATATCCTTGTAGTGCAAAGGGTTTGTACTTAATGACTTATTGAAAACTACTTATTACTGTTTTGGATATTAAAAAATCTTATAAAAAAAGAATTTATTGACAAAAATTAAAAATATTTTATATTTTATGTTTAAAAATTTAAAAACTATTTTCAAAAGCACCTCCACACTAGCTATTCGAAAAATGCGCTTTTCATTTTCAAAAAAAAAAGTAACATATACCTTTTAACAAGTAGATAAGAGCAAGGCCAAGTAGGAAAATCAAATGGATTTTCAAACCCTGTTTTGGACATGCCTCGACTTCAAATATAATTATTTTTAATTCAACATTCCAATCTATCTATTATACATGCCTCGACTTCAAATATTTTTTTTTAATTCAACATCTATCTATCTATCTATCTATATATATATATATTTTGCATGAAGAGGAGTTTAGTGTGATGTCATTATTTGTTTTGTCAATTATACTCTCATTTTCATAAGGTAACCCTTCACATCTTCTTCTCACCTCCACCATCATATTAAATTTTAATTTTTTGAATAATTGTTTTTAACATTTCCACTAACTATTTTTTGATTAAAAAATTAACTATTATTTTTGAGATTTTTATAATTTTTTTTTTAAAAAATTGTACAGAGTGTTTCACACCACTACTAATTAAAAGGAAGCCTTCTCAAGCAAAAATAAATTGCTTCTAGTAACCAAAAAAAATTAATACAACAAATACTCATTAAAGGAGTTAAACTAAAATTGGAGTATTTTAAGCATCCAACTCAAATATAATCGAGAATGATTAGAAAAGCCTATTATCAATCATTCTAAATCACGTTCTGAATTAAGCTATTAGGCAATTGATGTAAAACTTTTGACCCAAAAAAGGCACAGAAATCGTAAATTGGCGGCCTAATATTATCAGGTTTGTATCGTATATATGTATTGTCTTTTGTGGCGCTTTTTACAGGATAGCGGAAATTAACGGATACCTTAAGATAAGATGGTTAACTATTTCTATATTATAATTTTATGATGTGAAACGGCAAAATATATATTACTATTATTACTTTATATAATGCATGAGACTTTTAGTGTGATTATTAATTTTTAGTATAATTTATTTTTTTACTCTTATTTTTAAATTTGTAACTTTTCACTTCCCACTTTCTACACGCAATTTCTCATCCGACCACAAAATTGCATACATAAACCCATAAGTTAGGTATGACCACGGTTTCATGAAGAGCTGGAACCGGGACCGGAATTTTGGGAGCCGGTTCCTGTTCTGGTTCTGGAACTGGCTTTTCCGGCCAGTTTCTGGTTCCGATCTTGATTCCGATTTTAAATTTTTTTAAAGTAAATATATATTTTGGATAATACTCAAAAATTCAGTAAAAACTAAGATAAGAAACAAAAAATTAAATTTTATTTATATTTCAATTTAAACATAGACTTTATTTTTGAAAAAAAGTACACTATTACATTAGATATCGAACTATTAAAAATTAATATAAATATACATTTTAGATAATCCATACTAAAAGATAATCTAAATAAAAATTAAATACATCAATTACATTGGTCTATAAATATATATATATATATATGTATATTTAAAATATTAATAAAAAGTAAATGAGAACAAAAATTTACATTTTATTTATATTTCAATTATAAACTTTGTTTTTGGAAAAAAAAGTACATTATTATCTATGTATTTATTGAACCATTAAAAATTAAAGTAAAGATACATTTTAGATAATCCATACTAAAAGATAATCTAAAGAAAAATAAATTGCATCAAATACATTAGCCTATATATATATTCTTTTTTTTACTGTTTTCGGTTCCAGATTTTGGCTTCAAAAAATAGAGAACCGGAACCAGAACCTTGTTCACAGTTTCAAATCTGATTCCGAAAACCGTTAACCACAGTTCCGATTTTTGGCAGTTCGATTCCAGAAACGGAACCGTGGCCACCCCTACCATAAGTTAATTTATATTTTAGTTGCTGTCTTTTTTATAAAAAAAAAATTAGTCCAATTCTACACACATTGAGTGTGCCAATAGGACTAGTCTTAAATAATAGAAGAGTCTTTTTAGTGTAATTCTTAATTTTGGTATAAGATATCTATCTACTCCTATTTTTTAAATTTGTAACTTCTCACTCCTCACTAACTTCCCATCCCCCCCTACACCAGCAAATAATTTCAGCCAACCTACTATAAAATTGCACACACAAACCCCTAATTTAATTGTATTTTAGTTTTTGTCTATTTTTAGAGAATTTAAATACAATTCTTTATGCACATCAAGTGTGCCAATAGCACTTTAGTGTGATGTCATTATTTATTTTGTCTATTTTACCCTTGATAATTTTAAAAGTTCCCCATATAACTACTAAAATTTCTCTTTAGTTTTTTTGGTTAATAATTTTTAAAATCACACACACATTAGTGTGTTTCTTGCCCAAGCTAGTAAAATATAAAGGGAGAGTATCAATTGGTATTATAGTCTCTTTTGGTGTCTAATTAGGTTTTTAAATTTTAAAAAATAACTACCATCAAGTCAGAAAAAAAAACAAAAGATTAAAACAATCCACTTCTTAATTTAGTTAATTATCAAAAATTATCTCTTAAATTTATTTAAAAAATAATTTTTTAATTTAATAATGTTGAATTATTTAATTAAAGTTATATTTATAATTTTTTTCTAAATGGCATATATATAGAATGTGTCAAAATCATTAGTGCTATATAAATTTGGGGTGATGAAATTTTCGTGGTAGACAAAATTGGAGCACAACTACTCGACTAATCTCAACCAATTTCTTGCGGCTGAACCAAAGATGACAACCTCACAAAACAATCCACTTTCAGGAGACTAATTAAGATTGATGGCCACATCATCCAATTCGGACAATTTAGATTAGTTCAGAAACTTTAGATTCGGAGAATACTGTGAATAATGTTCTGATATTCCAATTTCAGGGAAATTCTAGAACGACCAGGTATGAAAAAAAAAAAAAACAAAAAAAAGTATACATTTTTTTTAATCAGGAAATAAAAAATTTGTAATTCAATAGGGAAGTCGTTTATTGTTCAAGTCCTGATACAAAGATGATTATAGAGAATTAATAAATTTCAGAATTTAGCTTCTAAATAAAACTTGTACTCCGTTCCTTCACAACCTTTTTATTTTTTAAGTTTTCGTCCTTTCACACATTATAACTTATCTTTAGTAATAGTCGTGTAACTTATACACATCTAGATGTGTATAAGAGACAGGCAGTATGCTTAGTGGTGTGACTCGCATTAACTTGGTCACAAGGTATTTTCAAAATTTCTGTGCCTGCAAAATCTATTTTATGTGTAGCCATCAATTTCTTTATGAGCAAAATCTATGACATAGGGAATCACCAGAAAATTGCTCCGTGCTCTTTTTGTTATCATAAATTTAAAGTGCGTTATCCTGGTATTAATCCATAAAAAAAAATGTGGGTTTATGTATGCAATTTTGTGGTCGGATGAGAAATTGCGTGTAGAAAGTGGGAAGTGAAAAGTAGACAAATTTCCAATTTTAGCTCTATGTTCTGCAAATTCCTCAACAAACATTATTATTATTGGTGTGTGTTTGCCAGATAACCTCTCGTAATTTTCAATGTCGTACCAATAAGCAAATTCCCCTACTAACAGACCATCCCACTTAACAGGTGTAAGAGCCACACTTCTTTAGCCAAGTCACAGATCACAATAGAAAAACTGATGTTCAACTGTCCCTGATATGGCCTCACATCTACTGCAGTTTGGATTGCCTTTACTTGTTCTCCTATAGATGCTTCAGTGTGTGGAAGTAATCCTCCTTTTTTCTTTTTCTTTTTGTGATCCTATACTAAGAAGATGTGACAATATATATATACTGAGGCAGAATAAGTCCAGAACCAATTCTCTGCTTTCCTAGTAATTGAAATAGGAATTTGGATGATCTTACTGACTTCAACTGGACAATGAAGATCTACTTAAGCAAGCATATATTCCGTTCATTCCCGCTAATCAGTAATCAGTTGGTTTACCTTCTCAATATTACAAGAGCAGGTTTGCTGAAACTGCTTTTGCCCCTTGCACACCAGCCACCCACCTATCTTCCCACACATTTATAGTTTTGTCATTCCCAACACTTTTCCTTAGACAACACTCTGACATAATCTTCCTAACATTACAAATACACTTCCAGAAACAAGAAACTCCACTAGGTAAAGAAGCATAAAAATGCGTGAATTAGGAAAATACTTGGCCTTGGAAAATACTTAGCCTTGAGCACTTTGGAGTAGGGGTATAAACGAATCAAACTGTTCACGAGCAGTTCATGAGTAACTCGATCAAAAATTTGACTCGAACTCGACTTGATCGAGAATCACTTGAAGAGCTGATGTCGCGTATATGTATATTTTGTTCGAGTGTTTGTCGAACTTTTCGAACACACATAAATTTTTTTAAATTTTTTTATTATGTATGTAAAATTACTAAAATATTTATAATCTTTAAAAAAAGTACATATTACATACAAAAAAGTTAAATTATTCAAGTTTGAACTCGAATTCAAGCTCATTTTATTTATTTTTGAGCGAGTTCGAATTGAGGTCAAGCTCCATCAAAATTTTTGATCTCGAACTCTATTTTTCAAATTTGAGTTCGAAACCTCACAAAAAATTTTGAGTTTAAACTCGAGTGGTATGCACATTTCGATTCAACTTAGAATCACACCCCTACTTTGGAGACTAAGAAATTTGGATGGGTAATAATCCTCCAAATGTGTTTAGCAAGTAAGGCATCATTGAAAGCTTGTACATCTCTCAAACCCCCGGATTTCTGTCATTTGTCCCAACTTAATCAATGCATCTTATGCTCATCCTCTCATTCCCCCACCAGTAATTAGTTAGGATGCTATTAATTTCCTTGCAAAGACCTTCAAAAGTTAACAAGACATAACATAATCTAGTATAACTAAAGCTATAGACTTTAATGTTATACACCTTTTTACCAGCCATGCTAAGGTATTTATGTTTTCATCTCCTCACTCTATTGGCCACTATTTCTTTAACAACACCAAAGATTTGCCTCTTGGACTTGGTAATCACTATTGGCAGTCCCAAATAGCTCTCTTGAGACACTAATTTAAGACTAACCACTCCGTTTTTGCCTATTGGGAGGGCTATTTCTACGTCATTTGGCAGCCACTCATTTGTGCAAGGATATCACTTAGTAATTAGAAAATTCTAAAAATGTACCATTCACCCCTTTACCTAAAATTAACTACATCATCCAGTTAAATTATGTGATTAATTTAGACTAAAGGGTGTAAAATAGACTCGGTAATAATAAAAAATCTCCCCTTAATAGAGTCACCTGATGCCCAGCATATATTGAAGTATTTAGTATTAGAATTCCGGAATTTCGAATTAATCTCTCTTCAACTCATGAATTTGTACTCGTATCTGAAATACAAATAACAACAAATAGTGGGACTTGGGCATTGTGAATCTTGAAAGTTTAGGATATAATTTCTAAATATTTTCCAATTTGAGATTTGCACTTGAGAATATTTAGTTTTTAATTTAAAATTCATCTAAATGAATGTAGGAGGGAGCCAATAATTCGTCCCCATTTGTATTTTCATTTCCACTTTTGAAAGTGGAAATTCAAGTGGGAGCCAATCATTGGTCCCTTCCTGCATCCGAACGAACTTTAAACTGTTTGATTTTATGGTATAGAGACTGGTTTTTTTTATATTAACTTCACATCTTGAAGCATATTACCCAAACTTCTTTTCATTTACTAAAAGAAAAAAAGAAAATACATCCATACACTTTTTTTTTGGCCACCCAAACAATTTTACAAGAAAATGACTTGAAAGGCATAAATTACCAAAAGCATAAATCCCTCATAAAATAAGGTTAAGAGTAAAAACTTCGACACATTCCTACAATTAGAACTGGTAGTATATAATTTACTTTTATTACAGTTTCTTGCATTCTACACTATAAACTTCTCTTCGTCCAGTTGTTTTCTGTACCCAGTCTACTGCTATTTCCATTTCTTTCCACCCTCTATATCCTATATAGCTCTACCCCTCCTCGCACCATTCTAAAGAAAGTTTCCAGCTTGATTCTTGAGTTTGTTTCAGCCTTTTTCTTGAACCATTTCTTGGTCTGTAAAACCATCTTACTTTATAATCTTCTCGTCTTCATTCATTCATTCAAGAAAATTAGTAGTGTACTCAACTACTGAAGAAATGAAGGACATTGCACATTTTGTCTTTGGAATTTTTGGTGTGTTCTTCATTTCCTTTCCTTTCCTTTCGTGCATTTATCTGCTTTTTCTTTCATCTCATTTTTTTTTTCTTTTTGGGTGATGATCAGGAAATGGTTTTGCTCTGTTCCTTTTCTTGGCACCAGTGTAAGACAACGCAAAAATAGCCCCTTCTTTTTCTTCATCAAGAACTGAGTGTTATGTCTGCTTCATCATTTTCATTGCATAAATTAATGTTGTTTTTTCTTTTATTGGTTTCGGCCTCCAGATTCTTGAAAAGAGCCTTAAAGGATTTTCTTTCCCCCTTATTTTTCCTTAATGAATAACATTTAACAGATGTGATTTGTCTTTTGTTTTACTCTCTGAAAGTTTTCTTGAAAATGGTTATTTTCTTGATAACACTTACATTTTTTTTTATGGATTAATACAGGATAACATTCAGGAGGATCATAACAAAAAGATCAACGGAGCAGTTTTCTGGGATTCCCTATGTCATGACTTTGCTCAACTGTTTGCTCTCTGCATGGTTTAGTTGCTGCTTTCCAATTTCCTTCTTCTTTGAAACTGCTTGAAAAATTAATTGGTTCCTGTTTTGGTAGGACAATAATTATTAAGAAGAATGCATTTCGCCCTATATGTTGTTATTTGGAGATTATTGTTATTAGTTTTTATTTTTATTTTCCTGTGGTTTTGGGATTGGGAGTAAGTGTCAAATTAAAAGTCATCTTCAAATATTTTCCACTTACTCAACTTAAATTAAGATGCAACTTTTTAATTCTTTTATTGTCATAGGCTGCAAAAACTCTGTTTAAGGGATATTAAGGTTTAAGGCTTGAATTCTTGTTAATAGTGTCTGGTATATTGAAATCATTAGCAGCAAATAAATATTTCCCATGTTTTACTTTATTTATTAGATTTTTACCAAAATCAAGAAACATGGAATATTTTTCATGTTTGGAAACTTATTCTTGTCCTTGATCAATTATTAAACAGGTATGGTCTGCCTTTTGTATCACCACACAACCTGCTAGTGTCAACAATAAATGGAACTGGTGCTGCAATTGAGTCCATATATGTACTCATATTCCTCATATTTGCACCCAAGAAGGAGAAAGCAAATGTCTTTTATATTTGGTCTAGGTCATAACTCTGTTTGCAGCTGTTGTGTTGGTTTCCCTATTCTCTCTCCACGGCCCAAAAAGGAAGTTGTTCTGTGGTTTAGCTTATACAATTTTCTGGCCCATCATCATGTATGCTTCACCTCTGACAATCATTGTAAGCTCTTATACACACTCGTTCTCTATGTCGTTTCGCGTTCCATTTTTCTTGGTGTCAGGAAAAGCCTCATTTTCCCCTGCTATTATTTGTAGTTTGTAATGTTGATGGAATCAATACCAGTAATTAAGTTGTTGATTGTTACCTGATAAAATCAGCTTTGTCTTACTAAGACAGTATCATAGTTGCCGAATATGCCTTATGGCACTCATATAAGAACACAATAGGTCACTTTGTAAAAAAAAAATATAAGAGATTACTAATTTTGTTCATTATCTTTTAGGCATCGATCAATTTGATCTCTTATTTATTACAAAGACCCATTTAGTCCCTTGTCCTGAAAAGAAAAATTAATCAATTCAAGGGTTGTGATGGAAATTGTAAACATTGTTAACGAGGTAATTAACAACACATCTATTACAGATTACATCCACGTGATTATCATGTGGTTTCTTTGTTAATTTATTCTGACGATTTTTGTCATAGGCCTTAGATTTGTTAGTTTTTTTCAAGATGTCTCTTAAATCTAAAAAAAGATTAAGGGACTGAATTGGTCTACTGCTGTAGATAAAGGACTAGATTGGTTGGTATCCCAAAAATAAGGGATTAAATTGATCTTTTTCCAAATATATATAGATATATATATATATATGTATATATATATATATATATATATATATGTATATGTATATGTATATGCACCCGGTGTATAGTATGTAGTACCAGTAGTACACAAGAATTAGTGAACAATTTATAGGATTATTTAGTGAATTAAGTAATTACGGACAATATTTTTCTTTAAGAATAGAAAAATATCATTTTTGAGATTCATGTAGGTGGAATGTTACACATAATTTATCTAGTGCATACAGTAGGAGATTAATTATCCTTTCTAGTATATACAAATTTGTAGTGGGAATTAATCATACGTATCCGCTTTGGACCAAGCTATCATGTGAGGCATCATTCCTAAGTGAATTAATGATTCTCTTAAACCTTATAATATTGCTTACCAAACATAGAAATTATATGATATATTCTTCTTCTAATGTTGTACTATTGATGGTAGTTATACACTCTAAGTGAATCATCCATTCTCCTCTTTCATGATTTCCAGTTCATGGGAACAACCCTTATGATGTTTCTTTCTCAATGTTACGTATAACTAACTACTTGAACTGCAATAGATGGTGACAACTGAACCATTTTGTTCATTTAATTCAGAGGCCATCATTAAACTAAATTTGAATGGTTTGCAAATAGGGGTAGTTTTAGTTGAGGACATCACTCAAGATGTCAAACTCAATATTGTCTTTGCCTATTTCTCAACGATTATAAGAATTAAAATTGCAGAGGCTGGTGATCAAGACCAAAAGTGTGGAGTTCATGCCATTTTTCCTGTCCTTGTTTGTGTTCTTATGTGGCAGGTCTTGGTTTGTCTTTGGCTTGCTGGGGAAAGACCCTTTGAATGCTATAAGGACTGTAATTAATCCAATTACCAACAAGATTATGAAAGATAATATATGGACTTGAATTCCCTTTAATTTCAGTCACCGATTTGCCCCCACTGAAACTCTTATCATTATTATTTCTATTTTTGTGTTTCCCTTTTTCCTGAACTTTCATGCTCAACAAGTCGAAATATTCTGATCAAGTATCTTGTTTCAAATTATGTCATTTTAAAAATTTAAAAAGTATTGAATGATATTTTTTTAAATTTTTATCTAAAATACTACTATATTAATGGAGAGAAATTATATAGTAGGAATAATTAAAGTAAAAGTGTAATTTAGTCACTTTGAACTATCTTCTTGTGAAATTAATGTAATTTAAAAGCTTACTTAATCCGAATATATCAACCACATGCCATACTTATTTTGAAATAGAGGGTGTAAAATATTATACTGTATATTTACACACGCACTTTACCAATCCACACCCATCCCAAGTAGGAAAATTCTGTCGTTGTTGGTTTTTTTTTTCTTCAAGAAGTGGCGAGATTTTGTAGTCAACATCACTAGCCAGCCTTTTTGTTTCTTGAAAAATCTTCAGAATGCCCATCTAGAAACCCAAAGAGATACCTCTACGATAGGCCATAGTGCAGTTCAACTCCTTCGAAACTTCAGTTTATCTAACCATGATGTACCCTTGGCTAAAAGTAGTCTCATTATCATGATGATTTTGTGGCTGCCTTTTCAGATTCCAAATGGCTTTGGGAGTGGATTAGGAGCAGTGCAGCTAATCTTGTACGCAGAGATCTATCACGACAACAAAGATCCGGGGAAAAAAGATGTTTCTGATGCATCATTACAGATCTTTTGTGTATAATGAGACAAGCCTCAAAAAGCAGTAGGGGATGAACAAGTTTAGACACGTGTTTGCGACTGCATTTGAACAATTGTAGTGTAAATATCAGTTGAGATTCACTAATGTTTCTGTCGACTGATTTCCAATTTGTCCTTCTTTTAGATGTCCCTTTTGCCTTCTAAAGGGAATAATGCCTTGTTGAGGTATTAGTGGTTGTTAGAATGTGCAAAATATTGTGGCCCGTGCAAGTACTGTACTACTACATGTTTTCTTATGGTTTTCTTCCCTTCTTATATTATGGTTTTTGTTGTTCAGTTAAAAGTAAAACCGGACTTCACATGGCAACCAGTTACGTATTGCCATGTGTATTTTATTTCGGTCTCTTAAACACATCAAATGTGTAGTTGCTCCCTAATTTGGTAGTAAGTTTGTAGTGGGTTTCCAGAAAAGACTAAAGTAACAAACAGTTAAGTTTGATTGGTTCGATTGATAATGACAACTTTTATGCCATTTTTTTTTTCCTTTTTAGAGGGGCAATAATGAATAGGGAAAGAAAGAATAGCTGCCCTTTTACTAAAAGACTAAAATAAGAAATTAAGCAGTCTATTTACCAAGTTATTTTCTTATGATTTTGGACGTCTTATTTCCTCATCTTTTTGGCAAAATTAGGATTTTTTTTTCTCTCTCTATTCTAATTGGAAAAAAGTATATTCGTGAAAAAATTAGATTAGCACTTATTGATGAGAAAATGAGATAACATGTTTAAAGTGGTTAGGTCATGTGTTAAAACATTCATTAAAAGTGCTTGTCTAAACAATAAATTTTAAAGAGGAATAGAAGAAAATCAAAAAAGATTTGTTAGATAATTTATAAAAAAGATATAACCCATTTATGAATTGAAGATGATATATTACATGACAGAGCGTCATAATTTAACAGAATTCATGCAACCGATCCTGTTTAATAGCATTAAGATTTAATTTGTTTGTTTGTTTGTTCGTTCTAATCGGAAAAAAGCCAGAATCACTAGCATATATGTGGACGGTGGCTTAATGCTACCTGGAGTCTTCTGTCTCAAGACAAGTGTTCAGAAATGGCATCAAAGACATGCAGTTGTAACAAAAACAGCGACCATATCCTAAAAAAGGACCACATCATTTTCGAGAAAAATGCCCATCAACAAATTTTCATGTGGTAGGATAGGACTGTGTATCAAAAGAATCCGAAGAAAGCCCAACTTGGTAAATTTGGGTTAGATCTACAAGTGAGTTGGGTTATTCGTTAATTTGATTAAAATATCACTTTTTGAAGTTTTAGTTCCATATTCGTAAGCACCATAATTTTGGTTGAGTTTTAATATAGTAAGGTTCTTGCCTTCTTGTGTAGTTGATCTTAATTAACATCTTCTTAGATGGTTAGAAAGAACTACTTCATTAGCGTTTTATTTTATCTGTCGTTTTTTTGAGTTGATGTAGAAGAATTAAAAAATATATTACAGTAAATTGTATTAATTTTATACAAACATAGTTCAAATAGTTAAAATTTCCTTTCTACATTAGTATTCATCGGCTAATAATCCTCTTCCACTATTAATATGTCACAAAGTGTAGAGTTGAAAAAAAAACTCATTTATTACTTTTTTAAATTTTTACAGTGACAGATAATTTATACAAAGAAGATTGTCTAAAACAATAGATAAAATAAAACGAAGTATAGGAATACCATTTAATATTAGAAGAGAGAGAATTAAAAAAAAAAAAAGGCTGACCAAGCCTCAGACATTTCTAACTTATAATATTGTTAGTAGGAAGTACTTCAATCTATTAAATCAATATTCATTATAATACTCTGATATTGCATCAAGCTCTAATATGGGTATAAGATAATTTTTAAAACCTTATAAAATACTCAAATGGTTTACAAGTGATTATTTTGGATGTGTACACATCACTGGCCTTAGTTTCTTTCATAATCTTGTTGGTAATTGTAGTAAGTCCCCCTAAAGTTTAGTGTCTTGCAATTTAGTGCTTAACATATCTTTTCTCTCACTTTATTCCTTCCATAAGTATACATTAATGTCATGACCATTGAAAAAAGAAAAAGAAATCACTACCCCTAGTTTAGCTTTAAAGTTCAAACAAATTACTTATGCTAAATTCCTTTAAGCTAGCTTTATTAATGTGCATTTTAGACCTTCATGTAGTTTTGTGTCACTTGAGCTTAGATTTAAGAATTGAGATTTGGTGGGAAAAGAAGGGGAAAAAAAAAGTGGAGTATTTTCCTTTGGGAGTTTTGCGTGAAAAGAAAAGATGGGGATGAAAAACTTAAAAACTTTTCTTTTTAAATATGAAGAGAAATGGAAGGGAAGTGAGTTCTGTTCTATAAAACTTCTTCGCAATGCCACTTTTGTCTAGTAAATACATATCAAAATATTTAAGTAAAAGAATAAACTTGTAAAAGTCACATATTATTAATATTTTTTTTTGGAAGAGTCCCAAACAACATGAAAGAATTTTACAATCCTTCTCTTCCCTTCTTTTTTTTCTAACTTATACTTAACTATCTGTCTCTTCTCAACTAAACTCCAAACACCCTTTACCCCTCTATGGTTGTTAATCAAAATTGACTGCATTGTTAAACAAATGAGATAGCGTAAGTACTCTGTACAATGTTTAAAAGCGTATGCTATGTTCAAGGAAAAGAAAAGCAACACCAAAGCATATTTCAACAAGAGTTTTGTTTTAAACATGTGAGACCCATAACTTTCATTAATTTCATTTCTCTATCTTCTTCTTTGTTTTGTCTTCCCCCTTCTTCCCTCTCAACTTGGCATCTCTTGTCAAAAGAAAACGCACCACCAGATTATTAAAAGCTTATACATTGCATAAAAAAATTGGGGTTAATAACACTTTTTTCCTAAGTAATTACACTTTACTTCCCTAAAGTAAAAGAATATACACTTTGCCCCTCCTCCCAATTGACAATTTTCATTATTTAAAAACTTTACGTCATTAAGAAAGGGGTTAATAACACTTTGTTTCCTTAAACTAACTGGCTAATTACACTTTGTCACCCAAAACTATAGAAATACTCACTTTACCCCTCATTGACACTATTCTTCTAACGAATATTAAAATCATTAAGATAATCTAGTTAAATGACTAAAGTACCCTTGGTATTATATTGTGACTTTTTATGTATTTAAATTTTGATAGTGAAGTGATAATTATTTTAAGAATAATAAACTATATAAATTTTAATATAATCTATATCAATATATTTCTTTGTCAAAATTTTAAAATTATGGGATTTCATTTTATATTATTTCGAATTTGAATATTTAACTATAGTGGTAAAAATTTCCAATTGGACTTATTTGCTATTGAAAATTTTTCTTTAAAGATATTGTATGAAAATATATTTTCTATAAAACTTAGTAATTTTTTTTTCTGTCTTTTAGTATTTTACACTTTTAATATTTGGCTTAACCTGTACAAATTGTAATGTTAGACATAATATAATTCAACATTTTCTCACATTTTCACTCCAGAAATCAATGTATTATTAGATTTTATTTTTTCCCCAATTCTTTTATAACTATCGAAAATCAATTAAAGATATGAAAAAAACAAAATATAATACTAAGGGTATTTCAATCTTTTAACTAGATTTGCTTGATATTTTAAAATTTTTAAAGAATGAATAATATGAATGGAGGAAAAGTGTATATTTCTATAGTTTGGGGATTGGCAAACTGTAATTATTCACCTAGTTCAGAGGGGCAAAGTGTTATTAACCCTTAAGAAAATCTAGTTAATTGACTAAAACACCCTTAGTATTATATTTTGATTTTTCATGAATTTAATTTTGATGTCAAATAGTTATAAAATAATTAGAAAAAAATAAACTATAATAACAATTTGATATCTTTGATTTTATGGAGTAAAAATGTGAGAAAATATTGAATTAAATTGTATATGACATTGCAATTAGCATAGATTAAGTCAAATATTAAAAGTATAAAATATTTAAAAATATTAAAAAATTCACAAAAGTTTTATAGAAAATATATTTTACGTCAAGCTCATCTAGGAGTTGTTCTACCATTATACTTAAACATTAAAATTTGAAATAAAATCAAATGAACTGTAGAAATTAAAAAAAAATTGATCACGAAATATATTGATATGGATTATGTTAAAATATTATGTAGTTTATTTTTTCTTATTTTTAAATAATTATCACATCAATATATACAAAAATTAAAATATAGTACTAAGGGTATTTTAGTTATTTAATTAGATTTTCTTGATGGTGCTAAAATTGTTAATGGATGAATAGTATCAATAGGGGGTGAAGTGTATATTCTTTTAATTTAGAAATATTACCCATATAGTTTAGACGAGCAAAGTGTTATTAACCCAAAAATTTGTTTTCGACGTAATCTATCTATAACCTCGGAAATTCCTTTAAAATCATGATAAACTACTCAAAATTGCAAATTCATTAATATATATTATATGGGAAATTCTATAGTCCCTTTTAAGGAACCATTCTCTTGGTTTTAAAAGCTTGTACAGTACAAGCTTATAAAGCACATAGTGTTGTATTGTACAAGTATTTAAAGTACAAAAGAATGGTTTTCTAAAAGAGATAGTAGAATTTTCTTATATTATAATCTCCGGATTCACTAGTAGGCCAAATACTTTGGAATTCATATCAAATGGCATTCAAAATCCATAATATTGAATTGTGACCTACCTTGTAACATGTAAATAAATATGAAGTAAAGCTCCAATGAAAACTTTAAATTTTAGTAATTTATTAAGGTATTGTTCTCAATTACTTATGAAAAGTTATAATCTTTTGTTTTGAAAATAAAAAAATCATTTATGAAAAAGTAAGTCCAGATTGCTTTTGAAAACAGTTTTTAGATTTTCTAAAGATGAAAGAAAAACACTTTTCAAGTTTTTGTTCACAAATTCTTTTGAAAAAAAATTATTTTCCAATTTCAAAAAAACTATAAGCAGTTTTCAATAAGTTCTTGAGAACAAGTCCTGAAATATATGATAGTTATATTTTTGTTGGGTTTCTTGAGTCTTAGAAAATTAAAGAAAGCATAAATAGTGATATAATATTAAACTTAGGGTATATTTGTCATTTCAAAAATATTGATAACATTGTTTATCTTGACCCTCAGTCTATGTAGTTAAATGACACGAAACTAATGTGAGAGATTGAAGTGAAAGTAGGCCAAACTTGTAAAGAGGATTTAGTGCAATTAATCCTTTAGTATAAATTTTTCTTTTAGACAAATTTAGTGCTTTTTTTTCCCGTAACTAGTAGCATTTTTAGCATTGACAGTTCATTAAAATGGTAGTGTGAGAGAAAATAACATTAAAGATGCACAAAATATGCTAAACCTTAGGGGCTTTGATGAAATTAAATCTATTCTAGTTTATTAGTATATACTTTCATGGTACACAAAATATTTCTAGCCAGAAAATTGATTCAAAGAAGTTAGTTGGATGATAGGTAATCTCTTTACATGCACAATTTGTAGATATACCAAAGAAGATCAATGTTTCTTCAACGAGGGCAACCTTGTTTCATTTGCTATTGCATAAGGATATATAATTATACAACATTATTTCTTCATGGTAGTAGTTAAAATGTCTTACACTTAAAGATTGCAGAGGGCCGAAAATAGTACGATAAAAGAATTCAAATTACTCGATACTTAAATTGAATTCGGTTCAATTAGAATAGTTTTTTCGAACTTAATTCATCAATAGTCAAGTCAACCTTCAATAAAAATATGGTCTTCGTTAATTTATTGTATTCAACTCGAACTCGACTCGATAAAGTAAAAATTTGAAATTTACATGAAAAATTTTAAATTACTCAAACTAGATTCGAACTCGTTTGATTTCAATTTGAAAGATAAACAAGCCAAAAGTGAACAAAATTTTAAACTTGTGAAAATAATCAAATAAATTTGAACACTATAGTGGTCGACTTATGTATATTCATTTATACCCTAATAGAAAAGAATGAGAAAAAAAAAAAAAAGTTAATTAGTAGATTTAGACGGACATTATTAACATCTAGATGTGTATAAGAGACAGCTGATTGGTGCTCCGTTTCTCCTACATGATTAACATTCACCAAGCAAGACAGACAGTAAATTATCGGCAGAATTTACCAGTTCCAAAGGAAGAAACACAGGATACCACACAACAAATTTGTTGCATCTCTCGGCCGTTGCATGATCTTTTGTATCCTACTGTTTGGTTTTTACCTTAAAAAAAATACTCCTGTGTTTTTTACCCGTTCGAGTGTCAATAAGATCCCAGTTTGTCTTTCAGATGGGAAATGGAGACTCTCTGATAAACGAACACATGATGTGTAACAAGTGACAAATGTTTCATTTGTGTGGAATTTCTGACTTATTTTTTAATAAAAAATTAATACTGTATCTTAATACAATCATATAACGTGTACTGACATATTTTGAAATATTGCAGATGATCTTTAAACACATATGACTGGAAGTTAAAAATATGAAAATGATGAAATTTGTTTCATTAATTTCTATTGTTGAAGATTTCTTGAGAGAATTGGAACAAAATCAAAGTTAGAGAAATGAAAACAAAGAAAAAAAAAATGTTAGAATAATGAGGAATAAAATATTTTAATCTCAATTTATTAGTGGTGTAATATGCCCCCTTTGGATGTTATAGGAGGGCCTGCAGAGCTGAGAATGGACCAAAAGTTTACGTATCGAACCTGGTCTATTTCCAGTTGTGTACGTGCATTTAACCTGAATTTCCTATTCTTATACCAAAAATCTTCACCCCAAATTGAAACAATGATAACACTAGTACTAAATTAATAAAGATTATCAAATTTATGAATTATTTTAAACAATTGGTCTTTTGTTTATCCCTCTCTCATGTGCAGAATTTCCCCATAATTAATTAGTCATACAATTCCAAGTTTCCAACAATATTGTCATTGCTATGAAATATTTTTCACTGGCCCCCAACCCTCCAACACGATACGTTTATCAAGGGAATATAAAATACAAAAATTCTGCAATTTCTTTTTAAAAAAAATATTCTATTATATTTTAACTGCTTATACAATACAATATTATATACTTTAAAAGTTTATATTGTTCAAGTTTTTAAAATCAAGAGAATAGTTCTCTAAAATAAACTGTAAAATTTTCTAAATAAAATTCATATTTAGTTATCCAAATAAGTTAAAAAGATTTATTTAAGAACTTGAAATCTACCCACAAGCGAGGTGGGATTTAGTAGTTAAAATAAGTGATTTCAATTCATCCAAATTGCATAACTTTTCAAATACATCTACTTCAAATTCGTAAAAAATTTACTCACAAATTTAAATCCTTCCTACAATTTAAATCCACTCATCCAAACACAGCCCAAACTAACAGAATTGAAAAAGTGGAGAGAAAGGAATATTGAAAAATTCCTGCTGCCAATTGGCAATGCAGACATCTTATCTTTAGCTTCTGCGGCCGGCTTCATCTGTTCAAGAGTTGCTATCTCCTACTGAAGCAGGACACACTAAAGCGCACACATTTATATATCCTATAGTATATGTAAAAATCATCCCAACAATTTATGAGAGAACAACAAATTATTTCAAAAATATATCCCAGTACTAAAGCATTCTGTTTTGCTAAGTTAAACCAAATATGCCTTGTAGATGTTGGAGTAGAAAAATTCAGCTACATGATGAAGAAGCAACTTTAAGCAAAGTAAAGAAGAATAGGTATAATAAGCCGAAGTCCTTAGCAGAATCGATCGTTTCGCAGCAAAATTCTCCAAGAACTAGACGTGATTTTACAAGTTATCCAGTTTCCTTTCAATGGTTCTCGCCTTCTCGTGTAAATGATCATTTATGCCTGGAAGACAAGAGAGATTATCCCTTGCCTTTGCCTTTGCCAATGAGCTCACCTGAGCCTTTAGTAAGATCCACTGGTTGCTCATCTCTGTCTTCTGTGATCTGATGATGATGTTGATGAGCTTGTTGGAGATAATGTGTTGTCATTTTGCTCATTCAGGTCAGTTAATTTGGTTCATCTTATTAGTCATCATATATAAATTTGTTGCACAAAACAGTCTTGGTATAACAACAGAGAAGTTTTACTGGCTCTTTTATGCCTGTGCTACGTACTTTGACATCTTAGGTAGAAGCGTTGAGGTTGTAACACCCAGACGTAGACTGGTCCAATAATTTTTGAGCCTACAAAACAGACTCAAAATGCACGCTTAAGCCAAGTTTTCCTTCCAATTTTCCATGTGGATGGGGTCTCACAGATGTGGTTTCAAAACAGACCGAGTTAATTTGATAACTGCAACGTAACTAAAACATTAAAGCTTTTTAACTTTATTGCTACAGAACTAACATGAAGAAATCATTTCAGGACATATGAAGAGAGCAGACCTAAGTCATCATGGTCAAGAACTTCTCATACACCATCCAGAACTTCAACACCTTGTGCACTCATCACCTAATAATCTAATCTTGTGTGATATAAGTTTCGAGTTCCAGACTGAAGGCAATGAATATTCTACTAATCAGCTCCATCCTCTGCCTCGTCCACCAACCTCTCCTACAAAACCTTCAGGACTTCTCGAGCCAACATGGAAAAAGGGAAAAGTTTTGGGAAGAGGGACATTTGGACATGTTTATGCTGGATTCAACAGGTACTGACAGAACATAAGCTCCAAATAGCAGAAAATAGATGAAGCATGAAAAATGAATACCTGACAGTTTGATATATTTGCATTCCTTTGCAGTGAAAATGGTAAAATGTGTGCAATAAAGGAAGTAAAGTTGATTTCTGATGATCAAACATCAAAAGAATGTCTCAAGCAACTAAACCAGATCTGCAATAATTCAAAACTATGTTTATGCACTATCTAGGCATTCCAACAATAAGTAGCTAATTGTCGCCTTGTTTGTTCGTTAAGCAGGAGATAGAAGTTCTAAGCCAGCTCTCAGCATCCAAATATTGTGCAATATTATGGAAGTCAGCTAGTATGTGTTTTAAATATTTCTGACATAGTTGTATATTTTCAGTGAACATTGAAACCTTCAGACTTCCATCATTGTGGTTGATGTTTTGTAGGCAGGGGACAAATTGTTAGTATATTTGGAGCGTGTCTCAGGAGGATCAGTGCTCAAACTACTTCAGGAATATGGACCTTTTGGTGAAAAAGTTATACAAAGTTACACTAGGAAAATTCTGTGTGGCCTAGTGTACTTGCATAACAGAAACACAATACATAGGTATATAGCTACTAGAGGATACTGTTTGTAGTCTTTGTTGTTTACATCTTCAATTAAAAGTATAAATCAATTGAGTAAATTCACATTTAAACAACAGGGATATCAAAGGGGCTCTTATCCTTGTAAATCCTGAGGGGAATTTTAGCTCGCTGACTTTGGAATGGCTAAACATGTATGATCATGATCGAATTTGTAAATTTCTTCTCCATTCATATCCATTCATAAACTCCGGGAAAATGTAACTTATTGGCAATAGAGCTAATGGCTAACAAAACACGTTATGATTTTATGTAAAGATCTACGCTTGTCTGGCAATTTAATTAATTAAACTCAAGCATTCTTTCATATACTCTGTTCAGACAACAGGTGAATTAGATATTTTGTTCACTTCTTCTGTCTATACCAAGGAATATGCTAACATGTTCCCCTTATTTCAGATAGACTCATGCTCATCCATGCTTTCTTTCAAAGGAAGTCCATATTGGACAGCCCCAGAGGTAGGAACATTTAGCCTTCTTTCTCGCTTGTATTTCCTCGTTCCCAAAGTTCAAGAGTATAATTAGTTTCTCCTCATTTTTGCACTGTATCTAGGTTATTAGGAACACGGGAGTTTACAGCCTTGCCGTGGATATTTGGAGCCTAGGCTGTCTTGTTCTTGAGATGGCAACATCCAAACCTCCATGGAGCCAATATGAAGTGGTATGAAACTACAAATTCTAGATGCTGTGTTTATAAGCATTATATCTAGGATTGTGGCATTTCTTTTGACTTGGGAGTAAAATTGTGTGTTTTGAATTGAGAGGTATCTGCAATATGTAAAATAGCAAATGATCTAGAGGTTCCTGAAATCCCTAACCTCTCTGAAGAAGCAAAAAGTTTCATCAAACTTTGCCTCCAGAGAAACCCTTCTGCACGTCCTACAGCTGGCCAACTGCTGCATCACCCCTTCATCCAAGGAAGACAAGAAAGCAGAATAGTGAAGGACAAATGCTGTTAACATAGCAAAGCCTCAGTTACCATCACTATTCAGACAGTGACTCCAAATTATGGTAATTTGCTACACTCTAAAGTTCAAAAGAATCTCATTTTCTTTAGGCTATTTTTCACACCTAAGCGCATAGTTGTCATGAAATGAAACCAGCATAACTATCCAATTGAAGCCAACTTAAACATTAAAAGACAAACAACTCAGAACACCTTCTATAACTTTTGTTCCCTTCAAATCTAAACTAAGAAGAGGAAGAAAATGAATATATGCAATAACAAATGTGCTGTGAATGTGTACTATATTCTTATGCTTTTCTGCACTTTGAAGTGCGACTTAACCTTTATTATCATGACATAGCAGTTTAACATGTTTTACTCCTGCAGTTTCTTGTCTCCGCTGAGGATTTTCTCCTTGCAAGATGAGGACCATAGGGTCAAATTCCGATTGCTTCCTTCAAGAAGTTGTAGTGATCAAGGTACCTTCTATATTAGAACTTTCAGTTCCTTTGTTATTTGGACTGTCAAACACCTAAGAAAGGATCTTGATTTTTCTTCTATTCCATACTGCAGCACAAATCAGAATGCTTGGACCCTCTTGAAATTAGCAACAGTCTAATTGGAAAATGGTTAGCAAGATGGTAATGGTTTTGGGGATTAACATTATATTGGAATCAAGACTAAAGAGCCAGCGACTAACAGTTTCTAACCAGAAATGGCAACAAATTCACATATCACATGGTCCTGTTTAGCAAGCACATTACCTTTTCTTTTTCTTTTTTTTTTGATTACTAACAATTTCACAGAAAGTGGCGGATAAAGTGAAAGGTTTACATCTACTTGGGCTCTTTCTGCTTGATGAGGAGGGCTCCTTGTCTAATAGACAACGGATTGTCCTCTACCACAACCACATGGTGAAACCAAGAACTCCAGCAACTGCATTGTCATGTCCTGGTCTTGAAAGTTCCATTTAGACAACTCAGAAAACATTATGATATGAAAATTCAATGAATTTGAAATTGTTTTACAGCTAGAGTTGGTTGAAAAGTGGGATAATTTTATTATTTTTCAATCATTCAATTTTTTAAAATTAGATGAATGAAAAGAAAAGGGTCTCATTCGTAACCTTAGTAGAGCTAGAAGACAAATCACTACTTGTAAATAGAGTTAGCAATTTTTGATACGGTCCAATAATCCGACACGAACACGACACGAAATTAACAATTTATGACATGATCCGAAATTTATCGAGTCATACATATTGGATCAACCCGTTTATGACACGAAATTAAATGGGTAAGTTGGGTTAACCCATGGCTTGACACGATAATTTGTTAAGTTTCTGTATGAGCAGATTTTGTTGAATTTTTTTTCTTTATTATAATTTAATATTGTATATTTTAAAATTATAAATAATAGATTTAACATTAGATTATTAAATCAAACATAATAATTATTTTAAATATTATTCAAAAAATTTCAATAATTTTAATTATATATTTTAAATTATTACGATAACAAAATTAGTAGTAATAATTCTTTAACTTATTAAATAAGTAAAATTTGAGATTTTATTTCAAATGGATTGCAAGTTATGTAATGTGTCAAATAGGCTGATACCCTCTGTCAATAGTAAACGAGTCCGACACGAACATGACACAAAACCGAACGGGTCAGACATAAACACGACACGATAAGAAAATGGCCCAACATGACACGACACGAATACTACCTTATAAAAAATGAGTCACAACTGACACGACACCATAACCAGCCTGACACATTGACACCCTACTTGTAAATGCTAGTTGTCTTCGTGTCAATGCTTTAATATTGTTTAGAAGGTGACATGCTTTAATAGACAGATCTTGATATAAATTAGAGATAACAGTATTCCGCGTAGCAGTGCTATCCGAAACGGGACAGTTAAGAAATGGTGCCATATCATTTGTTTGGTAGATTAAACAATCGCACTTAAGGTGCCATATCATTTGTTTGGTAGAATTTCCCCAATCCTCGCATTAGATAGAGCAAACATGACACCTTGGACTACTTACCATTCCAGTTCTTTTTCTTTTTTTTTTCTTCTTCAAGCATAATATTAAAATTTAAAATAACACAATTAAACGAGATGCAAATGAATGAGAGGATTTTATAAAGACTTCAGTAGCTTTTCACCAATTTTATAATAACTTGAGCAGTTATAATTTTCTGACTTCTAAACTTGACAAGAGACCCTTGCAAAATGTAGCAGTCATGGGATAAATTTAGTACCATACCCCACAAATAGGCTTTCATCATTTTGGGGAAAAAAAAAAAAAAACTTCGTGATCATAAGACACATCATACATGCACCTATCTAGTCTTGTACAAAAACAGCCCATCCAATCCACAATTCCTAAACTCATTTCAAAATGAATAATCCTTTAGATCAGCCTTGGAATTGCCAAGCTCCATATCAGCCAAGCATTCTTCTGCAGTAAGAGGAGGGAGTTGCCTAGTCTTCCTCCTCAGATTATGTTTATGCCACTCACTCTTGAAATGCTCCCTGTAGTCTTTAGAATCGCCTACAAAAGCATTGCATGTACTGCACTTATTCTGCTTTACTTCTACATCAGAGCTCCCACTTGTCAAAATAGTCTGATTCTGCATTTGATGAGTCGGTTGAGGAATGGGATCACTAGGATCCCTGCGCAAGCTAGATGATTCATCTTCATGGTCATCATAATGATCCACGTGGGTGTCACTGTCCACATGCACATTCACGGCAAGAATTTCCAACCTCCGCATGCATATTCCGAACAGCAGCATCACAATCCCGGAAAAGGCTTGGCTCCATTTCACAGATCTGCAGAAAAGGAAAGTGAGCAAAAGAAAGGAACAATAACAGAATCCATGCTCTAGGTAACACTACCTTGTATATATAGCATCCAGAAAGTTCATAATGAAAAAAAAAAAAAAGAAGATAAAATTAACACAGTTTTTGCTACCAATAGAGCAGCTATTAGTAAAAGTCCGTTCTTTCTTATTTCTCATTGTAATTATAGAAGTGTCACCATTATTTAGTAAAGTAAACTCTTGCAAGACAGGATTCACAAAAAGATGAGAAAAGACCATTGTCATGTGTAATTACTAATAATCTACAGTTTCACCCAGTTGGGGAACATGAAAGGCAGTGGTTTACCATGCAACTTGCTAGTCATGCAAAACCACATTATAGCACATCTTTCTCAAGAAGTATAACAGTGTCTATTCAGACAAATAGAGCAGGTCAAAGTCTATATCATGCTATAGGCAACACTAACTTTTGACTTAGTTTTGATGTCTTCATCAGAGGCTGGAAAACTAGTGAACATATATGGTCTGTCTCTTCTTGCAATCAGAAAATGATACAAAGACAGAAACAGGGAAAAACCAAAAGGAATTTAAGAACAAGGATGTGAGAAGTCAACTTATAGTAGGTAAATTACAGAGTATAACGGGGCAACATTCAGTCATTGAACTCGTGACTGTCCTATTTACTTTCTTTATTGAGAGTAACTTAAGAAGAAAAATGAACATCAAACCATAACCTGCTTTTGTTCAACATGTCATCAAAGCATGCTTATTGTTTGTCTATCCAGGAATTATAGTAACTTTGCTAAGAAGAAAAATTCGACATTCCATCATATCCTGCTTATCTATACTATATATAAAGGGCGAGGGGGAGAGTTAGGTGTTTGTCATGTTATGAGTTTCCTATTTTACCCTTATTACTATTAACAATATCATGTTAACCACCACCGATGGAAGTAATAACTACCCTATATTATTTTCTCCTCTTTTTTAGTTTATTTTTTAAATCTCACACACATAAGTATGTGCCTTCCCTACTAGTGCTTTAAAATTAATGTGATCCCCTACATCACAGTCATGCTTACTGTCTGACTATATTACATGGCAAAACCAAAAATTTTTCAGCCACTTGAAAAATTACGGTCCATAGTATTGGGCAATGAGTAACTCCAAATCCACCTCCTGCTAGCTCCAGATCCAAATTTTCCAACTCTCCACATTGTCCAGGTTTATGCTATCAATTTCCGGTAATTCATACTCCAACACGATGCAAGATCTGCTGTCATTTCTTTTTCTATAACACCATCAAGGGGACCCCCTATCTCCATTCCCCTTCCCCCAGCCATATTCTTTCCATTTAACTTCTCTCTTTCCTTATCCCTCTCTAGATGCATAGATACAGTCTCTTTCAAGGTCAACCAGGTTCGATATTCTATTGAAGTACTTTAGTCTAATTCCCTAAAAGATCTACAACTAGATTGGTATGTGGGGTGGGACTGCTCAGGCAATGAGTAGTTGGCTCAAGCACCCTACCCCCTCAACAGCAGGAAGCCAGCCGAGATGGAGCTGGAAGCAAACCATACTTCACTTGTGCAAAAGGCACTGGTTTTCTGAGAAAGAAAATAACACTTCAAATGGTTCAAAACATTTGGCTTTTTACGGGTTTGTGGCCATTTTGCTGAGTTTGATCGTTCTTTTAATTCATAGTTGGGTTTGAGTGTTTGAACATCGGGTCAGGCTAATCTGATCCAAGTTTGCAAACACTGTGATTCATACCGATTAATAAGAATGTTGGTCTTGATCGCCTATACACACTTGAAGAGTCTACTTTTAATAAATCAAGAATTGTAAAGGGAGGATCAAGTGCTACAAGAGCTCTTTATCTTGAAAAGGTGAAGGATCAATGAGAAAATGGTGGGGAGGTCATCATAGATGATTTATCACATCTGGATGGGGTAAGAAATAGACTGATGTCATCACATGATAACCTGTATCACATGTATGCGTTTGCAGACATGTCAGGTGTGGGCTGTCTCTTATACACATCTAGCTGCTTATCACAATAGTGCTAGTTGCAGCACTTTGTTTTAATCTTCCTGAACAATTAACATGGCTTACGATAATTTTAAAAAAAAATGCCTTATAGTTTAGACACATTGACTGCCTAACAATATAACAAATCAACAATTTATCACCAAAGATAGGTTGTTTTGTCAAGTACAGGTACTTTCTGCAATTGAAATTCCTACTTAGCTTAGTTCTAAATGTACTAATCTTGTTTCTAGCAACAAACCTTATGATAACAATCCTAGAGCAGAAACCTGATATTTTTTTAATATACTATAACACAAAAGGTCAATTTTATCGCAATTAGCAACAGTTAGCTTCATTCTCTCAAAACTTTTATTGTCTTGCAAAAGAACAAACAAAAGAAGGAACTTTCATTAAGTCACTTTCTTGCACGTCAATAGTCTTCCTTTTTATTCAAATAAAGCACAAGGACGGTAAAGGATAAAGTATGCAGGTGCCCAACTGTGCAACAATAAAGAAAGAATCCTAATAAAACACCCTGTATTGACCAAAGATGACACAGAACTGACCTATCTCAGCAATTGGTAAATTTATATATTAAAAAAAAAAATACTCAGACACATTTGATCATGATAACAACTAGAAAGTTCACAAATCCCCAATATGCAGAGTTCCCAAATACTCTTATTCTTATCTATTTTATACAGCAAGGAGATTGGTGCAATTAACAAAGTAACCACAAAGCAATGACGAAAGAGCATAAGTAAATCATAAAATCATCATAAACATTTCAGACTTACAATAGAAATTTGATTTCCAGCTTCATCTCTTGAAACAATGCTAACATCCCAGCCATTGAATTTCTCCAGGAGATCCGTAATATTCTGTAGCTTTGGGACAGATAATCTTAACCTCATAGGAGACCTTTTTATAGGGTAGTGCTTCTGAAGCTCACGGATGACTTCTAATGCCTGTTTATCATACCTTTAGGTCAGAATAGAACTTACATTGCATATGAACTTCTTCAAGTAATAAGATCAACAAAATGTAGATTTATAGCGATTGGAGAGTTCATAAAACACATTTGACATAATGGCTTGTAGCCACAAGACAGACAGAGTGACAGACAGACAGAGTGACAGACAGACAGACAAGTTCACAGAAGGAAGATTTGCATACTTCTTTACTACATTTTTGTTGTTCATTTTCATAAATTTTCAAAAGCTATTCCATTGTTAATACCACAGCAGCTGCTGTCGTATTTCATCACTCTATTCGTGTATTGTTTGTGCATCTGTTGGCTTTAATATCAGTTTCATCTCTGCAAGAATTCGAGTTTTTTATGCAATTGTTGCTCACTATTTAAAGTGGAAAACACATACATCTAAGAACGAGTAAAAACAAAAAGTTTTCCTTTTCTTGCAAACCCAAAAAGTGGAAACAGCTGAGGGCCCATAGCCTTGCATAAATCAAACAACTGTATTAAGCGATGCGAGTATTAAATCATTTCTCAAAACCTTGATCAATAAACAACATATTTCACCCCAAGATCGAATTTAAATGAAATGGAGTGCTGCAAATTTCTTCAGCAGAAGCCAAAAATATAATGCCTTTCTCTTCAATTCAATAATTTCAATTGAGTTACCTGTTTCTTTGAGCTGTTATTTGGATCCACCGCAAAATGGATTTCATGCATCAGACGCTCAATCATATTTATGGTATACGGTCGCTGAGTTTCAGGGTTAATAGTCTTCTGCATAATTATGGTAGCTACATCTCTAAACTGACTTGACAACTGAGACTCCCTTTCCTTCCCAGCAACTTGTAGCTCTCCTTTCTCCAAAATCTGCAACAGAAACAAATTACGCAACTTCAAGCCTCTCGAAGAGTGCACTGTCAAATTTTGTAAAAAAGAAAAAACCCTTTTTCTGACAACATTACATTATTCTCAAGCCTCGGTCACGAAATTCTTAAGCACCAAACACGTAATCCAAATACCCTGAACTTCTGAAGTCCTATATATGTTATCGTCAAACACAATTAAATGTATATTTCCAATTTGGAAACACCGTTGAACTTCCTTTAACACTCCACAAAGCCAAGGTGAACTTAACTTTTAGTTAAACATCTATTTTAGTGTTCTGACACTGCCAACACTATTTTCAGACAGGGCCTTAATTTGTACGAAAATTATGCTAGTCAAAGTACTAAATGCAACATTAAACATGAATTCAACAAGTATATAGATAAAATCCCAACAAAGAAAACACAAATTAGATACGAAACTGCTTATTAATGAGTAAAAAAAAAAAAAGGGCAAACGGGTTTTGTAATTGAACCAACCTCCAAACAGATTTTGGCCTGATCATCAGTCCCAAAAGCCTTGACTAAATCTTTGGACTGCTAGCCAAAACCCCTTTTGAAACATTGGAATAGACAGTCTGTGACTGCAACACTTCATCCAAATCCTTCTCTCTGATAAACAATAATAAATTAATCCATCAAGAAATTAATCAAAAACTTCAGTACAGCAAACAAGAAAGAAACAAAAAGAGGAGGAGGGTTTGCAGGGCTTACACGCCGGAACGCCAAGAGAGGACTTTGTTTTTGTAGCAGGCAATTTCGAAGCGATTGCCGTGTTTCTTCAGGCGAACTACGGCGACGTTTGTCAGCCTTTTTTGGCCTACAGGCTGCACCAGCAATCTTGACACTCTCTTCTGTGTATTCTTTCTTAGGTCTTTTACTTTGTCTATTGGGACATTGTCTCTACTGCACTTTGAGGAGTGCAATAAAATCTTGTGTTGTGTAGACGGAGGGCTTGCGGGGAAAGTATATAGGTGTAGAAGAGAATAAAAGAAGGAGTAGTTGTGTATTAGGATTTTTTTTATTATTTTTTTTTTTGGTAATAAAAAGTTTAAGAAGTAGGTAAATTATTATTTTTTTTATTTTATTAGGGGTCTGGAGGTTTTTTTTTTTTTTTTTTTAAAAAAATTAAGGATCAGGACGAGCTACGGATAAAAGCTACAGCAGTATATTTTAAGGAAAATATTTAGATAAATTCGATTTTTGATTCATCTATAGATTCGTGATCAAGATTAAATTTTAAAAAATTTTATTTATATAAATTGATGTCATAAATTTTTTAAAATTTAATTTACACCGCACGATGTATAAGTGAGATCAAATATTAAATCTACATAAATATTTGTCATATTTTAATGGATTCGATCACTCCATTTACCATTCAACCTCACTGGGGGCTTCTTACTCCTCCTTGTATGCTAATTTATAACTAATCCTAAGCTTGTACTCTTAGGAGGTGTTTGGTTTATGGGTATGAGAGGGGGAATGGGAATCAAAGTTAATGATACCCATAGATGGTGTTTGGTTGAACACTATGGGAATCATTCTATGGAAATGATCAAGTGTTAGAAAATACCTACTTTCATTCCCCACTTGTGACATGGGTTTCAAGTTAAGTAACTTATTAACATAATGAAACGCATTCCTATGTTAAACCAAACAAGTAAGGGGGAATTATATAAACCCATACCAATAGTGGGGTTTATGATTCCCATTCCGATTCCGATTCCCGAATGTGAACCAAACACCTCCTTAATTTAATCTTAAACACATTGAACCTCAAATTTTAAAATTTATTCAACTTTAATTTAATTTTTAATACTATTATTTATTGTAAGTAAAGATTAATTTTTATATATTATTTGTATAGAAAATTTTTTACACTATTAAGTATCGATGCATACTACTTGTATATTATTTAATTTCAAATGTTATTTTTATACACGTAACATATATATATATATATGCATCTGATACGTATATAAAAATTAGTCCTTACTTACAAGGAAATAGAATTCTAATCCCAATTTCCATCAACTCCAAAATGGTGTTTGACCCACTAATATCATCTAACTTCTTTAGTTTGAGAGGTTTAATGAATTATGCTTTAACTAAAACCTCGATACAAACACAAATTCTTTTTGTTCGGTTTAAACTTTTTAACTTCTAGAAGTTAATTGAAACTTCTCGTTGGTATGGATGACCAAAATAGAACAATCAATTCCATTTTACACCTCAACTCTTGAATTTATTTCAAAATCAATTTAATTTTTAATATCATCATCAAATTTTTGTATATACACTGACAGATTATTATATATCTTATTGAATTTGTTATCCATATATAAAGATTTTGTTAATTTAGTGAATATATTAAGAATTAGACTGAATTCCGAAGAAAAATAGACTTGAAGGTACTAAAGAGTACAAAACTAAAATGAAGATATAAAGTGGGAATGAGTCTTAAGTTAAAGGATATAAAATAGAATTAGTTCAAAATACAATTAAAGATTAATTACTCTTTTCCTCTTCTAAACTTATTTGTATCTTGATTTACCTCTTGAGAAAATTTTACTGAATATGCATTTAGTCCCTTATGACTAATAATCAAAGTCAAACGTAAGGCAAACCATTAGGGAGAGGTTCAAAATTATTAAATTGCCTTCACGTAACCTTAGGGTTAGCTAAAGTCTACATGAACTGGTGAAGAATTTTAGGATTATAATTAATGTAATTCGAGCCTTGAAATAGGTATCAAAATTAGTCTGATTCACGCATTTTTTTTTATTTAATTGGTGAAATTGTAACTTTATTTTTATTCTGTAATCCTTAAGAATCATATTGATTGGTGTAGGAAAAGGGCATCGTCACGAATCTCTCCCTTTCGGCAGCTATCTTTTCATTTTCGACTAGTTTTCTTATTGTAATTCCAATCTTGCTGAAAATTCGAGTTCTAATTTGGTTGCCAACAATTATTATATTTTTAATTGTGGCCTAAGATGACGCCGTTAATGGAATCCACCATTAGAAACCATCTAATGAGCTCTATGAAATACTATCACTTAGGATCGATGTAGTAATGTATAAGAGGTAAAATATAATTTTATACAATTATAGAGAGTAAACTATAACTAAGCGTAAAACTGTTTGAGGAATTTAGTAATTTTAAGTTAATATCTAATGATTTGCTAATTGTTGGCACTTGACTAGCTAGAACGAGCTAATTGTAGATTAATTTTTTTACAGGGTGTAAATTGAAACACTGTAAACTTTACAAGGGCCTAACATTAACCTTCTTAACAACATATTAACATTTTACATGGACCTAACCCATAACCCGTTAAACCAAACCCATTTAGACAAAACCTAGGTATCTAATACTAATAGAAACAGCATTTAAAGACTCCACTTTTAGTTTGGGAGTTTAGGGGAGAAAAGAATAGATTCTTATTTTCTTAAGTGAGAACAAAAAAAAGAGTCTCAATTATTCTGTATTCAAGATTAAATTTTAAATTTTGTTACTTATATTAGCTGATGTCATAAATTTTCTAAAATTTAATCAGCACTACAGAATCTATAAATAGAGTTAAAAATCGGGCCTACCTAAATATTTGACGAAAATAAAATTTATATGTGTTAGTTTTTTAAGAATAAATTTAAAATATTAAAAAATATTAATAGGAAAAATTTTTGTTTTTCTTCTTTTTCCTCCCATAAGTGAGAGGAATACTTTTGCTTAGTGGATACATGCTACTCCCTTCCATTTCCTTTCCTTTCTTTCTATTCCAAATGACGGAAAAATGTCTACTTTCCTTCCTACTCCATCCCTTTCTTTCCATTTATTTTCAAACATAGTGTAAGCCTTTTTGGCCCCCCTCTTTCGGCAGCAGAAACTTCATGTGATTGCTGCTAAGAACAACAACATGAATTCTCAATCTCAAACCCATTTTTCCCAACAACAAAAACCCACCAATAATTCTAAGTACAATAACATCGTGAAACAAACAATGGCATCAATATTAGTAACAATAATAGCAAACTCAATACTGCCTTCTTTGATATCTATGGTCCTGAGGTAAATAGCACTACACAATCCACTATTCTTCTTTCTTTTCTTTTTTTTTCTGCTTATTTCTGTCTCTTATACACATTCTGTGTATAAGACAGAGTGCTAACAAATAAACTTAGTGTTCAATCTTTGTGTCTATAAGTATCAGCTTGTTTATCTGATAGAAAAGATTCCCCCTCTTTACACATTTTCGATATTGCTATTTACCTTCAAGAAATTAGGTATGAAAGAAGGAAGTATTTTTGCTATTATTGTTACTAATAATTGATCTCTTATTCTGGTTTAACCTGGCGAAAGTATCAGATCTAACTATTGGTATCTGTCTCTTATACACAGACAGATTTGTAAAAACGGAGGGAAATTTTACTTTAGAATGGGGTACAAGTTGAGGAATGGAGAAAAGGCCGTGGTCGGAGTACATTACAAAATTTGAGCTAAATTTTCCTAACAAAAAAGCAATCTTTGAGCAAGAGGAGAAAAAGAAAATAATAATAAAAAAGAAGCTAGATCAAACTTGAGTAGCCTAACTATAGTGGCAGTTCTGATTCCCTGCATTCTTTGTAATGTTCGTATGATTGCTGAATGCTGATAGCTTGTTAGTCCGGATTTATCTTTATATGATACAGAAGATGTATGAAGTCATGTTAGGCTATTTCATTGAGCTGCTTTTTTGGCTCCTATACATTGAAGGCTTTTTGCCTAGATTGTTTTAACCTTTTATAATGTAACTTTTTTGTCCAGGATTACAATCCTTTTCTACAGCTCCGTTCTTCATCAAATAGAACTTTTTCTGTACTCTACTATTGAGCTTCAATGTAGTGAAATGCACATGTGCTAATAGTTTTTGAAGTGCTTGATTTATATTATTTTATTTTATTTTTGTTTATGGTGGCATCAATATGAAATTTGATTTGTGTGGTGCAGGGGAGAGCAAACTGATGTAGTTTTTAAGCAGCCAGAGGCTAATTCAGCATTAAATCTGCAAGTAGGTTTTGACAGTTATTTAGATCTTTGTTCCATCTCTGGGAGTTCTTACAGAAAAGCTGCGAATATCAATCAAAAGCTAATTTCTTTCATATGTTTCATGTGGTATTTCAGGATGTACAAGGGCTTGTCACCTGGGTTCTTGGTGAAGGATTCATGCCATCATGGATTTTCATCAAAGTACGAAGCTTATGGTTGAAGTTTGGACAAATTTTCATCAAATATAGTTTTCTCATCATAAAAAAGAGATGTGTTTGTGTTTATCTATATTTAGCTTTGTTTTGGATCAGAGAACTATATAGAGCTTGGTTTGAGATAAAAAAGAGTTTTTTTTCAAAGAGGGAAAAATATAAAAACTGTCTTCAAATTGGGGTTCTATATCCTTTTCTTTTGGGCCCTAATTCAAGGTGGCCATGTGTAAACTATGAAGGTTTGTGCTTGTGCCTCTTTTCTAAATTCTCAGTTTTAGTTTGCTGTCTTTGGTCTTAGGATTTGGAGATCTAGGGGCTAGAACTTCATGGAGGATTCAGAACGGTCACCCTGGACTAGCATGCTTTTACTGGCTCAAGTAACTGCTTAGTTCCTAGTTTTTTGGTGATTAAGTTTACTTTCCTGTAATCCCCATTTGGGAATTGTGTCGTAATATCCCCCCCCACCCCTCTTGTATCTATTCTGACTCTCTTTTGTTGGGAAGCTTTGGACTTTATTTGTTTGGAGAGTGCTGGAATTGAGACTCTTTTTTTTGTTGTTCACGTAAAGAAAAAAGATTTTGCTTTGCTTTATCATGCGCTTCAATCATTGTGACCTGGGCATTATTCACCTATTGGCCCAGTAAATTAGTAGTTTTCATTAGATGACGTAACTGTAAATCCAATGGTTCTATTCCTTGTTAATTTGCTGCGAGATCTATATCAAATCTGTAGGCCCTGAGTAATTTTTTTCTAACATGCAGAACAAACCTTTAAAAATAGCAAAGGTTGTTATGGTGTGTATCCCTGGCCTTGATGCAGCTATGTACTTATCACAGTCTAAATTACTGAATAGTTTCAAACGATGCTGCGGCATTCCTCGAGCAGTGTTAGCTCTCAGGTTGGTGATACATACATAAGAAACGAATTGCATCTTTTTTATTCTGGTATTATAAGATAAGAATAATTGCTCATTGTTTGTTCTTTTCTAGTTGTGTATCAGAGGGAATGCAGACAATAGATTCACTGCTTACCTGCAAAACCAAAAGAAAAAGGAAAGAAACTCAGTCTAGTGCGAAAAAGTTTTTTCAAACAGCTGAACAAGGTCTTCCATTGGTATTTTAACTTCTGTTTTTCGCAATTTTACTTGAATTACAGTTGTTTTTTGGCATTTTATACGAAGAGAATATTAGAAATATGATTGTATGAGTCTAGATAATGAGTTACTTGTGGAAAACATGTCTAGTGTTTTTTCTAGGTGAAGAGGTGAAAGTGTGATCTTAAGTTTTACTCCTAAACTTAAGTATAGTGGATAAGATTAGAATTGAATAAGTTTAGGATAGAACATAGAACTTTATCCCACTTAGTAGATGTTGTATTAAGTAACTCAAAATAAGTATATGCCTGTTCAGTTTGATAATAGTGCCCTTTTTAATGCAGGAAGTTGTGCGTCTAAATCTTCAGAGGATTCATCACCCACTGATGACCTAAAAGATCTACCATTCCCAATAACTAACTACACACTTTCAGCCAAGGAATTAGAAGATAATGGATACTGCAATCAACCAGGTCCAACCAATCTTAATGTTGAAATATTGATTCTACTTTGTGTCTTGTTCTGGATATGCCTATCCTAAGAAAAGCTAGTTGCTTACAACGTTGTTCTGCATTGCAGATTTTCTTTCAACTCTTCCAGCTCCTTCTGCAACTCCTCCATATGAAGTTTTAGCTCTCGACTGTGAAATGGTATGTCTATGGATGAATATCTTGAGTGAAGTGCTATACTGATGACGTACTTTATTCAAGCGATTGATCTTTCTTTCTTGGTGCTAGTGCAACTTCTTTGTGCTATATGGAGAAAAGTAACAATTCATGTATCGACCATTGGTAACATGTTGTAGTATGTCTTATGGAAACTTGCTGATAAATTCTCTCACGAAATTGAGTTTGAATATTGCTTTGTGCATTACAGAATGAGATAAATTCGGCTTTTGAAGCCAATAGTTCATAACTTGTTGCTCCCACAACTCAGTCCTAGCCTCCTTGCACGCTAGAGGAGGCATGAGATCACCTGTATATGTCCTTTACTATCTGTCTCTGAATTCTTCATAAGTTGTATGGCAAATGTTTAGATAAGCCAAAAGAGTGAGTTCTGCCACATTTTTCTAGATGTTATATAGACAGCAATGTGATTGCTTTCAGTGTCGATAGCACCTGTTCTTAGGTTGCAACACTCGATGCTTCTTTTCATAATACTGCATTTCCTTCGTCAGGAAAATTTGGCCATTTTCTTCCTACTACCTGTATTGTTTAACTGAAATAGTTTTAATTTTCCTTCCATGTGCAGCTAAAAGAAAAGAAATTTTAAACCATGTTCAACTCATTATTCTCTGCGTGTGTGTGTGTGTGTGTTTGTGTGTCTGTGTTTATGGAAGCACTTTGTTTCTATCACAGTGCCTGAAATGGTAATCCTTCTTTCCTTTTTTAAAAAATTTTTACTTGGCCAGTGCATTACAAGGGAAGGGTTTGAGCTTACCAGAGTGACACTCGTAGATGTTAAAGGACAGGTTTGCCTTCATCCATTGTGTTGCTTTCTATCAAGATGCACCAATTGTGGTTTTATTATATTTGTTTTCATTATTCACCTTTATCCCTGATATTAATTTTCACTCCATCAAATGCTTTTTTTTTTTTTTTTTAATTATTTGGATTAGGGGGTAGGGTGGGATGAGTGGTTTAATGAGGATCATGTTGTGAGTGATCTGATCTTGCCGTGATTTTAATAGCTGGACTGTTACACAGATAGACACCAGAATATAACTGGTAATTCAAGATTGATGCATAGAATGGAGAAGGGTGAATTTTTATTTCTTTTATACATCACTAAGGTGTCTATCGTCTCATCCAGATCCTCAAATTTAATGCGGCCATATTTCATATACTGGATACTGTGCTTGGTAGAACATGTGAATTGGGGATTAAGTTCAAAAGCAGTAACTTCATGTAAATGGTACCAAGAAGATGTGAACTAATGGATGAGGTCTGACTTAGTCCACAACTTCTGGATTCTTAAAACTTTTAATAATTGGGGCCAGATGAGCAAAAATTTTTCATTCCATATTATTACTCCTTGGTAGGATGTCTTTGGCAAATTAAAGAATGTGTCAAATGCCATCATAGTTTTTCTTGTATTTTTTGCTGATCCTTTAAAAATTTTGCAGGTTGTGTTGGATAAACTGGTTAAACCATCAAATGCCATTGTTGATTATAATACTAGGTAATTTACGGTGCGATTCTGTTGCAAGACTAATCTTTAGTGTAGATTTTTTCCTCTAGTAGCTTTTATTATTATTATTATTGTTATGATTATTTTCTTCCTTTCCTGTTTCTAAAGTTACATAAACATTTTGCTGTGATTAGGAAGTTGGAGAAGCACCCCTTTTGTTAGTCAGCTATTGTTATTATCATGCTTTAGTTTTTATGTTCTGTTTTTGCCCTTTAGTGCATTGGTATTATTACTGTTTCAGAGAAACATTTTCAAAAAATGATGTAATACTTGTTTAATTTTTTTTTTTTTTCTTTCAGGTGTACTTTTATGCCTGGAGTGTACTGTCTGTTTCTAAGATCTTATTAGCTTGGTTCATCGTACTGTAATTGTTTTGCATGGTGCTCTTATATTCTCGTTAAACATTTTTTCTAAAACTGAGAAAGCTTACGAGATTTTCTCTTATACACATGTTTGATGTGTATGAACATCCTAGTAGATTCTTACTTGGAACTTTTGATATTATTTTCTCTTTGCTCTTAAATTATCGTCCTATTGGGTTTGGAATTCGACAATGGAGAGACATCTGCTGGATGTGTCAAAGGTACTGAAATAAAAGTGCAAGAGCCTTTAGTAGATATACTTAAGAGACGAAGCCTTCAACTGAGCTAAGATTATAGTTTCAAATCACATGTCAGTCCCTTTGTTGACATTTTCTTTTCATATCTAGTTTGTAAATGTTCTGCCTGACAATTAGACAATTTGGACGGTTATTCAAGTACTCTATAGACTGTGTATAAGAGACAGAAAAGAATAGGAAGTCCTTTTCAATTTGTACCTACAGTTGAATTACTTATGAGATGTTGAATGGGGTTACTACAACAATAAAAGATATTCAGGTTCATTAAGTTTTAAATCTGCTGTAGTGTTGCTTTCTTGTAAAGCTCCAGCTTTACAAGTGTTTAGCTTTGTGCTTAAGTAATATGTTTGATGTTGCTTTTACCTTCAGGAGGAATTTCGACAGTTGGTTTATAAAGAGACTATTCTTGTGGGGCATTCTTCCATGGAGAATGATTTATTAGCTCTGAAGATATTTCATGATTTGGTGATTGATACGGCAGTATTATACAAACCTCCACATGGGAAATCTTTCAAAACGGCACTCCGTGTCCTAAGCAGAAGATTTCTTTCCAGAGAGATTCAGGAATCAGGAAATGGACATGATAGTATCGAAGATGCAAGAGCTGCGATGGAACTGGCATTACTAAAGATTAGACATGGTAAATAATCGTCTTCTTGTGCTAAAAGCACTTGCATTATGATATTCCTAGAGGCTTCAAAGCATTTCATGTTTTATGGAACAACTGCTTATATTCTCTATTACTATCACATATCAGGTCTTAACTTGCCCTATCTGGATTTGGTTCCTCAAATTGTTCCATTTCTTTCTTTTTCTGTACTCTTTTTTTTATTGGGTGAACCCGCAGTCAAAGACCACTTCAGCCACTTTCCACTGAAGTGTGCCAAGTTTGACTAAGCCCTAAGCTGTAGAATTGCTCATGAATACAATTTAAACTAGTGGGTTTTCAATATACTATGCTCGTTGATAGCTATTCTGTAATTACATTTCTAGCTTATCTCTGCCCTGACTATCAGAACCTCTTGGTTCTATCTTGCTTTAACTACTTTGTCTTGATGGTGACGAAAGAATGTAGGCTGGTTGTTAGGATTGAATTTTCTTTTTCGGAGGTAATAGGAGAAGATATTAGTGTCTGAATAATGGACTTATTCCATAGTTTTTCTAGTTCTTGAATTTTGTTGCTTTTTCCTAAGAAATTTATCTACACCTTGCCAGTTGCCTCTAACCAAACACTGCTAAATTTGAGATGCTTCTTTGACAAGCTCCTTTTTTGAAATTTTCTCCCCAAATTTTAGTGATGTTTTGAAGAATTCTTGGGATTCTATAGTTCCTTGTGCCTCAGAGTGCATGTTCATGGGCTCTAAGTTCATATCATTTTGAGAATCCACATAGAAAACCGTATGCCATGCTTAACAAGTTAAAGAAGTACATTAAATAGCTTTGTATTAGATGAATAACATTTTTGTAACTTTTCTGAAGGTATTTCTAAATTGCGATAGGTTTCTTAGTCTTTGCTTCTATTTTATTTGCAAATGCAACGTCTCCACCTATCTTACTTTTTTGATAGTTAATAAAGCATGTTCTAGATAAGCTTCTGAAGGAATCACTGACATCCTTCTTTCTTCTTTATCATAAGCACATTGTCATTGGATAGCATCTCCTGTTTTTTATTACAACCTGTTCTGATACACATCTTCACCTCTGATTATATTCGACTCTTCTAGTTAGTGTTTAAAGAAGGCTTTTAATACTTACAAGGAGTGCTGATTAGAACTGAGCAAACTTTATCAGACCAATAGCTTTTCATTGCGTTAAATATTATTACTATGAAGAAGGTCATTTTCACTGCTCCCTCAATTGTGATTTGATTTACAATAACAGAAAAGAGAAGAATAAATCTAGCTATCCCCTTAAGGTCAATGTTAAGTTTTGATCTCCAAGTTCAACGCATGGTATTAATTTATTGGTAGATACAAGCCCAAAGATTCTTTGAGTAAGATATACCCCTGTTTGCATGTGTACACGGATACATGACATTCATTCTTGAAATCCCTCTTTAAAGATTTTTCTCCAAGGATTTTGAAGAAGAGCAAGAGTGATTGGAATTGCCCATTGAGATTATTAGGTGTTGAAAAGCCAGTCTCATCAAATTTATATAGATTACTTCAGATAATTTACTCCTATAGTAATCAAGATGCATTCGTAATTCCTAGCATTCTCAGCTTTCACTGACTTCTGTCTTTTTCTCTTCAGGACCTGATTTTGGTTCACCTCCATCATTTGTGCGGAAAAAACTCCTTACGGTTTTGGGTGAATATGGCAAAGTCTCCTCTATAGTTGATGATATATCTATAGTGAGGCGATACTCGTCTGACATTAGGTCCCGTTCAATTCCAGTGTCTTCAGATGATGAAGCTCTTTCAAAAGCCAGGAAAGAGGTATTGCTTTGCCATTGTTGGGGGAAAAGACGCTTTCATTATCCATCAGTTCACTATTTTAAATTTTGTGTATTGACAGGTGAGAAATGACATGGTGCATTTCATCTGGACACAATTTGCAGAACTAAATTGTTATTTCAAGAAACAAGCAGAGGACCCAGAAAATGTACATAATAATGGGTAGCTGTGTATGATTGCAGGAGCTTACATGCAACCAGAAGCCTAGTGGAAGAAAAAGCATCAAACCTGGTGTGACCTCTGAACTGAAGGACATTCTTAGTCGCATGGATGATAGAATAAGAAGCCTACATTCTGACCTACCTCCAAATTCCATGCTCATTGTGTGCACAGGTCATGGTGACACTGCAATTGTCAATAGGTATTTCTGTTATGGCTTCATCTTTGTTTCTTTGATAACGGTTTTTTCTCCGTGGAATCTTCTGGTGCAGTGTACTTATTGACTTTTTGTTTTTTTTAATTTTTTATTTATTTATTTTGTTTCTCTTTCCTTCTTTTCAAATAAAACATGACAAGAAGCTGGTTTATCAGCACGGTCAAATTTCAAGGCATACAGTTTTATTTCCTTACTGACAGTGAAGTTGTTAGATCTAACAACATTGTGACATTATTGGATCTGGTGCCTCGGCAGTTGCAGAGGCAATTGCACTAAGGCAATTTGTTTCCAGTTAGGCTGTTGCAGACCTGTGGTCGATCTGGACCATCAATGTGAAATCTTGATTAATATTTTCTTTTTAAAATTTCTAACTTGCGGCCCTGATTGGACCTCATTAGTGTGGTCAGGTTGAGGCACAAATTGCCTCTCAAGGCACCAAATGCAGCCTTACAATGCTAAAAATTCTTTCATTCTAGATTTGTTGTTTTCCTAGATGTGTATCAGAGACAGCAATAGCACTGCTGAGATGATATAAGAGACAGGTGATCGAAATATGGAAACTCCTGTGTATACATGTACTCAAGAAGCAACTGTCTAGCAGAGCAGACTCAGACTACATTGTGTCGTGACAAGCTTGTGAAAGTTTTGGAAGAGCTGCATGCCCAAGCTGAAGTAGGTCTATGTTTTGTGGGTGTGAAGCATTGATAACTTTTTTTCTCTCTCTCGTCTTTGTTGAAAGCTTGTCAAGCAGTCAGACAAGTACATTCGATTTGTAAGGTGTAAAAGTGTGTAAATCTGGAAAAAGGGGTATGCACCCCCTGGTTCGGCAATTTTCCTTTGAGCCGTCCAGAAGAAGTCATGTTGTGAAGTAGTTATAGTTTTCCGACTCTCTTACTTTTGTAAATCACTCATCTTAAAGAGGGGTATCAAATATTCAGTCACAAATGACTACTGATTCTTCTATGCATCAGACGCACCATATTGGTATTCTGTTCACATTAAGTTCTACTTAAATTCATGATTTTGGAGCTTGACTAGAAATTACAAAATAGAACATAAGATGTTAATCTAGCTTGCCTGACTACCATTGGTTTCTTACAGTGTAGCAAATTCCTGCATTGCACCAAAGGTTCATACATTCAAGATACAAAGTCTGCAGGTCTGACGTGAGACTCACAGTTGGTCCTACAATATGCCTCACGGATGTCTTGTCCGTGCAAGAATTTATCCATACAAAATAATATTTTGAACTGTGTTTCTTCATAGCACAGCCAACTTTGTTATTGACGCGATAAAATGACCAAAATATCCTTCTCTTTATGAAGGAAGAATGGGAGGATAGGGATAATTTAGTCATTTTATTACTTTTTGGCTGGGACAACGACAAAGTTGGCTGGGGCAACGACATTTGCCTTTAGATTAAAGTAAGATACCTTGAAACCTTTCTTTAGATTGAAAAGCAAACTAGTAAGGTCTTCTAGATTTGCAAAGAAGTCAATGGAATGGTCTCCACCATGATTTGCTGCTCTTTTGACTTGTTGCTCCTATTTGCTTTGCCTTTACCTAGACTTAATCATGCATAATCCCTGATACTACAAAGTTATTCTTGTTTCCACAAAGATAACTCATAGTACATACAACATGTCACAGCAGTCCTCTGATTCTTTGGAACCCTCAAAACATAATCAGTAGCAGCTCGCACCAAATATAAGTCGAGTTTTTCAAGGTTGCATTAAAAAAAAAAAAAAACTTGCGTCTCCAAGGGAGTGGAGACAGAGAAGAGATCAAGAACTTGAAAATAGAAAGACCTGTGAATTATAGGAACTTGGCCTAGGATATCCAATCCCAAGTTGTAAAGACCCTGCATTCTGTATAGCACTAGGAAGGATGCTATTAACAAATACATAAGATAGATGATAAAAACAGTCGAACTTTCTTGAGTTAATACACAAAACTGTTCAGCTTAAAACACAATAATATTACTAACAATAAGCTATTACTAATAGCTTCAGTAACCCATTTCTTGGAGTTTGAATCTCATCATCTTTCAGCATCAACGTGTTTTCCCCAACACCAACCCAAAATTGTGGCAATACCTTCCAGCCAGGGTAAACAAAGAAGAAAGGGAGGGGATAGACGCTGAAGAGAAGAAAATATAATAGAAAGATTCCCAGAATGAAGGTATGCATACTACAACTACTAGGAACACATAACTTTACAGGAATTAAGACTATGCATTCTTCTGATACATTCAAACAAATCTACGCGAGTTAGATCCTACATCACCCTGAATCCTGATAAAATACAAAATTATAGCTACAGTCAGATAAGACATTAGACAAGTAGTCAAAGCATACCATTTCATATCACTCTTTTGTTCAATGCATACCATTTCTTATCACTCTTTTGTGACTGACTTAATTTTCTTTATTTCCATGCTGAAGAAGCAATCAAAATTTTGTCCTCCCAACCGAAGTGGAGTGCACCAGTCTCCTCCTTAATCTTGTAGCGCTTAGAGTATTGCTTTATAAGTTTGCAAATTTCATCCTTCACATTTTGGCTAATTGGTCTTGGGGTAAAACCAGCCATCATCATATCCTTGCTCTCCATTTTCCTGCAACCTCATAGCGCTCTATTCTTTCCTCTCCCTCACATGCAACAATATTAATAATGTCACGAGCCAGACATTGCCTCTAGATGTGTATAAGAGACTCCTTCTGATATCTTGGAAGAGTTTCAAGGGACACTAACACTGCAGAGTTCTTAACAAGGTTTGCTAAACCTGTTACAATTGGAGCAGTGTTAGTGTTCACATCCTGTTCAACAAGAGTGACAAGTTTCGGGTTTAAACCCTTAACCATCCGTAGAAGCTGGTCTCGTAGATTTACAGTCGATACGCTTTCATCCGGCAGGTGGTGAAGCTGGAAAGCAAAATTCACAATGACAGCTTCCCCAGGCTTGCAATCTAGCATTGATGGGTTGACATCTGCAGTTTTTGCAGCCACTGCATGAAACGTGAATGGTACCTTGAGATCTTCAGCAAGGGTTTCAAGCATCTGCCCTATGACCTTTAGGCCTCCCACAGCACGTTGGAACTGATTCAGGATCATCCACCCCAGTTAACATAAGATGAGAAGGCTTATAAGGCAGCCGAGCCAGCGTTTGCAGCAGGGTATAATATTGACTTCCTTGGTTAATATCAAAATCTATAATATGAACATATTTTTCATCTTGACAAGCCTCCAGAATTGCACCATTTGCTGTCATGAATCCAAACCTGAAGCATGGACATACCTCAAAAAGGACTTGCATTGCAGATAGTCGATCTGATGTTGGGGGCTCTTTGCATTTCAGAGCTTTATAAAGACCTTTGCCAGAGGTAGCCATGCGGGCTGCAAGTGCTTCTACCATGTATGCTGCAATTCTTTCAGCAGGCTCTCCCTGGATCGAGACTCTCTGGCGCAGCTTATTAATTATTGCGGATGCTTCTCCAAAGTTACCATCTTGAATTGCAGCAGCACAATCAAAAAGCATCTGCTTGGGACTTAACGGAGTGGTCACAGATATTTCTTTATTGCTGCTAATGCTACTAATATTTGAATCTGACGATGATGACTCCTTTGGTGAGTCATGGAACAACACATTCTCTGTTGAGTAAGCCCATTCACCATCAGTTTCCATATTTCGATCAGGAACCAATATATCATCGTCAACAGTGCTATTGTCATCCAAAAGTGCTCTTTCAAGTTCTTGGAGTTTAAGTCTCATCTTGTCTTCATCAAAGTCCACTGTATCAGGACCTCCAGGACCCAAGTATTCAGATTCATATCTGAATTCAAAAGGATCACATCGTTTTGCAGGCATGAAAGAGGTGCTAAAAGAATTTTGGCCTTCCATGAGCTGGTGGGTAGAGGCATCTGGTGAGTCAAATGAATTTCCCAAAACATGAGAGATAGACGAATGTGCAAGTTCTTCTGATGGAGAGTCAAGGAAATACTTTGGATGACAACTCTCATTGCTGAAAGATCCAGTCGAGTATGTCACTGCTTGCTGGTTGTCTGGGTTGAATATTGCTGTAGGCAAACCAGAGTTGTTCTTCTGGCATCTTTCAAACAGTAGAGTTTACGGTTTCTAAAAGACGAGGCTGACCTGACTACGGACATATCTGATTTTCCTTTTGTGTGGAAAGATCTGCGAGCATAAAATGTTTGTCTCCTGCCAAAAACTGCCTTCTAAATTTGGGAAGCAAGTATTTGCTGCGCTGGTTAATACAGTTGTTTCAGTCAGCTAACAAGAAATTCTGCATTCGATCAAAGTGAAAGGATTATTATTATTATTTTTTTTTAAAAAAAAAAGAAGAAGAAAAGAAGGGAGCAGGCCATAGTCAGAAAAGAACATAGATAAGCTAGAACAAACACAAGAGCTTGACCATGCAAATAATTTTTTTTCACAAAAATAGACAGACAGGCATGAGAGAGATATAGAAACTTTATGGTAATGCATCCCAGTAACTCTTGCCTTTCTCATTTTAAGGAAGTTTTTGCGACAGAAAATTGCTGGTGATGTTCAGGAACTTCAAAAGATAAAAGTTCCGTCTTTTTCCTAAGTGCATCCTCAAACTTATCTCTCTCAAACTTAGCCAGCTACATTGTTATCACCCTATTAGAACAGTACACTATACTTACACAACTAATCTTTTCATTTCTCCAATAGATGTCATTGCAGCTCAGAAAGGAAGATTAGGAAGAGTTTATGCTAATTCGAACTTTGAGTCATATGCAATTCTGCACAGGCAAGTACTTTCCAAACCAAAAACTGGCAACCAGGGAGTTTAGGAATGCATGAACAGTCATTTGTCAGTCTAGTAGCTAGCCTGCACCACCACCACCACCTAGACAACAACTTGAAATTCTGCACTTCAGGCTTTTTACCCTAGCATTTTCCTTTACTTTAGCCTATACAGAAATGTCACTGAAAAATTAAGAAATGAAATACGCTTCACCAAATTGAACAATCTGATTCTCATCAGACAAGACAGAGTAAGCCATGTGCATCAAGATGTCCACTAATCTTAGTCATAATCAACAGAAAATCTCCCAAAATTTCTGTAATGCCTTTTTCCCCACCCTTTAATTGCATAAGATCAAAGTAACATAAGCAGTTAAGCACTAAGAATTGTTTCGACATATCATGTTTGGCAAAAACTGTTTCCAACCAATAAACATATGCCTAGTCTCTAGTTTCCAGAAATTTTTTTTTTTTGGTCCAGTCAATCATATGTAGCATACATCTCAGATAATAGTCAATCTAAAGGAAGCAAAATTAAAATAGGAACAATCATAACAGAAATTATACAGTTGATTATGCAGTCAAATCTAAATAACAGTTAACATAGATTCTTGAAAAATTTTATTACCAACCCTCAAACAGATGAAGAAAAAAACAAAAAAAAGAGCAACAAATAACACAACAAAGAAACATGGACAATCAGAAAGAAGGAAAACTAATCATATCTACCTTTTGATGTCAATTGGGAAGGATTCAATAGGCAATTCGACAGAGATCAAGAAATCAATTTTACTCTGATCAAAGTTCTTTGGTGCATAAATGAATGAGAGAAGAACTTGAGAACTAGCTATGAGGAGGAAGGAAACCAAAGGGTTTTGACTATGGCTACAATAAACAAAGACCACCCTCATAGCAAATTATAACTTTTATGGCATCTTTTCATTAAAGAATTCTATCACTGTTGGTTTGGCACAAAAGCAACAAATGAAAGAAGATAACAAAACAATCATAGAAAGTCCAAAGAACAGGAGATACTAAAGAAAATTAAGGGATAAAATCTACTTCAAAAATCAACCTCAAACAAAAAGATAAAAGAATGTTCAAAATACATTAGTCCATGCTTAGGTAATATGAACAGATTAAAATTCCATGACTGTTGACATTTGGAGATTTCTATGCATCTGTCTCTTATACACATGCACAAAATGGGATAAAACTAAAAATGTGGTACAGCTCTCAAGAGTAGACATGCAGACAAGGACCCTCCACTAATGCCTGTTTGCATAGAAACTTCCTCGACTCTTGAGAGCTGTACCACATTTTTAGTTTTATCTGGCCATTTTGTGAGTCCTTGTCTGCATGTCTAATGTTTACACCAACTTGCGGAAAAATTATTAAATAAATCGGATCCAGAATAATTATAAAAAATATTCATCTAATTTATTAAAAATTAAATAATTTATCCTTTACGTTTGATTTTTAGACTAAAAAAATTTATATCTACAATTAATTTGATTCATTTAAAAATTTGTCGCGATGGATTGGAAGTTTTTTAGTTGTTGACAGTACAAAATTTTTGTCAACTATCAAAAAATGAGAGAGCACCATGCTGAATTAATTCACATTAAATCATTAAATATTTTATTAGAGTGAGAAAATAAAAAATTCGAATCTCTTGACATTTGTAGAATAAAAGTTAAATTTTTTGTCTTTTAATCCAATTAGGTCTTCTCTTTCTTTTAGAAATAAATAAATAAGAATAAATTAAATTACTATTTTTTTTAGCAAAATGCTGATGCTGGATGACCATATAGGCATTATGTGCCCTAGGCCCACTTTTCACTCGAACTAAATGAATCACAACCATTGATTCATGATCTATGCCACAAGAGGGAACATTGTTGCACGTAGATCTAGTAAGTTTTTGACACGTGTTCAACTTTGATTACAGTGATACACAATGCTGATGTGGTGAGTGACGTTGAAGGTAACATTACAATGGCCGTATTTGGAGGGTTATTATGTAAATAATACATTTTGCACCTAAGTATATTTGAATATGTTTTTTAATTATATTTTTATTTTATATAAATCACATTAAAAGTAATTTACAAAGTTATAACTATATTTATTTAAATAAAATGCAACGTTACTATAATTGTTATTTTCCATTATGTTGGTGGTATTTATATAACAGTGCTCAATTTAGCATAATCACGAGTTATGACATTTTTTGGAAAAAAGTAGAAAGTTCTCAAAATCGAATGAAAAAAAAGGGATGCACGAAGATTCTTAATTTCTAGCAAAAAAAAAAAATGAAGCTTCTTTATTGTTGAAAATTCTTTCATGGATCATATCACTTATGTGTACGTTCCATTGTATAACTTGTGATTCATAATTCTTCACATCTTTTAATTTAGGAATAAAATATAATAATTTTTAATTTTTTTAAAAAAATTGAAGGATATAAAAAATTATGAATCCATCGTACACTTTAGTATGTGTAAGAATTTTCCGTTGAACAAGACACCTACTTGTTGTTTCCGTGTTATAGTATTTTCAAAGACGTGTTTTGTATAAGTAGACAAATTGGCCCTCTTGCGAATTTACTTTAGTTGACCATTGAAGAAGGGCATCCGCATTCCACGTCCACGGGTTAGGCAACTTTGCTTTGTTATTTGTATTGAATTTGGACTTACAACTTTACTTTCCGCGTCCAAAAACTAAGTGATTTGAGAGGGATTTCCACTCATTATGTAGTTCGTGTTTAGTGCCAAAAATGGTTGGTACTAAAGCCTCTTACTATTGCGGTAATTATTGGTATTGTGGGATTTAATCATCTCAATTTATTTCCCTCTATTTATATATATTGTGCTTTAAATTTCAGAAAATAATCTAAAGTACTGTTAGTTTTTATCGCATCGAGTAATTCATCATAGCTAAATTGAATCTATTCATTCGAAAAAAATTTTACCGTTAAATTTATATGTCACTTTTGGAATGTGCTTGAATTCTCAAATTTTGATGAAACATAAAATTACTTGATCAAATGGTAAAACATTATTATTATTTTTTTATTTTTTGTAAGATATTTATATAAAATATATTTTGAATTATGAATGGTTTTGATTTTTAAAAGTATTTCAAAATTTTATTTTTAAGATTAAATAGAGGTTCCTCTATCTTTTCCTAAATAGAGAGGATCCTTGTTTGGTACTGTAAACACATGCCAAAAAAGTATATATTTCATATCTAAGTATATCCACTATTTTTAAAATGTGTGATTTTTTTTTCGTAAATAGACATTTAATCGAGAATTTGCACGTAATAATACTTACAAGTCAACATAATTGTTAAGCATTTTAAAGGTATCAACAATTCACGCGCAAAAACTATTCATGATATGCATAGTTATTAGAAACATCAATCCTTTTCTCCTTCGGCCGTTTTTTGGATATCTTATAAATATGAATCTGTTTGGACAGACTATTTTGTGATGTATTTTATAAGTATTATGTGTATTATTTTTTTAATCTCATATACATCACATTTAAAAATTTATTATAATAATTCTTCTAATAATATTTTAAATAATAATTATCTAAAGCGAGTTTATTTTCAAAATCAGACCGGATTAATTTGTTAGACCGCTTCAGCTAGAAACCAATAAAATGTTTGGCCTGGTTCACACTCAAATCAAACCAGGGCATTGAATCGATTAGGTCGACAATGGGTGAATCTGATGACTTCGGCAAGACAAACTTCACTGGCTTTTAGATTTTTCCTTTTTTCTGGTTTTCCTTATGCTTAATTTTGTAAGTCAAATCTATGGACACCAATTGCATTTCTATTGCAGCTAAGTTTAATGTATTTGGTATGGTTTTTGAAGTTAATCTTTCATGGTTACTAAGATTAATAGTAATTTAAATCGTACACAAAGTTCAAAAAACCAGTTGAATCGGTCAACTTAGCAACTGCAGAACTAACTCTTATCGAACCGGGACGGTTATGAAAACATGGGGAAAAAAATAGTTTTAAATTCAAAATATAACAAATGGTTTTAACCTTTAAGGGGGCATGGGACACATTTATAAATGACATATTTTTTTGTTAAAGTTGTTAGACACAACAAAATGTCTTAAAAGTCAGTTGAAATTTCTTTATCCTCTAGAATCAAGGTAAACTGTATGTTTAGATAGTTATTATGTAAGATATTTTAAAAAATATTAATTAAAATAATTATTGTACTATTATTTTAGATGTAATATATGTGACTTAAAAAATTATTAAAAAATTGTAATTTGACATGACTGCAAAATATTTTCTAAAGAATAACAAATAATTTTTTTATCCGAACATATTAATCAAAATGTGAAATGAATCTTTCCATCTTCAATACCAAGATAAGGACAGCTAATCTGGTAGAGACTAGAAAAATCTGCGTTGAATTTGTGATTACCGTACAAAAACGAAATATTTTTAGGTAGTGCGTCTTTGTCATCAATGCTTACCCTATCCAAAATATATGTGCTTGAAGTGAAGGTTTGCCCTCCTATTTAAAAAATTATTGATTAAATTATGAAATATAATCAAGTGTGATTGTTTTAGGATAGATGATGCCAAGTCACACTCAACTAATAAGTACAAATAATCTTTTGAATTAAAAACTAAAAAATATTTAAGTAGATTAGTAGCATCATTGCAAATTTGCTATACTACTTTCTTTTTTGCTCAAATTACAACCATTCTTCGCAAAAAATTACTATTGAGCTTATGCTAGTATTTATTTTATCACTTGTCGTTCTGTATAATGCGTTACCTGTCTTTATCACTCTATCTGATTATATTGATCCCATCATATATGAATTTTTGTAACGTTCTGAAAAAGAAAAGACAAGAAAATGAAAAAAAAGGGGTGAAAATAAGACATCTATGTATTATATTTAAACGAAGTTCGGAGGCTTCTCACACACACACATATATTAGAAAAAAGTGCGTGCTTTGCAAGTGAAACACTCCTAATTAATTTATCAAAAATTTTATTTTCTTCTTCTTTCTAAATTAGTGCATGTTATTCTACAAGATAATGTCATTAAAGGTAAGAATTTAGTAATTGAATATATATATATATATATATATATATATATATATATATATACACACACACATATATAGTATTAAAGACATATTTTTAAAATTTTGAGTTTTGTATTAAGGAAAAAAGCTCCATTTTGATATCTTATCTTTGGCATATGCCTCAATAATAGAAATTAATGAAACAAATTTCGTGAGTTTTAGGTATTTAACCTCTAAATATTTGTATTTAAAAGTCACATGATATTCACAATTAGAGTATGGGTGGTGTTATTGCTAGAGCAAATTTGTTATTTTGGATATGTTTACCCCAATAGTAAGAAGTTTCCAATCAAACTATCATAGTATACCATTTTTTTCCCTACTATGACTCACTAATTACACCGTTCCATTCCTATCTACCCACCACTCCTAGCAATCTTAATTTCTACAATTTCACAATCGTGCAAGCCCATCTCATTCATATCTCCTATATTCCTCATTAATTTCATCCATTTTTGTGTCATTTTACCCCATGAAAACAGAATAGTAATTGTGATTGCAGGGGAATTGAATCTGTCAATCCATCATGGCAATTAAAAGACGAATATGTGGATGAGATTGAATGAACAAAATGGTGAGAAATACTTACACCGGCAACTAAATTAACTCGCGAATTAGGATAATGATATCCGTAGAAGTTGTCGTCATCATCATGGTGAACATCTAGAGCTAAATTATTCCAATTTTCTTTCAAATTAGCAATTGAATTCTAATATGTGAGTGAGGGAAAGGGAAGAGTATTTGTTATGTTGTTAATTGTTTCCAATTACCAAAAAATCCCCTCCTCCAATCAACTTTTATACTTAATTATACATGTTGGAGGGTCTTTTCACAAACAACAAAGATAAATTAATAGAAGAGGTAGAGGAGGGGGAGCCCACTCCCTCCACTCCACTGTCAATACGTAAGAAACTGTGTAAATAGATATATGAGCAAAACCTTTGTATTATCCTCATATTACTACTACTACTACTACTATATATATGTATGTGTGAGCTTTCGAGCAGGCGTGCATGCGTGCGTGTAATTTTATAATTTTTACATATGAAAGATTATTTTTTCTAGTGATCAAAAAAGAAACAATTTGAATATATAAAAATTATAAAATAATATTTTTATTTTATTTTTTTTTGCTGGAGAATAAATGATTTTTCTACTCTTGAAAATTTCTACTTTCTTATTATGTATTTATGCCAAATTTTCTTTATAACTTAAGGAGTAAACAATTTGAATAGACATAACAGTTATAAATACTACTTTATTTTATTTTTTCTCAAATATAAATCATTTTAACAAACTAAAATTTCTACCATCTTATTATGCATTTATGCTAAAATTTCATATAAATTTAAGGAATTTTGTTACAGCAGTTTTAAGTATGCATATATAATAAATATAAGGTAGTATTATAAAAAATAAATAGTCTTATTAGATTAAATAGAGAGTATAGTAGATAGGTAAATTCTACTTCATTAATAACATGTTAGGAATGAAACTATTTAATTAAGAATATATTACTCATGATAAATAATAAAAGAAAAATAGTAGATTATCTTGGATAGAATTGTATGACAAAAAAATTGGTGTATATCCTTCAAAATAGATAGTTAGAATAGATTATGAGTAATTTGATTATGTTTTCCTTTTAGAAATTAGATTTCACTGAAGGCGAATATTTTAGGTATCACAAAAAATAGGAGAAACAAAAAGAAAAAATCACTATAAAGTATCAATTAAACATCATTTATAGATGTAGTATTTTGAAATTCTTTTAATGGAAAAAATATTTATCAGGAAATCTAATGATGTATGAATAGATGTGTATAAGAGACATTATTTAAATTGCAATTTGAAAAAACCATAAGAAAAAATGACTGCAATTTAATGTAAAGAACAAATACATTAAACAAAAACTATGTCTTATATTTATAAAAATCAAAATAGATTAAACTAATATATTCTCCATATTATGGATAGGAATCCAACAACATATCAAGATAATGATTGAAAGATGAAAAATTAGAAATTATTCTTTTATCTTACTCTGAAATGCATAGAATGTAAACGAAAGAATCCTTCTAAACATGTAGTTCTATAAAGATATCCAAAATAACAAGCAATTTTTATATAAATTCTATTAGAATTAATTTTTTAACATATTGTGTAAAATATATATGCATGTAGAGAATATATTGTTTTTTTTTTTTTAAATTCCGTTATGGGAATATATTGGCATTTTTTTTTAATGTTTTAACTTATAATAACATTCACTTTAAAACTCCATTGACATTCTGAACTCTTTTCTTTTTTGGACGTTTTGAACTCTTTTATTTATGCCAAATGGCTGTGGTTAGCTCCAAAATTGCATTTTAATATAATATTTTACTATGAAATTAAAATTTTATTTATTAAATACATAAACAAAATGTAAAGCTAATAAAGATGTATGAATTTTATATTTTTATTTTCTGCGTAATTTGTGTGATTAATTCCTTGAAATGATTACAAAGATATTTAATATACATCTATGTTGTTTTATTAAATAGTGTAACAATTGCATTGTAATTTCCTAAGTTGGCATGGAAACTCAATTTGTATTTGCAATTATTTAGAGTATTTAATAGTATGATTTTATTTGCATAAATTATGTTATTTGTATACATTACTTGTCCACTTATTTGTTCTATGATTGTTCTACAATATTATGAGCATGCATCGTACCATGAGTTGATTTTTTTTCCCATATTTGATCGTACAATTTTTTATTAGGAATAAAAAATAATTTAAATATATAAAATTGTTATAAATAATTTTTTTTATTATTTCCTAAAAAATAAATGATTTTTTTACTTTAAACTTTTCTATCTTGTTATTATGTATTATTATGCTAAAATTTGTAAAAACTCAAGGAAGAAACATAATAGTTATAAAGACTACTTTATTATTTTGTTGCTCGAATATAATTTCTTTTTATGAATGAAAGTTTCTACCATCTCATTATGCATTTACTCCAAATATTTACGAAAATCTAAATAGATGGCAGTGTTCTTAGAAATAAGTAACTAAATAGAAAAAAATTCATTAAGGACTTATTAGACATGAAACTATTTAATTGAGGGTATATTAGGTGTGAGAAAAAATAGGTGGTAGTATTATTAAAAATAGGTAATTAAATAGATGAGGAATAATTTTATTACATTTTCCTATCACAATTTGTATTTCATTAAAGACGGGTATTTTAGGTATCACAAAAAAGAGAGAAACAAAAATAGGTTATGTTTTTCTATCGAAATTGAGAATTATATTTTATGTAAGTGTGGTTATTTTAGTCAGCTGTCTCTTATACACATCTAGATGTGTATAAATAACTTGCATATATATAATTGTGTGTGTGTGCGCGGGTATATATATATATTGTCAACAGTTAACAATATTTCATGGAAAGCCACAATACAGTAATTATAGTAAAAGAGGCAAATGCCTCAAGTCAGACTGATACAATACTTTGGCTCATAGTTGGTTGCCTTGGATTCCAACAAGAATCAACCAGAGTATTAGATGCATAATTCGCTATACTTTTTCTAAAACTATTCCCAGTTTTACTAACAAAAGGAAGAGAACATAGATTGAATAAGGAACTAATAATTAATCTGTCCTCAAGAAAGTTGGAGGCTTCACATAGATAGTATAGTATATGCACCCAATGCAAGAATTCGTAAAATAAATTTTACATAGTCGAGGGCTAATTTTCTGAAAATTTTGAGAAGTTCTATTTAATGGTATGAAAGATTATTCGAGAATCAAAAGAGAAGTTTGAACAAATTCAAGCCAACAAGAAGTTATTGAGAAACTATATTGAATGAGGTCTAAAACTGATTATTCAACTAGTTTTAAAGTCGCCAAATTACTGTGAAATGTGAAAATTCTAATACAACTCAATTGGTTCAATTAGTTCGTTCATCTTGGACCAAGGAAAAGGAAAAAGGAATAAGATAAAGAAAGTTCGAGGATATAACTTAACTTAAGCATTCATTTTTTTTTTTTTTTTGAATTTTGACAAATTATAGATAAGTTTAGGTTTCCCTAATTGGATTTTGCAGAAAATATTTGTCACTTCTCACTTATATATTGAAGATATTTTAGTGCATCAAATTTATCCTTTTCCTAGAAAACTTAGCAATTGCAAGCATAAACGAATTAAACAACACGATGATTCTAATATTCAAACTTAATTAATTATTTTAATAAAGTTATAAATACACATTGTTTATCCTTTAAGTTGAATTTAAATGAACTCTTATGAGCCAAATAGACCATGTTATTCTTGAGTAAGATCAAGAATATATTAATGTCTAGATTCATTATAGTGATTGTCTATATTTATTGCATAATTATATTATTAATAGTGTCTAGATTTATATACAATTATCTTGATTAGTGTCTAAATTTATGAGCAGTTACCTTAATAGTTAGTGTTTAGGTTCATTATACAGTCTAGATTCATTATAACTATAAACCTATAAATATTGATCATTGTACTATTGATCTATACAGTATTTATTCTGTTTTCCAAATTTACAATGTTGTTTCATTCATAACTCGATCACAATGAGCTTAGAGTCTTTTGTCTTTGTTCTTGAGTCAACTATCTTCATATTGTTACCTTTTGAAACAAGACTAGTTCTTGATGTTTCACGATATTGTCATGGACGCTCAGACTTTTACGGTATCTGTATCTGATCTTGTGACTATCGTCAATCAAATTATATCTCGTTGAAATTCTTTTTCTTTTCAGTACTTTCTACCACATCAGGTATTAATTCTTGAAATATATCAAATTGATATAAATCGATTCTGGTAGCTTCAACCATATGACCTCTGCTTCTTCTCTTTTTGTTGAAAAACAACTTGTCTCTCAATTTTCTTTTAATTTTTTCTTTTTAATGTCTTTTTAACCTACTATTGATTTACCCTTTAATTCCTTCTTAATTTATGTTATGATGTTTAATTATTCTTATGCGTTTTATGCTTTTGAAATACTAAGAATGAGTTCTAATATTATTGAATTTTTAGATCTTAAAAAAATCTAAATTATGTATAATGCACAGGTATAATAGGTTTTTATTAGAAAAATACATTTTGAAGTGTCCAAGAGACAGGACAAAGGGCATCATGAATTTTTGGTGAAGATCTTGTTCACGCAACAATCGGCAATTTTAAATACTCTAAATAATTGCAAATACAAATTGCTGTCACCAAAAATTCAGATGCCCATACTCCCCACATGACAAGGAATGGTCTTTGACCATTTTTACACTCAATCCAATTCATTAAAAGCACAAAAAATCAGTTTAAGGGAGTGGGAGAAAAAATTTTTCTGCAGAAATTTTTTTTCTTAAGCCTAAAAAACCTGCCAAACAGCCAACTTTGAGCCAAAATTCCATACGATAGAAGAGGAATTAGACTAAAATAAAGAAGAAAAATTGTAGAGGGTTCCTGGGTTTACAACTTCCATTTGTAAATATTAAGCAAAATCGTCCATTTCGAGGGTTAAAAACGTGGTAGAAAAAGGCTGTTGGTCCAGAGGATCTGCAGAAATTTTTCTAAGTCTGGAAAATTTTCCAAACAACCAACTTTGAGCCAAGATTTCAAGGGATGAATGAGGAACTGGAGTAAACTCAAAGAATAAAAGTTGTAGAGGGTTCCTGGATCTAGAACTTCTCTTTTCAAATCCGAAATAAAATCGTTCATCTGGTGGGTCAAAAGCGTGCTGTCATCAATGACGTGGCATCAAGTGGGCCCTATCAAAAAAATATAAGGTTAGAAAAATTTTATTTCCATTTTACTCCTCCAGATTTCAGTTTTTTTCATGTGTTTTTAGCCCGAGAATATTTTCTTAAATTATATTTTGGCCCTTCTGATAGGGCCCACTTGATGCCACGTCATTGATGACATGGCACCACCAGATTGTGCCCCGTCACGGATGACGTGGTACTCCCCCAGGTTGCGCCACATCATCGATGACGTGGCACCACCAGATTGCGCCACGTCATCGATGACGTGGCATTTCAAAAAAAAAAAAATCCAAAATTTCAGAAAAAATTTTATTTGCGTTTTAGCCCTCCAGATTTCAGATTTCTGCATTTTTAGCCCTCAAATAAATTTTTTAAATTACATTTAGGCCCTTAAAGACGTTTCTTTAATATGGTATTTTTTCGTCATCGAATTTGTGGCGCATTACCTGGGGGAGTCAATACGTCATCCGTGACGGGGTGCTTTTGTGATGATTGGTGCTTTATTTTAATGTTTGTTGGTCTCAATATAATATTTATGCCTTATCTTACTTGTTAAATTATGTGAATTTACTCTTTTGCCCTCAAATTTTGGATTAGTTGCAAACTAGACGTTAAATATTTGAATCAAATTCAATTTAGCCCAGGACTTAATAATTGTATCAATAATATAAAATTGGGCTAGAAATAAACTCCGGCGTGCATGATAAATGACTATTTTGCCCCCTTGGGAGTTAAAGGGCACTACAAGCTCAATATGTGCGACTTTTAATTGGACCCGGGCTAAATCTACCTGTCAATGTTAATATTTACCATTTATTTTCGTTTTCCTCATTAACATATACATATTTTATTACTTTTAAACTATCTCAAAGCACACGTATGAACAAAACTCGGCAATAATTGAATACTAAAATTGAAAAGGAAACGCGATAAAATCACGCAACCGGTCCAACGCCGGGAAAGTGGGTGCCGAGGAAATTCAAATCCATCCCAAACCTTCCCATTTTACAACAAGATTCCCGAACTCATTTTCTTGAGTTACGTGGACCAGGAGTCAATATAAACTAGGGTTTATTTTCTTTTTAAATTTTGATGTATTTTTTGTGTCCCGGCGCACCAACACATCGGGTGGCGACTCCAGTCTTGTTTTCCCTAGTTTAGATTGTTTTTATACAATTCATAATGGCATTAAAAGCCCCGTTATGTAATACTAAATAGGTGATTCATTTAAATTTGTAATAGTAAGTAGGTAATTTATGTTTGTAAATTGTAAATAGGATTTTTGCATTCAATCACCTATTTCACGAGCACCACACGTCTAGATTGGTCCAACCTCGGCCATGGTGAAAAGGGCGCGGTAAGGGCGCGACAATACTATTAATGTATTTTCTTTAAATATTATTCACCGTGATTCTATCTCTACCTCCAATTTGACCATTTTGAATACTTTTCTTGTACCGAATGTCATATAATTTACTTTCTGTTAGCTAACCACACTTTGTGATCTTGACCTTGATATTTATTTTTCTAATAAAAGTTGTATTATACAGGATCCTAAGACTGGAAAGAAAAGTGGGATCAGTCGATCCCAGTTGGATGTCCATTTATAGGAACTTGTTTACACCTACCTCCTTCACCCAATGTGGTTGCCCATAACTAGTTGTGCCAGAGATAGAATCAACTTGGCATTCTCATCTAGATCATATCTTTATCTCGTGTCCATCAATTAGTATCTAATAGTCAGTTAGATCCTATGAAAAATGAATTATTTGATAGGGTGTCATGCCAACTTGGAAAGAAACATGTTATACCATTTCATTTAAGTGCTTCTATTTCATCCCAACCTTTAGAAAATGTACATCCTCATATTTAAGGCTCACCTCATACTCTTACTAAAGGTGGATCTCATTATTTTGTTATTTTTGTTAGTGACTTTTCTCGTTTTACTTGGATTTATTTAATGGAAAGAAGATCTCAAATTTTACAAATTTTTCGTGAATTTAAAAATGTGGATAAAATTCAATTTTTCAAAGTCATCAAAATTTTTAAGAGATAGATGTGCATTGAATATATTGATGTAAAATTTTTGTCAATTCTTAAAAACGATGGAAAAATTCCTCAAATATCTTGTCTAGGTCAGCTTATTTCAACAAAATAGTCTAGTTTAAAGAAAACATACACATTTTAAACACCACTCAAGCACTTTTGCTTTCTGAAAATATTCCTGAACCATTTTGGGGTAAAGCTGCTCTTTCTATTGTATATACTATAAATCGAGTCACCTTTCCACTTATCCAAAATCAATCTCATTTTGAGTGTTTGCATGGTAAGCCTTTTGAATATCAATCACACAAAATTTTTGGTTGCACTTGATTTTTTGGTTTTTACTTTTGATATTTCCCAAACCTTATTTTGATGATGACATAAGCGCTAAACTATGTAAACAAGCTTTGCAGGTCTGTTACTTGTTCTGCTGGAGACAGGGTGTTCGGACGCAGAACACCGTCCAAACTTCATGTCAAGCTTCTCGGATGCATTCCACTGTCCGAACCAACAGGCAGAAAGCAAGGTTCTTAATGCTTCTCAATGGACTCACACAACTGTCCGAACAAAATCTCTTTGGGACGAACATGACCGTCCGAAACTCCGTTCGGACGATGGAACGGACGCATGCACGGTCATCCGAACGATGTTCTTCACCAACTGCATGGAGATCGGACGATGTATCAGACGCATCCTACTTATCTCGGACGTCCGAAACCTCAACGGCTACTTTTTGTGCATTTATTATTTAGCCGTTAGGAAGTAGTTGCAACCACTATTTGTTGCTCTTATAAATAACTGCTCTACTATTCTGTAAAGATCATCGGCTAAATAATAAATGCCTTAGAAAAGTAGCCGTTGAGGTTTCAAATTGGCTATAGTAGCTATCTGAGTATTAGTGTGCAGCTTAGAGTGCAATTCAATTTTGAGTGGAGTGATAATCTTGTACGAAAGTGAGGTTATGAGTAAAATTCTTGGCTCTTATCGTCAACTAAAAGAGTTTTAGTGTGAGCAAGAATTTCTCTACTTTGTAAAGATTATTGGCTGACCAAGTGTGTGAAGCATTCTAGTGAATTAATACTTCAAGCTTGTTAGCTTGGAAGTATTGGTTTTTAATTTCGTCTCTTTTTACCTCACAGTTTAATTAATTCTATCATATTAATTATTAGTTGAAAAATCTCAATAACCTTAATATTTCTAAAAGTATTTTTAGAAACCTAGATTCACCATGCCTCTTAGGTTGCTTTGGGACCAACAATTGGTATCAGAGTTTGGTATCATTTGTCTCTTATACACATCTAGAAAAGACCTATTATGGCAACCAACAATGCTCTATTTTTTGAGGGTCAATTCGTTACTAGGCCCCCTATGTTTAATAGGGCAAATTTTATTAGTTGGAGAAATAGAATGAAAATATTTTTACAATATATTGAAATTGACTTGTGATATGTTGTTAATGAAGGTCCCTTTGAAGCTACTATCATTGATGATCAACACAAATAAAAGAAGAAAAAAGACAAGGGATGAGCTCATTCCACAAGACAAGGCAAACTTGACATTAAATGCAAAAGCCATGAATATGTTATACAATGCATTGGATGCTAATGAATCAACTAGCGTAAAGGGATGCATTTTCGCTAAAGAAATTTGGGATAAATTTAAGGAAATCCATGAAGGGAGCGACGATGTTCGTGAGCAAAAGAAATCCTTACTTGTTGCCAAGTATGAGTCCTTCAAGATGGAACCACATGAAAATATTGACAAAATGTATTGTAGGTTCAATGACATCATTAAGGATCTTGAAACCTTGGGTAAGGAGTATTCTTTGGGTGAAAAGAATAGAAAAGTTCTAAATACTCTATCCAAAGAATGGGATGCCAAAACAATCGCTATAGAGGAAGCCAAGAATTTAAATTCAATGCCTATTGAATTGCTAATTAACTCTCTTACATCTTATGAATTGAAATTGAAGGGCAAAGTGGTGGATGATGAAGAAATAGCAAGACCAAGAAGGAGCATTGCTCTAAAAACCTCTCAAGAAGAGGATGAAAATGGCTCCATCAATCTAGAAGATGAAGATCTTGATGAAGGAGATCTTGCACTCATCACCAAAGAATTTCTTAAACATTACATCAACAAATGGAGAATGAGAAGATGTGGAGCTACAAATTCAAATAATTTCAAAGGAAAGACTAAGCTAGAAATGAAGAAGAAAAATGAAAAATGCTTTGAATGCGGTCAACTCGGACACTTTGCAAATGAGTGTCCTTCCAAGAAAAAAAAGGAAGGAAGAAAGACTAGATTCAATAACTTTCAAATCACATGAGATGATTGTAACTCCGAAGGAGAAGTCGAAGAAGAAATAGAGTCAGCACAAATGGCCTTTATGGCCATTGGAGATTGTCTGAGATAAATTCTAACTATGACTCCAATGATGAAAATGATCTTGAAGCTTTCATTTTGAAATTGCATGATAGCTTAAAGGAATCATATGCTAGAAATTCATAAGGAGTTAGTTAAGAAATCAAATGCTCTATTGAAGCTAACTCTAAATTCGTGAATGAAAATAATAGGCTATCACAAGAAAATTATGACTTGAAGAAAAGAATGCATGTGAGATCAAAGGTCAAGGAAGAACAAGCCTCCTTGAAGAAAAGATTGGAAGATTTGAATGCTTCTTGACTAGAAAGAAAGAAAATGTTGTTGATTTGAAAAAAAATAGAAATGTATTAATCAACAAAAATTTTATCATATTTAGAAGGGATGACTTATGTTTTGTAAAGTTAAAATCCTCTTTATATGAAAATAAAAATATTATTTGTAGATATTGCCAACAACATGGACATGTCAAGAATATGTGTTATGTCAAAAAAAATGAGAAACTTGGAATGAAAGCTGCATGGATTAATAGCAATTTCACTAACTCAAATGGACCCAAGAAAATGTAGGTACCAAAAGTTATCAATTGATCTATTGTGTAGGTACTTAACATCACCAACAATGCTATTTGGAATGGTTCATAGATAGTGGATGTTCAAGGCACATGACGGGTGATGCTTCTCTCTTCACAAATCTCAAATCCAAAAATAGTGGAAAAGTAACATTTGGAGACAACAATAAAGCAAAATCAATCGGCATTGGTGATGTAGGTAAAAATGGTGAAATCTTGATAAAGAATGTGCTTCTTGTTGATAATTTGAACTATAATTTATTAAGTGTAAGCCAACTTTGTGATAAAAATTTATATGTATTTTTTACCAAGCATGAATGTCTTATCCATGATAAAAATTATATTGTTTTATTTAAGGGCGCTAGGCACAATGATGTTTATGTGATTCATCTTGATAAAATTAGCAATAGCAATGTAAAATGTCTTACCGCTTCCATAGATGATCATTCGTTTTGGCATAAAAGACTTTGTCATTTTAATATGAATTAGTGTGCAAAGCTTCCAAAGAAGGAAGTTTGAAAGGATTACCATGCGAAAGTTTTTGAATGATAAAATTTGTGATAAGGCATGCCAATTTGGTAAACAAGTCAAAGTTTCTTTTAAACCAAGAATTTTGTGTCCACTCATAAACCTTTAGAATTGTTGCATTTAGACTTGTTTGGACCTACTCAACATGTTAGTCTTGGTGGTTGCAAATATGCTTTTGTTATTGTTTATGACTATAACTAGGTACATATTGGGTATTATTTCTTGTTCACAAAAATGAAGCTTCAAAAATTTGTCAAATTGTTTTTCAAAATTCAAAATTTATTGAATTTATAAGAGCATTCGAGAAAGAGTGCTCTTGAGCTAAAGATCCTTTTTAAACAAAACTCCTTATGAACTCCTTTTTTGTAAAAAACCCGTTGTGAGCTATTTTAAAGTTTTTGGTTGCAAATGTTTTGTTTTAAGAATCAAAGAAAATCTTGGTAAATTTGACAAAAAATCGGATGAAGGGATCTTTCTAGGATATTCTAGTGATAAGAAAGCATACCGAGTATACAATAGAAGAAAGCTCTTGAGTGAAAAGTTGTACATGTTACCTTTGATGAAGCTAATGATGTTATCTCAAAGAATTTATGTGAAGATGAAGATATAGGTATTCAAATGGAGCTCGAGAAGCTCACTATCTATGAAGATCATCAAGAGATCACATCAAGCAATGATGTCAACAACCATCAAGTAGATGATGAAGAAGAAAAGAACGAGGACACTCCAAAAGAGCTTCCAAAAGTTTGGAGATTCGTCTCTAGTCACCCTCAAGATTTAATCATAGGTGATCTATCCAATGGGGTAACTACTCGTTCTCATAAACCTTTTGAATAATAATTATGCATTACTTTCTCTCATTGAACCTAAACATGTAGATGTTGCTTTGAATGATGAATCTTGGGTCTTTGCCATGCAAGATGAACTTAGTCAATTTGAGAAAAATAACGTATGGACCTTAGTTGAAAGACCATTTTCTCATCCCGTAATTGGAACAAAATGGGCGTTTAGAAACAAATTATATGACAAAGGTGAAATCATAAGAAACAAAGGTAGACTTGTTGCAAAAGGGTATGCTCAAGAAGAAGGTATTGACTTTGATGAAACCTTTGCACCTGTGGCTAGATTAGAATCCATTCGTATGTTTCTCGCATTTGCATGTTTCAATGATTTCAAATTATTTCAAATGGATGTCAAAAGCGTATTTCTAAATGGTCTTATTAATCAAGAATTTTTCGTTGAACAACCTCCGGACTTTGAAAATAAAAATTGTCCAAATCATGTTTTCAAACTCTCTAAAGCTTTATATGGTTTGAAACAAGCTCCAAGAGTTTGGTATGGAAGATTAAGTGGTTTCTTGATTGAAAATAGATTTAAAAGAGGTGTAGTTGACACCACTCTTTTTACAAAAATAGATTCCAATGGTTTGTTAATTGTTCAAATTTATGTTGATGATATTATTTTTGGAGCAACTAATGAAAACTTGTGCAAGAATTTTTCACATTTAATGCAAAAAGAGTTTGAGATGAGTATGATGGGCAAGTTACAATTTTTTCATGGACTACAAGTTCACCAAACAAAGAAAGGAACGTTTATTACACAAATCAAGTATACAAAGGAGCTACTCAAACGATTCAGAATGGAAGATTGCAAACAAGTTGGTACGCCTATGTGCATTTCAACCAAACTTGATAAAGACGAAGGAGGTAATAGTGTTGATATAAAATACTATAGAGGTATGATCGGAAGGCTACTTTACTTAACAGCTAGTAGACCAGATATTATGTTTGCTGTTTATTTATGTTCTAAATTTCAATCTTGTCCCAAAGAATCGCAAGTCTTAATAGCTGTAAAAAAGATTTTTAGATATTTGAAGGGTACAATGAATTTTGGTCTGTGGTATCCAAAGTCCTCTACATTTGATTTAATTAGTTATTCGATTGACTTTCTTTGGGTGTAAAATTGATAGAAAAAATACCAGTGGTATGTGTCATTTCCTGAAAAATTGTCTTGTGTGTTGGTTTAGAAAAAATAAAATTCTATTTCTCTTTCTATGACTGAAACCGACATAACACATATTCTTGAGGATTGTTGGATTCTACTTCTTGGATGAAACATACTTAAAAGATTTTGGTGTTATACACATTGTATGCCTATAAGGTGTGATAACACTAGTGCAATTAATCTTACAAAAAATCCTGTTATGCACTCTAGAACCGAACACATTGATGTTAAGCACCATTTTATTAGAGATCTTGTTTGTAAAAAGAAAATACGTGTTGATTTCGTGTTTACTTTAGATCAATTGGCTGACATTTTTACAAAACCCTTGGCTCTAGATCATTTTGAGAAAATCTCTCAGAAAATGTTTGGGAATTTTACAGTTCAATTTGGCATAATCTCCTCATTCGGACGCACCCAATCGTCCGAACAACACTCTTTCTCGGATGCTCTCACTCGTCCGAAAACCTCCTATCTACCTCGGACGCTTATCATCATATGAACGTTACTCAATTTTATTCACTAACTCTTTGGAATTCTACCGACCACTTCCCATCGTCCGAAAGAATATCAGACGCATTAGCTCTTCGATCGGCCGTCCGTTCATCAGCTTTTGGACGCTACGCACACCAATCATTCGGACGTCGAAATGGTCTCCCTGCTCTATTAAAACCGACAACTTTCCTCCTTTTCGGACTCACCCTACCAACCGAAACCCTCTCTGGCAAAATTTTTCCCCTCAAAAATTTCTCCAACTTCTTCATTCTCTCCACAAATTGTTTAGAAAATTGTCATTCCCAAGTATTCATCACCATTATTGCACCTAATTCCACCAATCTACCATCTCATTGCATCAAATTCCCACCAACCTTATAAAAAATTAAATTTTTTTTCTTCTTCCTTCTTTCCTTTCATTCACAATGGTCAAATCTCGTGGAGGTTTTTCAACAACAACTCGTGGACAAAAATCAAAAGGGATAGCTCCGGTGCGTGGGGAATCGTCTGCTAATCCTCAAGTCTCATCAAATCCAACCTTACCAAAATTCATCGATGCCAAGGCATCCGAACAGTATACATCTCTTCTTAGCAAATCTATAATCGTTCAACGCCCTGTTTCTCAAAGTCTTTTCGATGAATTTAATCTTTCCCTTGTCAAATCGTGTTTTGAAAAAAAAAATTGGGGTCACTTAGTTCATACTGACTTACCCATTTATCATGACATGGTGCTTCAATTCACAACCAATCTTAGGAAAGGCCCCACTGTTCGCACATTAGTTTCTCGTGTAAACAGCATAAATCTTGAAATTTTCTCCAACATCATCAACACTATTTTTGAATGTGAAGTATCAAATCTGAATGGTTGGTTGTTCTTTCTTATTTCTTTTCCTTAGATAAATGGCCCGCTATTGATACTCGATTTGACATTGACGAGGTCAGAGCTATTTTTAACATCAATTTCAAACAGGCCTCGGAAGCCAAAATCACATTGCTCACTCCTGAACTGAACATTCTGTACACTAAAGTCACGAAAAGACTTTACCAACTGGATGAACATCGTTAGATTTGCTAAGAAGACATGTGTACCTGTGCAATATGGGTCTCTTATACACATCTAGATGTGTATAAGTAATCTCAAGACCACAGATATAAGGCATCAAAGTCGGAACATTTATCTTAGGCTGTCTCTTATACACATCTAGATGGAAAATTTCTCACCAAAGTATTTGATTTCCTTGATGTACCTTTCAGCGGAAATAAACAATTCCCCCCTATTTCAACAAATCTTATATTGAACGAAAAGACCTCCATTTTTTTTAACGATCAATGGTTAACTAATGCAGCTTTTGATATTGAACGTTCAAAATCCCAGGCCTCTACCTCTAGTTTGGCACTTCCCCATTGACATAAATTTGAACAATTAACAAACCATTGGAATCTATTTTTGTAAAAAGAGTGGCTGACACTTATACAAGTCTAGTTCGTGTGAATAACGAAGACAGACACAAATTATAGAGGTCCTTGGATACCACAGACCAAAATTCATTGTACCCTTGAAATATCATTATCAAGTTCATTATGAAATGCCATAATGTAGAACTTGAAGACAATTGGGTGCATACTGATGATAACGACCCTTCCATCAGTATAAGATTGAAAAACGCTCTAAGAAGAAAAATGACTCGACTTAGATTCTTTAATAATATTTATTTTAGTTTTGGCATTTCTCTGAATTTTTCCTTTGACTAGTTGGATTCGCTCTGGGTTTTATCCTTTTATGAATTACTTTATCTCTTTGCACTAATCCTGTTGAATATTTGGGTATATTTGAATTTTATCCTTTTATGAATTTTTGCACTATTCCTGTAAATATTTGCACTTTCTCAAGGGGAGCTTTGTTATGATATCAAAAGGGGGAGTAGTAATTTATATATCTGTTGATTTTACATAATTATTCTATGACTGTTTGTTATCATCAAAAAGGGGGAGATTGATGTTTCCCAAACCTTATTTTATGATGACATAAGCACTAAACTATGTAAACAAGCTTTGCAGACCTGTCTCTTTGGGACGAACATGACCATCCGAAGCTCCGTTCGGACGATGGAATGGACACATGCACGGTCGTCCAAACGATGTTCTTCACCAACTGCATGGAGATCGGACGATGTATCAGACGCATCCTACTTATCTCGGACGTCCGAAACCTCAACGGCTACTTTTTGTGCATTTATTATTTAGCCGTTAGGAAGTAGTTGCAACCACTATTTGTTGCTCTTATAAATAACTGCTCTACTATTCTGTAAAGATCATCTGATACGTTGAATACAAGCCTTAGAAAAGAGCAATTTTAGTACAAATTGGCTATAGAGCTATATTGTATTAGTGTGCAGCTTAGAGTGCAATTCAATAATACCTGTCTCTTATACATTGCTGTAGAGGTGTATAAGAGACAGCACATATTCTTGTGTAATAAGAGACAGATCACAAACGAACGTTAGCTTGGAAGTATTGGTTTCTTTAATTTCCTCTGTATAAGAGACACAGTTTCATTAATTCTATCATATTAATTATTAGTTGAAAAATCTCAATAAGTTTAATATTTCTAAAAGTATTTTTAGAAACCTAATTCACGCTCCTCTTAAGTTGCTTTGGGATCAACAACTTTAACTACATGAACGTACCAAACTTGAGCCTCGTGCTCGCCTTTCTGTTTCATTGGTTTTGATATACAACATAAGGGTTACCGTTGTTTTTGATCCAGTGGCTAAGAATCTTAGGATATCTCGTCGTGTTCTATTTTGGGAACATAGGACATTCTCTAGTATATCTAAATTTCACATTCCTTCATTTAGTTCTCTGCGTATTTTCACATATGAATTAATCAATCTTTTACCAGATGAATTATTTGATGCGAGTGCTTCTAACCTTTTAGACATTTTGACTATGGTCTCTTCTCACATACTATTCGGTTTTCAGATTCTATTGAGCCTTCTGTTCCACAATCAAGCATTTTTCTTCGCATCGTTTTACTAGGGTAAGGGTCCTTCCTTCTCATTTACTAGATTATTATTGTTATAACCTACTCTTGCTACCATATATGAGCCTAATCTTTTCACAATAGAATTTAATCCTTTATAGAAAGCTATGCAAGATAAATTAGATGCTTTGGCACATACTTATACTTGAGATTTAGTATAAGAACCTTGTGACAAAACCGTCATTGGTTGTAAATGGGTATAGACGATCAAAACTCATTCTAATGGTTCTATTGTGTGCTATAAAGTGCATTTTGTTGCCAAAGGTTACACTCAAGAGTACGGCATCAACTACAAGGTATAAACCTTTGTTCTTGTTGTATGTCTTACATCTGTTCGTGCACTTCTTGCCATCGCTGCTGTTTGTTGTTGGTCTTTTTATCAAATAGATGTCAAAAATGCATTCCTTAATGGTGATTTGGAAGAAGAAGTTTACATACGACCTCCACCAGGTTTTGATCATTAATCTCAAATAGCTCTGTCACTTCCGTCGTGCCTTATATGGACTAAATAAGCTCCCCGTATTTAGTTTGCAAAATTCTGTTATACATTGCTTGGTTTGAGTTTCTCTTCCAACTCTTATGATTTTGCTCTGTTTATTCGGTGACGGTTAATGATATTATCTTATTACTTCCCTATGTTGATGATATGGTTATCACTGAGGATGATATCCCTGGTATCTAACAACTCAAGCAATCTTTAGTCAATAATTTGAAATTAGGCTATTGGTTCACTCAGCTAGTTTGTTGGGTCTTGAGATATCCTCTAATACTAATGGTTATTACTTGTCTCGGGCTAAATAAGCATCCAATCTCCTAGCTCTTCCTGGTTTGACCGATATTAAGACTGTTTCAACCTCTATTGAACCAAACACTCATCTCACTTTATTGGATGGTTCATTGTTAGATGATCCTACTCGCTACCGTCAATTAGTTAGCAGTCTTGTCTAGTTGACAGTCACTCGCCTTGATATTGCTTATGGATGTCTATATTGTTAGTCAGTTTATGAGTGAACCTCACTGTACCAATTATGCAACCAGTTCTTTGTATTTTTCGCTACGTCAAAGGCATTATGTTCTATTGCTTAGATTTTTCTGCGCATTCTTCACTTGAATTACGTGCATACTTTGACGCTTATTGGACAGGGACTTTTACTAATCAGCGATCTACTATAGGATTTTGTTTTTTCTTAGGAGACATTTTGATCTCTTGGCATAGCAAGAAATAGTTTGTAACTGCTCGTTCCAATTCTAAAGTTGAATATCGTGTTTTTAGGGCTAGCAATTTCTCATACAATCTAATAACACGACATGAAATTAATAGGTTATGACATGATCTGAGTTATATCGGGTCATATTCGATCAACCCGTTTATGATACGAAGGTAAACGGGTCGAATTGGGTCAACTTGTGGATTGACACAATAACCCGTTAAGTTACTGACTAAACAGATTTTGTAGAAGTGTTACATCGATTATAATTTAATATACTATATTTTAATATTCTGAATAACAGTTTTAATATAATATTATTAAATCAAGTATAATAATTATTTTAAATATTATATAATAAATTTCAATAATTTTTATAGTATGTTCTAAATTGCTATGAAAACAAGGTTAGTATTAATACTTATTTAAATTATTAAAGAATTGAAATTGGAGATTTTAATTCAAATAGATCGCAAGTTGTTTAACTTGTCAAATAGGTTAATACATCTCTGTGAATAGTAAATGGGCTAGACACAAATACGACATCTAAGAAACGGGCCCCACATGACACGACACGAACACAATACGATAAGAAATAGGTTATACTTGACATGACACGATACGATAACCTTACAACTTGACCCATTGACACCCCTATGTGTTTTAGCTGATACTACTTCATAAGAACTAGTTTGGCTTCGTTGGTTACTTGAGGATACGGGTGTCATTCATTACTCTTCCACCACTCTATGTTGTGATAATTGCTTTGCTATATAAATATTCTTATTGCTCACAATGATATTTCATGAACGCACCAAACATATTAAGATTAATAGTCATTTTGTACGTCAACATCTTATACGTGGTGTCTTGCGACTTTGTTCTATCTCTTGGATCAAGTTGTTGATATTTTCACTAAAGCTCTTACCCTCGACCAATTTCACATTCTCACTTGCAAACTTAAGCTAGTTTCTTCACAACCACCTTGAGTTTCAAACATAAGCTAGTTTCTTCACAACCACCTTGAGTTTCAAACTTAAGCTAGTTTCTTCACAACCACCTTGAGTTTGAGGGGCGTGTTAACACCAAAATTCACTGTAGTGATTGTCTAGATTCATTGTATAATTATATTATTAATTAGTGCCTAGATTTATGTGTAGTAACCTTGATTAGTGTCTAAATTTATGTATAGTTATCTTATTAGTTAGTGTCAAAATTCATTATATAGTCTAAATTTATTATAACTATAAACTTTTAAATATAAACCATTGTATTATTGATTAATAACCACACTATTTCTCCCAAATTTTATTATCATTCTAACAGAATAGACCATTCTTTACCAATAAAAGCAAAATGAAATGATGTACTAAAGTAAATTCTGACAGCATTGGCAGGGACGCAAAAGACACATCTAATCTATAAACATATTTAGATATACTTATGGATAAAAAAGAACAAAATGAAAATGGAAAGTTTTAACAATTAAAGAAACAATCTAGTATGACTTGAGCATTGCACAAATTGTGACCAAATCGTCAAAATTGCATACCATTATATATAATCTCATCATAATTCCAATTAATAATCGAAAGGTTTCATGTGTGAAATGGAGTTCAAAACTAATGATAAGATGTGTATAATTCCCCAGCATAAAATTTTATATTTTCAATTAAACTCGTAAACTTTTGGACATATTATCAAACCAAAAAAGGTACATAGACTTCCAAAAGTTAAATAAAGTAATTGACATACTTGTCTAAACATGCCAAAATCATTTCTAAGATTAAAATGCCACGATACACTTGAAAATACTTAAGAGTTTCCATGTTGATATATTACTAAAAATAACGACATGTTAAATTACACAACAATAGCTCAAGAATTTAGTAATTTTAAAAACACACACACACACAAAAAAATAAAATGAAACTAAAAATGGTTAAGAGTTGAATATTACTCAAACAATGTCCATGTAACTCATATCAATCATGAGTAACTCTGAGAGAATTGATAATTGACAGTAGAGATTAAGAATTGAGACCAGTGGATTAATCATCATGAGCACAACTAGCGCTGCATTATGCCTCACGCAGCCACCAAGATTCTATCTTTATGCCTAAACTTGTATTGTGTAAAACATAAACAAAAGGATTAACTTTTCTTTTTGACAACCTCTATGTTTTCTATTCAGACATTTTGTCAAACAATTAATAGTCACTAAAAACTTTATAATATTTCACAAAAAACCCAGTAGAAAGGCTAAAATTTTCTAGCCAATCACTCACAGTGCAGATTATGGAGAAACACAAAGGTGTAAATGGACATGTCTAGAAATGACCATCATTAGCAGCCATCAGATTTCCTCATAAATCAACTAATCAATTATAAATCATCCTCGTAGGAAATGGATGCTTGAAAGCTCGTGCAAAGGAAAGAACTAAATTTTTTACTTTAGTTAAAACAGAGAAAATAGAAAATAGAAAGAAAATAGGAAAATATAGAACATTTTTTGAAGATAATGAATGCAATACTTTATAAACTGGAAGTTGTGAGTGACTTACAAGAACTGTATTGCAATGCTTTATAAGACCATAGAGTATAATAGCGAATATCAGGGATAGATAAGGAAGGCGTACTTTACAGCAGAAGCAGACTCTTTCTCGAGCCAATGGCTTATCTGTCGAACATTGCATCTAAAAATGGTTGCTGATTGCTTGATGTCACTCCTTAATAGCAGAATCACAGCATTGACAGCAGCCACAGTGAGTATGAAATTGGTTAAATCCATTTGATTCAAGACTGACTACTTTGCTTTGCCAACAAAACCATGTTTTCGTTATTGGAATAATGAGTATTAAGCAATATAAAAAGTAACAAAAGTTAAACCTAATCAGGAAAATATTTGAGGCATCATGAACAACACCTGTATGGTCCCATCTGGAATAAAATAGGTAATGCCATATATAAGAGATAAAAACAACCACTAAATGACTATCATGACAGTCGTTTTAATTAGGTGAGGATATAATTAGTTGATTGCAGCTGTCACAATTAATCCCAACTTGGCTGATGAAATTCTACCAAAAACAACCTCTTGCTATCCCTTTTATGACATAATCACAACTAACCAAGAATATTAGAAGTTCTTGGACTCAAGCATTTAACTCATTAAAAAGTGAATATATAATGAGTGAACTACCGTCATACGGAGAATGTGTAAAACCAAAGGTTACTTATGCTTGTTTTGGCACATTGGTTGGCATATAAATTTCATTGCATTAAACTCCAACCCAACTCTCTCTCTCTAACAAAGGTACTTACCTGTATCACTTCAAATGGGAAAAAACAAAACTTGATCAGAGTACAGCCTACGTCTAAGTTGAAAAACATTGTATATTTGTAAGTCATCTAGATTCTAGATTCAATGATCTTGTTTTCCTTATATTTCTTTTAAAGTTATTAAGTTCACCCCAAAAAAACTAAAACTTCAAACACATACATAGAACAACCAAAATAATAACCATAACATAAATTGCAAATGCACAAAAAAAAAAAAAAGAAAAGGAAAAATGTATAGAGAATTGATATAAAAAAAATCACCATGAAAGAGAAGGACCAAAAAACACAAAAGGAGTCACCCCATTCCTGTTAACCTCTTTTTTCAAATTTTATACTGACCAATCTTAGTGCTACTTGCTAACTTACTAATCCAAGTCAAACATGTATATATCTATACATGTTTGGTGCCGTAAACTAACGTAGCTTTCGTTATGCAGAGAGCTAATACTAATCAAAGGAAAACTTTTTAACTACTTAAAAGTGCAAATGAAAATCATGTTCATCATTTACATCACTATCTTCATCAATATATGCATAAAAAATTTTAAACAAAAAATGAAATAAGAAAATTACTAAATGACAAATAATTTTTTTTACGTGTATGACCGTATACATTGTGCATACATCTAAGTAATTTGAACCCAAAAAACACAAAAAAAGAAAAGAAAAAGAAAACAATGACATTTTGTGAAAAATACCAAAAGGAGATGAAGTAGAGATGGATCAAGTAACATATAAAAGTTGATTATAATTGCGGACTGAACGAAGTTCAAGACTGAGGAAACCTGATATAAGTTGAAAAAGGATAATTGGATGGAATCTAGTCCAAATTCAAAAGATTAATAAAAAAAAGACTTAAAATAACAAAATTATAATATAGATGTTTAAATCAATCATTATAGGAGCAGTAACTTCAAAAATCAAATAAAAAAATTGAAAAGGCCAAAAGTCGGAGAGAATCAACTGAGGAAAGATCCCCCTAATCTATGCCATCAAGCATCTTGAATCTCCAAAGCAGCACCACCACAGCCACCGCAACCACGACCTGATCTTGTTTTCTGAAAAAAAAAATTGTTCTCGTTTCTTTTTTTTTTTCTACATCTATATTTGAGGAGGAAGTGAGGAGGCTGTGGTAGGATAGAGAGTATTCATCCCTAGCATCTACATTTGTATAGATTGAAATCATCTTTTGAAATTGAAAATAGATAGACTTAGATCTTTGGCGGAAGTAGAAGTCAAGTTCCAGTCATATTGTGCCAGATAGGATTAGAAAAAGAATTAGAGAGAGAATGTGTGTTTTGATTTTATTATATTTATATATGATTACATGAGTTATAATTTTCATTATTATAAGAAAAAAATGTCATACATTGAAGATGGACAATTTATATTTTAAAATGAGCATATAAACATGAAGAGTTGGTGAAAGAATAGTGATTTTTCAAAATAACTATTATCTTATAATTTTCACCTAACTATAATATTGTGCGTAAAATAAGGTATGTGGGGAAAGTTTCTACTTCGCTTGATTGTGCATATCTAAGTTGGACTATTGTATCTTGGAGGTGACGCACTACAACATGGTGAATTATTTTAGCTTTTAGTTAATTAATGATGGATATAAAAGAAATAAATCATGTAACATGTGTTATTTTGTAGTAGCTTCTGAATAAATGAGGGTTTTATTTTAATATGTAGTATAGATAGATAGTTAGATATCTAACTCATATATAAAGTACAAAGACAATTTGATGACGTGTCATGTCAAATTTAACGTTTTCTATCAAATAACCTTATTTGTGATTTCTCGATAGCTTTTTGTAACTCATTTTCTCAACTACTTTACATTATACAATTATTTATTATTATTTAATAATATATAAAGTACAAAGACAACTTGATAACATGTCATGTCAAACTGAATGTTTTACCTAAAATAAACTTATTCGTTTTTCCTAAATATCTTTATGTTACTTATTTTCTCAATTACCCTACATTATTCAACTATTATTTTTTTTAATAAATTAAATTTAAAATTCATATGTAACTTCCTTTCTCAATTACTTAACTAATACTAGTTTTGTTGCTCGACCCCGAATTTTCTAAATATTTTGGCATCAAATTTGGAGAATTATACATAATATCAAACATGTATACATATGCCTAAGTTGAATCCTACCAAAACCAAAATTTTCTTTGATAAGTACAAAAATTGTTAGGAGTAATGAGACACTGTACAGAAATACATATTTAATATTAATGAGTAATCTAATCCTATTAAATAGTTCAACAATCCTGTAAACATAGAAAATATATCTATACTAAGTTAAAGTTATACCAAACTCATATTAATATGTAATCTACTCTTATTGTGCTGGTACCAAGCTGATACCAAGCTCAAATTTGCAATCTTATAACTTTACACTTAATCTGCAGTTATGAAATAATAACTTTTAGTACAATTATGATTCCAAGAACAGAACATATAAAAACGTAATTACATACAGGTTTAAATTTTAGATTGAAAAAATCTTCTAATATCAATATATTATGTTGCTGCGAAAACAGGAGACCATATTCAAAAAACATATTTGCGATTAGAGTTCTTTCATAATGCCTACTAGCTACTTGTCAACTTCTTCTGCATACAGCTATACATAAAAGACTGAAATACCTCTCCCAATACGAAGAGAAAAATAGGCTTACATCATATGAATATCCAAAACAAAACTCCCATATAGTTCAAGATATGAACATCTGATTTGCAATACTTTTGATATGGGAAAAAGATTGAAATTAAAACCTAGTAAAGGTCAACCAGCTTCAATAAAAGAAAATATAACATGTTTTACACTGTCTTTAGATTTATAATCAAGAAAATAATGTAGAACTGTAACAAGAAATGGAAGTGTCACATCATCCCCTGCCTTGTTGGCTACTTTCTCATTCAAATAAGCTAAAAATTACTCAGTCAAATATAAACCTAAAAAGTCTCAAATTTCCAGAAAAATCTCAAAATTTATAAAAGCAGACAATTGAAGAAAAAATGAAGCTATGATAAGTTCATAATTGTGCTATATTTTATATGTACAATTAGACATGTTTTTATGTGTTGTAAGCAAGATTTGAGTTATTGTTGAACTTAATTTGGTTATTCTAAGTTTTTGTAGGGTTAAAGTGAAAAAGTGCTGAAAAATATGGGAAAAGATGAAAGAAAATACTTAGTACGGGACATGCACGAATGCACCGCATGAAGCCATTTTAGACACTATTTTGTATTTCAAACATAACTTTTGATCCCAAGCTCTTAATGAGGTGATTTAAGATGAATTGGAAAGATAAGGGATAGAGATACAACTTTTATGTTTTACACTTTTTCAAATTATGAAAGCATCAATGTGAAAATCGAAGTTGAAGGCGGAACACAGTTGAGGAAGCCAACGCACATGCGTTGGAGCTGTGCAGCGCATGTGCGGTGCATCCAGAAGCAGATTTCCAGAAGTGGTTTGCGTGAACATGCGTGCTAAGGTCCCTGCGCATGTGCATGGAGGATGGAATAGGCCAAGACCTCACTGCCTCGCACGCACATGCGCACAAAGACCCTAGCGCATGTGCGTGGAAGGCAGCAGGGTGGCGTAAGTTAGATTCTTGGCACGATTCTTTGCCCGGTTGGACTCTTTTTTACCCGATTTCACGTTCTTATCTGTAGGCATTAATTGTAGCCCTAAATACTCAATATAAATACCCCAAGTAAGGAGAAAAAAGGGATCGACACATTTATTTTCTTTTGGCTAGGGTTTTTAGCAGTAAAAATTCTTCTTTATTCTTTCATGACACTTTGTGCCTAAACCATTTTTTTGGTAAAGGGAATTGAAGCCATGGTTAATTCTACAAAATTGTGAGACTTCTTGTGCTTGAATTGGGTCAATTATATTGAGTATTTAGGCTGTCTCTTATACACATCTAGATGTGTATAAGAGACATTGAATCTTTTGTTTGTCTACTTTTATTTTGAAATTTGAATTGGTATTCGTTCGGTTAATTCTTCAATTAGTGCTTGATATGAAATTTGAATTATCTTTTGTGTCAAGGATCGACTAATGAAATTGTCATGGTGGATATGACTAAAACCAAGACTTTTCTTACATCGAATTTTTTTCAATTATTTTATTGTTTTAATTTTGAGTTCAATAGCACATCTAGAAAAACCCCCTTTTCCATTTAGCACGAAAATTAACTCCGTTCTCTTGTGTAGTAGCGATGTGTATCACCGCTACTACATATCGAGAGTTGTTAATTTTGGGTACCTACGACAGGATTGCAACTTAGGCATATTATTATGTTTGACCAAGCTGCTTTTGTTGAAGCCAAATTTATGCATGCCTCCCTCCTTTACTCCTTTTCTTGGATCATCAATTTAAACAGTTTAAATTTCTCAAATTAGGTAAAAACATTAGGTAAAAAAATTAAGGATAGGTAAAAAATTTAAGGATAACAAAGTTAAAGAAATAAGTTTGACTTAACCTGTTTTTTAAAGCTAAATTATGCATGTATCCTCCCTTCCTCTAATTCTTGGATCCTCAATGTGACCCTAATATCTTCTTCTTTCCCTTCAATAGCCCCCTAGACCTTTACAAATGAATAATAATAATAATAATAAAATATTGCAAATGGATTCTGCAAAAAAAAAAATTAAAGAATCAAATAAAAAATTACAGCTTCAAAATTTTACAAAATCTCCAATGTATTAGAAAATGATTTCAATCTAATACCTTAAAAAATTAGATTAAGAATTTTAGAAAAAATTATTGATGTAAATAAGCCAAAACATGAGAACATGACAAAAACCTTAATTTTTTATCGAAAAAACAAAAATGAAAAAAAATCATCAAATTTTTTTTTTTAAAACAAAAATAAAAAATCCCATAGAAAACACTTATATCAATAATCGAGAAGGGAAAACCATAACTTAAATCTTCCTCACTTCCTAAATCGAAGAAAGACCAAATATTTAGCCTTTCAGCCAAATTTTACAAATGTAAAATAAAACAAAAAAAAATTGAACAAAAAAAAAAACATTTATAGCATATTTTCAAGACTTAAATCTTTAACTTTGCTTAATATATTCCATTCTAGTAGAAAATTTTAGTTAATCATGAACCTCATGTACGGAGATTTGTTCCAGACTACTATACTAATCCCAGTTACCAAAATAATGAACATAACGATAGTATTGAATTGACAATCATTTCCTTCAACACGGTTGTCCATGTTTTATCCATTCTTCACATTGGTAATTTGATTTGCAGATTTTTCTTAGCAATGACAAATTAAATCCTCTAAAATACTAAAAATAGCAAAAAATAGTTATGTTTGCATAGATCCCAATCATATTAAACCAATCCTTTCATATACTTCCAATATCCTTATCCTTTTATATACCAAAATTAAAGCATATTAGCCAAAAAATAAATCCTGTCATATACTCCCAATATCCTACTCTTAATGTAGCAAAAGAAAATCATCAATGAATACATAGGAAGGCTAATATTTTAACATGCAAAAATCAAAATAATAGTGAATCAGATAAGAATTGCTGTAGTGCAGGAGGCCAAGGTCAAAGGACATTGTAACTAACTTCAGAATGGAGAATTAGTTGCAAAATATATTTACTTGTCATTCAAATAAGTTAATAATTTTACAGTAGAAATTACAAAATAATCTGCGCTATTTAAGTATTTGATACGTGAACTTATTACCTTATCCTTTGATTTGATTTTTAAATGACTCTGGTCATTCTAATCTCCTGCATAATATAAAGACGTTGTAAAAAGTGAAAGAGCCATTCGAAAGCTATAAAAGAACATAACAAAATCTTAATTTTTTTTGCTCACCAGTAACCAAATGAACTCATCCAATATAGATGAGTGGTCGCCAAAAACCCCTTTTCCAAGGATAAGGAAAGCAGAAAAATAAATAAAAAAAATTAAATTGAATAAAGGCAACAGAGAGAAATAAACGAATCTAACTGAACAAAAGCAATAAGAGAGATAGCATACTGCCTTTCAAAATCAGCACTTTCTAGCCATTAGTCGCTTACCAATTCAAAATTTATTTTGTAACTAACAGAATTCAACTTGTCACAATTCTCAAATGTGGGTTCTTCACTTTTCTATTTTGCCAAATTCAAAAAATCCTAAGCACATTTAAAAGGAAAAAAAACTAACATAAAAAGTTAAAAATATTTTAAGAAATAATAAATGTCATACATAAAAGAGTCATCTTCACTTAATTAATCTTGAAGAATTGACACTACTACCTGGGATCAAAATAGCATAGTGAAGTCAAGTCCTTTTGTTTCCCACCTTTCCCGAAAGAGAAAATTGTCATAAAATGTAAGCAGTAAAATTGCAATAAGGGATTTGCCGCATAATTAATTGAATTCATAATTTTTCCATTTAAAATTTAGCAATTAGCAATTTCAGAATTTTGCATTCAAGTAAGGCAATTAGGAGTCAATTAGACTAATTAAACATAAGATTGCAAAAAAAAAAAAAAAAAAAGAGAAAAATAGTAGTATAAGTTAATACCTACTCAAAAAGCATAAAAAAAAAAAAAAACAGTAAACTTAAGAAGCAAAAAACAAAATACTTATTTACCTAATAATTTGTTTTTCCAACTCCTAGACGCTCAATTCCGCTCCTAATTGCCTTACTTGAATGCAAAATTCTGCTAATCCCTACTTTATTGTTAGTTGTAAAGTTTCCAAACTACAACTACCCTAGAAAAATCTCTTAGGACATGGAAAAGGTATACATAATTGTATTAATAAACTAAATCTCTTGATTCATAACAAAGCTAAAAAACTGGCAAAACTTGTAATTAAATGATTTAAGAAACAATTAGGGTCTTCAATTGGTGTCAAACTGGATAGACTGTGTTAAAAAAAAGAAGAAGTTGATGGCATAATTAAACCAAACTCCTTATCAATTTGGAAATGTGTTATTGTAAGGTTTTGGTAATTGGTTTAGTTATTTAAGTAATTTAGTTTCCTAATACAATTATGTTTAGAGTTGTTATTTCTTATTCTAATTAGGTTTCTAAGTTTTTTGGTAGTTACATTTGTTATAGGGTATGTAGTAGGTTTGTTAGTTTATTCAATTGAGAAAATTTGAGTTGAGAGAGTTTAGAATAGAGAGATTCTAGTAGGTCTGGCTCTTATACACATCTAGATGTGTATAAGAGACAGGTTATGAGAGTCCGACTAGCCGTTATTTTGTAACTCCTCCTCTTCTCTCACAAACTTTTTTGTGTTGAATAAATTTATCTTCCGTTGCATATTTTTTTATGATAACAAGTGGTATCAGAGCTCTAGGTTCAAAAGTTTGATACTGAGATATTTGTCAAAAATTGGAGAAAAAGTTTTTGTTGGAGTACTCGAACATCAAAAAATTAGACCACGTGAAGTTGGTCTTGGGGTACTCGTTTGACAATTAGGGTGTAACGAAATTGGCCGTAATTGGACAGAGATCTAAAAAGAGGGATCCTGTCATGATTATTTTTATTAGATGTCTGAGAGAGTGTCTCTTATACACATCTAGATGGAGTTGTATAAGAGACAGAATTAATGTAGTTGAGAAAATGTGTATACCAGTTATCACGAAATTCATGGAGATTGATAAATTGAAAAAAAGTGTACAACGAAGATTTATTAGTCCAGATACGTGGATCGTTTGAAAAATTTTGAAGATGAAGATTAAGTGATCAGGATTAAATCAAATTGACGATGCCAAATTGTGGTAGAAAAAAATTACATGAAAATTTTTGATCGTCTTAATCGTGCATGGCATGGATCTACCCTCATGGAGACAGATCTTTAAGGGAGGCATTGATGGCATAATTAAACCAAACTCCTTATCAATTTGAAAACATATTATTGTTAGATTTTGGTAATTTAGTAATTTAAGTAATATAGTTTCCTAATACTAATTATAAATCCTAACTTATTTTCATTAGGTTTCTAGGTGATTTTGTCTCTTAAATTTGTTACCCTATAAATCTAGATATTGTTTAGTTTATTCAATTGAGAAGAGTTGAGTTGAGAGAGTCTAGAATAGAGAGATTCTAGCCTAATGGTAAGGCTATTATGCCGTGAGTTTATGCGGATCTCAATATGAGAGTCCGATGTGCATTATTTTGTAACTCCTTCCTCTTTTCTCACATATTTTTTTATTTGTTGAATAAATTTATTTTCCACTGCGTGTTTTTTTTGCTAACAGAAGTCACTTGTTTTGTCTGATTAGGATAACCAAAAATACAATACAACAGCTCTTAGACTATAACATAACCAAAAAGCATTAGATTGTCTTTATCATTAAAATCAATAGATAAGTAAATATCATCAGATTTATCCTTTTTCATGCTTAATCATATGAGAAATCAAATTAACCTTCTCATTCAGCGTAAATAGTTTAATTGAATAGCAAAAAATGGGGCTAATATTCACTAAAAAGCTGCAAAAAAAAAAAAAAAAGGCTAGTAGCAATCAGGTTAAAACATATCAGCATAAAAAAATAAAGGAGGACTCACCAGAAAAATATTATATGCAGAGTGGTCTAATTCTCAGACAACAATGCCAAAACATGACTCTCGGAATTTCACAAAACAATAAATAATCAAATAAATAGTAAAATTCATGTCTTTTTAAGTTTATACTGATAAAATTAGGAGGGTTTCGTTTAAATTTTCCCCTTCAAAAAAAGACAAGAAAAATTTTTAAAAAAATAAAAGCTAGGGCTTGGGGGGAAGAACAGGTGAGGTCGATGAACAATATTTCGAATTCAGAAAAACAAAAGATTAAACGAGGACAATCCTTAATTTTTATGTGTATAAACTTGTCTCTTATACACATCTAGATGTGTTTAAGAGATGCCTTCCTCATTTCCTTCTCTTCTTAGATCCTTTATTTAAGTCTAATATTTTCTTGAATTCCTAAAAATTCAAAGAAAACCAGAATTTTAGCCTCCCAAATATTTGCAAATAAAATAAAAAAATGATTGAGAAAAAAAATTCAAGGAAGAAAAGTTCACATGCATGACATATTTTAAAGATTTAATCTTTATCTCTGGATTTTTTGCCTCTCAAATCATTATAAATGTTTAAAAAAAAAGGGAGAGAGAGGTTTTACCAAAAATAAAAAATAAAAAAATCACAGGTCTGATCTAATCTTTATATTTGTAAGAGACATTTTTTGTGCGAATATGATTGAGTGTATAAGATTATGTGTGTTTTGCGCGCATGAACAGCGAGAGGAAGAGAATTCTGGAACGAGAGCTGAGGCTTTTGGAACGCAGTCTGTATTTCGAGAGTCGTTCCACTAATACAATCTAATTACCAAATTGCCCTCCACGATATCACAAATGCCGAAAAAGCATACGAGACAAAACACTTTCACTATGTGGAACTCCAGCTTTTAAGATATTAGAGATATCTTTATTTTAATAAATTAAATCTAAAAAGTACTACTTTATTATTGAAATTGCAAAATAATTTTGTAATATAAATACACACACGTAAAGTGTGCCAAGATTACTTCTAACTATATATAAAGTACAAAGACAACTTAATGACGTGTGTCAAATTTAATATTTTCTCTAAAAGACTCTTATTTGTTTTCCCTAATATCTTTATATAACTTATTTTCTCAACTACTTTACGTTATCCAATTATTCATTTCTGTCTAACTATATATAAAGTACAATAACAACTTGATGACGTATCATGTCAAACTTAATATTTTTACTAAAATATATTTATTTGTTTTTCCTAATATCTTTCGGTAACTTATTTTCTCAACTACATTACATTATTCAGCTATTCATTTTTTTAATAAATTAAATTTTAAAATTCTAATGTTACTTCCTTTCTCAACTACGTAACTAATTTATTTTTATTTTAATAAATTAAATCTAAAAAATACTACTTTAATAATAGAATGTGCAATATATTTTGTAATAACATTTTATTGAGATGCATCAATATCTATGTGAATGATTTAACACATTATATCCTTTTACTTATACACATCTAGGAAACGATATAAGAGACTAGTAGAAAGCCTTATATATGGTGGGTCTGGGACAACTAATTCATGTCTGTAGGATAAAACAACTACTCGTAGTAATTGTTAGACTATACCTTTTCTGATAATAGAGTTGTTAGATTGTACTAATTGACAATGAAGTGTAATTAAATTAGTGAGACGCTTTTTGTATGACTATTGATCATGGAGTAGTAGCAGAGTTACATGTACTCCAGTGGGATATGTGTCCTCACTGAACCAATAACAATAGCATATTTGAATAGAAGAATTCTGTGAAATATAATTGCTATTGACTCGGTGCCTCCATTGACCAAAAATAAAATAAAATTTTACTCGTGAATTACTTATAGTTGAAAAGTAAAAATATAAAATATCTTTGATCTTTTAAAAACAAAAAAATTAACATGAAAAATTGTGTAGATAAAGATAAATGAAAAATACTCTACTAAGGATCTAAAAAAATATACTATTATTATTGGTATCCTAGTAAAAAATATTTCTAAATTTGCCCTTAAATTCGAATCATTAGAAGGCGGGAGGAGCAAAATCATTTCACAAAATATATATTTATAAATTGACAGATTGTACTAATTAACTTGCAAACTTGTGAGAATTTTTTGAGCCAAAAAAAAAAAAAAAAAAAAACTTTGATTATTTGCGCGGTTGATTAAAGGATCATTGTCTTATATATTTTGATCATATTGGAGTAAGATAAGTTGGACTTTATTGGCACATTAGTCACTACTCCCAATTGATTTCTCATTAGACATTAGCGATCAATAAGAAGCAAATTAGTAAATCAGTCGTCCTACAGACATCCTAGAGTTCCTTGTCACTATGAGGATGGATGGATAGATCCTAGAAAGATCGTTCAATATCCATAAATAAGGTTATTCACTTTTGGACTCTGCGTAATACCGGGCAAGGACTCGTACCACTTTTGAAGTAGTGAAGGATATGCACAGGAATTATTTGTTTCTTTGTAATTTTGTAAGAAAAAAAATTAATTGTACTGCTACCTATTTGAAAATTCCTTCTTCTTTGAAACTCTCTTATTTGTTCTTCTAAAGCTTTCAAGTGACCAGAGTTGGACAGCATGCTGAAAAAGTCTAATCTGACCACCGAAAGCATTCCCACGGGATTCACTATTGAATATTTCACGTTTGCTAGTATTAGACACTGTTCGATATTCACGTGCTCAATAACCAAGAACAAAGAATTTTAGATTTGCACAACACAAAGCATACTAGTACTTGAAATTTGTTGCTATTGGTATTCTAAATGGTTGGATTGATTGGTTTCTTTTTCCTTGAGAAACAATAGAAGAACCTATGTTATTCTTTTTTTTTTTTTTCTAGTTTATGAGTATTTTAGATTTTTGAATGATTAAAAATAATAAAATCTCTCTCTTTTTTATAATCATTTCAATAATTGTTAATATGTACATTACATTAGAGAATCAGTAGCACACTGATACTAGATGTCCTCCTCCATTAACGCAAAATGACTAATCCAAATTTAAAGCAAGCCCAATCTTCTGCATCCTTCAATTGGAAGTCTGCCCACTATGTGCGCACCCAGAAGAATGGACCATAACGGATCGTAACATATTGGACCAAGCCCACTCCAAAGGTTGGACTCTGGTTACACATGTGTTGGAAATGCAAGTGTACTACGGTCAGAAATGATTCAAGTTCAACTAATACAATTACAAAATTAACCTCGGGTCCGTACACTCTTTCCGTGGGTAGAACAAAATGAATCCTTCCAATCTACCAAGGATCTTATATCCTCTTTTTTTTTTTTTTAATTTCACTCCTTAATAAAAGACTAAGGTTCTTCTATTTTTCAACTATATTTAAAGGAATTTTGGTAGTTTATTTGATAGTAGGATAACTCTCTTGTAGACATTTAGATAGTATAGCCGAGACAGAATTAGAATTGAGTTCTGTACTCTCCTCCTTTTCCCGAGTTTATCTTTAAAATATGTCATGCCTGTCTCTAACTCCTCTTTTTTTCTGTCTCCACATAAGTTATCAAGATTTGACAAAAAAATGGATAGTTAGAGTAGCATATATATAATCAATAAAAGAGATGTATATGGATGTGGTTACAAATGTGAGAACACCAAGAGGGTTGACACGAGAGTTCCCTATAAATATAAGTTTACATCAAGGTTCAGCTCTAAGTCTTTATCTATTTACATTGGTCATAGATGAATTTATAAGGTACATACAAGAGAAAATACCATGGTGTATGTTATTTACAGATGACATTGTGTTAATAGATGAAACAAAAGATGGGATTAATGCTAAATTCGAGGTTTGGAGAGAGACACTTGAGGTAAAAGGGTTTAAAATTAGTAGATCAAAAATAAAATATCTAAAATTTAAATTTAGCAAGGGCGCACGTAAGAATGGAATAGGGGTTAGTATCAGAGATCAAGAGATACTCATAAGTGAAAATTTTAAATACTTTTGAATCAATTATTCAGAGTAATTGTGGTATAGATCGATATGTTACACATCGATACAAGGGGGATGGACTAAATGGAGAATGACATTAGTGATATTATGTGACTGCAAAATTCCTTTAAAACTTAAGGGTAAATTTTATAGAACAGTAATTAGGCCAGCGATGCTCTATAGATCTAAGTGTTGGGCAGTGAATCACACACACGAGCAAAAGATGAGAGTAGCAGAAATACAAATGTTAAGATGGATGTGTGGGTATATTAGAATGGACAAGATACAGAATGAGCATATTCATGAGAAGATTGGAGTAGCATTTATTGATGAGAAAATGACAGAAATACGCTTAAGATGATTAGGTCATGTGCTAAGAAGACCAGTAGAAGTGCTTGTCAGGCGAGTAGATTTTAGAGAAAGTAGCAACATAAGAGGGGTTAAAGAAGACTGAAAAAGACTTAATGGGTAACTTATAGGAAAGATATAGCCCATTTAGGAATTGAGGAGGATATGGTCCATGATAGAGCACAATGGCATAGTTAGATTCATGTAGCCAACCCTAGTTAGTGGGGGTTAAGACTTGGTTTGTTTGATTTGATAGTAGAATACTTAAATAGGAAGTGAGATAAAAAATCTTGTGACCTATAAACCCCCCCGAGTCTTAGGTTAAAGTAATCCATTGCAAGAAATCTCTCATTGTCCTTTTTTTCGATTTCTTTCCATTTTGTTTTCCCTGAACAAGTTGATGCATAACAATATTTTTTTTTTCTTAATCATTATCTAGCTATTGATTTTAAGAACACTTTCTATATCTAAATAAAACAAATAATGAATGAACTAATATTTCTTAGCTTCACATTTTGTTTTAAATTTTACTTTTCCATTTATTGTTTTTGTTTAATGCAAGGATAATAACGCATTCACATATTTAGGGATGTTTATCTTGACCTGTCGACTCGAAAAATTCGCTAAACCGATTCATTTTGAATCATAAAAATAGGGTATCAAAAACGATTAACTAAAACTAGGTTAGGTAGCGTGTCGAGTATTGCCATGACTGGGTCGAAAAATTGTGACCCAATGGGTACTCGACCCAGTACATATATAAGGGTAATTATGTAATTTTTCATATTACGACTTTAGATTAATAAATTTGTTTCTCCTCTCTTTCCCATTTATAGGGATATAAATGTAATTAATAGTCATTTTAATTTTTTAAAAAAATTTTACATTGAAAAATGTAATATTGGATTGGAATTGTACCTTGTCATTCGACTCACTTTGACCAGTTACCGATCATGTGGACCGGATAACGAGTTGCTTTGTGCCGACCCAGTATAACCGGATTGAATTAAATAATATTAGACTAGATTGAGTACTTAGTCCATAAACATCCCTACAGATGATATGACATGATATGGATTCGCATCATATATTAAAAGCTCAAAAACAACTTGGTTTAATAATTCTCGGGTGAGTAAAGTTAAACTCATCAGTGATATTCTGTGCATGAAAATTAGGAGTTATAAGTGCATAGATTAATTGATTGGTTTATCGGAAAATAGTTTGATCAAAATTTAGAAATGAATTTTAAAATTATTAATTTGTTTTAATTTCAAATTGAATTCAAAATAGACAGAATTAACGAAATTCGAATCAAAAATTGGTCTTGAATTTGATTAACTACATTCACCAATTAGGCCCATTCATGTTGTACTGAAATCCTCTTATACAGAAATTGAAAAACCTATCTAAAACAAAACCAAACAAGTAATAAAATTATCTATATTTCCATATAATTAAGTCTATATTAGACACGTACACGTGCGTGTTTGCATTAGCATGTAAATATATAATATTATTTGTGTGATTATATATGCACTTTATAAGTAAATTATAATATATGATTGTAAGACCATATTATGTAAAAAAAAAAAAAGTATATTTCCTTAAAAGGAAAAAGTAATGTTGCAAGTTTTTAATTTACACTGATGGCAAGTACTAAAAATTTTCTTTAAAAGATCTTGAATTCGAAACTTTATCAGTATATATTTTTGGCAAGAAGTAGCACTTATGTATAGGACAAAGTCAAGTACCAAATTGAATTTGGAAATTAGTTAATTCCGAATTCAGAACTCAATTCTAATTTCGTAATCGATTTCTAATTTGGAAATTCGGTCAAGCTATTTAATTAATTGAATTCAAATTAACCAATTTTAAAATTTCAATTTAAAAGTGGAAACTATTATGTATTTAATTAAAAATTCGTGCTCATTCTTTTAATGAAAATGGATATCCATTACGGGACAATTGACACTTCAAAATTTGAGGACTCTGTTAAAGATTTTGCAAAGTTTAATAAAAGTCCTCATCTTATAACCCAAGAATTTAGTTAAAATACAATTGCTCATACCATAGAAATTTCAATGTATCTGTCTCATATACACATCTAGATGTGTATAAGTTGTACACTTCACCTCTATATTTATTTATTTATTTAAAAGTGTTATAAAAGTTAAACAAAAATATAAAAAAATGTATGGAATTGCTCTAGAGAGAAAGAGAGAAAAGAAAAATAGAAATTTGCCAGTCTATATTTTTATTTCTTATGTAGTGCATATATTTATAAGAATACAATGATCTATAAGTTACGTAATGTAAATAACGTAACTTCTATCTATAGTTTTCAGATACTTAGATATAGATAGACTTTCATTACAACTTATCAAAATTAAAATACGTGTGTAGACATCCACAACCAATAGAATTTGTAACATCCCCCATGGATGTCTAAAAACTAGATCATGTGCCTCGTTAAAACTTTACTAGGAAAAATTTGGTGGGATAAAAACCTAGTAAAGGAAAAAGAGTACACAAAATTTGTAGTACACTTTTGTATGCTACCTCATTAAAAACCTTGTTTGAAAAACCCATTAGGACAAAATCATAGTCAAGAGAAAAAAACTACAGCGTGTGCTATTACTCCTCCTCATTAGAACTCCACTTAATATCTTGAAGACGGCGCGTTCCGATATTATAAACTATCTTCTCAAGTCTCATATTGATGTTGGTAGCACCTTGGTGAATAAATCAGCTAGATTATCACATGAGCGAATCTTTTGAATATCAATATCACCATTTTTTTAAAGATCATAAGTGTAGAAAAACTTTGGAGAAATGTGTTTTGTTCTATCTCCTTTAATATAACTTCCCTTTAACTAGGCTATGCATACTATATTATGTTCATATAATATTGTTGGCAGTTTCTCTTCTAACGTTAAACCACATAGTTTCTATATGATCCTTGGATTAAAGATTTTAGCCAAGCACATTCTCTACTTGCCTCATGTATTGCAATTAATTCTACATGATTTGAAGAAGAAGCGGCTAAAGTTTATTTTGTTGAACGCCATGATATAGTTGTATCTCCACATGTGAATAAATAACCCGTTTGAAATCAAACTTTATGTGGGTTAGATAAATATCCGGCATTTGCATAGCCAATTAACTATAATTTAGATTCACTTGAATAAAGTAAACTCATATCAATAGTCTCTCAGAGGTAAAGTTTAAATATATGTTTAACATCATTCCAGTGTCTTCATGTTGGAGAAGAACTAAATCTTGCTAACAAACTCACAACAAATGTTATATTAGGTCGTGTATTATTAGCAAAATACATTAATGCTCCTGTAGCACTTAGATATGGTATTTCGGGACCAAGAAGTTCTTCATCATTCTCCTGAGGACAGAAAGGATCCTTTTTTTTCACATCAAGTGATCTTACAACCATTGCGGTACTCAATGGATGTGTTTTATCCACAAAGAATCTCTTTTTCTGTATAAGTTGATTGATGAATGAAAATTTCATGCGTTAAGTATTAAAATTGTAGACCTCTACAAAATTTTGTTTTACCTAGATCTTTCATCTTAAATTATTTCTTTAAACAATTCATTGTATTTTGAAACTTTTCAAGAGTTCCAGTAATATTTATATCATCTACATATGGACAAAAATTATTATAAATTTTGATCTTGTTCTTTTTATAAAAACACATGGGCAAATTGGATCATTCCTTTGTAACCTTCTTTCAAGAGATAATCACTGAGGTGATTATACCGCATACGCCCATATTGCTTTAATCTATACAAGGATTTACGTAGTTTTATTGAACAATTTTTTCAAAAACTTTATATGTGTTAGGCATGTTAAATCCTTCAGGAATTTTTATATAGATTTCTGTATCAAGCGAGCCATATAAATAGGCTGCCACAATATCCATTAGACGTGTTTCAAATTTTTCATGAACTGTCAAACTAATTATGTTTTAATGATAACCAAATCGCACTAACAGTTTGAAAATAAGTGTGTAGAAAAATAGGGAGTTTCTGACGAATGTGTTGTTCACATCTAGATGTGTATAAGAGACAGCATCCTAATGCAAATACGCACGTAATACTTGAAGACAATTCGGACGATGATAATCGTTCGACACAAAAGACCTTCGGACGCCTCCTTGGACATCCGAACGAATACCCTTAGAGACCAGATGCAGAGGCCATGCATTGGACATTTGGATGTAGGTCCAACGGCTAGTTCGTTCGGATGCACACTCACAGCATCGGCCGTCCGAAAGATCAAACGGCTAGTTTCTCAGGTAACACAAAATTGCCGTTAGAGACACTGTCTCTTATACACATCTAGATGTGTATAAGAGACAGGCATCATCAACAATTGAGCATGTTATGAAGAGTAGAACTACACATTTAATACAAACACTTATAAGAGCTATTTGGGAAGAAATAGGCTAAAAATATTGTGGGTTGTATTGATTTGAGTAGTGTAGTTTTCTTGGCTCAACTAGATGGAATTAGTGTGAGCAAAAGTAGACTAGTGAGTGATATTCATATGTAAGAGTGGAGGGGTAATAGTATACAAAAGTGAGGTTGTTGTGTAAAATCCTTTGACTCAACTAAAAAGTTTAGGTGGTGTAAGGGTGAGCCTACTTTGTGTACAAGAAGGTTATTGCCTCACCTTCTTTGAAGAGGCACTACTAGTGGAAATACTCCAAACTTGAGAAGTTTGGGTAGTTTGGTTTGACAATCTCTATCTCTATCTTTATAGTTGTTCTTTAAGCTTTAATTGTTGAATATTTATTATATTCATTTGTGCTTAAGTGTTTATTTGTTGCATTTCCATTAAGCATTTTAAAAAGATTCGTTTTTTTAAACAACCTAATTCGCCTCCCTCTTAAGTTGCTTTCGGGGCCAACAATTGGTATCAGAACATTGGTCTCTTTATTTTGCTTAAATTGTATTAGAGTAAAGATCATGGCAACCAACAATACTTTTTTTTTAGAGGGACATTCTATTTCTAGACCTCCCATGTTTAATGGAATTAATTTTATTTATTGGAGAGATAGAATGAAAATTTTTGTTCAATCTATGGACATTAATTTGTGGTATATTATTTATGAAGGTCCTTTTGAGGCCAATATTGTAGATGAAAATACTCATAAATTAAGGCCTAAGACTAGATTTGAATTAAATACACAAGATAAAGTAAATTTATCTTTAAATGAGGGAAAGCCATAAATCTATTTTGTATAATGCCTTGGATGCAAATAGTTTTCTAAAGTAAAATGTTGCAAATCACAGCATCTAGATATGGGAAGAATTGAAGATTTTCATGAAGGAAATAAGATTAGAGAACAAAAGAAGTCACTTCTTGTGGCTAAATATAAATCCTCCAAAATAGAACCTCATGAGAATATTGACAAGATGTATTATAGGTTCAATGATATTGTAAAGGATTTGGTAGGTTTGGGTAAAGAATATTCCTTGGGTGAAAAGAATAGAAATTTTTTGAATGCTTTACCTAAGGAATGAGAACCTAAATCCATTGCCATAGAAGAGTCTAAAAATTTAAATTATATGCCTATTGATTCATTGATCAATTCTCTAACCTCCTTTGAATTGAAGTTGAGATACAAGGTACAAAATGAGGAGGCAAATGGAAAAAGAAGCATATTGAACTTTAAAGTTTCATCAAAAGGAGATGTGACTCAAGGAAGCCTCACTTCAACAACTTCCAAATCCGCACTTGGGATAATTGAAATTTGGATGGAGAGGTTGAAGAAGAATATGAGGAGGCTCAAATGGCTTTTATGGCAGTTGGCAATAATGAGGTATCCTTTAGTTGTGATTCTTGTGATTATTCATGTGATAATGATGATGATGATGTTGAATAATTTATTTTTAAAATGCATGAATGCTTGAAAGAATCATATGCTAAGAACAAAGAGTTAAAAATTAAAGTTAATGCTTTATTGAGTGCCAACTCAAAACTTGTGCATGAAAATAATTCTTTGACAAAAGAAAATGATGTTTTGAAAAAAAAATTTGTTGAAAAAATCAAGATCATGGAAGAACAAGTTTCATTGAAGAAGATATTAGATGATCTTGATGATATTTTGAAAAAGAAGAAAGAAAATATTTTGAATAGAAAAGAACTAACAGAAATATGTTTTTGAAATAAAAATTTTATCACCTTTAAAAAGGATGATTTATGCTTTGTAAAATCTAAATCTTCTTTTTATGGCAATAAGACATATTATTTGTAATTATTGTCATCAACATGGCTATATAAAGAAAATTTGTTATGTTAAAAGAAATGAAATATTTGGAATAAATTCTATTTAGGTGATTCAGCATGTTACTAACCCAATTGGACCCAAGAAAGTTTGGGTACCAAAAGTTGTTGCTTAACTTTGCATGTAGGTATGCTTGGAAGAGCACCAAAGAATTGAAGATAGATTATCAATGGAGGGTGTTCAAGGCATATGAGCTAAGATGACATTGAAATGGGTAACATCTAAAATTTTATGTTAAGAATGTGCTTTCATTTATCAAGTTGAAGTATGTTCTCTTGAATGTTACTCATCTATGTGATTGAATTTGTTTAGAATGCTAAGAAATATGTATCCCCAATTTTTGTCTATAAAAAGTCACTACATGCAAAAGAAAGGGGGAGCATTTTCTTTTTTAAATGGATTATTTTGCAAGAAATTGCATCACACATGCTTCATTGTTGATGATGCTCTTTGGTAAGGAATGAGCGAAAATTGTTTTGATCCTAATTTTTTGTATGAATTCCCTCATATAAGATTGACCAATATTCTTGAAGTAAGAATTATTTTACATAATTGACTTATTCTCCGTGTACTCATGTGAATTATATTCTTCTTTCAAGGGGGAGAATAAACTTCGGGGGAGCTTAAATTGCATTATTTTTCTTATGTTTTGATGATGGCAAAAGGGAGAGAAATAATGGACAAATTCTCTTGTCTTGTACTTCATATTTTATGGTTGTTTTTTGAATTGTCCAATTGATTTGTCATCATTAAAAAGGGAGAGATTGTTGAACCCCAGTTATGATAATCATATTTTGATGATGTCTCAAAGCACTAACAGTTTGATAACAAGTGTGCAGAAAAAGATTAGAGCTCAAATACGTAAATGATTCAAACTTCTTTTAATTAAGAACATAACCAGTAAAACTCTATGGACGTAGATGATTGTCCGAAAGGAAGACAATTCGGACGATGATAATCGTCCGACACAATAAAGGACCTAAAGCCTCGGATGAAGAATAGCGTTCGATCATACTTCCAGAAGATATTGCATGGACCGGATGCAAGTTCGAACACATTCTCAGACGTCCGAACGAATACCCTCAGAGACCGGATGCAGAGGCCATGCATCGAACGTTCGGAAGGTCCAACGGCTAGTTCGTTCGGACACACACTCACAGCATCTAGATGTCTCTTAAGACCAAATGGCTGGTATTTAAATCAAGAAACACAGAAATAGCCATTAGAGAACCGTTGGAAGTAATTTCTGGGCTTCTATAAATACCCATTATCTGTAATTGAGAAGAAATTGAGAGTAGATCTACTGCATTCAATACAAACACTTATAAGAGCTATTTGGAAAGAAATAGGATAAAAATATTGTGGTTTATATTGGTTTGAGTAGTGTAGTTTTCTTGGATCAACTAGATGGAATTAGTGTGAGCAAAAAGAGACTAGTGAGTGATCTTCAATTGTAAGAGTGGAGGGATAACGGAGTACAAAAGTTTAAGTGCTGTGAGGTTGTTGTGTAAAATCGTTTGGCTTAACTAGAAGGACTTAGTTGGTGCAAGGATAAGCCTACTTTGGGTACAAGAAAGTTATTGCCTCACTTTCTTTGAAGAGGCACTACTAGTGGAAATACTCCAAACTTGAGAAGTTTGGGAGTTTGGTTTGATACTCTCTATCTCTATCTTTATATTTGTTCTTTAAGTTTTAATTGTTGAATATTTATTATATTCATTTGTGTTTAAGTGTTTATTTGTTGCATTTCCATTGAGCACTTTAAAATGGTTTATTTTTTATAACCTAATTCACCCACTCTTAGGTTGCTTTTGGGGCTAACAAAAATATCTAAACGTGATTGCATCCACCACAGGAGAATGTGTTTCTTCATAATCAATGCTGGATCTTTGTGAAAATCCTTGAGCGGCAAGGTGTGCCTTGTATCGCACAATATCATTTTTTCTCATTTCGTTTTCGCACAAATATCCATTTGTACCACATCGACTTTACATCTCAGTAGGTGTTGGACTATAGGTCGAAAGACCCCACGTTTTGAAAGTGAATTTAATTGTACTTAAATTGCATCTTTGCATTTTGACCAATTATCTCTGTGTCAATATTCTTCGATCTATTTAGGTTCTAGATCCTCATTTTTAATCAAATCATCAGTTACTATATTATAAACAAAGTTGTTGTCTACAATAATATCTTTTCGATTCTATCTTTTTTCAGTAGAGACATCACTTATCGAAATCTCTTTATTTTTATTAGATTTAGGTACCTAATCCACTTCTGAGATTCTGTGATTAGTTATGTCTAGAGTCTTTTCGGAAGCACCTGCCTCCATTATATGACTATCTTGAATAATTGCTCATTTTCTCTTTCGAGAATTCTTATCTTTAAAACTAATTAGTCTACCACGCTTTAGGTATAGTTTACTATCATTTACACTGATAGGTTGTTCTATTGGAACTTCAATTCTAATTGGTGCATTTTCAGCTGGTATATGGTCAGTAAATAAGAGAATCTGACAGTTGATTCGCAATATTTTGCAAATGAATTATCTTTTGAACTTCTATTCACATTGTTTTCACGAGAATCAAAGTGCAATAGCGATAATTCATTCCATTCAATTTTTCTATCCAACTGTTTATCTTTTTTCTCTAATGTTGAAAAAATATTTTCATCAAAATCACAATCAGCAAAACGTGCCGTAAATAAATCCCCTGTTAATGGTTTAAAATATTTAATTATAGAGGGGGACTTATATCCAACATATATTCTTAATCTTCTTTAAGGATCCATCTTTGTAAAGTGTGGTGGAGCAATAGGCATGTATACGCACAATAAAAAATTCTTAGATGGGATATATTAGACTCCTGACCAAAACTCAATTATAATAGAGAGAATTTTAAATAATTTGTTGGCTTGACACGTACAAGTGCTGCTGCATGCAAAATAGCGTGTCGCCACACAGAAATAGGTAATTTTGTTCTCATAAGTAATAGTCTAACTATTAATTGGAGGCGACCAAGTAACTATATGAATGATTCTACTAGCCTATTTTGAGTATGAACATGCGCTACAAGATATTCAATCGTTATACCAATTGACATAGAAAAATTATTAAATGTTTGAGATGTAAATTCGCCAACATTATCAAGACGAATTTTATTAATTGCATAATCTAAAAATTGTGCTCTTAATTAAATTATTTGAGCAAGTAATCTCGCAACACTAGGTTGTGAGAAGATAATAAACATACATGAGACCATCTAGTAGATACATATATTAAAATCATAAAATATCTAAACGATTCACATAACGGCTGAATGGGCCCACAGATATCACCCCGAATATGTTTCAAAAATGTTGGAGATTCAATCTCTATTTTAATTGGTGATGGTTTAATAATTAATTTTTCTTGAGAACAAGCATCACAAGAAAATTTACTAAATTGAGGAATCTTTAGGTTTTTCAACAAATGTCCATGTGAATTTATAATTATTCTACACATAATATTGTTCCCGAGATGGCCCAACCGGTCATGCCAAATAATAAAAGTATTTGGATCAATAAACTTTTGGTTTACTGTAACATATATTTAATTGTACTAATATATGTATAAAACAAATCAGAAGAAAAAATAGATTATTTTTTTAAAGCACATTTCTTTCCATATATATTTTTGTGATATATAGATACTCAATATTTTTCTCATTCACAGTGTCAATATGATATCCATTTTGGTAGATATCTTTAAAACTTAATAAATTTCTTTGAAACTTAGCAGAAAATATTGCCTTATTTATAATAAATTTTGTTCCTCCGGATAATAATATAGTGGTTCTTCCGGAACCATCAATTAATTTAGTACTACCCGATATTGTATTAACATTGGCATTACCCTTTATTAAATGAGAAAAACAGTTCTTATTTTTAAGTATCGCATGTGTTGTTGCACTATGTGTATAAGACATAAGTCTTCACTGTCTCTTAAATTTAATGTTTCAATGAGAAATACTCATATTCTTCATAAAAAATTTCCACGAATTAATCAAAATAAATATTGCAACAAAAAAAAAAAGAGAGAAAAAAATTACATTAAAATAAATGTTGCAATTTAAACTTTAAAAAAAAAAAACACTATTGAATAAACCAAAAAAAAAAAACATAATAAACAAAAAAAAAATCTACAATTTTATTCATTCCCAACAATTTACTCATAACTATCAAATGAGCCTGATGCATCCAGATGTGTTGTATCGGTGAGGTCATTGAAATCATTAGCATTATAGTTTGAATCATCAACTTTATTAGTAAAATTTATCATAACACCATCACATTGGTAAGTCATATTTGCTTCCACATTTTTCTCTTTTCCTTTGATAGATGCTTGATAAAGTTTAACAAGATGCTCAACAATACGACAAATACGTGACCAATGTCCTTTCATGCTACATCGATAACACAAATTTTCAGTATTTTTGGTAAAATTATTTTGACCAACTTTTTCTTTTCCTTTCTAATTGTCTTTAGGATTAATCCACTTTTGGTGAAGTATAGATAATTATTACGACAGTTTCCATGGCCATGACCATGTCCAGAGATGTCCACATAAGAGGTTATTCTACGTAGCACTTTATAAGTTATAATCCTTTTTCTTATTGTTTTCTATAGCTATAAGAGACTTTAGCGAATTAAACACTTTCAGACGTATTTGCATTCACGTTAGGGAATGGAGCAGTTCTAGTGGGATAAGATTCATGATTTTTCATCAATAATTTGTTATTTAACTTAGTTACAAGAAGACATGAAATTAGTTGAGAATATTTCGTAAAACTTTTTTTACGATATTGCTGTTGCAAGAGCACATTCGAAGCGTAAAAAGTAGAAAATATATTTTTCATCATATCTTCATCTGTAATATTTTTCCCACATAACTTTAATTGGGAATTAAGTCTAAACATTACTGAGTTATAATCACTTACAGATTTAAAATCTTGCAACCTTAAATACATCCACACATAAAAAGCTTTCGGAAGAATTACTGTTTTCTTATCTTACCGTAAGGTCAAATCGATCTTTCAGACTTTCCTATAGATCTTACAGGATTTTTTATGGTGAGATACTTACATTTTAATCCTTTATGGATGTGATGATGAACGAAAATCATTGATTTTTCCTTGTCCTGGTTGAATGCAGTATTTTCCTTTTTAATAGTGTCTCCAAGACCCATAGAATCTAAATGAATTTCAGCATCCAAAATCCATGAAAGATAATTCTTGCTTGTTATGTTAAGGCCGTAAATTCGAGTTTGGTAAGATTTGATATGATTCAAAATAATAATCGAAATAAACAATAAATAAGTATTGGAATACAAAAATACCTAAATCTTTTCAAGTTTTATTGGATTGATCGTGTTGATAATGTGTTATAAAAGTTAAACAAAAATATAAAAAAAGAATGGAATTGGGAGAGAAAGAGAGAAAAGAAAAATGGAAAATTTGGCAGTCAGTATTTTTATTTCTCATGTAGTGCACATATTTATTAGAGTATAGTGACTCAAAAGTTACGTAATGTAGATAACATAACTTGTATATACAGTTATCAGATACTTAGATGTAAATAGACTTGCACCACAACTTATTAAAATTAAAATACCTGTAGATATCCACAACCAATAAAATTTGTAACAAAAAGAACTTTGTTGAACTTTATTGTGATTTTTTCCATACTCTTTGTAGGTCACTGATACAATTTCTCGCTAAAAAAAGAGGCAGAATCGATTATTTATTTTAAGTTCCCTTCTCAATTCTCATGACTATAACTGTAAACTTATAGTGGCATAAGCAATCAATGCATAGCTATATAATCAAATGGGCTTTAAAAGACTCGGTAGGTAAACAATTTGTTAGTATGGAAAAAAATAAGAATCATCACAATTGTGCTAGGAAAATGATTTAAAAAGTCAAATTCAGAAATACTTATCAAAGTTATTCTAGTTAACAAGATCCTATCGAAGTACCGAACACATATTTTTTTAGATACTTGGTAGAATTTGTCACAGCTTTCAATTTTTTTTAATTTAATGATATATCTGTGACTTTGGACCTGTTTGGATAGCAAATAATGGGCATTATTTGCCAAATAACAATAATTTCTGTTTGGTCAGCAAAGTATTTTTTTCAAATAATATTTCACACTATTCATGTTTGTCTTATTCATTATTCACACAATTTATTATTTACACTATTCATATCATATTAATTATTTATATTTTAAAAAAATATTTAATTAATAATTACGTAAATACTTTTAAGTAACGTGTCTTCGTCAAACGCAGTGTGGTGAGACTAAATGAAGAATATTTACAATTGTCACTTATATAATCAGATTTGGATTAGGATTCGAATCCAGATCTCAGATGGGTCTACAAAAATAGATCTATACCTTGATCCGTCAGGCCTTGTTGGATCTGAATCTTAATAATCTTTTTATAACTTTTAAAATTATATATAGAACTATTACAATTTATCGATTTTTCTCTCTTTTTTTAATTATAAAAAGTATTTATTCATAATTAATATTTATGCATCTATTTTTACTACATTAAGTACAAATTATATGGACAATTTAAGAATATATGTATATATACATATAAAATAATAATAATATACAATAATTTTATTATATATTAAATATTTAATCGGATCCGGATCTTAATCAGGTAGTAACACCAAGATTCAAATCGACCTATGTTATTATAATAACTAAACGGGTCCGGGTCAGATCTAGATAATCAAAATTTGTCTTAAAATTAGACCCAGATAAACGGGTCCGGATCGAGTCAGGTCCGGGTCTAGACCCAACCCATTGACAGGCATATTGCATTGTTGTTTTTAAAATTTTTGATAATAACTGAAGTAGAGCTCCAATTAGACAAGTAAACGGGTCAGATCTAAGCTAAATCTTGTAGATCCATACCTAAATCTGTTTAATATTATTGGATTCGGATCCGAATTTAGATTTTGTCTAAATCTATAAAAGGAGATTCATATCCGAATTCGTTGGACTTTACCGGATCCAAGTATTTATTTATTTTCTCTCAATGGTAAAGATCGGTATATATAAAAATTTTAAATTTTTATAGAGATTTTTTTTGATTGTAAAAAAAGAAGATTTAATTCATATTCGTACATGTATTTTACATTAGAGTAAAAACTATATTGAAAATAAATAAATAAATAAATATATATATATATCAGATCAAAACAACCAGATCCATATCCGATTGGTTTATACATACAAGATATACACATGAATGTAAATCGAATCCAGGTAATCGAATCTGCATATTGCATCTAGATGTGTATAAGAGATTCATTTAACATATTCTTGACGCGATTTATTTATAGGCCTATCTCTAATTGCTCACAAATTATAATGTTATATTTTGTAGAGTAAAATTTAATTTAGAAATGTCAAACAATGTCATTTTTTTGGAATATGTTTTAAAGATTGTCCTGTCGCTTATACACATCTAGACAGACTCAAAATCTAATGAAAAATAAAAATTTAGCCACCGTAAATAGGAAAATTAAGAACGGAATTAAACAAAAAACCATCCATATAGTTATTTAATTAGTTATACAATTATTTTATTTTTAATGGGTCCAACAAATAATAGGTATTCTTTATTTCCAATTCAAATGGTTATTTCAAAATATTATTTTGTATCCAAACAATTATTCTATTTTTACAAAAGTTAATATTATTTTCAAAAATCACTAAAGTTAAAAGACAAATATTGTTTTCCAAATAATACTCCATTATTGATTGTCCAAACTGCATCTTTGTTATTTTGTATAGATACATTAATTAAAATATATCATTTGAATTGAATTTTGTCAAAATTGTAAGTGTATATGTGGCGTTGTGTAAGGTGCTTATGACGTCCGTAAGACTATCGACAACTTGTTGCAATTAAAAAAAACAAAAAAGAAAAAGAGATTAATTGTTGCAATTAATTGGTGGGAGTGGTAAACATATATCTAAACGTGTTGAGATGATGTTGGCCTGGTCTGATAATTACTTGCATTGAATCTGTACTGACGAGTGAGAGTCCGCGGCAATTTAGCAATGAGTTCCATCTACGAAAGAGTACTTTATTATTATATTTTGTCTAGTAAAATAAACATTAATTATCTAAATATATAACCATATTGATTGTGTCACAAGTTAGAGGAATGTTCAGCAATGTATTGGAGGTGGTCGCCTATGGCAATAGTTTGGTAGATTAATGTATCATTGAATAATACAATATTAGTGTAATTTAGGTGGTAAGATACTTTTCTTATGATTTGTTAATTATGAGTTTGAGTTACTAAAGGATAGGAGACAGATCTTCTTTTTTTTTTTTTTTTTTTAAAGAAAAAAATAACAGTCCAACTCCCATCAATATAAATTACATATAAGTGGCTCCGTTGGACAGTTTAGGATAATATATAGAATAATTATTGAAATAAATACTTTGACTCGAATTGAAAGCTTTGATTGACATGATAAAAAATTTATCTTAAAAAAATATTTAGTTTTTGATCTCACCTATAGACCTTGTGGTCAATCAATTAAATTTTTACGGATTATTACATGATAATATGCATGGTTGGTATCGTAAATAATCATAAGCGTGTAATGGTCAAATTAGCAAATTGAAGATCTTTCGTTTCCAGAGTAATATAGGTGAAAAATTTTCATTAATTGGATATCGATCACCAGAAAGGCGGCTAGAACATATTGAATTAATTCATAGAATTAATAGTGATGAGAACATTCCTTTTTTTTTTTTTTTTTTAAATTAATGTAAGATTTAGACATGGGTATATAATGAACAAATAAAAGTAGTATTTCCCAAGAGAGAAACAAACTTAGAATTGTAGACCAGTAACTTGTAGTTGTAAGATGTGTAAAATGCAATGGACTTGTACCTTTGGACCAAATTTTTATAGCTCGGATTAGGGGTGAAATCAGGACCCTAAAGTCAGTAGGGACAAAATAGAGTACTTTAGGGCAAAAATTATGTTAATTATAAATAAAAATACAAATAAATAAATTAAATGTCTTAAAATTTAATTAAATTTTGGTATGTTATAATATTCATTATAGTAATTAGTAAGAATATATTTTTATGATCAATAATTGTTTTGTGATAAAGGGGGAACTAAATAAATTTTAACTTTTAAGGGGTCAATGCTTAGAAAAGACCAATTTAAAAAAAATTTAGGGATGCAATTGAAAGATAATTATAAAATTTTTAAAATTTTCTAGACTATCATGCAATTTTTCCAAAATTGTGGAGGGCAATTGCCCACCCTCAATCCAATGTAGCTTCGCCCTGGCTCGAATACTTTATAAGAATAAAGTATATTTTTTGTAGTATAGTGGCTTTTTCTTTATATATTACAGCAAAAGCTAACAATGGTTTTGCTAAATTAAAAGAATTTTTTTAAACTGGTGCTGAATGGGCACCCATTTAACGTACATAATTAAATTATCATATGAACAAATACATAATACATTTAATTTATTGTCACTTCCTAATTTAACTTTACTTTTCCAAAAGATTAACACTTCCATTAGGAGACAAATTCAAATAAATACAGTATGAGAACATTAACAGAGATAACTCTCGAAATTTTTTGTTCAAACAAAAATTAGGTCCCTTTATAATAAATGAATAAATTGATTCACATTTAAAAATAATTGATTTAAACAAGATTAGTAGTTGTAACTTATACAATTCCTGATGTGTATAATTTGATCAATTAGAGTAATCAATACATTTCTAGGTTTGGAACATAGTGCGCAATTTTACTTATCTAACTAGACTGCTGTGCCATACGAAAATTATCTAGCACAAAAGATGTATAATTGAAGGCAGGGAAAAATGTAATTTTAGCCTCTAAAATTTTGATCGTTGTTTATCTTGATCTTTAAAGTTTTTGACAAAATGTATTTAACTAAATTTTTTATTTTTTACCAATCTAGAATGAATTTAAAAATTCTTTCTAGTATATATGAATTGTATAAAAAAGTCATGTGTATTGCTCATGACTGTTAAATCTAACCTGGGTTATAATACATTCTCAACTGATTTCAAATTTCTTTCCTAACAGACTCTGATCATGATATGTGATGATGAGGGTGATGAAGTATTTCTTGATAATATAGGTGAGAATGATGAAAGGTTTAATTAAGTGTTGATAGTCAGAAGGAAAAAGTAGAAATATAATAAAATGAGTTGAAAGCAGTTGGAAGGTATTAAGAAATCGGTTGGTAGGTATATAACTCAGATTAGATTTAATAGTCACGTGCATTGTACGTGATTTATTCCATCTGCAATTGAAAGAATTTTCATATTTGTCATAAATTAGTAGAAATTAAAAAGTTTAAAAATTATATATGTTTTATCTGGAATTTTGGATACCAAGATAGATCACGACCAAAATATTAAGAGACTAAAATTATATTTTTCTAGTTAAAAGTATATAAGAGTGGTTATTTGTTTATTCTTTTTGGGCGTTTGGAGAGTGTTTAATTCAAAATGTACATCTGTTTATATGGTTGAAGGGAGAACCGTGTAGATTTTCGTACGTGTGCATGTATGCAATTCAGATAGCTGAGTAGTAGTATTACAAAAATTGTAATTTTTAAAATTATATACACTAGTTATAAGAAAAGTTTTTATTTTAATATTTGAGTGCCTAAAAATTAGGAATCGTATCATATCTAAAATTTAGGGAAGTGAACTAAGCATTCTATAGGAGAATATAACTTTTTGGAAGATTACATTCGATAATTTTCCTATTTTTCATTCAAATAATCCGTGCTAATAATGATTGTAGGTACATAGATTTAAAATTATAATCACCCACATGTTTTCAAGGGTTTATTCCACTATGCATCCTTTAACTTGTACATGATTCTTATTTTGCATCTTATACTTATTTTTTGGACATATTGCACCCTTTACTATCAAATTTATCCATTTCAATATAATTTTAATACTATTATAAAAGTTAATTGATCCTTTTTAATCGTGTACACCATGCACTTAAAGTAAAATATTCGTCAATTTTTTTCACACTATTAAAAATTGAACCAAAGTGAGACGAATCTAAGAGTTAGCGGTGCAATGTGTCCTTAATTTAGAATTGAGAGTGCAAAGTGACAATTGATAATAAGTTTGGGAGTGCAAAGTGGAATTTGTCATGACTACTTCTATTGGTGCAATATATCCCTAAACAAGTTTATGGCATATACTTACTTAATATCTATTAACTTTGGTAATGGTGTTCAAAATTGGATTAAAATGGGATAAATATGAAAGTTTAAGATGCAATACGTCCAAAAAATAAATATAGAGTACAAAGTGAAAAACGGATACAAATTAGGGGGTTATCAAAGTAAAATGAGGCATATTTTCCATTTTTCAGGGTATTAGCTGGCTTATACTTCGTTTTAAAATTATTCACGTCCCAATATATCATTGGTGATACTGAATCGGCAATATGTGTATATTGTATGTTTATATACATGTGAATTAATCCATTCATGTATGGAAATATAAATTTATTTAGCTTGTGTTTGGATGGATTGATTTGGAAAATGATTTGAAATCCACGCATTTTTTAAAAGGATTTGTAAGAGTAAAATGAATGAATTTCAAATTTACTCAAGTTAAAAAGTATGAAATAAAGGATTTCAAATAATTTTCTAATTTGAATGAATTTGAAATTCATTTAATTTGGCTTTACAAACCCCACCAATAAATCTTTTCCCAAATTCATTGATCTAAACATAATTTTAGGAAATTGGAACAACTGTTAGTGACGCTCCTATGACTATAAATTTATTTTATTTACTGCTGACACTTATATACATGTAATTTCATTATCTGTAAACTTTAATCCCACGTTTAGTATGTAGGAATGGGTTAGAATGGAAAACCCTTTCCAACTTATTTTTTCCTCTCATGTTTGGTATATGAAATTTAAGTTGGAAAAGTCATTCCACAATGAAAACTCATTTCCACTATAAAGAGACTGGAAACTTATTCCTCAAAAATAGTTGAGGAAAACCCTTTCCAACTTCAATTTAAAAAGAGAAATTTATGGGATGTCAAATTTATCTAATTCTTGTCAAATTTTATTCAATTTTTTAGCTATATAGTTGTAATCTTATTGCTTTATAAATAAATAAGATATTACATAATTAGTTAGATTATATAATTTAATTACTTGAAAGTAAAATAAATTTATTATTCATTTTTAAATTTTTTTTTTCATTAGGGTAAATTGTTAATTGTACAATATAATTATTTGAATGCAGAATATAATTATTTATCATTGAGATAAAATTAGTTAATTATACAATATAATGTTCAAAAGTTTCAAAATTATATTTTTTATTTGCATTCAAATAATTAAGTTGTACAATTTAATTCTTCGAATGTAAAAAGAAAAATATAATTTTTGTAATTTTTTAGTTTAAACGCAAAATACATAAAGATTTTCTTAATTGTAGAAATAATTTATGAATAAAAACATAAATCGAGAAAAGTATTTTATTTAAAATCTATTGTACTTTAACATCTAAAAAAATTATACTAAATATGAAATAAAACACATTCCATTTTGACTTAAATTATCAAATATTAAAGTAAGAATAAGCTTTATTGCCTATTTCGCATAAAAATATATTTTGTTTGGAATAATCTTCCTATTCCAATTCATTTCTGCGTATCAAACGTAAAATTAAAGGGGTGTAACCCTCCACTTGTCTACAAAAGTGTTGGCCTATTTTCCATGTAGTTGGAGAAGATTCTCTTGGGGAATTATCAGGGTAACACTTGGAACAGGCGGTAGCCACAATGGTAGCTAAATTGTCACTATCTAATCCCACTTACTCTACAGTATGTCGATTGATGAGGTATTTATTTCCTGAAAATGAGAGGTAATAATGCTTTGCCCTAAACCGTACTTGACCCTAATTGGAAAACATTATTAATATAAACCGATTTAATAGGTTTAGTTAAATTTTAGAGTTAATAGAATACTTTGCCCCTTAAATTAGGTGAGTAATTATACTTTATCCCCTTAAACTATAGAAATGTATACTTTACCCCCAATTGACACTATTAATCTATTATCAATATTAAAATCATTACGATAATCAAGTTAAATAACTAAAATATCATTGGTATTATAATTTAATTTTTTATGTATTTAACTTTTGATAGTAATGTGATAATTATTTAAAAATAAGCAAACAGAAACTATATAATATTTTAACATAATCTATATCAATTGGTTTTTCGGTCAAATTTTTAAAATTTTTGGATTTCGTTTCATATTATTTCGAATTTGAATATTTAACTATAGTGATAGAACAATTTCAAAATGGGTTTATTTTCTATTGAAAAATTTTCTTTAAAGGTATTGTATGAAAATATTTTTTTCTATAAAATTTTGTGATTTTTTTTTATGTCTTTTAGTATTTTAGACTTTTAATATTTGGTCCAACCTGTGCAAATTGCGTTGTTGGATTATATACATCAACAACAGTTTCTCACATTTTCAGAAACTAAAGTAATTTCAATGTGTTATTATACTTTATTTTTTTCCTAATTCTTTTATAACTATCCAAAATTAATTAAATACATGAAAAGTCAAAATATAATACAAAGTGTATTTCAATGATTTAACTAGATTTTCTTGATATTTTAAAATTTTTGAAGAATGAATAATGTGAATAAGGGACAAAGTGTATATTTCTATAATTTAGGGGATAAATTGTAATTACCACCTAGTTCAAGGGGGCAAAGTGTTATTAACCGTAAATTTTAACAAGAATGAAAGCAAGAAAATGTCCATTATTACATACATACATATTTTGGCATAAAGTTTTTTCATTCTTATGGGTTACTTCAATTCAAACATATATATTATGATACGCCATCGCCTACTTAATGCCCTCACATTATTGGTACTTCAAATTCGTCATCACCAATGTATTATTGGTTCACTACTAATTTGCAACTCTTTTTTTTTTTTTTTTTTATGTGTCTAATTAGAACAAACAACATATGCGTTAGATTAATTATTTATAAGACCACAATTTAACACCACTTGCAACCAATCCACGTAACGAAAATATATTATATCACTAACTTCTAATGTAGATATTTGTTCAAATTTCATATCTTCAAATCTAGTAACAAGTCAGTTATCAGTAATTTTTGAATTTGTGATCTTATATAAACGTACTGTATGTGTAAAAATGTAATATTATGAATTTTCGGCATTTTAATGATTTAATTGTGTTATGTTCTATAACTGGACACAGGTATTTTATGGGAGTCATAGGAACCAATGCAGATATTGAGATTATTTGCTACGTGCGAGAAGTAATCAATGTTTAATTAACTCAAAATTTTGATCATGCTATCCAAATAGTTTTAATTCCTTAAAGTTGTTTGGTTAACCGTGCGAAAATTCTGCGTTGCTAATGCTTGGCTTGCGGAAGCTTTTCGGATACTCAACGGGGCTAGCTAGCATCATGATCAAACTACCAGGTAACCAATTGCATTAAATGAAATGAACCAAATTGGAAGTTTAAAGAAAGTTGCTCATGTGAGGGTTGTATATTTGAAGAACTGGCTGGGAGGAAGCTTGGGGTTGGGGGTTGTTGTTAGTAGATTTTTCATGACAATAGATCTTTTATCTTACTTTCTATGCTAATAATCTGCCTTTTTTCTTTAAGTATTTGACATGTGTATTTTGATATAATAATATTTATATCGGCGAACAATTGTCATTATTATTGAACATTTAAAGGGTGAGATAAGATATTGGTACAAGAAGTTAAATAGGAAATTCATACTGAATTTTCAACTTTGAAAAATATGGTTTTTGGATCTTTTGTTACATTTTTTAGTCTTACATTTATGTTACGCTATGTGATGGTATGATATGTATTTTTAATATAGGAAAATATTAAATGAGTGACAAGTATCACTCCCATCACATAGTGTAATAGAAGTATAACACTAAAAAAATATAATAGAGAACACAATACAGAAAAATACTACAATGATGAAGAAATAAAAAGGGTTGGATGGGAGTAGTCAAAGTTGGTTTGTTGAGGTTTTCCAGGGTTTGTTGATGTGTTGCTTATATGGGTTTCTTGGGAAGGTGAGATAAAAAGGTATGTTATGGTTTTCATTACAAAGACATTTTGGAGAAAACGTTGGCTCTGCAAGGAAAAGAAATTAAATGCTTTAAACATACTGATTGAAAGCTATTCCAAACCTTTCTGTTCAGGATTCATGCCATCCACATAATTAATCTTTGGTACAGGAAGTGTAACCTAGATAAACTAATTAGAGATTAATTTCTTGGAGAATTCTATGATATCATTAGAAATATCATATAATTGTGTTTTAAATTTTGTACTATTTAAACATTCAAAGCACATAATATTATATTATACGTACAAATATTCATAATACAATCATATAATACCTAAATGGAATCATAAATTTTCCTAATTTCTGGCTACTTAATTATCACTATCCAAGTTGAGAACTAAATGATGCAATGAATTAATCAGGAAATTCTCTAAATAATCTCACAGGCTAACTCCTCATCAGTTAAATAGATGCAAATCGACTTGGTAAGCTTCAATTTCAAATTATAATTTTGATTAACAAGTTCTGCACAAGGATGAAAACACCGTTAACTCTCGAATCGAAAGACTTTTTAATTTTAATGCATAATTAGATGCTATAAGTAATTTTTTTGGAGATACCACCACAACATGATGCTAAAGTAATTACTATATCTGTATGAAAATTACTAACCATCTGTAAAAAACCAATATGAATTTTGGTGTAAGTTTTTCTTTTTCCTTTTGAAGATTACAAATGTTTTGAGTTTCTGAATTTGTATGACTCATATATATAAAGCACCTGCAAAATTTGTAGTGAATGGAAGGAAAAATTGTTGACTTAAATAAATTTACGTGCATAAATAATTAAATGTGTATGTTTATATGTTTAGGGAAAAATGAAATTCATCATTAGTGGGGTAAAAAGAAGAAAAAAAAAAATACTTATAGGACGAAATCCATGCGATTCTAGTTTGCTAATGTGACGAGGTAACGGAACCACCCAAGTGACTTCTTGTTTAAGCTGTCAGAAGCCATTTCTTGCCAAATTCTTCTTTCAATTCTGTGGTCATATTTTGCCTACTTATTTAATATATTAACATAACCTTTAGATAACTACAATTAGTTGATAAACTTTTAATTTATTAAGTAGTTGCTCGGGAACTATGGATTAATTAACTAGAAGGTTTCTTCGAAAGACCAAATATTTGAAAGGCAATATATCGTTAAAGATGTTTTTGGGCTTTCGTATGATCTTATAAATAATTAATTTGCACAAGAATGTTTCAATGGACTTAAGCTAGTTGCTTACACGTACAGAGCACGAATCTTAGCCTTCATGAAATGTCATTTTTAATGTTATCGTGGCATAACCAAATTACTGGCCAGGACTTGTGAACTCCAAACTGTTTTAGTAACAAATAAGAATTAATTGATTTCAAATTTTACAAGATTTGATTAAACAAAAAATGATAGATCATGGAAACCTCTCTAATGATCAATGCGGTTAAGAAACTAATCATGATATATATATATTTTGTAAGAAAACGTTCAGTAACATGGTAGGTTACTCTTTACTTTAGGGTCATGACAGACTACCAACACCTTTGTAACTTATAAGGATACTGATTGTTTATAAATAAATAATTGAAAACAACGAAAATCAAACTTACGACATTCATTCGGGCAGACTGCCCAACTTACTATTTGATTCAACCTATATTGGCAACTAATCATGATATTGGTGCATGTACATTTTTAAACCCGAGTTGCTGATTTAGAGTTGTTTAATATGTGAAAAATCCTAATCTTTCTTAGTTTGCCAAAGTTGGGATTTCAACATTGCTCCCCTAACCCCTCGTTTCCTTTCCCGTTTTCCTGCTGTTTAACTTAATCATTTGTTGCATAATTAACCTCAGTGAAATGTTTAACAGTCCATCTTTCTTTCCATTTTGAAAGTGTCAATTGTTGAGGTGAATAATAAAATAAGTTAAAGGGTTATTCCACTTTGTTCCTCCTAATTTTACTTGTTTATCATTTTATACCTCACAATAAAATTTGAGACATATTGTATTTGTCCACATAATAGCACAGATTTCTTCATAATAGTCTCTTATATTTTTAACACAGTTATTAGAATTGTTGGATATTATAGGTTTGTGCATACCACACACATATTTAAAGACGTATTGTATTAGTGGAAATAATCGTGACTAATTCTATTTTGCACCTCCTAACTTAGGATCAATATTCACTTTACACCCGAAGTTCTAAATTTTGGATAAATTACACCTTTTAACTCTTAAATTTATTCTACTTTATGCTTGTCATTGCAATATATACATATGCACATGCGTACATATATTTATTGTCAAGCAACTCAGGATGACTTCTTGATGACTTAATTGCTTCTTTGTTTCCTCTTTTGGGGATGACGATGGTTCTTAAATTATTTAAACGAGCCATCTCTATTTCCAAGTACGAAAATTCCAGTTTCATTGTGTTTGCTTCACCTATTCATGATTAGATACTTCTCATTTTTTTTTTCTTTTAAAGATTGTATTGAAAGAGGTTTAGATTCATAATAAAATTTACATCTATTTCAGGAGTTGGACTAATCTTAGAAATGAGGAAATTTACCAAAATAGATATGGCACCGTCGTCTCAACGTAATATATAATTTGATTCATTAAACCAAAGTCGGTCTTTGTACACATTCCTTTGCGTTCAATTGTTTACACGTTAACTTTCTCATCTTAGCAAGCAAATTTATCCATGTTGAGGCCTGGTTCATTTGAAGCTTAGAACTTCTTGAGAAAAAGAAATAAAACTCCCACAAAATATTTTTCTTATTTTTAGTTTTGAAGAAAAGAAAAGAAGAAGTTAATCAAAACTATGAATTGCCTTATACCTGAATCTAGAGATAACACTTGCCTTAAGAAATCGTCTCTTTTTATCAAGAACTGGAAGCATTTATTTTCAGATTTCTATTTTAAATATATATAACGTTTTTCATTCATATTCTTTAAATTTCAATAATAAAATTTAATTAAAGTCAAAATTATTAACAAATTTACTTGCAAAACTGAATTAAAATAAGTGAATTATGATTGGCATTTCAAATTTTTTTTTGTTTTCAGACTCCAGGATGCAATCTAGTTTATTATATTCTTTATGAATACAAGTCAACTTTACCTGTTGTTATCTAAAGATTACTTGCATTGAACAAAAATTAGTAATTAATACATAACCTAAATTAAGTGATTTATAAATATGCGCATTGCTTAACTGATTAGAAATCAAGCCTTGTCTACAAATATTGTCTAATTATTTAACAAATAATTCAGTTTGGTTTAGTTAATTTGATTAGATGTTTTAATTAAGAATAGTAGTATTAGAGGTGTTGTGATTTTTAAAGTTAGTGACACTACTTATAATGGCCCTAACGACATAGTTTTTATTTTGAGGATGATTACCTAAAAATTAAAAAGTAGGGTTAACCTAAAATTTAAAAATAAAAAATAAACATTTTAAAGAGTCTGTAACTTGTTGATAATATTCCTATTTTCCTTTAATTAAATGGACTGCCATGTATATATCCATTGCAGCTGCTTACAGTTAGATACCGATTTTGCACCCACCGTTGGAGATGTCTTGTTTACTTGATTAATAATGGTGATGTTAATCTATAAGCTATTTTAAGCATCTAAGGGAAGTGTTTGATTTCGTGGGGCATGGAATAATCAGTCAGTTAAGAAATCAATTTTAATACTCATTTCCATTAATCTTTCCATGTTTGTATTTGACTAGCCATCTGCATGAAAGTAGAATATATATGGTAACGATAGACGCCTTCATTGATTTTTCTTTTTCATTGGAATACATGTAACACCTGAATTTATGTTGATGTAGTAGTTAGAAAACAATTATTTGATCAACCCTTAAAGACATGTATGCATAGACTATGCTACATATATTTTTATACACCTGGGGTCTTTGATATTTTTGAAATGGATATATCTATATGAAAAATTCGAAGACCTCGTTAGGTTATTATACTATTAAATTTTAAATTTTTTTATAATATAATAATATGTAATTTGAATATTTGTACACTATAAAATTTAAAATACAATAATATAATATCCAAACAGGATTATAGAATTCTCCTCTATCTCTAAATTTGGCGAAGTTGTTTTTCTTCCTTATCTTCCGAATCCTTTCCCAATTTCCTTTCCTGCTTTTACCTTCTTCCCCATTATTAAGGGTCAATATATTAAGAAGTTTTACGGTCCCGAAATTATTTTGTTATGTTTTAAAATTTGTATAACACAAATTTTTAAAATACAAAGTGTTATATTACACTCTACAAGATTTTATTGGTTCCCTAAAGGAATCACTGAATTTCCCTATCAGATATTTATACATAAACCATACCCCCAATAAGGAAGGAAAACTGATTTTTGTTTTTCTACTTCACCCTTGTTAACAGGCATAAGTTTAAATGGGGTAAGGGTATAAGTATTCAATTTAAGCAAGGTGAACATAGTTTTCCAAACAACAAGAGTTGCAAGTCATCTAACCAATTTAAAGAGTCTTTTATGTTTTAAAACGTGCTCAAATTGAATTAGTATAATTTTCATCATATTTACCTTTCTTCTCTCATTTACCATGGTGAATATTGGTACTTTGATTAAGAGTTCATATTATGAAAATGAAAAACAAATGAACCAACTACTAAGTTAACCAATATATGTGAATGCCATATTATTTGAAAAGGGATTGTATTCAAGTTTAAGTAAAAATAAGTACTGATAAAGGGCTTGCAAGCCCATAATCATTCGAAACTTTCTCATTTCAATAAAACTTGATTTGGTTTTCATCTTTACTTGTCAAAATGAAAATTCTTAAATACTATATACTCACCTTTATGCATCCTAGATAATATTCTAGTTATCGAGATCTATATTTGCATGTAGCAATGCCTACTATTTACACCTGAATATTGGTCTACATTAAAAGTGAAAGGAAAATAAAATCTAAAATAGACTATTATGAAGAAATATTGTGCTATTATGTGGATAAAGTTTTCATTCAAGAACTAACTTTCAGGCATCAATATATCAGGTAATAAACAAATAAAAGGTTAATTAAGTACTTAAGAATGAAGAAACCACGTTTAGGAGTTAAAAATATCAAAATAATTTGGTAATGCAAAGTGGATAATTAGTCATAAATTCAAGGCTATTTGGATCATATCTTGAAAATAAATTAAGAGCTCAATAGGGTAAAAAAGACTTCGTTTGAGAGAACCCTTGTATATTAATTGGGGAGGGCTCTTATAATAGGGTACATGTATTTGGTGAAAAAATGTATCTATATATAAAGATGACTAAAACAAGTTAAGATGACTAGACAAAGACCAGTGATAGGTATTAGAGTTTTGCGAGACAAATGAGATATAACTAAATTTGCACAAAAATTTGAATTCAATGAGTATGGTTAATTAACAACTGGTCTTGAGATTCTTTGATCAATTTTGGTGGGTTATAGATTTTGCCCTCTTTCTTGCAAAAACCAAAAAATAAGAAATGAAAATTCTACCTAGAGAACTATACCACATGCTTTAAATAATTGTAAAATAACCTTCAAACCGCATATAGTTCTTTCATATGACTATAGAATTACCTTAAGAAAATAGACCGAAGACAAGTGAAATGATACCATGATATCATAGCAGCAATTTGTATGCAAGAAGAGAACTAATTAAGATAGGTAGGAATTAATCAAGAAGATAAGTAGCCAATTACAAGACAAGACAAGGTCAGTTTTTCTACAGCTACATATAAGCGCCATTTTGTCGTGTAAAACCAACAAAAGTGACTGCCCATCCACAACTAAACCAACCCACTTTTTGGTGCATATTCTTCTTCTGCTTTTATATCTTTGCAGCCCTACTTCTCTCCTTTGCTCGAAAACAATTCTCACAGTACTTAATCAACAACAGAAAACCAACCTTTTTTAGTCTCTCTTGGCGGCTATATATGGATGAAACAGGAGGAGGAGGTGCCTCTAGTGATGATGCTAGAACTTGTCCTCGAGGCCATTGGAGACCCGCTGAAGATGAAAAACTTAGGCAGCTTGTTGAACAATATGGTCCTCAGAATTGGAATTCTATTGCTGAAAAGCTTCAAGGAAGATCAGGTAAAATTATTTGGATAATAACTGATCAATCTCTTCACGATGAAGATCAGCTTGCATATATTTCAAGATTAGGGTTACAATTTTTTGATCTGACTTACTATCTAAATGATTAATGATGTTTAGATTCTAGCATATAAAGGTTAGAACGTCGGTGCAGGAAAAATTAATCCGTTAGTTAAACGAAAGTTAATTATCCCTTTTTAATTTTCTTTGTTTCTTGGTATTTTTGCTACATGTGCAGGGAAGAGCTGTAGCACTGAGATGGTTTAATCAACTTGATCCAAGGATTAATAGAAGGCCATTTACAGAAGAAGAAGAAGAAAGACTTCTGGCGGCTCATCGGATACATGGTAACAAGTGGGCACTTATATCTAGACTTTTTCCTGGTAGAACAGACAATGCTGTGAAGAATCATTGGCATGTTATTATGGCTAGAAGGCAAAGAGAACAATCCAAGATTTGTGGCAAGAGAAGTTACCATGATGTTGTTAGTGAATCATCAACTTCTCCCCCTTATGGTTTTCGACGAAAAAATTCAAAATCTCAAGAAGATTATAGCTCAAAGTTAAGCTTTGAAACAAGTAGGTTCTATGAATTTGATAGTAATACAATCAAGAATAGAATTTTTTCTGTCTCCACAAGTAGTTCATCTCCTCCCTGGAATTTTATTAGGCCAAGTTTTTCGGATGCAAACAACTCATTTTCAGCTGATTTGATTGTCTTGTCTGGTAGCAAACAATTCAGTTCTAGCTCAAAGAGGCTTCATTGGACCAATCTTTATATCGAAATTATTTAAATTCCTCAACAATTGGTGGCTATGGAAATCTAGTTGGTGCATTCAACCACCTTGGGTATAAAAGGGCAATTCTTAGTCCCTTTGGTTTTCAAAAACTTGGTGATGAAAATGAAGCAAAAGGGATGACTAATAAAGGGCTTGTGATTAATGTTGGTGATAGCTCATGTCCCTTTGGGAAGATTAGGACAAGCATTGAGCAACAAAAGCAGCAGCAAGGAGATAATGAATCCATCCAAAAGGCAGACATTCCTTTCATAGATTTTCTTGGTGTGGGGATCTCTTAAAAACTATTCTTTGGGTATTGCATACTTATGCATGTTATGTTGCCTGTTTTCTTGGTACAAGTTTATGTTAAGTGATTGATTAAGCTTTTGTTTAGTCATTAAGCAATAGTAGTGACCAGTAGTCACCCTTTGATGGCATGTTTCCTTTACAAATTAATGTACTAGTTCTATAAGTTAGATGTATTGACTAACCTTTTTGTTTGATCAGTGAGCAATTAATAGTGTTCTTTTGAAGGCATGTTTTTCACTTTCTTGTGTACAATGTCTAACTTTTTGTTTTTTGAGGGTCAATGCCATCTTGAATTACTGATTAATCCTTGCGTACTATCTCTAAGCAATAGTAATTCTTCTTTCATTTTGCTTCAGACTCTTAAATAATCGATATGACATTGTACAAACTTTGATATTCATTTATGGGTTTGATTGAATATTTGTGGCTCCATTTGGATCGTTAATTAGTTTTTTTTAATTATTTTCCAAATAATTTTTTGCAATTACTTCTTAAACACCTTTTTTTAAATTACTTTTTTTTACTTCATACATATCATATATGAAAAGTTGCTACAGCACTTATCGCAAATAATATTTTGAATAATATACAAAATAATGAGTTTTCAAACTGAACCAGTGCTATTAACCTTTTATAGAAATCCAGTATTCAAAAACTTATGCATTCACACATTTTTCTTATTTTAGTAATAGTGTTTATTATATTGTTTCTGCAATGATGGAAATTAGGAAATTTGTTATTTTGAACTACATTCACAGCATTAGTCACACAGGTACATTATTTATTTGAGTAAATGTAAGCATCATCATGTTAGGAAAGATATAATTGCTTCTTTTGGTTACCTCTTGAAGCTCAAAGTATGGAAGTTTACATGGATATCTCTGTTTGAGTATGAGGATATCATTTTCAACAAGATAGAAATTTGCCAAGTTTCGTAAAACGCAAGAACCCATTGCATACTGTTGAAAGCAATTTGCAACATGCTGTCGATGGTTACAAGATGTTTTTGATTCAACTCCCCAACCATACACAAGTATACAAGAAATATGATATCTTAATTCCCATTACATCTTAAAGAACATGATGTTTTTATTGATCCTGTGCCTCCTTTAGTTATACTAAATATTTTTATGAGAAATTCTATCATCCTGTTAAGTAACCAACGCGTTATATTTTAAAAAATTTTACATTTACAAACTTCCAAACAATGATATTATATATTATATAAATATTTAAAGTTTTATTTTTCCATCTAAAGTATAGATTGTACTAAAGTTAGACTGGGGATTATAAGATCTTCTCTTCATGTAAACATGTCCGGTAAATCCCATTGTCGTAGCTTGTTCCAACCTTAATGATCAATAGCCCCGCTGACAAAGAAAGGTCAGAATACAGATATTAAGTTAGGAATAATTAGTGTTGATTTGTATATTAAAACTATTCAATCTGTTACTACTAATTACCACATTATAATTTCTTCTCAATGTATAAGATAATATATTAATTGTCATTAACATTTTATTATGAATAACTGTTTTTTTATCAACTGATAAATTACAAATATCTTGCCCCACCAAAGGCCACCAAGTACATAATTGCCCATTAACTATGCAACACTAAGAACTAACTCCCTCGGAAACCTACTAGAATGCAAAACAATTACGTTTTGATTTCTTAAAATGCAAAAAAGAAAAAAAAAAAAAAAAAGAAAAAAGAAAAGAAGCCATACTTGACCATTATCTAGGCCTCCAATTTGACCCCTGTGTACCCCTAGCCTGATAATGAAGCTGACTCTTCATCGTGATAAGGCTGTCTCTTAACTGCATGGTTGTCCCCCCAGAGCAAAGAAACAGGACCACTGGTTAGACTGTCTGTTTCCATCACATCTAGATAATCTCCCTTAAAAGATGGTGAACATCGTAAACTCCACCAATGAGTGTGACAGTTAATTGAAATGTTGAACCCTCGGACATGTTTGCGGAATACTTGAGGATTTTTATAACACCATGAAACACTATTAATTCCCTCCTCTGCAAGAAATATACCTTGATCCAACGACTGAGATGAGGCTAGCTGGACGATTCAGATTAATAATAGCTCACCAATCCCTAGTGTATAAGTGGAAATATTCCCGTACCTTGTACGTCCTGAAACTTCTTGGAAGGTTCAACAGAGCCACCATTACTCACTTGAAAACACCATTTAACTTTACATCATATCCTGTCTCCCAACCTTTAATTTGAATTTTAAAAACTCCTTCCAAAATCTACAGTGCCAACTAAATCCCTTCCCGCTACAAGAAAGTCTCTCTGTCTCTACATTGTACAATACTTCCTTTGCTTTAATGGTTAATTCCTCCAAAGGCCAAAATGATAATTTCACATCCCCAAATCAACCATAAGGTGCCACGTAGAATCCACTAACCCTCTCTACCAATCAACAGCTGACACGTGGTGAAGAAGGGGCATAGTAATATTATAATGCCCCTTCTCCCTGACCCCTATATATATCCCTCTTTCCCTCCCTCATATAGGACATAGAGTTTGAGAGGGATCTCAAGAGAAGGATCCCCATATTTACAAGAATGTCACGCTCTCCTTCTTTCCGTCTGTAAAACAAGAACATCTTCCTTACCTATCCTTATTGCTCCATACCCAAAGAAGAAGCCTCATAAAACTTAAAAACTTGTTTGCTTCTCGACCCCCAACAGAGGTTATTATTACTATGCTCTTTCCCCCGCCACATGTTATCTACTGATTGGTGGAAAGGGTTAGTCGATTCCACGTGGCTGCTTCTGGCTGATTTAGGGATGTGAAATTACCATTTTGGCCTCTGAAGGAATTAATTATTATAAGCAGAGGGAATACTCTACAATGTAGGGATAGAGGGACTTTCCTATAGCAGGGAGGGATTTAGTTGGCACTGTACACTTTGGAAGGAGTTTTTAAAATTCAAATTAAAGGCTGGGGGACAGGAAGTGATGTAAAGTTGTGGTCTTTTCAAGGAAGTAACGATGGCTCCCTTGAACCTTCCAGGAAGTTTCAAGATGTACAGGGTATGGGGAATATTTCCATGTGGCCACCAGGAATTGGTGAGCTGTTATTAATCTGGATTGTCCAGTTGGCCTCATCTTAGCCGTTGGATCAAGGTGTATTTCTTGCAGAGAAGGCAATTAACATTGTTTCATGGTGTTAAAAAAATCCAGATTTGAACTTCTCGGGTATTCCTCTTTGTACCAAACATGTCCAAGGGTTCGATAGTTCAGTTAATTATCACACTCAGTGGTGGAGTTTACAATGTTCGCCATCTTTTGATACAGATTACTCTGTCTGTGATACAAACAGGACCACTCTGGTTAGTGGTCTGGATTAATTTGCTTGAGGGAGAAACCAGGTAGTTATTTCCAACCTTATTTGCTACTTTGAGGGTTAATCGCTCTCAGGCTGCACCGGGTACACAGGGGTCAGATAGGAGGCCTGGATAATGGTCAAATAAGGCTATTTTTTTTTTTTGAATTTTTAGGAAATCAAAATGTAATTGTTTTGCAGTCCAATAGGTTTCTAAGGGAGTTAGTTCTTAGAGTTGCATAGTTAGTGGGAATTTATGTACTTGGTGGCACTTGGTGGGCCAGAATATTTGTAATTCATCAGTTGATAAAAAGATAATTTTTCATAATAAAAGTTTATTAAAAATTAATATATTGTCTTGTATATTGAGAAGAAATTGCAATGTGGTAATTAGTAATAACAGAATTGAATAGCTTTAATATACAAATCAACAGTAATTATTCCTAGGTTATCTAGGAATTTGAGTACAAACTGATGGAATCTCATGGGGATCTTGGAGGGATTCTGCATCCTCAGGCTGATCCATATACGCCATGTAGAGAAAAAACTGACCACCCTCAACTCTTTGAGAGTGTTGTAATTCATCAAGAACTAGATATCCATGATGCAGTTCCCCTTAGTCTAAGAGGCCCTGAGTTTCTTCACGTGTATAGGATTTGGCAGTTTTGGTTGATTTAGGAATGTGAAATTACCATTTTGGCCTCAGGAGGAATTAACTGTTGGTAGCAGAAGGAGTACTGTACAATGTAGGGATCTTATACACTCCTGAAGTGGGGAGGGATTTCAGCTGGTTGTAGACTTCGGAACTATTTTTCTAAAATCACAGACAGAGTAATCTTCCTTAAAATATGGCGAACATCGTAAACTCTACTATTGAGTGTGATAGTTAATTGAACTAATCAAATCCTCGGACATATTTATAGTACTTAGGAAGTTGAAATCTAGATTTTTATAACACCATGAAACACCTTGTTAATTCCCTCATGCAACACATCTAGATGTGTATAAGAGACAGGCTTGATACAACCTCGCACCTTTGGTTAATAATAGCTCACCAGTCCTGTTTGCCATGTGGAAATATTCCTCATAACCTGTACATCCTGAAACCTACCGGAAGGTTCAATAGAGTCATATTGCTTCCTTGAAAAGACTGCAACTTTACATCACATCTCCTGTCCCCCAGCCTTTAGAATTTTAGAAATCTCTCCAAAGTCTACAGTGCCAGCTAAATCCCTCCCCACTAGAGGAAAATTCCTCCATCCCTACATTGTACAGTACTCTCTCTGCTTGCAACAGTTAATTACTCTAGAGGCCAAAATGGTAATTTCACATTCCCAAATCAACCAGAAGCTGCCACGTGGAATCTACCAACCTTCTCTATTAATCAATAGCTGACACGTGGCAGGGGAAGGGGCATAGTAATATTATGATGCCCCTTCCCTCTAACCTATATATCCCTCTCTCCCTCTCTCATATAGGGCATAGAGTTTGAGAGGCCTCTTAAGAGACGGATCCCCATATTTACAAGAATGCAATGCTCTCCTTCTTTCCGTCTACAAAATAAGAACATCTTTATTACCTATCCCTATTGCTCTATACCCAAAGAAGAAGAAAAAAAAAAGGTCTCCTCGTCACAGTAATCACCGTATTTTGATATATAATCCTCTCTTCTTCAATTCCTCTTCATTTGAAACCCAGAATCAATGAGTATTTGACCTAACCCATTCTAGCAGCTCTTTAATTTTTCACCCCAATATCCAAGGAGTTAGAAATGCCACAGCTGTGAAGGATTATATATCAAAATACGGTGATTACTGTGACGAGGAGACCTTCACCGGCAACAAACCAAAGGGTGTCAACAAATTATACTCAACTGCTCTCAATGTCGGTAATAAACAAGAAGCCCTAGATATTATTAAAAGTTCTGACCCTAAATCTTTCGTTGCAAACTATGAAAAGATTAATTATCATTTTGATTTTCTTTTTAAACTCCCTCCAGTCCAATACGAAAACTCATTTCCTGTAACCTATCAAATTTGAGATGAATTACAGGAATGGGTCTAGAACAGCATTAAAGAGGCCTAGCGGGACCCCATAGGCCTAATAGCCTTATTCTCGAAGGCCCATCCAGAATGGGCAAAACTTGTTGGGCACGCATGACAAGCTTTCAGCTTAGGATGCCACAATTATTATACTGGACATGATTTGCGTCATCATGATGACGATGCCTATATAACATCATAGATGATATTGCCCTGTAGTACCTGAAGCACTAGAAAGAGTTCATTGGAAGCCAGGCTGGTTCTCCAATTTAAAATACGGCAAGCCCCGCATTATAAATGGCGGGATCCTATTTATTATTCTGTGCAACCCAGGTGACAACAGCTCCTTCAAGGTCTACCTTGAAAAGGAAGACAATAAGGGCCTCAATGACTGGACTACAAAGAATGTCACCTTTATTTTCCTTGAAGAAAGCCTCTTCACCTCCGGTAATTAAACTGCATCACCAGCAACTGAAGCAACACAAGAACTTCAGGGCTATTCTCAATAAGTTCCGCTTTAAAAACCCTTTCAAGATGTACAGTGCCAACTCCTGTCTCTTATACACATAGACCCTTTTTGTTCTTGGATCACGTGGTATCCTGTTCCTAATGAATTACAACACTCACAAAGAGCTGAGAGTGGCCAGTTTCTTCTCTACATAGCGTATATGGATCAGCCCGAGAATCTAGAATCCCTCCAAGATTTTCATGAGATTCCACCCTTTTGTACTTAAATTCCAAGATAACCCAGGAATAATTAGTGTTGATTTCTATATTAAAGTTATTCAATCTGTTATTACTAATTACCACATTGTAATTTCTCCTCAATGTACAAGAAAATATATTAATTTTCAACAAACTTTTATTATGAATAACTGTCTTTTTGTCAACTGATGAATTACAAATATCCTGACCCACCAAGGGCCACCAAGTACATAAATGCCCACTAACTATGCAACTCTAAGAACTAACTCCAATCAGAAATGTGTATTGGAGCTAGGGTCGGTATTTTCATTTCGGGCCTTGGGGGTTATGATTTCATCTACAATCAATCTAGGATTGTAAAAACATCAAGTTGTTTAAAGGTAGATGTGATGGGAATTAAGGTGTTAATTATATCAAAGAAGTTTCCATAACTTAATTGCCTCATTTTCATTTTAAACTTGAGAGCAATGATACATATTTTTTACAAAGGGAAAAATGCAATTTTAGCCCTCAAAATTTGGGTCGTGGTCCATTTTAGTTCCTAAAGTTTCATGCAAAACATATTTAGTCATCAAAATTTCTAATTTCTACTAATTTAGGATAAATCTGAAAATTCTATCAATTAAAAATAGAAAGAGTCACGTATAAAGCCCATGTCTGTTAAATTTCAAGTTCCAAACGTGGACAAATACATGTTTATAAGAGAAAGTTTTGGTCATGGTCTATTTTGCTCTCTAAAGTCTATAAGAGAAAATTCATTTAATCCTACAATGCTGGTGAAATATCTCCCAATTTGGGATCAAGTTATATTTCTTGTCAATGTACAGGCAAAAAAAGTCATGTGCAAAATGCATAGAAAGTGTTATAATATAAATAAGAATAGTAAATGGTTAGACGTTTATAATCGAGGAAAAAGTGAAAATATGGTCAAATTAGTTGAAATTGGTTGGGAAGTGCTATATTCCATGATAGATTTAATAGTAATGGGCAATGCATGTTACTTTTTTCATCGTAATTATAGAATAGATGTGTATCTTAGACAGCTGTTAAATCTCAAACTCCATTCTACCAATTCAAGAGATTTTGAGGACCAAAATAGACTCATGAATTTGTCAAATTTTGAGGGCTAAAATTGTATTTTTTTCATGTTTGGAGTTTGAGATTTAACAGTTACGTGCTTTGCACATGACTTTTTTTGTTTGTAATTGATGAAATTTTTAAAATTAATCCTGAATTGGTAGAAATTAGAAAATTTGAGAACTAAATATATTTTGGCCAAAAATTTGAAGACTAAGATGAACCACAACCAAAATTTTATGAGCTAAAATTACATTTTTTTTCTCTTTTACAAATGGCGAGGTTGTATCAAGCCATGGGATTTTTTGTCCAATGGTACTAAAACCAATTCATGACTCTTTTTTTTTTTTACCAATCGAAAGGAATTATATATGTCAAGCAAGAATTTACAAAGTTTAGGGAGCAACTACTCAGTTACATCTTCCTTGCCTCTTCAAGCTAGCAAGGAAAAGAAGTTGGCCACCAAACTTCATTTACTAAATTCAAGAAAAATCTTGCCAATTTGTGACTAAGACTATTGCTGCTCACTTAACAAACAAAAACACACATTTATAGAAATTATTTATGAGAAACAAAATGTCTTCCAAAGTAACTTGCAATGCAACATCTTTTGTATCTTTCTCTATGATCTTTTTAATCACACCTTGACAGTTTGATTGGACTTCAATGTTATCCAAATGTTTCCTAGCCTTGATGAGCGCCATCCTTACTACTAGTGCTTCCTCTACCATAGGTTTTCTACATTTAAGGTTTGGAATAGCCTAAGAGTAGACCAGCTTCCCTTGACTGTCCCTAGCTACGATGCCTCAAGCAGCTTTCTGTTGATGCAACATTGATTGCTGCATCAACATTCAATTTGATTCATTATCTAGGGATGGTGTCCAACTCTCCTGAAGATTAGGGGTGAAAATAGTGTAGGCATTTGCTTCTCTCTTTTCTTCTTTGCATCCTCTAACTCCAACCATTCCTCTACCGCTTTTTTGCCAATGTGCACACTTTCCTTTACCTTACATGTGAATTGCTTCTCGTTCCTAGCTTTTCGTATTTGCCACAATATGTTAACTGTGAGAATTATATGATCTTTGCCTTCTTTTCTGCTTGATGCTTGCTGTAGTTCCTCTCACCATTGGAGAAATTATGCTTGAATTGCTCCAACCCATCCTAGGTAATTAGAGAGTGTTTCCAAACCTGTTGTGCTTTTCTATAAAAGAAGACACGTGTTCCAATGTTTTTCTTGTTCACCACAACTGTGCACATACCTTCACCTTTTCCACATCTAGTTTTTATAACAGCATTAACTGGTAGGATGTTTTGGAGACATTTCCAAATGGAATTTTGCTTAAGCTTATGTTTCATATTCATGCCCTAAAGAAGTTTCCATACCTTTTCTATTCTCATGTTCCTTTTACTTTCTCCATCCCCTCTTAATCTTTCGCTCCCTTCTTCCCTTCTTCTGGTAGCAAGCAAGTTGACCGCCTAATTTGACAGTGTAACTGCCTGAAGGGAAATGTATCAAGTAATAAGAATCTTTCCTGTTGGTGATACTTAGAGGAATCTGTCTGATGCTAATTTTGTCTTCCTTTACAAAAAGCTCCTTTATGATATCCCAATTCCATTTTCCATTATGAATCAACTATTGTACTGTAGTGCTCCCATGTAGAGACTGTCTCACAGTATACACATCTAGATGTGTATAAGAGACAGACATTAAGGTTTGGGAGGATATGTGGTTACCGGTTTCTTGGCAGTATTTATTGTTCAAAACTTTGCACATCAAGTTGTTTGGTATTGTGATAATCCTCCATATCTGTTTTTCCAGAAGAGCAGAATTAAAATGATGAAAGTCCCTGAATGTCCCCCATCTCCCATTTGTTTTAGACATGTTGTTCCATTTACTCCAATGTATCATTTTCTGCTATTTTTCTGCCTCCCACCAAAATCTTGCAATCATCCCATTTATTTCGTCACATAAAGACTTGGACAATCTAAAACAGGACATAGCAAAAGCTGGTATGGATTGAATAACAGCTTTAACAAGTACCTCTTTACCAGCCAAATTTAACAACTTCCCTTTCCATCCCTCCAACTTGTTTTGCACCCTTTCTCTGATGAAAATAAATATGTACCTCTTGGATTTCCCAATAACCATAGGAAGGCCCAAATACTTGCTTTGTTTAATATGCTTCATGTTATTCAGCTTCTGCATTATCTTTGGAATGTCCTCCCTTTTAGTGTTTTTATAATGAAGAGAACAGAGGATTTTTCAGCATTAATTTCTTGCCCAGAAGCCTTCCCATACATATCAATAATCTCCATCACTTGTGCAGCTTCCACTTCATTAGCTTTACAAAACAGCAATGCATCATCAACAAAGAACAAGTAAGAAATAGTGGGAGAGTATAAGAGCTATTTTGATAGCCTGAAATTATACCATTATGTGACAACTGCTTGAATAAACTAGAAAAACCCTCAACACACATCGGAAAGATAACGAGACAGGGGTCTCCTGTCTAATTCCTCTTATACACATCTAGATGTGTATAAGAGACAGCTCCGTGGTTTGGGTTAATGGCAACACAGTTTAAAATCCAATTTATCCGTAATTGACAACCCATTTTTTTCCATAATTTTAGTCAAAAAAAACCACTCTACTCTATCATATGCCTTAGACATGTCAAGTTTAAGATCCATGATTCCATCCTTGCCATTTCTTTTATTATTAAGGTAATGAACAAATTCATGAGTCGAAGATAATATTGTCTAGAATTTGTATACCTGGGGCAAAGGTTGATTGATTTGCATTGATACAACAAGGTAGAACACACTTAAACCTATTCACAATGATTTTCGTAATAGCTTTATAAAGCACATTACAAAATTGATAGGTATAAAGTGGTTAACACTAGTAGGGGACTGAATCTTATGAGTAAGAGTGATAATGGTTCCATTCACGGACTTTAACATCTTACCGGAGTGAAAAAAACTCTTAATAGCATCACAAACACCATTACCAATAATATGCTAGAAATTTTGGAAGAAAAGAGGGGACAAACCATCTAGACCTAGAGCTTTATTAGGGTGTATGGAAAAGATAGCATTTTTTATTTCTTCCTCAGTGACAGGTCTTGTAAGTTTGAAATTAATTTGTTAGTAATTTCACTGCATATTATTGGTAAATGGTGTCTGTTATCCCTCATCTGAGTCTGAGAGGCAGTGAAAATATTATTGAAGTACTCCATGATCTCTTTTTCCACCTCATTCCTTCTCTGATTCACACTAAGATCCATCTCTTCTCTGAAGGCATGTGATTTTATTCTGCTTCCTTCTATTTGCTACAGAGGCATGGAAAAATGCTGTGTTTTTGTCCCCCTCTTGAAGCCATTTGTTTCTTGCCTTTTGACTCCAAAACATTTCTTCCATCTTATAAGTATTCTCCAGTTGTTTCTTCAGCCCGTTTAATTCCTTCATCTATCCTTGTTCTTGCTCTCCTGCACTTGTTTAATTTCTTGTTTGATCTTACCAATCCGTTCTTTTTGGTTCAGGTTCAGCTTCTTTTTCCATGCCAGTAAGAACATCCTGCATGTTTTGATCTTCTGTTGTACTCTAAAAAATCTGGATCCTGCTTGATTAGTGTTCCAAACTTTTTTGACTACCTCACCCACCTCATTAAACTGTAACCATCTCTTGTCAAAATAGAACCTCTTTTTCCATTTAATCTTCAATGGCCTTGTGTCCAGAAGAAGAATGCTATGGTTAGATGCTTCACAAGAAAGATTGCATAGCAGTCTTTCCAATTATTGCTTACTAAAATCCTGTCTAACCTTTCCCTAATTATCTCTCTATTGCTCCAATTGATGCTCCAAGTCCAAGGTAACCCATCAAGAGATCAGATGTGTATAAGAGACAGCTCATAGTTCTGGAGAGTGGAGTTTAACATTCTCCTTGAGTTGGGAAATTGTCAAGAGGCTCCCAACACCTCGACAATTCCATACCATGACTCTCATTGGGAATTGGGAGCTCTATTCAAGTTGGACTCCACCACCTTTCTATCTTCAGTGACTATATTGCTCTTCAATTTTTGAAAAAACTCTCCTGCTCATCTAACCAATGATCATCCTTATCTAATAACGTCATCTTTCCTTTCCCCTTCTCCTCTGGTAGATTATTCTCTTGAATATCTGCTACAGGTTTTCTCTTTCTCACCTCTCTGATGATTCTTTTCCATATATTTGATTTCCCAAGGAGATTCTTCCTTCTTTCTTAGCATCTTCCTCACTTTCCTTTCCATTTTCTTTTTTCCTTTCTTTTTGAAGTACTTCCATCCTTAGCAATCCTCCATTCTCTGTTTCCTTATCTGGTTGAAGATACTTTACCATTGATCTTGTCTCTTTATCTATCAGCATAGCCTCCCAAACAAATAAATTTTCTTGTTCAAACTTAGTAGCATCCCTAGATTCCTGCTTCCATTAGTTTTGTCTCTTGTCTTTCCATAGAAAATGTTTCACACACTTGAGCTTGAACATTTTCCTCAATAACACTTCTTCTATTCCCTCCGTCCTCTCTTGGTAACGTAGACCTTATTGTATCTTTATTGTTGAAACCCTGACTTCCCATAATCTCCCCCATTCTATTCAGCTTCAAGTCTTCAGCTTTCTCTAGAACCACCTCTTTCTCCTTCAAAACAAGTTGTGAACCTCCTACCCCTGCTTCTATCCCCTTATTCCCATTCTTCATATTAAGATCATCCTTTTTCGTTGAAGGGCTCCTAGGAAATCCACTTCTCCCATTATTCCTATCATCTGGTTGTTCATTGCAATTCTTAAAGCTACGACCAACTTTTCCATAAACATAGCAGAATTCAGGACGATTTTCATATTTGAACTCTAGATGTGTTTAAGAGACAGGCTTGATAGATAATGGTTTTCCATGGAGAGACATCTAGTATCAATGCAAATCTATCTTAGCCAACACTTTAATATGTTTTCCTTCTTTCCCACCTCCTCTGGAATTATTACCTATTTAACATCATGAAATACACCTCTAATCTTTCTTCCCACCCCTACATGTGGGTACAAATGAGGAAAATTCCCATCCACTGGCTAAATGTAGAGGCTGTCTCTTATACACATCTAGATGTGTATAAGAGACAGAATTTGGTAAAACAATTAGGTGGATCTACCTATGACTCTTCGCCCTGTCTAGATGTGTATAAGACATCTAGATGTGTATAAGAGACAGCTTGTAAGTGCATTTGTGAGCAAATTTTTGTAGAGCTTCAACCAGATCTGCTTCCATAGATTCGATTTTAGTGATTTACTGTAGCAGTGAATTTGTTCCTCAAGTGACTAAGTGAGGAATAACCTGACAAATGAAGAGACAGAGACAAAGACGGTAATTTGAAGCCAACACAAGACAAAACAATAGAGCGAGAGTCCCCTACTAGTGTTAACCCTGTCTCTTATAAGATGGAAAGGCTCTAAAGCGATAATGACCAGGCACCAACAATACTATTTGAGTGGGATTTTACTGCCAGAGTTAAATAATGTTAAAACATTAGACTGTAATATAAATTTTGTGAAATCCATAGTGTTTTCATCAATAATTTTTTTGGTCCCATGTTGAATCTTTATTAAAGCGGCTCATAAAACAATGAAGAGTAGAAATTCTATTAGTTTGCGACAAAAAAATAAAACCTTAATTAAAAAAGTTGAGACAAACCGTAGATATGCATATTCCACCAATTCATGTCTCACCATCTAAAACTTTGTTATGTTAGTTTTAAGGTTGGTGTTACAGCAGAGCAAATAATTTCCAGCCAGAGTAATTTTGACATCATTAACAAAATTACCCTCTAAATTTCAAAAGAGAATAACATCCCCAACCCTTTCCTCCCAACTCAGCTTACACTTTATCCAGGCTAATCGTCGCTTCTCTACCACCTCCAAATCCCCCACCTTTGTCAACTATTGGAACCAACATAGATTGAGTGAAAATGGTTACAAAATTTGGGTTGAGAACAAATCTGAGTTTCACTAAAAAAATCATAGTAATGAATTAATGATCATCTAAATAATGGAGACAAGTATAGGGAGGAATAAGTGTGGTGTTCTTTTGGGCATCAATTGCAACCTCGCATGTACAGTGATGGAATGATTGATGAAACAGAGGAATTCTAGAGGGGTTAGGGGCCAAAACTTTTGTAAACTTTGGTTCCTTGGTTTCTCTTATCAGGTTTTTTAGTTAGATTTTGTTGAGCTAGCTGATTAAAGATCTTACCAAACTCACTTACATATCTAGATGTGTATAAGAGACAGATGTATATGTAATATTGGTTTTGATGGGTTACCTTGGACCTGTCTCTTATAAAAATCTAAAGTATGAAGTGATTAGATACAAATACAATCTAAAGGGTTAGATGGGCAGGAGAGATGTCTTAATAAATCTAACCCTTTAGATTGTATTTGTAATGAATAACTTATGTAGATGTTTAATTTAGACAAGATGTGTATAAGAGACAGATATATATGTGCATGTATGTATGTATATATATACATAGGGGAAAGGGCTCGAGGGAGCGAATTAAAATGGTGCAAAAGAGCAAACTACAATGGTGCATGAAGGAAGAGTTGACTGGAAATTAGTTTTCCAAGCAAGGGTAATTTTGTAAAATTTGCCCTTGATAAGCTCATAAATGTTATATATTTTATGTATCATTTACCTCATTTTCAGTGATGAATAATCAAGACCGATTGAGTAATTATGAGCAAACATATTTTATTTTGAGTTTTTTAGGATTTGAGTGAAGAAAGAGTCAAAATTGATCACAAAATTGGAGGAGATTGCAAAATTGGAATTTACATGTACCGATAAGGAGCGATTCTGACATAGTTTGGTAGATTAAGCATAACTTTCTTGTTCGACCTCCAATTGGGGTGATTAAAGATGTTTTGGAAAGCTAAAATACAGAGCTACAACTTTTATGTTTTAAGTTTTACCAAATTTGGCCTGAATTGTGGTCAAATTTGAGGAAGAAATTAAAACTGGTGTTGCTTGTGGCACCCAGACGTAAAAAAAATGCAGCGCCTAGGCACCATTAGATGTTTGGTTTTGGAAGCAGCTCCAGGCGCCAATTGACGAAGAGAAAGATTATAAGTTTGCTTATTTTGTAAGAAAAGTTCTCCTGTGGGCCCGTTTATGTGAAAAATTATGCACTTATCAATTCAGTTCCCCGATACCTTTAAAAATGTCTCTTATAAGTGTTTTGGTAAGAATGGGAAGAAATGATCATAATCATCAGCCATCCTTATTTCTTAGATTTTAATAGTTAGATCAATAATTTAGCTTTTGGGTAGATTTTCTCAAATGCTCAAGTTAGGATTTTGTTCTCTTATCAAGAATTCAAGATTTGATAATCATCAACATTCATTTTTGCAGCAATTACTGAGTTTAATTTATTTTTACGCAATTAAATTTCTGTTCTTATTCCGTTCTTGTTAATTAAGAATGTGTATAAGAGACACCTTTAAATTCTTAATTGACAGATAGTTGAGTAGTTAGAGTTTTATTTCATCGTCTTTAATCACTTTTATAGAGTAGACTAATTTAAATTCTCGCTCTTGATTGAATTCTTGCAAGTAGAGTAGATTAAATTACGGTTTTAATTAATTATGTTCAATTACTTTCCGTAGAGTTAGACTTTTACATTTTTGTCTTTATTTCAATTTCTTGTGATTAAATTTAGTTTAAATTTAGATGAAAACCTCAATTAAATTTCATCTAGCTAGTAAATAGACTTGTGAACTTAGTAATTGTTCTAATAGTTCTTGTGGGAACGATCCTTACTCATCATATATATAAAATCACCTCATATACTTACAAGTGTGTAGGAGTTGATTAGGATAATTAAAATTTTTACAACTTGTTCATTGTTTTCAAAAATCTAATCAATATTCTACCGAACAGCTCTGGATAGAAATCTAGATGTGCTCTGGCAATAATATCAGCCTTATTATAATATAGTATTAATACTTGTAACCATAGCACAGTTGGCATTATGATCATGTATTTTAATTAAGGTTTTATTTTTTTGTCGCAAACTAATTCAATTTAATGAAACTTTGTTCACAAATTCGGAAAATGACGCATGATGGAGTGCATTAAGCATATTGAGCAATATGCTTATGAATAGTAAAAAATTTAATCAGTATTCACTATTCCGACATCATATGCGAGTATTACCAACACATTCAAAGACTTAGTGTCGCATATACGTTAGAATTTACATATTCTTTAGCCTTAATTGCAACTTTTTTTTTCCATGAAGGAAATGCATTGGCACCCAAGAACTCAGGGTATAATGTTACTAATTTTTTTTTTTTGGGACAAAAGACATATATAGTCACTAAACTATTCATAGTCCACTTTTGGCCATTCAATTATTTTTGTTTCAAATTATCGCCTAAGAAAATAATTAACTATCCATATAAGTAGGGGTATTCAAAAATCAATCAAGTTGATTTTGACTCGATTTTGAGTCGAAATCAATTAATTAAGCGACTCCTCGACTCAATTTTGACTTCAACTTCAAAGTCAAATTACCGATCGAATACTGATACATAAATTGATTAATTTGATTGGTTTATCGGTTGAACAAGTCGTTCACCCTTATCAGTTAAATATCGGTCAAATAAGTTGAACAATTATATTCTTTTAATATTTTAATATATATTGTAATAATATATTAATGCATTTGTGTACATAATATTTTAACTATAATATTCTTAATTCTTAATAATTAAATATGTTAATACCTAATAATATTCTTTTTCTTAATATTTAAATATTTTTTCTTTGTATGATTGTTGGAGTTATCAATGTAATATTTCACATTATTATAAAATTTATGCACTTATATGTTAATATAAGTGTACAAATATATTACATGTAACACTTTTTTCAACAATTAATTAAATATATTAGTAATTTTCTTTTAATACATATACATACTAGAGTTAATTAATTTTATACTTTAATATTTTTTGAAATATCTATATATAAATATTCTAATGTTCACATACTAATATTCATCTAACTTAAACTTGTAATAAAAATATATAATGTCTAATTTATATATTTATACTATATAATTTATTAGTTTAACATTTTTATTATTAACAAATATATTAAATGTATTACTAACTTAATTTTAGTACAGATTGAGTTAGCTAATCATATATATTCTTATATACTTATAAGATATCACTTAACGAGGATTAGCTGATTTTATGGGATTTTGTTATGTAAATGGGCTTTGGTAAGTAGTTATGAATTTATGACTTTATAAATTATTTTAATATCTATATGTGATATATATACTAATATACATTCATATGCTAATTTGTAACTTGTATATGTAATTATATATATATATATATATATGTATATGTATATATATACATACATATATGCACATATATATATATATATGCATTTATATTTATATATGTATGTGTACACACACACATACATATATATATATACATACATATATATATAATATGAATTACATTTTAGTGAACACATATATTGTGTTTAACTTTTATAACACGTTATTAGCACAAGACTTTAATCAATTGATATATAACTGGTAGAATATCACAATAAGGGTAGAAATTTAAATCATCACAACCAAGGGATGATTTGATATTGGGTATTCTCTATTATTATATTTAATTTTTATATACCTTTGATTTAATTGTACTACCTCAATATCATTAAAGTTAATTATTGTTTAAATTAGTTTAGATAATCTATTTCCAAATTTGAATTTATAGCACTTGACGTAATAGGCAAAATTTGAATGTGAAAAATACATTTGAAATTTATGGGTCTTGAAGACACCATCAATAAAGAAAATATTCTATGGGTCTTGAAGACACCATCAAGAAGATCTAGATGTATTAAGAGAAGGAAACTAAATCAAGATCTTATAAAATCAATGATTTTCCTTTGACAGGCAATATATCCATAAAGTGTTAAAATTGAGTATTTACTATAAAAGATCCTAGAGATTTATAAAAAAAAAAAAAAAAAATCTTATTTAAAGGATCTAGTAGATCCTTAGAAAATTAACAATATGCATTAATTATTACAAATTCTGATCCAGTTCTGAAGTGAATGCTATCATGTCTGGGTCTATCCATTCCCTGAAGTTAATGCGGTTATGTATAACAATTCCTAAATATAATTGTGGTTATGATTGTAGACGTGACAATGGTCATAGACGAGGGCGTAATAATTACTCATACCACCAGAAGTGGATTAATTTTAAAGAAGAAAAGTGAAAAATAGTAACTAAAATAATCTCACTAGAAAATACTAAAAAATAAATATTATCGTTGTGGCAAGAAAAATGCATTGCTCACGTACCAGTCGTACACCAAAACAAGGAAAAAGTGACTCCACTTACCTCAATATCTCATATTATTCTGTTATTATATTTTTCTTATTGAATGAGAAACATATGAATATATATTTAAATATATCCGAGATATGAGAATTATATCTCGTTCACAGTGTAACCATATATATGATACTAAAAACTAAAATTATCTTTCTCATTGGATAGTGTTAAATTAATGGATGGTTCTGAAAGAATCGCTATATTATTACCTGTAAATGTTTCAAAAAATTTTTTTGTTAAATGACCGAATTTGTTGGATATCGATATCATATTGAGATTTAAATGAAAATAATGATTAAGTATCTTTATATTATAAGAATAGTATAAGAAATTATTTTAGTACAAATCATTTGTACTATACAATTGAAATATATGCTATAGTAAACCAAAAGTTTATTGATTCAAAAAATGCTATTGTTTGGCAAGACCGGTCAGACCATCTCGGGTCAATTATGATGCATAAAATTATTAAAAATTCACATAGACATTTATTGAAGAACCTAAAGATTCTTCAATTCACTGAATTCTCTTGTGTTAATTGATATCCTAATGGAAATTAAACGGGATAATCACCGGTTAAAATAAGGAATTGAATAATGTAAATTTCTAGAACAAATTCATCTTGATATATATTTATGGGCCCAATCACTTGTATTATGGACCAACTAGATATTTTATAATTTTAATAGATGCATCCACTAGATGATCGCACGTGTGCTTATTATCAAATTGCAACATAGAGTTTGCTGGATTGCTAACTCAAATAATTTGATTAAAAGCATGATTTTTAAATTATGCAATTAAGAAAATTTATCTTGACAATGATGGTGAATTTTTATCCCATACATCTAATGATATATATGTATATATGTCAATTGATGTAAATATTGAACTTCCTGAAGTATATGATCATAGTCAAAATGATCTAACAGAATGATTTATTAATTGCCTCCAATTAATAGCTGGATCATTCTTTATGAGAACAAAATTAGTAATTATACATAAGGACATGCAATGTTACATGCATCCGCATTTACACGCATAAGGGCTGTCTCTTATATATGTTAGGTTCTCTAAAATATAAAGAGCATTTACAGAAGCCTAATTTTTATATGTAAATATTTAGTTGTGCGATATAACATTCATAAAAGCTCCATCACAACGCACAAAAATGGGTCCTTAAACAAGATTGAGAATACATATTAGATATCGCTTGCCCTCTATAATAAATATTTTGAAACATTAGTAGGGGAGCATGATTTGTCGATTGTTATTTTGATGAAAAATATTTTCTCAATATTAGAGGAAAAGATAAGTAGGTGGATAGAAAATGAATTGAGAAGAATAAAATTGTGCGATACAAAGCACGCCTTGTTGCACAAGAATTTTCACAAAGATCGGGCATTGATTATGATCTAAAAATATTCTCCACACCTCAATGCAATACTTTCTTCATATCTTATTAGTTTGGCGGTTCATAAAAATTTGAAATGCGTCTAATAGATGTTGTGATAACCAATTTATATGGCTCGCTTGATTAGTATGTGAACATTAGAATATTTATATATAGAGATGTGTATAAGAGACAGGCAATCATGCGTATGTGGTATAATCGCCTTAGTGAGTATGTCTTGAAAGAGGGTTACAAATAACTACTTTATCAATCTCATGTACATAAGAACTGTATAAGAGACTTGTTTATACACTTGTAGATGTTGATGATATAAAAATTATTGGAACTCTTGAAAAGTTTCAAAATATAATGAATTGTTTAAAGAAAGAATTCTAGATGAAAGGCTAGGTAAAACAAAATTTTGTATAGGTTTACAATTTGAGCACTAACGCATGGAATTTTCATTCATCAATTAGCTTATACAGAAAAAGTATTAAAGTGATTCTATATGGATAAAGAACATCAATTGAATATCCTAATGGTTATAAGATCGTTTGAAGTGAAAAAGGATCCTTTCGTCATTGAGTGTTATACATAACCGCTGTCTCTTATACACATCTAGATGTGTATAAGAGACAGACATGTATCTTGCTAATAATATACGACTTGATATAACATTTGCTTTGTAAGTTTGTTAGCATGATTTAGTTTTTCTCCAATACGAAGATATTGGAATGGTGTTAAACATATATTTAGATACCTCCAAGATGTATTAAATTGGAGTTTATTTTATTTAAGTGAATCTAAATTATAGTTAATTGGCATGCAGATGCCAGATATTTATCTGACCCATATAAAACTCGATTCCAAATGAGTTATTTATTCATATATGGAGATACAATTATATCATAGCGTTCAACAAAACAAATTTTAGCCTCTATTTCTTCAAATCATGCAAAATTATTTGCTATACATGAGATAAGTAGAGAATGTATTTGGCTAAAGTCATTAATCCAACATATCTAGAAGATATGTGATTTAACATTAGAAGAGAAGCTGCCAAGAACATTATATGAAGACAATGCAGCATGCATAGCCTAGTTAAAGGAAGGTTATATCAAAGGAGATAGAACGAAATATATTTCTCCAAAGTTTTTCTACACTCATGATCTTTAGAAAAATGGTGATATTGATATCCAACAAATTCGCTCATGTGATAATCTAGTTGATTATTCACAAAGGCGCTACCAACATCAACATTTGAGAAGATAGTTTGCAATATCAGAATGCGTTGTCTCAAAGATATAGGTGATATTTTCATAAGGAGGAGTAATAGTACAAGAGATACGCTTTTTCCCTTGACAATGGTTTTGTCAGGGAAGAAACCATCAATACTATAACCCTGTCTATTTTGATAAGTTGTAACGGAAGTCTATCTATATCTAAGTATAACTGAGATACAAGTTATATTATATTACGTAACTTATGGGTCATTGTACTCTTATAAATACAGGCACTACATGAGGAATAAAAGAAGAGACAATCTAGTTTTAGATATTTCTTTCTCTCTCAATATGTTACATTTTCTTTAACACTATCCATATATTGTGTTTAATTTTTATAACATATATATATATATATATATATTATATTATATATATATATATATATACACGTATCAGATCTGGGTTTGATCTAGCAGATTGATTCATTCGAATTTAATTTGCTATCAAGTTGACCTGTTAGTGACTCGAAATTAAATAGGTCATGTCGTGTCAACCCACACGTTGACCTAATAACTCATTACCTTATCGAGTAGCGTGACATGACCCGTTTAACCCATTAGGATATCAAGTAACCCGTACGACCCGTTAATTAATTGAGATATTTATGATAATTTGACACAATAATACTTCAATGTGGCCGTACAAATTGGAAAGGTCTCAATTTAGTACTCCCACTACATTTTCAGTTTAGAGGGCCAAATTGGAATAAATTTTTAATTTGGAAAAATATATTTTTCTTGCCCTTTTATAATTTAAGTCAAATGACAAAATATATAATTATTAAATACATAAAAGGGTGCATAAGAATATTTTATAGATTGTGTAAATATCATTTCCTTCTTTCATTTATAAAAAAAGTAGCTGTAATTCTCTTTATTTTTCGAGTTAAAAACACTTTGCCTCCCTGAACTAGGCGAGTAATTGCACTTTGCCCCCCTAAACTAAAATAATATACTATTCATCTATTAATAATTTTAAAATCATCAAGATAATCTAGTTAAAATCACTATATTTATTGGTCAAATTTTTATAATTTTGGATTTTATTTTGTATTATTTTGAATTGGAATATATAATTATAGTGATAGAATAATTCCAAAATGGGTTTATTTATTATTAAAAAATTTTCTTTAAAGGTATTGTATGACAATATATTTTCAATGAAAATTTGTGATTTTTGATGCCTCTTAGTATTTTATACTTTCAATATTTGTTTTAACCTATGCAAATTGCAATGTTAGATATAATATAATCCAACATTTTCTCATATTTTCACTCCCTAAGGTCAAAGATATTAATTTTTTATTATATGTTATTTTTTCCTAATTCTTTTATAACTATCAAACATCAAAATTAAATATATAAAAAATCAAAATATAATACTAAGGGTATTCCAGGCATTTAAATAGTTTTTCTTGATATTTTAAAATTTTTAAAGGATGAATAATGTGAATGAGGAACAAAGTGTGTATTCTATTAGTTTAGGAGAATAAAGTGTAATACCCACCTAGTTCACTGGGGCAAAGTGTTATTAGCCCCTTTTTATTTTTTTTTGGCATAAGTCTTATTCTTTATTTTGTAAATTATATCTTATAAATCTTTCTATTTATAGTCCCTAAATAAAAAGAATAAGAATTTGGGAATTTTTTGATAAATATAAAATTGGAATTTTAATATGTGAAATTAAAAAATAATCTATTCATTTTTCCTTAGTGAGAATCAATTATTCCAAAAATACAAAAATGATGTAAACAAAAGTGACACTGAGGGCTACATTTGTAACTTTGCTCAGTTTGGAGGGCCGAAATGTGGCTCTTCACTGTAGAACATAGTTATTAAACCTAACTCGGCCCAGCAGTTCAACCAGTGAACCAGCCCTAAGACTAGACTGACTTGCTCTAATATTCAAATAAGTAAGGAAACTCTCGGTTCAACCGCTAAAACCCCAAAACCTAACTAAGTTGTCAGTTCAACTAGTAAACTCGAAAAACTGGCCAAGTTTGGAGAAATCCACCAGTTTATTTTTTTGAGGTAAAAACCAAATTTTAACAGTACATCTTTACAAAGTAATAAAGTAATAAAGTCACTAATGTGTCACTAGATCTAGAAAAGAAGGACAAAATTCGATAAGAGTATCTAAAATCAGGAGATGGTGATAAAATATGATTTTGGTACGTGAAGTGGCTTTGATAAATGGTCTTGAATTTGTGATTTCGTAAAACTTTGTGAATTTTAATTGTAAAATTTTGAACCAAATACCTCTCAAATAGAGAGAAAGAGTTGTACCACTTAGTCATGCGAGCTTTTTTTTAAAAAAAATTAAATGTCTCTTTTTTATTTATTTACTCTCCTAACTTCACTTTATGCATTAACTCCTTTTTAACTCTTCATATAAAAAAACTATGTAAATATATATTAATAGCATATAAAATGCCAAATTTCTTCATCCATAAAACATATTTTCACAAATAAAATTAAAAATTATAAGAATGATTTTTTAAAAAGAAATAAATTAATTTTCCTTTTAAATTTTTTTTATTAGACATCAATTACTTACAAATTATCATATTATTTTCCAAAAGAATAATCTCGTTCTCAATATCAGTTACATTTCAAAATTGTTAAAGAATTAAAAAATATCAATTAAATATATTACTATAATAAACAACCATCTAGCTTAAATTAATAAAATATAATATTATACATTTGATTGTATGAATTCAGTCATCTATCTAATACATAATAAAGTATCATTTGTTTTTTCTTTAAGTAACTAGGATTTATAGTGAATCACCACTTACCTCCTTAGTGACTTGAATCTTTGCCATATATCACAAGAGAAGTGTAGTCTTACCATTTGGCCTACACTTTGTTGTCTAATAAAATATCATTCTACAACTAAGTAACCATCCATAAAATATTGAAAAGTTAATTTCTTGTGCGTTTGTATATATCATTATATATCTTTTTATTATATATCTTATATAGTCAATATTTTCATATGTTCATAGCTTTAATCTATGAAAGTTAAATTATTATTCTATGATAAGTTAACTATTATTAATTCATTTTCTAAAGAAATTTAATAAAATAGGATAAAATAGTGAACTCTAAAGGATTCATGCATTTGACTTAATATAGTGGTGTGTAAAGGTTGGCTATCGTTGCTTTTATTCTCTTGGATACGTTTTTAGAGTTTATTATATGCTAAATTTAGGAGGTAGGAAGAATAAAAATCAAAATTAATTATATCTATGGATGTTGTTTGATTGATCAGTATGAGAATTATTTTATGGGAATGAAAGTATTAAAAAATGTCCATTTTCATTTCCTACTTATGACTTAGGTTTCAAATTGATTAATTTATTAACATAACAAAACCATTCCTTGTTCAAATCAAACAAATATGGTGAAATAACACAAATTAATACCGATAATGAGATTTATAATTCTTATTTTGATTACAATTTTCGAATATAAACCAAGGATCTCCTAAATTTTGTCCACCATTTCTTTTTTTATCTTTAAATACATGTCAAATTCATTTAAACTCTTGATTGCGCGTGCAAGTTCTTCACATTGTCAACTCCAATTTTAATTGTATTATTCCTCACTATCAAAAATATAAAATCCTTTTAATACGTTGGAGCTGATATTGTATATTCCAATACCCTTACACCACATTTGGCATGCAAGAATGGTTTAGAATGAAAAGGTCATTTTGGGCAAAATATATTTCTACTCAAAATAGGTAAGAATGCTTATTCACATAACATGTCTGGTGACTTAAGTTGGAATGGAATGAGTATTCTTTTATTAGTGTTTAGTATAATCGGTTTTAAAGGTCAGAATGGAAAGGATTTTCAACTAACTTGACTTAAATATCTTTGATTCTTATAAGAAGTATAACAAATTTTCATTTTTTTTTTGTTTTTGTTCATATTATTTATATTTTTATGGGTTTGAGAAACTTTAAATATTTTCATTAAGGATAAAAATTTAAAAAATTATATATTATTTTTCGTTCAAATACATTATAAATAGCACAAATTAGCTAATTTTATAACACTATAATAAAAAATAAATTTATATCCATGTGTATAAGAGATGAGAAAATAATTGGATTATATCTATATAATTTACATTATCTGAGTTATATCTAAATTATGTTTTATTTAAATATTTATCTATTTTGCATGGAGAAATTATACATTTAGAATTTTAAATTTCAACCATGTAGTTACATTTTTGCTAAAAAAAAATGAAGTTTTGCAATCTTTTAGAAATACTAAAATTCTTATTCCGTACAAATTTCACATAACTCAAATAATTAAATTATATAATTTGACAAATTATGTACTACCATATTTATTTTTAAAAAATTACAACTATGCAAAAAAAAAAAAAAGAATAAATTTGGATAAACTTGTAATTTCATAATCTTCTCTTTCCAAAATGAAGTTGGAAAGAGTTTTACTTATATTTTTTTTGAGAAATGGAGTTTTCAAGGTCTAGTAGGAATGATCTTTCATAATGGAATGACGTTCTAACTTAAAACTCTTATACCAAACGTATAATAAAATGGATAAGTTAGAAAGGTCTTTCCATTCCAGGCCATTACTACGTATCAAATGTGGGATAGGTATAGTAATTCTTTTTCTACAAATCATCACATAATTTTGTAAATTTTTAATTGGACAAAAAAATACAATAAAAAAAATAAAAAACAACTATATTGCGATCAACTAAACTCAATTTATGATTACAAAACAATGCTACAAGACACACTTCACACTCAGATAACAATGCAACAAAATACTGAACTTAACTAATATTGTCCTTCAAAAATACATGCATACTTTTGGGTCCAAAGTGGGTAATGGCAATAAGTTTAACGACAAACATTTGATTTTGGCAATAAGATGGAGGGTGAAAGTTGAAAAGTGAAAAGTGCAATTTGTCTTTTTAAACTGTTGTTGTTATAGGCTACTTAAGTTTTGACCAAGTGCTTAAAGGTTGTAATTTTTTTTCAATTGCAAAAAACACATGCCTAAATGCCTACTAGGACAAGAGATGTCATCACAACTTCACCGAAAAGACCCCACTATATTTCACTCAATTCAAATCTAGATGTGTACCAAGGTTTACCATGAGGTAAACATACAAAATGTGGGCATATCTCACATGCGACACAGGCAATTCACAACCATTAGATATATAAATACAAAATATTTGAAAATCACATTTATCACATACTCAATTCTCTTTATATAATAATATAATTTTTATAATTTCAAAAGGAATTCTAAAACATTTAACAGAAGAATGAAAAGAGACACAAACCACTCACCTCAGTTTATAGCTATAACTCTATTATCATTTTCAGTCCACTAAACACAAACCACAGTTTCTCGATATAACTGATACAATAAGTTAACGAAATATCACACCCTCCCTTCCTAAATGAAATTTTTATTATCTAATAATCATACTTATACTCTATCATAAATCCTATTCTAACGATCACAACTTATCAAACCTCACAAGCACACAAGATAGCATAAATAATTTCAATACAAATATTTTTATATTAATCTAACCTATTAAACATAAATAATTACCAAAATATTCCAATACATCTATCAACTTCTAGCAACTAATTTTCATTGATTAAATCAAAATATCCTATTGAACAATTCATGAAAATAAAAATAGGACTGTAGAACATTCTAGAACAAATTTCTAGATTTGGCACTATTCGGTAAAACTAGTATATATTGTCTGTCTCTTATACACATCTTTGGGGATAATTCCTAAGTGAAAGTTTTATCATTCTAAACAGATTTTTTAATAGTAATAAAGATCACATAAACAAGATTTATTTGTCTAATCACTATCATTTTGAAACATCCTTAATACATCACTAATTGAATATTGAAACATAAATTTTTTCAAAATAGCCATTGCCAATACAAGATCAAGATTCAGAAAGATATTACCAAAGTACTTTTAATAATCTATAAATCATGTGAAAATTTTTACTCGATTCTTGCTCTAAGAAACACAAAATTAGTCATGCACATATCAATCATGTTAAGTGAATCTTATCTTCTAGGTTAGACGGTTTCACAAAGCTGTAAAATATATCAAGTTATAAAAATTGGATTACTATATTCTTTATAATTCCAGAAACTAGATTCAATGGACTATAAATCTAATAAAAAAGTCAAATTCAGATTTAGAACACAACATACTAAAAAATTACAAACAAACAGGACATATCATTTTTTTAGATAAATTTTTAATCAATTTCAAGGCTTCTCGTTAGTAATCTACAAGTGTGCAGAACATGATTTTTATATAGGAAGAAAGTTCTAGAAAAACTAGTTTTATTTAAATATGCGGCACATTAATTCGAGTTTTTCACGTTAATTTAAAGCTATTTTACTAAAGATGTCTTTATATCTTGACTTTTAGTTACTGGATTTCTAATTTTTAATTATATATTTTTATATTATAGCAAAAAAATCAAAATAAAACCACAAAATCTTCCTTACATCCTTTATTTTCTAGGTTAATAAGAATTCATATGTTTCCTATTTTGATTTCCATATGTAAAAAATGAATCCTATTTTTTATCACTATAACATGTCTCTATATACACATCTAATTGTGTATTTCTACTAAAAACCCATACACATCTAGATTTCTACCCAAAAACCCAACTAAATTGAAATACAAAAACTTACTCAAAGTGAAGAATCCAAGGTGACAATTAAAATTTTCCTCTCTCCTTTCATTTTCTTTCTTATTCTTCTTTTTCTTTTTCTTTCTTCTACCGTGTTGCTCCTTTTTTTTCTTTTTTCAAATCCCTTTCTTTCCCCCTCTCATGTTCCCTTTAGCCGCCTCCGTATTTTCTATTTCTTTAACCATAACTCCCTTTCTCACTCACTCTTTTATTTGTCTATAACACTAGTTAGGGTTCTAGTGGTTTACCATATAGTTATATGAATAACTTAAGTTAAAGCTAAATCCTACTTGGTTAGGGTTTCTTCTTTGATCAAGTTATTTCCTAATTTGATGGGATATTTTTTCTTTTATTTTTGAAAAAGTTTCTTAATTTACATAATATTCCAATTATATGATTCTAAATGCAATTAACAAAATAATTATTTAATTATCTTAATAAATTCTTTCACTATTATAATCAATTATTTCTAAGTGCCAATAATAAAAGAAAGTTTCAATTAACATAAATAAATAAATAAATAATCGATTAGAAACAAAAAGTCATATGGATGCTGGAATCATAAATACCGCAGATAATTCCAAGTTAAAGAGATTTAATCTTTGTGAGTAAATTTTCAATAGAAAAGATTGTGAAGTTGTTATGCCTAAATACCTAGTAGGTATTTAGGCATAAGTTTCAGCAAGTGAAGTGGAAAGAATAGCCATATTAAAATCGTTCTTGTCCTGGTTTTTTTTTTTTTTTTTTTTTTTGCTAAATGGGTTGCGGATAACAATTGAAAATTCAATTTTTGAAACCTAATATAATTGGAAATTAATGACACATTTTCTTTAAAAATGTGTAAAAGCCCTTGGCATTTATTGCTATTGAATTGGAACTGTTACTGTTAATCTAAGTGGAATTCTGTTTGAAATTTTATTATATGTAACCTTATTTAGGAGTTATACGAACTAAGTGTTACGACAATTTAAGTCATAAGTCACCTCTAAAACTTGTATAATTTTTAATAGAGTAACACATATTTGTTTAATTGTGCATGTATCTCATTTAGAAGTTATACGAACCAAGTGTTAAATAATTTATATCGTGAGCCACCTCTAGAGTATGTATAATTTTTCAATTGAGTGAAATATAGTGGGGTCCAGTCGGTTATGATCAAGGATTATCGAGAAGGAATTGGGCCGACCATTAACCTGGAATCCACTCTAACATGTTTCCATTCATTAAGATATTATATAAAGAGAATTGAGTCTGATGTAAAACAAGTGAAGTATTTTAGATATTTTAGGTATCTAAATATTTTTAGCCAAATATTATTATGGAGTGATGAGCTATTTTCAAGTCAGGTATGCAATAAGGAAACATAAAGTTGGTACAGTAATTTGGTAAGTTTCTGAACTTTCTAAACTTAAAGTGTGGCATAATGCCAACTAATTTTTCTAAATATAATTGTTTCTAGCTATTTGGTAATATCTTTCTGAATCTTGATCTTGTATTGGCAATGGCTATTTTCGAAAAAATTTATGTTTCAATAGTGTATAAGAGACAGTCCTTCTAACTGTTTAGAAAGTCCAGAAACTTAGACAAATGAATTGTTCAATACTTTATGTTTCCTTATTGCATCTAGATGAATAATAACATATTATCTCTAATAGTGCTGTCTCTTATACACATCTAGATGTGTATCCACTACTATTAGGAAAGAATGTTTTCCTTAAAAATATAATATTTTATACTCTGAACTTATTAGTTCATAGATTTTCGTATAAAAATTTATTTCCAAATGTTGGCTTCAAATTCAAAATACGTTGATTAAAAGTATGATAATAATAAGTATAAAGTCAGTCTGCTTCATACATCTAGATGTGTATAATTCACATCCTCTAAATGTTACTGAATTACAGGTACCACCCATAACAGGAATCTGCAACACGGTAAGATTAGAAATCATTCTTTGATTTTAAACTTATAATACTGAAGTTTTAAAATACATATATTATTCTTGTATAACATCTTACAGAGTCTGAAATGATAAACTCTCCTTTGAGGATTGTAAAATTTTTCTAAATTTGTAATGTATTTATTTAAAAGTACTTTCTAATGGTATAAATGTGCATAAGAGACATTTATATGGTGTACGCCCCAACCCGACCCTCCCTCACAAAATCGGTCAGACATCTGGTTACCTCTACACCACTTCTCTGTGATTATGTGTTCTTGTTTGGTTGTGATGAGCTGTTTCTTTAAAATGAATTAGATATTTGTATTTGGATTTGAGTTTGGCAAATCCCTGTGAAGCAAATCTTACCTATATAACAGGCGCAAAGGCTTTGCTACAGTGCTATTTTCTAACATGGGTTAGCAAAAATAATAAATTGGTAGGGATACTGTGTCTAATTACTGTTATCTAACCAGCCAATCGTTAATACCTTTTGGGCCCCATATTGAGACTGCATATATAGCGCGTCACACCATGGCCCCACCATGGCTAGCTGAGATCCAAAGTAAATAACTCTCAATTGCCATATCCACTTTGGATGTCATATATATTATGGGACTAATGTCATTTCGCATTCTTTAATTTATATTTAATTTATATTTTTTATTGTAAATTTTAATTTTAGATATTTTATATCTTTAATTTATTAAATTTATTTTATTTTACTCTCTTATTTAACATTGTTAAAGAAGTTAAAGGAATCATTGTATATTATACTGAATTTGTCGTACACACGGAAAACGTCCTTTAATTTCTGAGATGGTGTTAAAATAATTGAAATGAGGATTTAATTTGAGAGTTTGAGGTAAATCGTCAAAAAATAAAGTTTGGGTTAAAGTAAGAATCGTGTATAAATTAAAGGTGATTATTAAATTAGTTTTATATTTTGGTATCAATTAAAATAAAATATTTACGTAAAAGCCCCCAGCTAAATAGAATTTTCGGCTTGTTAGCCTTATTTCAGCCGAGTAACAATTCAACCCACTATTAATTGCATCTTGTATATGTTTTTCTTTGCGTTATTATTTTTGAACAAACTAGAAAATTTAGTAAAGAGAAAGTTCATCAAAATAATAACTGTCTCTTAGAAAAACTAGATACCTGTCTCTTATACACATCTAGATGTGTATAAGAGACAGTCCTTACAGTGTGGGTGATTTTCTCAAATGTACAAAGCTATTAGTATAAAATATGAAAAACTAATAACTGTCTCTTATACACATCTAGATGTGTATAAGAGACAGATATATGGATTGAAATGTACCATTTTGATCATAAATACAATTATAAGCATATTTTGGCAGAAATACTCATAAGATATATCGTGTAATATTTTTCATGGCAAAATTGACAATACACAAATTTTAAATATTAAACGATACTACCTAAAACCTCCATTATCGCTACCCCAAAATTCTCTTCTGCCATCTCCTATTCCCTTCCCTCGTGGTTTTTTCTCTGCCAACTCTACTCCAACAGCTCCAATCCTTTTCTTTAGTATCAATATATTATTTAAGATTATGTATTGTCAATTTTGCAGTTGAATATGGAGTGAATAAATCATGCATGTGAGTATTTAGACCAAATATATACGTAATTGGGTCGAGACCAAAATGGTATATTTTGAATTTCTAAGGTTTTCAAAATTGACCATTTTAAATAATTGTTATTCGCAAAAAGTACAGCCTGTAAAATGTAAAGAACTATTAGGTGAGGTGACTTATGACTTAAATTGTCGTAACACAGAAATGTATTTATATTTGGTTAAGTGTATATTAGAGATGTGTATAAGAGACAGAAATAAAGTAGGGTGTAAATTAATTAAGTTGGTTAATCTAAATAATTCAAAATTTTGAAAATTACAAAAGAAAAAACGAAAATAAAATCGAGATATAATTTACATACATAAATAAGAACTCAATTGAAAAATTATACAAACTCTAGATATTTTCTTACAAAATGCTTTAAGTAGAAAAATGAGGAAAGGGTTTATTGATGGTTAGGCGATTTGGGAACCGAAGTGCGGATGATACAAAAGAAAGAATATGTGTAGTAATCAAAGCGAGGAATGCTGATCAAGCAAAGTACTACTCTTAAATAACGTTGATTCATTTGTTTTATTTGAATTGGATATTCCTATTCATTTGTTTTACTTGAATTCGAGTATTCTAATTGTGTAGTTTGTTTGATATCATGACTTGCATGCTGAATAAATTAAATTAATTTTGTTAAAGTGCAGCTTTATTTTCGATTGTTTATCCAAAGACTCTGTAACCCCTCTATTTCGTGGTGTGCCTTAGGTGAGTTAGTTTGTTCAAATATTTATACACCAATTTAATCCAAAAATTTACTTTGTTCAAATCATTCAACATATTGATGATTAATTGCCAACACAGGCAACCTCACACCTTGTGCGTGGCCCCATTGCTTGTATAATGCAAATGTCTAGTAGCAAAAAGTGATACCACCTTCCGAAGCATCAGACAGAATAAACACACAAGACACTAAATTGGAGAAAATTTTTAAATGAATTCGGTTTAAATATGGTATCTCGGAATTTATGATCTAAATTAATACATTTTATTCAAGTGAATGATGCATATTAACTTATAATCATGTGTATAAGTAGAATACCTGTCTCTTATACAAGGCATGGTTTGTCTTTAGCAAACTGTATCAGGTCTTTCTCGAATCTAAGAATTTAAGTTATAACAATTTAAAAATACATGTATGTAATAAATAATTACTCGAAAATTAGCTCTAGTATTTTGAAGGTAGTTTCCTAAACTTGTCAACTGCAATGTTGATAAAGTGTTTCAAAATTTTAAATATATTTTAATCTTTAAGTATTGTACTGCAACCCAATGTTATACAGCTTGAATCTTATACTTAACAAGCATCTCAAAGTATGTGAGATAGTTCGTTGACACATGGTAGAAGTTTTCAAAATTTAATCCCCTAAATATGTTTAAATGTAGGTCTGATGAAGGTTCTGACATTGGCAATATAATCATTCATGAACACAGGAAACGAAACAAATTTAAATCAAACATATCAATATTACGAATAAAATACTGAAAAATTTTACTCTCTTTACTTTAAGAACCATTTTATTATAATTTAAGCATATGTATAGTACAATATTATACATTAATTTTTATAAAAGTTTGTATTATATAACATATAAAATTGTTGAGAAAATAGACTATAAAAGTTTCGAGATATTATATAAAACTTGTCAATTGATTCTTGTAAGAAATCGAAGTGATTTCAGAATTTACTAATTGGAGGAATTGTCTAATGTTGGAGCCGAGGTATACGATGCTACCACCTGAATACCAAGACCATGTCAAATAATTTACACTCATGCATGAAACATTTGACATTGATTTTGATATTACATTAAAAGATTCTTATACACAAGTATAGTGTATTTAGGCCTATATCTATGTCATTTATACACATCTTGATAAAGAAAATAACTTATAAAGCAACAAATTACGACTACTTTTTATAGTTATTTCATATAGTAAATTTTTATTGAATCACCATTCTTAATTGTAGATATTCGGTTAAATTTCGTTCATTAAATTTTAAATTTAGTGTCATTTTAATAATTTTCTCACTTTATCACTTTTATAAATACATTCTTATTGATAAATAGTTGTGTATCTATTCTCTTATACAAATACTATTCATCACTCATATAGATTTGTTAACTAGACACTTTTCTTGTTTGTCTAACCTAATTTGTATAATTTGATTTTTTTTTAAAAATCTAGATCAGGTTTTCTCGAGATTATGTGATCATAGTTATGAGTATTTAAAGCCAGTGTCTGATCTTAAAAAGTACACATATAAATGTGTAAAACTAATAAGACAGTCTAAATTGAGATAAAAAATCGGATTTACATAAGTATTTGCCTGGATAATTCTATACTACTTGTTATGTGATTAAACAACCACCGTCATTGTCCACATAAGAACGAAAGTGAAATATTTTGACATTTAGCGAGTTGGAGGGGAAGATGCATCCATATATGCGATACAATACATATTTATACATGACAACATGACTACAAATTCAAAACCACTCGTTAAGATCAATGACGTATTACTAAATTTGGTGGAAAAGGTGACGAAACGAAATCTAACCAAATTTCTAAAATCAAAAATTGATGATTTAATATAATTTTGTCATATAAACTGACCTTGGCAAGTGGTTTGATCTATAATTTTATAATTGTTCATATAACGATATTAGGCAGGCTGAACTCTTATAAGTACTCACCTGATTGAGCTTTAGAGTATCTTTTCCTCGCCAAAGTTGGGTCTATCAATGCAAGGTACCTATAAGGTTTTGTAGTTAAGTAGTTCAAGTCCAAACCATCCCATTATTTAAACATATGACTAGATTAATTATCTGCAATTCCAAATTTGAAAACAAAAGTGAGGAACTAAGGCTGATATATGTGTTTCAAATTTATGCAAAGTTATTTTGATGCATGATTTATTCACTCCATTTTTCTTTGGCAATATGAATAATTAATAGATTCGAAACAACTCAATATACATTGAACTCAAATGGTTTCAAGTAATATAGTATCTTGTTAATAGTTTTTTTTTTTTCAATTGACAACAATACTATCATATTCTTTTGTATCTAGTACTAAGAAGAAAGAAGGCATGCGATGTAAATGAGTAATCGTTAATAATTTTGTTCAATTTTGATCAAATATTAGTAACAAAACTTGAGAAGAGTTGAACAGACTTAATCATGTTAATTTATTTTTAACTTTTTTTCTCTCCAAAATTTCTCTGTCTATATCAAAATCCTTACATAAGACAAAAAAAACCCAAGCAAAATCCGATTGGAAACCTATGGTTGGACAGGAAACACAAAAAAAAAAAAATTTATTAAGTTATATTAGAGGGATGTACATGTAATTCTCTTATTATAGAAATAAAAATTGTTAATAATATTTAAAAGCTCTATTAGGCTTGCAAGCTCTATTCGATTGCAGTCTTAGGCTGAACTGGACTAAATGAGTCAAGAATAATCTTGACAGATGTAAGGCTAGGAATTGAACCCTGACCTCACTTAGAGTGAGACTTATCTCTATCTAGTAGTCAAATCAACCAAAGCAAGTTGGCTCTATAACGTACTAAATGATTTTGTCATTTCATGAAAGTGAGGGCTGTGGTATAATTACGTTATAAATGATTTCTGTCTCTTATACACATCTTATGTGTATAAAGGCATGCATGTTAACTTTCATAAGGTGGATCGAGCAGAAACAGAGATGAGGCAAAAAAATGGTAAGAGAAGGGGGATTCCTTAAGAAATGAGAATGGGAAATATTTTTTAAGAGAAAATAAGAGAGGATCATAGAGATTAATTATAGAAGTAAATTTCTCCTGTGTAATCACAAGAGTATGAGACGTGTATGAAATAGATATAAAGCTTCAAGGAGAAAAAAAGAAATATTTCTTTTCAATAATCATAACCTAACGTCTTTAAAAAATCGTCCCCAATGTGTAGGGTGAAAAGTTTTCGTCCTACTTGATTGGTTCTTCTGACAATGACTTCTCTCTTGAACAATTAACCAACTTAATTAATTTACACCCTACTTTATTTTTACTTTCAAGTCTCCTTCTTACACCAAATTTCCAACTTTACCAGTTGACTTGCCTCAACATTTTTTCTGAAAGTTGTTTATAGCTTTTATATATATATATAAAATTGAAAAATCACTTTTTTAAAGAATTTGTGGACAAAAATTGAAAAAGAAAACGTTTTGTGTTTTTATGTTTAGATAAGGTAAAAGCTGTTTCAGATAATATAAAATAGTGTATAAATAGTAAGATACTCAGAAAATAATGTTGAGGCATAGTCACCATGCATATAAAAGAAGAGTGTTTAAAACAAAGGGTTAAATACAGTAAACCCCCTTAAGGTTTGGATTGTTTTGCACTAAATTTCCTAACATTATTTTTTTTCTTACTTTACTTCTTTGATTAACGATCAAATGTAATTCCGCCTGTTGGTTTTTCGGAAGATAAATAAAAAATTAAAGGTAACATTAGACAATTCCTCCAATTAGTAAATTCTGAAATCACTTCGATTTAGATGTGTATAAGAGACAGGTATTAAATGTAAAGGTATTTCTTCTAAATTATTTTAATTTGATTTTTTGTTTATATGTATAAAGCTACTACACATAATTTAAGTGATAATTGAATTATATTAACAAAGGAAAAAAGTAAGAAGAAAATTATTTTAAATAAATATAAAGAAAAGAAAAAAGAGGACTGATATAATTTTAATAGATGATTGTGGATCCGTGTATTTAAAATTTTATTTTTACATGAAAATAACATATAATGAAAAGAACGAAAAAAAATTGATAGTGTTAGGAAATCTTTAGATTTAAATACTAGACAAATTATAAGAGACAGATCCACTTGGTGTTGGTGAGTATCATTATATTTTTAGTTATTTTGATGATATTTTTATATTGGTTAATGACTAAAGTAGGTTAATTGGAACAAAACTAGAATTAGGGACTAAACTGACAAATATAATAAAATTTAAGGGGTAAATTTTATATTTTCTTGTAATGTCTAGGGATAAAAATGTCTTTCTTGAATTGTTAATAGTCAAAAATTATTGATGTGTACTAACGGAAAGAGCAAAGTGAGAAAAAAAATAACGTTAGGAGTTTAGTGCAAAATAGTTTAAACTTTAAGAAGATTTATTGTATTTAGCCCTTACTTTTCTAAAAGTCTTTTTTTTTTTTTTTTCAATTTAAAGAAAAAAAACAACTTATAATTTTTTCATAATCAGTTGAGAACAATGCATTACTAAATCCATATGTATAGCTTAATCTAGATGAAATTCTGATAACTTTATTTCGCATTTGAAGAAACAAAGAATTGGATAGCTTAGACAAAAAAATTGAAACCCTTCTGTACGTATAAGCTAAAAAAGTTAGTTATAATGCAGTAGATTATTTATCACCAGCGACTGAATGACTTAATGCCTCAAAAAAAAAAAAAAAAAAAAAATTGATATACCATGAACCTATGGATGACTATTAGTAATATCTATTTTTCAGATGTTTTTGAAGGTATAGTGAATTGATGAACTTGTAATGTAGCGCTAAATCTGTGATATTGATTGTACATATATTAACATGTACCTAGGATTTTTCTAGCCCTTAAAGCACTAGTTTAAGACACACTTTTCTACTGTCTACTGACATTAAAGACAAAAAATAAAATAGTACATAGTTTTTACTTTAGTGCACATACTTACATTTATTGTACCTGTAATTGGAATAAAATCAATCGGTCACAATATACATTAATAAATATCAAGGTTATATTAATTATGTTCCCCAAATCCTTCTTGATGATATACTTTTTCATGTTGATTTGGATTTTGACCACATCCAATCCCTTCAGTAGTAAATGTTTTGGTAAAACAAGAAGCTAAACCGACATAGATAGACATTTTCCTGTCTCATCTAGAAGTAAGTTTCTGTATACTAAAACTACAGAATTTAATCTCTAAACAAAAAGAAATGAAAAATACCACCAAAATCGAGTTCGATCCAAATGCTATGTTTTCATACACAAGGTTAGAAATTCAAAAACTTGACAGCTTATTGAATATCACTATAGAACAAATTATCGAACGTAATTTGACTGAATACTAAAATTAATCAGATTTTTATAATTTAATATAATTTTATTACATAAATAATTTTAATAAATAGTCTTGATTCTTTAATTATCGTCATGTAACTGATTTTTTATTTGTGTATTCTGATTCTCCATTCATCCCATTATATATTCTTCTCTTTCCCTACCTAATCCGCTGATTTTACCTTTCCAATGATCTCATCATTCATATCACTCTTGTCTCTTATACACATCTACCTAATCCTTTTTTAATTTTGTACTTTAGTGTATTAGCTGTCTCTTATACACATCTAGATGTGTATAAGAGACAGGGTCAATTATATGACTAATTTGATTATTTATAATTCTTTTTGCCCGAAAAAAACCACCATTGAATCGGTGGCAGTCAGGTTGATCATTGACAAGTCGGTTATTAATTTAGATTTTTTTATTAAGTGTTAAGGGGGTTAAAATGTATTTAAAATATGTTTATATAAAATCTAAAATAGAAGTGAAACACTATTTTTGGAAAATTATAGTTCTACTATCCAAAAATACTAATTAAATTTCTAGTAAGAAAAGTGAAATTTATACAAAAATAAGTATAAAAAAGATAGAAAATTTAAGAGACAATAAGTGAAGCCGTGCATCCGCAAGCGAATAAATAAAATTGGATCAAGTACACATGTAAAACTCATGGATTGGTGATTTAATAAGAAATTAACTATATTCTTTTTAAAAATCATTCTCCCAATTTTAAAAATTTGTGTAGTCTGATTTTAAAGTATATAGTATTGTATTATCTATATTTAAAGCAAAGAAATAATTTAAAAAATACCAAAATTTTCCTTAATAAGATTTTGCTACATAAATTAATTTTCAAAATCAGTCATGAAGTGTGATTTTATAAATTATTTTCCTAATATATATATATATATTCTTCTTACTTTTTTCCTTTGTTAATATAATTCAATTATCACTTAAATTATGTGAAGTCTTCTCCTCTTTCATATCCTTTTAGTTGCCTTTGTTTCTTTCTTCGCCAAGTCTTCTCCTCTTTCATATCCTTTTTCCAATCTCTGTACACTTCACAATACAATCAATCATGGATAGAGAGCAAGAAGAGATGCAATTCTTAGGCCTATTTGGAATCTATCTTGAATCCTTCAAAGTGGTTTTCAAATGGAGAAAAATCTTCAGCCAAATCACTCTATCTTTGATCCTTCCACTATCCATCATTTTCTTTGCTCATATGGAAATATCCCATCTACTCAAGTGGAAAATCAGGCACAATGAATTCCAGTTAGACCACTATACTCAATCAGGAACCGAAAAAAGCAAGAAACTCACTCATCTCATCTCTTCCGAAGAGGCAACTCTTTGGCTTTTCAACATATTTTACTTCAAAATGATGGATAGTGGCTGTCTCTTATACACATCTAGATGTGTATAAGAGACAGTGCTTTATATGACACCGGGCGTTAATAAATCACTTTCAAGAAGGTTATGAGCGTTGTCCCAAAGGTCTGGAAAAGGCTAATGGTCACTTTCCTATGCACTTTTCTAGCTTTCTTTGCTTATAACCTAATAGCTTTACTAGTACTCATTTTATTGGCCATGATGTTTGGAGAAATGTTGATTGGGGATATTAGATTGGTAATTATCTTGTTGATTGTGTACATTGCTGTCTTTGTGTACTTGACCATAATTTGGCAATTGGGCAGTGTTGTTTCGGTTTTAGAAGATTCATGTGGGATCAAAGCCATGTTAAAAAGCAAAGAGTTGATCAAAGGGAAGATGTTGATTACTATAGTGATATTTTTTAAGCTGAATTTTTTGTCTTTTATTTAGATTCTGGTTAATATAGCTGTCTCTTATACACATCTAGATGTGTATAAGAGACAGATAGAGTGGGATCCTTGGCTGTGTCTTTTGCTGCTTTTCAAGCTGATTCTCTTTGGATTGGTGATTCAAACAATTGTCTACTTTGTTTGCAAGTCTCATCACCATGAAAATATTGATAAGTCGGCTCTTTCGGATCATCTTGAAGTTTATTTGGGAGAATATGTGCCTTTAAAGTCCAAGGATGTACAACTAGAGCAATATGAAGATGCTTGATGGTCGACTTCTATTGGGGTATCAAATCTGTGCATCCTATATATGATCAGATTAACCTCTTTTTTTTTTTTTTCTTCTTTCCATGTCATCTTTTGGTTTATGACATTACTCCTAGCTACAGTGGGTCTGTGCAAGGTATTGTGGAATCCCAAATAAAACCGTTTGATTATCCAAAATTAAGAAAATTTTATTTTGTGGATCATCGGACAGTAAATGCAGAGTACCAAACAGGGACTCGTATCCTGGCTAATACAACAAGCTTTAATACTTGTTATGTACTTAAGTTGTTATATATAGTTGTCTTGCTAAACTTGTTTACAACTTGTAAAATACATATACGAAAATTTTTATTTTAGTTACGAGTAATTACTAAACATGTTCAGTAATTATTTTTTAATTAATATGAGTCCTCTATTTAAAATGAAGGTCTATTTTTTTAATATAATAGTTTTCTTATTTTTTATAAATACGAACCCTCTACTATAAATAGAGAATTTGTATTGATTAAGAAGTAATTATTGAACAATTATTAAGTATACCTAATAATTACTCTACTCAATTTAAATAAAATTTCTCATGCATATACCTATAGTGAATGGGGATATACAATCAAGGATCATGTATCTTGCTAGATATCTTATTTTGATTTATTTTGAGATGGCCATGCTGATAGGAAGTGTTTTAATTTGTATCAACTCTAGTTTGCTAGTTTTTTTTCTCCGTTTTGTTTTAGGAAAATATTTAGATAGATTCGATTTTTTATTTTATTTATAGATAGATTTAATTTTTGTAGCTCGTACACATCGGATGGAGATATATGCAGTAAGTGATAGAATTAGAATTATCATGACTAAAGGAGAAAGTGTGTATGTTTTCTTTTTTCTTTTTTTTTGTAGAATCAATATTTGTAGTATCCAGATTTTACATAGAATTGTTTTGAAGGGTATAAAATTATTATTGTAAGTACGATAATAGGATCTTATTTTTAAAGTTAATATTTAATAAAAATTTATATAAGTAAACGTAAAATTTTAATATTAATCACAAAATAAAAAAAATTTAACTTAAATTTACAATATTGGACATTACATATTCTCGTAATATAAAAAATTTTGTGTCATTTAATATTAGTTTTCAATTAAAAATTAAAAATATATATAAATAGTCAAAAAATCATGAAATATAATATTTGAATAAAAAATTATTTTTACTAATCTGATTTAATGTGTATAAATTAATTTAAATAGATTATAATAATCCAACTTGTAATTTACTTAAATCCTAACAGTAAAATCGAAATGCTACAAATTTATATATTACAATAGTATCTATTTAAAATTTACTATTTGGGTAATAAATCTATTAGAGTAATTACTGTTAGGATTTATTCAAATATGCTATTGGTCTCTTATACAATCTGTGTATAAGAGATGTTTATATTTATACAGGTTAGTAGATGTGTTATAAGATTCTTCTGAAATGAATTGTTCTTACCGTGGTCCCTACTCCCTAGATTTTCTAAAATCTCACTTAAGTTTTAATTATTCAAAATAAAACATTTTAATTAGTTGATAAACTTTTGTTAACTTCATGGACGACCATTCGGGAGCGGGGGTGGCAGCCGCCTGTAAAATATTTGGAGATTTATAGTGTGTCCGTGTGTTTATAAGAATTGGATATTTTAAAGTATAATATTTTTCTCTTCAAAATTTTTTTTTTTAAATATTATTGTACCCAAATTTTTATTTTTCATGTTTTCTCACTTTAGAGTTTTGAAAACTTTAGTTATAAGCTTACAAAATTAGGTTTTAGACTGCCTAAAATGTTTATACAATTGTGGAAAAACTAAACTAACTACTAATATTTAAATCAATTAATCAAAATTATAATATGATTTAACAATTTCAAGACATTTTTTAACTATACTTTTCATATTATTTTTATAGTTCTTTTAATATCATCTTTAAATAGAACATCATCCTCAATTATTGTAGAAATAAAGTTCTTTTTATATCATTATCCTTTTCACATCTATTATTATTTAACTTATTCATGTTAAAATATTAACTTAGTCTTGTGGAAACATTATTTATTTTTGAATAATTCATTATTTTAATAATAAAATGGCCTGCCCATAGCCTCATAGATAATTAAAATAAATCAATATATTTTATTGTTATGTTTTATTCTGCTAAAAGAATTTATGAACTATTGTTTGTTTAAGTCCTTAATTTGAATAATTTATTAGTTAAAAATGTCTAATATATTTTAATAATATGTAGTATAAATTATCTAATTAATTTTCTATGTTAATAATTTACAAATTAAGTTTTTTTTCTTTTTGATAATTATCTAGATGTGTATAAGAGACAGATCTATAATCTACTAAAGATGTGTATAAATTTGAGCTATTAACTGGAGGTTCGGATATTCAATCCTGCGTCCTTTAAAAGAAAAATCATTAATAGAATTTTAAAATATAAAAAAATTTGATGTTACTATTTAAATATTATTCTTGTAGTCATATTTTGTAAAATATTTTTCGTCCATGTGACATGGAAGTCACAAGTCCAAGTTTTTGTCTCATGGAAAAAATGCAAGATAAGTCTATTGACTATAATGAAATAATCTTATACTTTCCCGGACCTTGCACATGATGAGAGTTCTATGAACCAGACGGTCCGTTCTCATATACTTTTTTCTTCCCAAACCTTCATTTCTGTGTCCGTCCTTGGATAACTTATACTTCAATTCTATAACCCACATATACTTCAATCACTGAAAATATAGCATTGATTGTAAGTTGTGGCAAGATCTTTATTTTAAACTTGTAAATTATAGAAAACAAAATTATGGCGTATCTTCATGCCATCAATTTGTTTATGTTGTGTGAATAATATCCGATTTAGTGCTCCTATGGATTCGAATCTAACGCTCACAATTAGTTTGACCATTTTCTGTCACGATCATATGATCAAGTGGCGTACTTGATCATTCGTATCCTGACTCCCTATTATGTTTGCAATTATTGATGGGTGAATGACAAACATAGGTCGGAGCAAGGGAACCAAGAGCCTTATTTAAAGAGAGTTTTAGAAAGTCCTTCCCATCTTGGACTCTAATCCAACAGATGAGTCGGTATCAATTTATTATTATACGTATAGAATAGGTCTCTATCTTCCTTTACTATTATCTTGAATCTCATAATTATCCAAATATATTTATATAGTAATTTGTAATTATTTAATGTGGGATATTGTTTTCATTAATATTTACAAATATTTTTTATTGTCATATACACCATCAATTAAAATATTCTAAAATTCTATCCCCATAAATGAACAAATGACCATATAAATTGATAATAGATTCAAAAAGCAGCCACAATAATTTTAACTGTATTTATCTTAGAGTCCATGAAATGTATCATGGTAATTGAAATTTTATTTAAGAAACATAGTCCCTTCCACGTATCATAATTCCAACTACTTAATGTACATAAATTTAATAAGTAATGAACAGTGCAATTATATCCACTAATGGTTTGAAATATTAATTTTATATACGAAATAATATTTCAACACTTATGTGTCCAAATATTCAATCAATAATAGAAAACCCTAATTAATACTAATAAGAGTATAATCTCTTTCAAAAATAACAACAAATTTAAAATGCGTTAATGAGTCTCTTATGAATTATTTGATTAGATAAAATTTAGCCTGCATTCTTAAGTTGTAACATCAATAATCATAACTCGATATTTTTAAATACTCATTAGTTACTATTGCCCCTTGAATGTTACTTCTAACTATTAAAATTTTTATGTAGATTTGTTTATCTTAACTCCTACTTTTCCTAGCATTCTTAATAAAAACTAATTTTATAAGATAAGAAATACTTAAATATCCAATAAGAAAAAGTGACAAAACAGGGTTCTTGAAATAAACGGATGAATAAATTATATATTTAAATCTATAGATGTTATGGTTTTTATAAAAACGTGAAGTAATATGTCATCCGTAAACTTTCAAGAACTCATTTTGTGAAAATCTTATAAGATAGTTCAACTATCATTCATATCCTATTTCTATAAATACCAATTAGATAAATGGTATTATCTACAATCTTCACTTAATTGTTCTTTATAGGAATTGTTTTATTTACCAAACATTTGCAAGAAATCTATTATATATGAATTGACCAAATATGCAATATTCCCAGTAATCTTTATGACATCAATTGACCAACTTCTTTTTTTTTAAAACAAAATGAAGAATGATTGTTAGAAAAATATATATTATTAATGGGAATATCAATTCAGTATAAACATAAAATTTTTCAACTTGCAGTCAAAAAGAAAATTAAATTCTCTTTCCAAATAATTATTTAATTGACACATGTATACATTACTTTTGAAAGTTATTTTCAAATTCACTTAATATAACTCTTGATCAAAATGAACTATTGATGCCATAACTATTAGAAAATAAAATCTTTCGAACATTATATAAAGATTATATTATTAATTAATGCCTTTCATATGAGTTGAACTATTCACCAAAATCTTGCCTCTATGTCATTCAATTTTAGGATGCACATGATCATTCCGAACCAAAAGCTTAAATAGGACGCATATGATCATCCAAACTTTTAGCACAAAACAACGCATCTGTATACAGATCCAGGCTATAGGATAGGACGCATATGACCGTCCGAACCAAAAGCTATAGGACACACAAGACCGTCCGAAGAAAAGAGCTCAAAATAAAGAAGTTTCTGTCAAGCTATCGGATGCATATGACCGTCTGAAGCACTATTCATAAATCTGTATAACGCATGATTGAATATCCGAACCTCCATCCGAACTCCTTAAAGCTAGTTTTTTTACCGTTGGAACTCAAATTTCAGCACATCTTTCATCTATAGATAGCCCAAGGACATTAGATTAATGTAAGGAACTACCACATTTAATACAAATACTTGTAAGAGCTATTTGGGGAGAAATAGGCTAAAATATTGTGGGTTGTATTGGTTTGGGTAGTACAGTTCTCTTGGCTCAACTAAAGGGAATCTAGTGTGACCAAGAGTAGACTAGTGAGTGATCTTCAAGTGTAAAAGTGGAGGGATAACAAGTGTACAAAAGTGAGGTTGTAGTGTAAAATCCTTTGGCTCACTTACTAGAGAGACTTAGTTGGTGCAAGAGTGAACCTACTTTGTGAACAAGAAGATTATTGCCTCACTTTCTTTGAAGAGGCACTACTAGTGGATGTACTCCAAACTTGATGAGTTTGGGAGTTTGGTTTGATATTGCCTCACTTTCTCTTGGCTCATTTGTGCTTTAGTGTTTATTTGTTACACAAAGTTTGCATTTTCATTAAGCACATTATAAGGTAGAGGGGCATTCCATTACTAGACCTCTCATGTTTAACGGCATTAATTTTGTTTGTTGGAGGGAAAGAATAAAATTTTTTATACAATCCATTGATATTGAATTGTCTCTTATATTGTTTATGAAGGTCCTTTTGAGGCTAATATTCTTGATAAAAATATACATAGATTAAGGCTTAAGACTAGATACGTGTTAAATGCACAAGATAGAGTAAATTTTTCTTTAAATGCTAAAGCCATAAATATTTTGTATAATGCTTTGGATGCAGATGAGTATACTAAAGTGAAAGGTTGCAAATCGGCCAAGGAAATATGGGACAAATTGAAAGAAATCTATGAAAGAAGTGAAGATATAAGAGAGCAAAAGAAGTCACTTCTTGTGGTTAAATATGAATCCTTCAAAATGGAACCTTAAGAGAATATTGACAAGATGTGTTGTAGGTTCAATGAAATTGTAAAGGATTTGGAAGGTTTAGGTAAAGAATATTCCTTGGGTGAAAAGAATAGAACAGATTTTGAATGCTTTACCTAAGGATTGGGAACCTAAATCCATTGCCATAGAAGAGTGTAAAAATTTAAATTCTATACCTATTGAGTCTTTGATTAATTCACTAACTTCCTTTGAATTGAAGTTGAAATATAAGGTAAAAGATGATGAGGAGGCAGGGACAAAAAGAGCATTGAAGGCTTCACAAAAATATACAAGCAAGAAGTCAAGTGAAAAATGCTATAAATACTTTCCAAATCTCTTATACACATCTAGATGTGTATAAGAGACAGGATGACATATTACTTCAACAATTTATCTTAATCACATGGGATGATTACAATTCGGATGGAGAATTTGAAGAAGTACATTAGGTGACTCAAATGACTTTCATGGCCATTGGAGATAATAAGGTATCCTCTAGTTATGACTATTGTAATGATTCATGTGATGATTCTTGTGATGGTGATGGTGATGATGATGATTATGTTGAATCATTTATTTTTAAAATGCATGAATGTTTGAAAGAATCATATGCTAAGAACAAAGAGTTAAAAATTAAGATTAATGTTTTATTGAGTGCAAACTCAAAACTTGTGCATGAAAATAATATGTTGACACAAGAAAATGATGTTCTAAAGAAAAAATGATTGGATGCAAAACCCAAGATCAAGGAAGAACAAACTTCATTTAAGAAGAGATTAAATGATCTTGATGAACTTTTGCAAAAGAAAAGTCTTGAACATGGCTAAAGTTCATCAAGATCATTTAATTGTGGGCATTAAGGCCAAGATGTGTATAAGAGACAGGTATAAACAGGTTTTGAGAATGTGTTAATGTGAACTATGATCTCTTGAATATTAGTCAACTATGTGATTGAATTTGTTTAGAATGCTTGGGTATGAGTATCCCCAAATTTTATCTATATTAAGTCACTACTTGCAAAAGAAAGGGGGAGCATTCTCATTTCTAAATTTCTTAATTGTTAGAAATTAATTTCTAATAAATAAGCCAAAAGGGGGGAGAAAATAATAGACAAAACCTCTTGTCTTCTACTTTGTATGTTTTGGTTGTTTTTAGAATTATCTAATTGATTTTTCATCATCAAAAAGGGGGAGATTGTTGGACCCCAGATATGATAATCATATTTTGATGATGATCAAATTGAACTAATGGTTTGAAAACAAGTGTGCAGAAAAACAAGAAGGCTCGGATCAAATGATCATCCAAACTCATCAAGTTTGGAGTGCCACCATTTATGCCTTGCAAAGACAAGGACTGTCTCTTATAACCGTCCAAGGACCAAGCTCATAGAGGCATAAGACAATCAGAAAAAAGCTCAAAATGAAGAAGTTTGTCAAGTAGTAGGGCATAGACCGTCAAACCACTATTCATAAAGCTATAGGATGCATGATCGGACGTCAATTCTTAACGGCTAGCTTTTAACAGCCAATTTTTTTACCGTTGGAGCTTAAATTTCAGCACATCTTTCATCTATAAATAGCCCAAGGACATTAGATTAATGTAAGGAACTACCACATTCAATACAAATACTTGTAAGAGCTATTTGGGGAGAAATAGGCTAAAATATTGTGGGTTGTATTGGTTTGGGTAGTATAGTTCTCTTGGCTCAACTAAAGGGAATTAGTGTGACCAAGAGTAGACTAGTGAGTGATCTTCAAGTGTAAAAGTGGAGGGATAACAAGTGTACAAAAGTGAGGTTGTAGTGTAAAATCCTTTGGCTCAACTAGAGAGACTTAGTTGGTGCAAGAGTGAACCTACTTTGTGAACAAATACAACGAAGATTATTGTCTCACTTTCTTTGAACATGCACTACTAGTGGATGTACTCCAAACTTGATGAATTTGGGAGTTTGGTTTGATATTCTCAATCTCTTTATTTGTCTTTGAGCTTAAATTGATTGAATATTTATCTTTGATCATTTGTGTTTTTGTGTTTATTTGTTACACAAAGTTTGCATTTTCATTAAACTCATTAAAAGATTTGTTTTTAGAAACAATCTAATTCACCACCTTTTAAGTTGCTCTTGGGCCAACAAATCCAATTTTTAGTACCGAATGTTCCAACCGTTGGCCCAAGAGCAACTCAATTTTTAGTAGTGTCCGGAAAATTGATGACTGTTTTACTTTATAAGCCTGTCTGAGAAGGATGTAAGTCTTTGAGGGGTAATTTTTTAAAAATTTAAAATTCTCTATATAAATTATGAATTGATCATAAATTACAAGAAATACAAAATTGAATAACTGATGACTGCCTCCCCTAAGGTGATAATCCCCTGAACAAGCAGGGAAGGGAGAGTTTTGCCATAAGGGAAAGGTTGAATAGTTAATCCTTATAAAACTAAATATTCATTTTGGAAATGACTACTTTAAATATATCAAAAACAAAATTTTTTAACAAAAATTAAAAAGAATTCCATTATGGTAATAACTAATATTGCTAGCTAGCTACAAATGGCACTAGTACACATACATTATATGATTCAATGTATGTCTCGGTCCATAATACCATTAATTGTTCATCACTATATTTCTTCATTATACTTTAGGTCTCATTGTTTTCCTTCACTAAAATGATATTGATATAATTGCATCTTTGGTTATTCCAAATAATCCAGAGCCTGAAAATCCTACACAATATAGGCCATCATCTCCTTTCCAATGATTGGGTTTCCTTTTCTTGGGCATTCCATTTTCATTGAAGAGGCTGGTTTCATCCTTCACAATTAAAGCATCATAAAAAGCAAAAGAGTAATTAATTCATACTAATTATCAATTAATATAATATCAAGTACACTTAATAAAATCATAAAATTCCTAAATACATTACCTTTAACCATGTTCGCACTGTGCTTTTGTAGCCAGTAGCAAAAATAATGGCGTCAAAATTCTTCTTGTTGCCATTTGACAATTCAACATAGTCTCTGTCAACCTTCATAGTTGGTAGAACCTGAAAAGTGAAATAGTAATGTATGTTTTATATATGTACAGTATTAGTCATTAAAAAAATATGAGCATATGTAGATCAAGAGCAATGTGGCATATTGAGGATCATAGAAATCTAGATGTTTATAGGTATAAGAACAGTATTTAGATGGTAGTTGTAAGGAAATTTAACAGGTTTAGCCCTATTTGCACCATTTCCTTGGTAAGAACATGCACCTGAAATTGAATCATAAAAAAGTTTAGTTAATAATATTATATTTGTGTACCAAAAAGAAAATTAATTTCATGCCAAAAAAAGGAATATAAAAAATAAAAATATAACGATAATATGGGAACAAAAAGTTCTGCAGTTTCAGAAGGAACTATTCCATTGACACCTTTAAAGTCTCTTATACACATCTAATCACAATTGAAGTATTAGCACCCCAGTTTGCTAAATCGTAGGCAATTTCCATACCAGAGTTTCTTGAACCAACCACTAACACATTTTTGTCACAATAATTCTTGCCATTTCCGTAATTGCTAAAATGCATGACCACCCCGCTTCTAGCTATCGAGTCCGAGAATTTCTGGTATGGACCCTCGACTATTCTCGCCGGTGGCAACAACTAGGAATTTTGCAATATAAATTTGTGTTGCACCTGATAGTACATTTTTGGCCAAAACAAGCCATTTCTTGTTAATGACATCAAAAGTTGCACATTCAACAAGCCTACAATAAATGGGATTTATGTTAAAATGGGAAGTGTAGATATCCAAGTATTGGATGAAGTCATTTTTGGGAACAAAATTTGGCGCATTAGAAGGAAGTTGGCAAATGGAGTTTCAAACGATCATAAGATCGTTTTTTCCGAAGTGAACCACTAGCTGTTAATGTCATTTTTTAAGCACTTTAGTCCTTCCGTTGTACCACTAAATTTTTTGACATTTTACCCTTATTCTATTCTAATCTTTATTTTTTGTTTATTTCTATTTAATGAATCAGTTTTTTATAAGAATTAGACTTCATTCATGTACAAGTTGATATTAATAGATGGTTAGAAATATAATTCACCATTTTTCATAATTTTTTGGCCGAGATAAAATAACGAGATGACAAATTCTAACCGACATTATTTTTTAAGAACATATCTTTGTAACTGACAATCAAAATAACAGTTTTATGTCTCTTAATTGGAATGACTTCTTGCTTTAATTAACTTGAAATTTGGCTAAATAGAAAGATAAACTCATAAGTTTAGAAATTTTGAATTGATGACAACGAATGTGTAACCTAAATGGTAAGACATCACTTTCCTTGTGACTTAGATTATGGGTTCGAGTCACCAAATGATAGGTGGAGATCAACTGTAGAACCTCTTTCTTAAAAGGAAAAAAAAAATTTGAATTAATTTTCATTTTAAATTTATTTAAGCCAATCAAAATAAAAGAAAATTTAAAAAATAAATAAATAAATAAAATGCATTATTTTTTGTTGTTGTTGTTGGTAGTAGTAGTTGTCGGAGGAATGAAGAGCAAATAAAAGGTTTTAAAAAAAAAGAATAGAATAGAATGGTCAAAATACTAATTGACATAACAAAGGAGTTAAGTGTTCAAAATATAATATTATAATTAATGTGTTAGTGAGACTAAGTTTAAAGGGGTAAAGTGAAATTAACCAAAGAGTATATTTGTCTATTTAGCAAAAACTTTTGACGGGACAGGTGTTAGAATTGATTGTTAGTTCAGAGAGTTTAATACTCACATGACAAGTTAGGGATTGAAATGTTAGTGACGCTAAAGTTGAAAGGGGTAAAGTGTAATCAACCCATTTTTCCATGGGTTAAATACCTTAAGATATTTAACTATTTTACAGTGGGTTGATCAAACGTGTCTCTTATTTTACACATCTAGATGTGTATAAGAGACAGGTACATACTATTCCATATTATGTTGATCGGGTGCAAAAATTTTTTTATTATGAAAATTAACACATCAAGATTTTTTAAGAGATAGTCCCTAACTCAGAGTTCTAATCAATATCTCTATATTGTCAGAACAACTAAAAATATAAAAATACCTACCAACACAGTGATTTATTTTAATACTTGTGTTGTGAAACCAATTTTAAATACAAAATTCCCAAACACTATCGTTATTTTTTGATTTTTTCGTCATATTTTATTTCACGTAAAAATAAATTTCATTTTGAAATAATAATGAAAAAAATGACACCAAAATATATATTGAATTAATCTAAATATACGATACTTATAATAATCTGTTAAAGTTCCAACTTTCTCTTTTCTTTATGTCATTAAAAATGATTTTATTCTTCTTCTTTTTTTATTGTTAATATAATTCAACTATCATCTAAATATGTATGAAGTAACTCTTTACATAAAAGCTAAAACACAAATAAAAATAACTTCGATAAAATATCTTTAATAATTGATCAAATATTTTAAAATTAATTATTTCACCGTATTGTTTGAGTTTTAAATATTGAAAAAGTATAATTTAAGAAATAGAATATTAATTAATTTCAATCATACTTATGTTTTTAACAATATTGACAACACTATTGAATTTTATAGTTAGCTTAAAGCGTTAAATGATACTTATGTTACATGAGAGACTAAATTGAAATCTCGCTTAGATCTTAAGGAGTTTTACTGCAATTAACCTTTAGGAGCAAATTTGTCTTTTTGAAAAGAGGAGTTATATTGGACTGTTAGTCAAAGGATTAAAGTTTAAAAAAAAATAATGTTAGGGAATTTACTATAAACAACCCAAATATTAAGGAGTTTAATATATTTAACCCTTTTTCTATAAAACTGAAACTACAAAATAAAATGAAATGCAAACCGTGTTAAGAGAATTGTTGTTTTGTTAATGAAACAATAATGTATCGTAGTTTTTTGAATTTATTTTGCAACAAGATCGCCTATTAAATTAAGTGCAATATTCTTATTTAATTTGGAATAATTTTTTGGGAAAATGACATTATTTGTCACTCACATTTCGTGTTTGTATTTATTTAGTCCCTCATATTCAAAATGATGTATTTTAATCTTTCACAAATTTAAAACGTACCATTTTAGTCCTTTGACACAATTATGATATATTTTGATTTGAAATAGTCACATGTGTAACACATGTAACCTATTTTTAAGGATAAAAGTAGCACCATACATAACATATCAGCTACTCTAGTTGCCCTAACACTGTTCTTTTTGAGACATGAAATGGTATAAGAGGGGACTAGGGGTGGTGATGGTAGGGGAGAAATTTGGGATGGTGGTGGTAGAAGTTTTAGATAGTGTCGTTTAATATTTAAAATTTATATATTACCAATTTTTCTAATGAAAAATGTAACATGCTTTTCACTCTTCCTATCAGTTGCCACCTCACTAACCACCATCCACCGTCCAATTCCCCTCTTCCCTGATCTTCTTGTAGATTTGAAAAATAACCTTTCTGGGTTGAAACTTACAAAAAAAAATAAGAAAATCATTGGTCAACAGCCACTAGCCATTCTCCAATTAGCCAACACCCATTGGCCACTTCCCGATTAGGCAACAGTCACCCCCGATCAATCACCATCACTCTCAACATCCCCTTGTCAAAATTGAATCTTTGTGTTGATTGGATTTAAATTTTTATAAATTCATATTAAAATTTTGGTAATGTTTATGGTTTGGATGCTATATTTACGTGTTAATGGTATGGATTTGGTTGAAAAATCATGGTGCTCAGATGGTAGGGATGGGGAAACATATTAGAGTGTGGATAAGAAGACATGGCGGGAATCAATGGGTTGGCTGACTTAGATTACGAGGTTAAATGGTAGGAGGTGTGGGAGAGAAAAGTTTGGGTGGCATGGATGGGGAAAGGAAGGAATGGACAATGGTGAGATGGAGGTCAAGGAGGAAGGGAGATCCGCCAGTAGGATGAGGTGGTGACTCGAGGAAAAAGGGGTAGGAGAGAGGAAGGGGTTGGGCTAGAATAGGGACGGAGGTAGATGGGGAAGGGAGAGGAGATGAGGATGGCGTGAGGAAGGAGAAAGAGTTAGGGTTTGGACTTCTTTATTTTTAATTTGACCTTTTTTAAATTTAATTTGATCCAAAAATTTTTATTTTTAATTTAACCCAAAACTTTAGACACTTGTGTTGGGGCAAATATGACATTCACACATCAATGTTAGTTTTGATGAATGTCACCCAATTTGGAAAAAAAAAAAATTTAAAGTACATAGTCGGTCAAATACACGTTTAATAACCACAGGAAATAAAATTTATATTTGACAAACCGGGTTGCATTTAAACAAACAAAAAAAAAAAAAAAGGATTATACAGTTGTAGCTTGCAGAAGCAACGTGGACACCCAAAAGCACTCTTTTTTTAAAATAATAATAATAATAATAATAATAATATTTTCCACTTCCAATTCTCATCAATACTTTCTTCTCCATTCAGCAAACTCTTCTTCTTTACACGTCTAAATTATTTCTCCATTAATCCGTATCCATTAATCCATCCAGATTTGCGATCCCATCAGGTATAAATATTGATTCAATTACGGTTCATTTGTCATCTTTTTTAAAATTTTCATTTTTTTTTTTCACAAAGTAATTGAACTTGACAAGTTTTATTATTTTTTTTCAATTTGATTGGGTTAGTGTTTGCGGAGATGGACTCTTCATCGTCTGCGGCGGGGCCGCAGGAGTTCTATTATTTGTTCAAGCTGCTAATGATAGGGGATTCTGGAGAACGATAGTGTTCAAAATTTAATACTCAGGCTATTAAGGAATTTGAATGTTATTGTTAAGCTTAAATAAAATATTACTGTCTCTTAGTCGAATCTATTTGTGGGATTAATAAATTTTAAGGTTTTGTTTGATTTTGTTGATGAAATTGCAGCACTATAGTTTTAGTTGTAGGTTGGAGTATGGTTTTAATACTCCCTCCGTCCCGAAATGATCGTCGTATAAGGGAAGATGTGCTTTTTTTCAACAGCGTCGTTTTTTCTGCACGATCTGGCTTTGTTTTCCCTATTAACCATTAGCAATACAGCTGTATACAAATTTGTGGGGCTGAATTAATCTTTCTAGTCCTTTAAAAAGGATTTCTGTATCCTACTTGTTGAAATAAATGGAAACCTTTGTCTAGCTGGGTACCCTGACCAAATCAATCTCTAATAAGAGGAACTTTAGGTTTTTCCGACCATTGCATGACTGCTCTCTGGCAAACAGTGGCTGACCAAAAAATTAAGGATTGGATGGGCAACATTTATATTAAGAATAAGAATGGGAGGCCTAAGTTCAATTTCAAGAAAATTTTAGAGGGACAAAAATCTAATTTATGGAAGACAAATTATCTTGAGGGAGGAAAGCTGTCTCTTATACACATCTAGATGTGTATAAGAGACAGGTATGATGATTCTTAACTTAATGTACATGCTGTCCATCCTATATATCTGTCTCTTATACACATCTAGATGCCCTGTATAAGATACATTTTCAAACATGTGTATAAGATAACAGGTTTGGGTGGGAGGGGTGGGGTGTGTGGCAGGGGACAGCTGCCCCAACCCTCCACTCCCTAGTTCCACCATTGGCATCAAATTTATGAAGTTTTAGAAGTAGGTACACCCACTGCAATGAGAGAGAAATGTTGCAATAATGCTTTAATAAAATTATTATAAAAAAAAAATGAAATTGTGCATAATTTAATTGCATTATGAACTTCTCTCAATAGCTCAAGAAGAATTTTGGCTCGTTCCAAAGCTTTTAAGGTACTTGTTGTCTATATATGTTGAATTGTTGAACTATTTTGATTTCTTCTTAATTGTTACTAGTGGGAATGGCATACCTAATGTGTGTGTGCAAATGAAATTTTTCATTAGATTTAATTGTAAAAAAAATTTAAGACAAATAAGGAATGCAAGTTGTTGGAAGTCATAATGGGTTAGTGGTTTATTTTGATGAGGGTAGCAATGGATATGTAAAAAATGGTGCACACCAAATCCTTACTCTAGCTTTATGTATATGGCTTTATATATAGTATAGATATGTGAATGTTAGTCATTGGTTTTCTAACGTATCTTCTATCAAAAAGTATTCAAACGAAACTCAATTGATTTTCCCAAACTTTGTCAATATAAGTAAATTAAAATCCCATTTCATGATTCATCTAGGATACACTGGTGTTTTACTTTCAATCTTTTTACTTTGTTAGTTGTGTGACATAGTTGAATTCTATCTTATTAGTTATAAAGAGCCACGGGAGCTACGATATTCTGGTTGTCTTTTGTGATTGGTTCTAACTTATTCACTTCTCTTTTTACTTATAGATGTTATGTTTCAAAACATTCAAGCCATTCATACAATCAAGTTTGTAGCTAAACTAGTTTTACTTGGCCTTTACTTTGAAATCATCGTTTATTAATATCTTTTGGTTTCTGCCTTCAGGGGTGGATTTTAAAGTAAAATATGTCACTCTTGGAGGGAAGAAGTTGAAGCTTGCCATTTGGGATACAGGTAATGTGATTAATCTAGTATTGTGAATTTTAATAGTTTTTTGGTTATGGTTTTGTGATTTGATTAAAAAAGGATCATTTCTATTATCTTTTTATCTAATTATGTTATGTTGTGCATAACTTGTGATTTCTTATTTCGTGAACATATTTGAGTATTAATAATTCATCTGCTTAGCTGCATAACTTTCCAAGTACTTTAGACATGTGGCGATCTGTTCTCTTGCTACTGATGCTCACTTGAGAAATTATGGAGTAGTACTCTATTTTGGAGCTGTTTAGAATATCTGAAGTAATTATCAAATGCATCCAAGACCTTTTCTTACCCCAATGTGTCCACTTTTGTAACGGGATCTATCTCAAATTTTGCTTATATCGCAAACCTAAATACTAAAAAATGCAGGCAAACTCCGTATTTTGTTTGAAGGTAACAGAGCATGTTTATGTTGGTTAAATTATCTTTTGTTGAATAGCTCACTTGGCTCACCTCCTTTGGCAGCTTTCAGATGCTGCAGTATTCTTTTGAGTCTTGAAAACCTATTTACTTGTTAGTTGGTGGTCCTGATTGCAGAAGGTGTTTGATAGTTGAGACGAACTCTTTATCACGATTTTGAATTGCAACAGCATCAAGTATAATGACTGTAGATCCTGTTAGCATAAAGTGATTTTCCTACAATGCTTGTTTACCAATCATGATTTCTATTTACTTTTGCTGGTATGTAGTAATTTTCCAAATGTATAATGGAAAGTGAACTTTAGTTGACAGGGTGTCTGGTCAACTGCTATAGCCATGTTAGTCTTTTCTCTTTAAAAGAAAAAGGAGGAAAGTTTTCAAATTTATAAAGAAAATTGAAATAAGTATATTCTGCCAAAAAAAAAAAAAGATAAATACTAAATTAATTCCTCCAAATTTGTTCACTCGTAGTAAACTTTTTAAAAAAGCTGAAAGGAAAAAACTGGGTCAGAAATGCTCAATTGGAGTTAGAGATGGCTTTTGGAATTTGGAATCAAATAACATGGAGATGTGTATTGAGACAGATCATCACAACTTTGGAATGGCAAAAGCATGTCTCTTATCACATCTAGATTCTAAATGGTGATTTCTCAAAGGAGACAGATGTTACTGGTGATGACTGAGAGTAGATGCTGTGTTCTATATCTGAAAAAGTTAAAGCGTGCTCATCTTGTAAATCAAATTTGATAGTTGGTTGTAGCCATTATGTGAGTAAAATTCAATCCTTAATTCTTTTCTTTTTTGTTTTCTTGGATAGAATTTCATGAATTAGAGTTCTACATATATATATATATATTGCTTGGTTCACAGTAGAAACACCTGGCCTTGCCAATTGCTTAACTGCTAAACAAAATGTCAGAAAGGGGATCTAATTCTAATCTGGACCTCTGAAGTTAATCGATAAGAATGAAAGCATGAATCTAATCTTTATTCAGCCCATAGGCATCATCACTTTCTTTCGACTGAATAATCTGGATCCTGTATTAACTCGAATATATGAAATAGCCTTCTAGGCTGGTAGGGTTTTTATGTTGCTTCTATGCATTCAATGAGACGGGTAAGCATATGTTAAGGTTGTTAAACACTACTTTTAGCTTTGGTGGAATTTCTTTATAATGGACGATATCAGATACACCTTTAAAGGAAGGGCATCGAACCCAAAAAGGAAAGATTTTAGCTACAATTAAATGTAAATGCATGCATCAAGTGTTGTGCTATTGAACTTTGCTCATTCTCGTTTTCTTGGCTTCTTACTTGTTTATGGTCTTTGTTTGCAGCTGGTCAGGAGAGATTCAGGACATTGACAAGTTCCTACTATAGAGGTGCTCAAGGAATTATTATGGGTATGGTTTCTACTTTGTCTTACTGCAGTTGTCCTTGTCTGATTAAATCTTCTTGCATTTGTCACTTTACCTTTTGAATGTGATAGAATCTGCTTTTTACTATCAGTGCCTCTGTTTTGATTGTCTTAAGGTAGAAACATAGTTTATTCATCCTTGGTTTTTTAGTATATTTGTTGAAAAGTTTCCGCTTTCACGTTGAGTATGAATCTACCTTATGTTTGAGCATCTTAACATGTTATAGTTTTTATACATGCATGAGTTTTTCAGTATATTTCTTGGGAATGGGGTGGTTGATATTTCTGTTCTTCTGCATTTGACCATTATTCTGCAAGTGGTTAATACTGGCCAAGATTTGTAGGTAGTTGCCCTACAAATATGAATGCTTTGATATTTGTATGACTCACATGGTGCATGTCATTTGTTTTCTTTTCTACAAGTGAAGCAAATTATTCTGAGGAATTTGGGGAATTTTATCATTGGGTAGATCAGAATTGTCTACTCTGTTTGAGAGTTTGGTGTCTTAGAATATGGTGTAGATAATAATTGCTTCCTACTGTAACAGTTTATGATGTAACTCGGCGAGAAACATTCACGAATCTCTCTGATATATGGGCTAAAGAAATAGACTTGTACTCTACAAATCAAGACTGCATCAAGATGCTTGTGGGCAACAAAGTTGACAAGGTATCTTTGAAAAGTCACACCCTTATCTATTTTGTACTACATGGAAATGTTTAGGTTCAATCTTATATTTGAAATATTCCCATCATGGTTCTTCCTATTTCTAATCTATTTACCCTAATAATTTGGAACATTTGGTGTGTATTTCTTATGGGTCCAAGACTGACTACACACACACACACACACATGTATTTGTACATGGTTTGTGGCTACTTACAACCATAAAGTTAATACCTATGTCTTAAATTCTGTGGCATAGGAAAGTGAAAGAGTTGTCAGCAAAAAAGAAGGAATAAACTTTGCAAGGGAATATGGTTGCCTCTTCATTGAGTGCAGTGCTAAAACTCGAACCAATGTGGAGCAATGTTTCGAGGAACTTGTTCTAAAGGTAAGTAATATTGGTTGAATATATTTGTTTAAACTTGTAGCTTGATATTGACTGTTCATGATACATGTCTAAACTGTGGTGGGGATTCCCATTTAAATCTTTCCCAATATTCATGGGTAAATTGAACCTAAAACTGGTGAAACTGAAGTTTCAGATTGATTTATTAGTATTTCACTACTGAGCCTTTTGTAGTAATGTACATTTAAGCTATATTTATAGTGAACGTGAATGCATATAGTGGATTCCACACGATGAGGAACAACTGTGTTGACCTATTTGAATATTTACGATCTATTGCTATTGTTGTTCCTCATCGTGTGGAAAAGAAATTATATAAGGGAAATAATCAGGGTGTTAAAAGTATGAAAGATACGAAGATCAAACATCTATGCCTTTTTTTTGGGTTAAAAGTCAGCTTTCCATTAATAACCTTTGATTTACAGCAGAAAATTAGAGGGTAAATAACTACCCTATGATCTTCCTGTGCTAGATTTTCTAGCCACTGGGAAACAATTTTTCGATACTACACTATTTCAAAGGTTAATAGCAAATTTTGACTAGCATTGTTCCTGTTCCTCCCAATGAAGGAGAGTGAGGAACTACAAAGAACTTTATAAGCTCAAAAATATCATCCAATAAGACTCCCAAAAGATTGTTGGCTTTGATTTCAGACGAGATCTGTTCAACACAAATTTACAATCAGATTGAAACATCACATTGCTCAATCCTTCCTCCTTGGCTTTCATCATAGCTAATCTGATAGCACTTGCTTCAGTTAAACATTTTGGCTGATTGGTGTTGCCTAGCTACCAACATCCTGCCATTCTCATCTCTAGCTACTGCCCCCAGTCCTGACCTGTTGGTTTTGGCGGTGATGTTATGGCTGCATCTAGGCAGAGGCAAGAATGACATTAGTAGGTGGAGGTTCCCATTCTGCTGATAAACATTCTTGGTCTCCATCTGTGTTTGTGCTGTTATCCTCTCTATTTGCTTCTTTGAATTCCTGCCATTCCCCATACCTTTTAGCTCTCTGAATTGTAAGTATCGATGCTGCTTACAGTAGTATGTTGCCTTTGCCGAGTATAAGAGACAATTTGAAGTTAATTGCTATCATAAATGTCTTCCCTTGCTCAAAGGCTCTAAATTATTATCTACATTCTGTTCCCAACCTCATTAGAAGCTGATTTTAATTGTCTGAACAATTGATTTGTGATAGAGCAAATCAGTTGGAATTTTTTTTGCAATCAGAACCATATTGCAGTCTAGATTTTATCTGGAATTCCTGTTTCTAGTCATTATAAATGTGGCTTTTTGAAAACTGACGTTTTCTATTTACTATTTTATTGATGTCGTGCAACAACATGCTTTTATATTTTCAAATTGTAGAACTCTAGATCTGAATATATGCCTACATAGATTTGTGGTTGATGACCCACTCCTTTTCCTTGGTATCTAACTTTGTAGAATTGCATTGCCAACTTTGGGATTCCATCTTTTTAAGGAATTATTTTAATCTGTGTTTCTGGTTCCACAAATCTCTTGATACGTAATTTAATGGGTGTCTAATGCTTTGTACGAACCAGTTTATGCACTGAAGTTGCTGTTTTAGCACATCTATTAAATTTATAATATTGAACTAACTTTGACAAATGTATAATAATTTCTGCATTGCTGACTAATTTCAACCGTGAGGCTCAGACCTTTCGGTATATCACTAGTCAAAAGATTGGGGAGGGTTATGATCTCACACTTCAAGCTTCGACCAGTGAAGCCTCGAGCTTTATTCATTGAATCACAGTTTGCAATACTATTTGTTATATAAATTATTCATATTTATTTATTTGGAAAATTAAATAAGTTCCTTAATGAAAATATATAGAATTGCTTTAACAAAAGAAACAAAATTTTCTCGTAGATTTTGTAATATAGAAAAACATAGATACTTCCTTTTTCTTTTGTATGCTTTCCATGAAATACATCACCAAATGGTGTAGCAACACAGATGAAACCCTTAAATATCGACTCATTATAGGTTCTCCCACTATAAGAACCATAGATGAGAAAGCAAATTTCCCTGTAAGGAGATGGGGTAACTTGTCTATTTTCACATTTCATGTACAAGGACAACAGCAATAGTATACAAATCTAGTATGTGTATAAATTTCCCACGCACCCACCCACCCCCCAATATATAATTTACCATTACAAACATATCAGGAGCAAACGGCAACTGACCTACAGGAACCTCTACTTTATACACAGCAAGATATACTAGTAATTATGAAGGTGATAACAAAATACAATAAAGGATCCAGGTAATAGTACCTGGATTGAAAAGTGCAGAAGGCACAGAAATTATACAATCTTAACATTGCAAATGCAGATGAGTAAGAGAGGGTTGTTCCAGCATTAAGGTCTCCATCCTCTTCATGATCTTTAGACCTGAAAGAAGACTGATATGTTAAGATTGTATAATTCCTGGCTTGTTACTGGAAGAAAACAATTACTATTGCACCTTAATTTGTGTCAGTGAGGTCATTAGCTCTCAAATCGAACAACTACACAAGTAATGTTGTCAGAACTCCCTCTTTCATATGCTACTTCTATACCTGCACAATTGCTACCGCATCCTGAATTTTTGAAACAGAAGATGCATCAATCCTTTCGGATAGTTTATGCAATATATCATCCACAGGATCCTTTACTCTGACATTTTATGTGTATTATCTACAAATCTAATGAGATTTGAATTATTGCTTAGTTAATAATTCTGATGCGAAATTTCAAGTGGCTTACTTTATAGATTAACAATCAGATGGTATTGTATATTCACTCTTGATGTGCTTAGTTTCAATTTGTTATCATATTATTTTGTTTGACAGTTTCAATTTGCATGACAGTAACACCCTGATTACTATATTAAGATAGAAATGTATAGCCTATTGATGCCGAGAACGATTCGCTAGTGGAATCCCCACTAAAACTGACATAGATGTGTATAAGAGATGAAAGCATATCCTCTGTTTGTGTGTGTGCGTGTGTGTGAGGTGAATCCTGAAAGTTGTAAATAAGTGCCAGTTCTATTCTAACATTCATTTAAAAAAAAAGAAAAAAAAAGAGCAAGCTAAATGTCACTCCTCGGTGACCCAAAGTTTCAAATATCATGTTATATGAAAACAAGAACCAGGTTATCTGTGCTTTGTCCATTTCAACCAATTACTATGCAATTAACTACACTTGTGGATAAAAGAAAAACATAAGAAATTTTTCAGTTTAAGTTTCAACCAGAAAATCTGTTTCCACGAAATACAGGCCAATACCACACCAAATAGGTTTTTTTTTCTTTTTCTTTTCCAGTATATTCATCAACGAAGTTTGAATCTAAAGAAAAGCTCAAAGACTACAAATAGTAGTCGGATTTTCTCTTTGCCACAAAGGGGCAGAACACTTACCTTATTAGACAGTACGTTCCAAAGTCCATCACTTGCAATTATTATGAAATCTACTCCATGAATTTCCTCCTCCTGTAGGTGAAAAAAATAAACAGATAAATTAAAAGAGGTAAATGGATAAGAGAAACATCAAAAGTTTGACAATGATTGAGATTGAATCTCAATAAGCTTGCACCGAAAGGAAAGCAGCAAATTAGAGGGGAATGCCAAAATAAGAACTAAATGGCAATGAAACACACCAAAATCATAAGAAAGGAGTATCAACTCATAGGCACAGAATTCATAAAAGTTTAAAAAATGTTCAAACTTAAAATTTTTAAGTTATAGTTAGTACCTTTGTTAAAATCTAATGTAAATAAATTTATACACTTTAGATGTGTATAAGAGACAGATTTAACTGTAGCTGCTGAGGATCTTCCTTTCTTTATTCAAAATGCAAAAGAACATTGTATAAATTAGAATGGGCCAAGCTGTTTGTTATAGGATCACACAATAAGTAGAAATACTTTTTTTCTTTATTTTCCTTATATATATATATGTATATATTAGGGTCTAAGTGCAGCGATAGCACATGCATGTAGTAAATCCAGCCAACAGATATCACCATAGAAAGAATCTGAGAGTTCTATCAAAAAAGTTAGACCTGAAACTACAATGGATAACATGTACCAAAACTTTGAGGACAATTCTTTACACTCATACCCCCACCTAATAATATTATACTGCATCAGCTTACCTTTACTATGGTAGAGAAAGAAATCTGTTTATTGAGAACAAAGAAAGATGTTGCACACCTGTATTTCTGGCTCAGATACAACATTACATAGAAGATGAAGATCTTGATGTCAAATCAAACCAGCCAGCAGTTATTTTTATTTGGGTTAAATGCAGAAAACCCCTCTGAACTTACACCCCAATTGCACTTTGCCCCCCTCAACTTATTTAATAAGCACTTTACTCCCTCTTTTATGTTTTGGGACAAAATTATCCCCATTATTTTGAATTATTATTGTTTTTCTTTTTCCTTCTTCTTTTCCCTTTTCTTTATTTTCTCAATCTTGTTTTTCTCTTTCTTTTTCTTTTCTTTCTCTTATACACATCTCTCTTGCTACTATTAAGATTGCATTATTTTGAATAATTAATTAATTAATTAAAGTTCTAACTTTTCATGTGTCTAAACAATTTAATTTATTGATTAATTATGCTTTAATACAATAAATATACCTTGTTGTAATATAGAGTTTGTAATTAACTATCAATAATAAGATTAACAAATAAAAAATAAAATTTTTGGGCTAGAGGAAATGAAAAAAAATTTATAGTATACAAATAAAATTATAGAATGAAAAAACGATTGTACAACCTTTTATTGTGGTGTAATATCAGAAAAATATAGTAAGATTATTATGGTTGTCTAATATAAGGGTTATTAGAGTTACGGTAAACTCAACCAAGATATGACACGTGAATGATAAAGCACCAAAAAAAAAAATCATTTGCATACTTAGAACATATATTTTAATTTGTTTGACAATTTATTTTATCCTTTTATAGTTTGTTTATTTGTTAATTATAGCATTAGTAAAACTCACAAAATCCATATTATACTATTAAAATATATGTTGCTTGTATTAAAAAACTTATTTATTCTATAAATTATTTATACGCATGTAAGAAATTAGAGCTTTTAACTAACCAATTACTAATAGTATAATAATTTAGCGGTAGCAAGAAAAAATGACTAAGAAGATAAAAGAGAAAATTTGAGAGAGGAAAAAAATAAATTGGTAGAAGAGAGCAAACAAAAAAAAAAAACAAAATTATTAAAACAATAAGGGTAATTTTGTCTCAAAACGTCACGAGAGTTCTATTGAGTATTAGTGAGGAGCCTGTCTCTTAAGTTGACATCTAGATGTGCAACTGGGATGTAAGTTTAGGGGGGTTTTCTGCATTGAACCCTTTTAATTTCATACAAGTAAGAAATTGGCTAACAAACTCATTACTAATAGTAAAAAAAATGCATCTTTCAGCAGTACAACCCGTGAATGCAATCCAACCATTCCCACTAAACAACAACAGCATGACGAACCCATGTCAAGCACCAAAAAATAATAATACAAATTAACACAAAAAAAAAAAGGGTCAAACTAAATAATATGATAACAAATTGAAACTATCAAACTAAATAATATGATAACAAATTGAAACTATGTTATCAAGAGATTCACATCACCCTCTAGAAAACACCATGTGCTAAATCTTATCACAAGTAAATATGAACACTTGAGCAAAATTACAAATAGCACAACCAGATTTTATCTTGTTTCATAGCTACAGAGAGCTAATGTTTTCTGTGTTATGCAGGATAGACAGTTCAACAGTGTTACGGTTCTCAAGAGATTTTTCCAAATTTTAAAATCTTTTATCCCGATTGAAGAAATATCCTGTCAGCACCAGACTAAGTGAACGGATGAATTGAACAATTGTTTGCAAAAAAGGTACTTCACAATTGGTGCGTTTGCCAATCATTTCAATTTAGAGACTAACATAATTACATGGTCATTCTGGTTCCGATTATTTCTGCCATTACATAGAACTACTGCCTTGATATGCATATAATAATGTCATAGGCTTGTATGAAATGCACAGGGTAGATTTTGAGCATTTCAGTTTTAGAAATACAAATATTTCCGTCGTGTCATGAACAAATAACAGACCAAAGTGGGGAAGGGAGCACCTTTTGCTGATCGTGTTCTTCCTTAATTTCTCTTTTCTTTTCCTTACAAAATTTTTCTTCCACTAATCATAGCTAGGTCGGAAACAAATATCTTGAACTGGCAATGCCAACAATTTCAACATAGAAGAAAATCCCTCTGGAGGTATAGGGAACAGTTTTCAGACTCCATTCCAATGTCCGCTCAAAACCTAATAAAGTACAAGGCCTTTTAAGCAAGTTTTTGAACTTTCACAATGCATGTTATTTAACATACATCAAAGAAAGAAGCATCTTGATCAGGCAATGCCAGTAAAATCAACATGGAAGAAAATCCCTACGGGGAACTATTTTCAGATGCACTCCAATGTCAGCTCATAACATAGTCAAGTATAAGGCCTTTTAAGCAAGTTTTTGAACTTTCACAATGACATTTTAGTTCTAATTTACCTCAAAGGGTTAACTAGACATTTCAGTTTAACAAATCTATAAAACAATTTGTTATAGTGAGAAATTGATGGTACAGAGTCCCCTATCAGGAAATAAAGAGAACAAAAATATGGATTGTATTACCTTCAAAACCATCAACATTCTCAATATAACAAATTGAAAAATAGATTTTTTAAAGAAAAAAATCGCCACTGAGGGAGACAAACTGAGAACTTACCATAAATGCTAAAAATAATTTCTGACCTATCCTAATTTAGTTTTGATTAAGTTGGCTTACTGTTATGCATCTTTCATCTTCAGAATATGTCTAGAAAGTAGCCGAGATATACAAACATGAAAAATAAAATGAAACATTGCTAATGGATACCTGCCCATATGACAAAACCTCCTGCCTGTTCAATCCTTTCATGCTCATCAGACCTATCAGGCTTGTGATCAACAGACAAAAGGATAGCTACAAAAGGCACAATGTAATAACCATCAAGAAGATGAAAAGCAAAGACAAAAAAGTACTTCCTTCATCTGTGTGTATAAGAGACAGCAAAGGGGTTCCTCTTGAAACCCATCAATGTTCAAAGCCAAGAAAATACATGATCCAAGCACAACAAAAATCAGACAGGACACAATTTTCAATTGTTTCAAACACACCTAAGATGTGTGTGCCATAAATTGATACCAATGATCACTACAAGAAGAGTACCAAGATAACCCATAATTGTCCATTGCTCCTGGTCTTGAAGAAAATAGCATTAATGGTCAAAACTGGAGCAGTAAGTTCAACCAAACTCGATGAATGTTTTGTGGTGGACAGAGGAAAAAAGTTGGTGTCAGTGATGAATTTTTCCCCACTGCCTCTCCAACCACTCCCTGCCAACGCTGGGCTGAAACACACCACTTCCTCATCCCTTCTTCTACTGCAAACAGCCAGACACAACACCACAGAACCCCTTCCAACCATCTAAGCCTGCTGCTTTTGCCATACCAACCGGACAAAACAAGAAATGGAGGAAAGAAAAAACCAAAAAAACTAACAAAAATCCTTGGCTAACTTTCTAATATTCCTGTGAAAGTTGGTTTTTTGCTCAAGTGTTATTATTTAGGTTGACCAATAAATCCTCATGTTTTTGAATTATTATTTTTTAACCTGCTTACATAATAATACAGCTAACCCCTCGGTGTCAGAATTACAAACGGGCAATTAGCTAGATTTGTTTGAACACACCAGCTATTTTGCACATATACTTTCGAAGGGGGGATTATTAACCGAATTCAACTTTGAAACAGTGGACTAAGTATTGCACCAAAAATAGTGAAGACACCAGTCAATCCTTCTCACTGCTGCAGCGATGCCACCCATCATTCTGGTGGTGATACCCAACCTCAACTTATCTACAGCACCTGTAACCCTAAACCCCAAAGTGCACTAGAAACACTAATCTTCCTCCTCCACCACAATACTAACTCTCCCCAAAAATAAGAATTGTCATGGAAGTGCATTGTGTTTCTATGCATTTTTGGGTGGAAGTGGTCTAAAGAGAGTGTATCTTAGAGAGAGAGAGAGAGAGAGAGACATCTTTTCCTGTCTTGTTCAACAGTTACTATTATTAAATACAGAGCTCTCTCTATCTTCTGATTGACTCTCCTGTCTTTTCTGCTTGTAGTGTTATATTTGTAAAAAAAAAAACAGAACGGAGTTTACATAAAAAATAAAATAGATGGGGTCAAGATGCTAACTTCAACCCCACTTGCAGACTGTTTGAAGTAATATTCTCTAGATTTCTAAAAGAAAAAAGAAAAAGGCTATACAAACTTCCAAATTTCAATCAAAATATATTGCTAGAAGGGACTTGTCATTATCAGCTTCAGATGTGTACAAGGTACTAAAAGAATATAGTTGAATCCTAAATATTTGTACTATGCCAAAGACCTAGATTACTAAATCTCATGAGACACATGAGTATATTTGACTCTTATACACAAAAGATGTGTATAAGGAGATCAGGCATAGTGTAATCCCACATGCTGTCTTTAGTGGTGGGGGTACCAGGTCAAGATGCTTCTTTCTTTGACCATTCGCATAGCAGTAGTCTATCCCCCAGAAGAACAACAGTTGATGCCATCAAACCAGCATCTTTTTGTTGACCTTTTTCTTCATTAAGGTAATCAGCATCAGTCTGTCTAAAGGCTTCAACTGCAGCAAAGTGATTTACCAATCATATTATATTCAAGATAGACCGTAGTGCTAATACGTATGGATGTAGAAATCATCTACCATTTACCTATGGCAGACTTTGTGTTTTTTATAAAATCTGGATGGCTGCTTAAATTCTTAAAAAGATTGTTCTTAAGGTATTCAGCAGTTCTCGAGCCACCATGACCTATGTCAAACAAAATCACAATTTATATTATTAAAGGCAGTAAGAGATACTTTATTTTGTTTCCAAACGACTGCATTAACACAATAAGGCATGATAGCAGCAAGGCCAGTAATATCAGAGCAAGGATAATGCTAAATATCTGATAGTCGAATAGCCAGTAAACCATAGTTTAAGACATTAGTGA